>JAYXIM010039776.1:0-727405 GCA_037575425.1 Anastrepha fraterculus
GTATTTGTTTAATAAAATCGTTCTTTGTAAAAAAGTCCCAATTCATGATTTTTCAGCCTTACAAGTGTATATAACCCCTTCAGCAAGACCCAACAACAGGGTTGAACGCCACAAGGGACTGAAATTAAGACTTAAGGGAAGCCGGAGGTCTAGAAATTTCAAAAACTCAATTTTTGGTTTTTTCGGTATTTCGAAAGCCATGAGCAGGTGTGATTTTTGTGAATTTATGCGGCTTATCAGATTTGATAAAAAAAGTCAACGAAGCCAGCGTTTAAAAAATGATAAATTCGCTCGAATTTGGAAGTATGGTGCAAATTCATCGAGAATAGCCAAAATTGTTACAAGTCTGAGGAACCAAAGCGAGGTGTAGGTTTACACAATATATGCCGAACAAACCGGAGAAGTTTGCTATCAAATTTTGGCTAGCATTTGATGTCAGCACTAAATAGTTACATCGTAAATGGATTTCCATAATTGGGAAAGGAAGAAACTCCGCTTGGAGAATTCGTTGTTCTCAAATTAATGGAACCGTTCACAGGATGTGGAAGAAGCGTCACTACAGATAATTTCTTTACGAGCGCATCACTAGCTACGAAACTATTAGAAAAAGAGTGCAATTTCCCTAAAATTGTAGATGGAAAGACCAGACGAAATGCAAAATCAGCAGACATTATGACCCACCTACAACAGAAGACGTTATAACCCATCTAGAGTGTCTCGAACAACTGTCTGACTTAGACGTCACCATTCTAATAAGGTTCTTAAATCGCAGAGAATGGATGTAGTCTTGCTGTAAATAACTGTTAACCAAGTCGGTAACGAGGATGTGGCAACAAGAGGGTGCGGAAGCGCTAGTTGGATTCTGGCTGAATCACCACTCAAACCAACCAACAAAGTACGGTGTACGATAACGGATCAGATGGCCAGAAAATACTCGGTGCAATCGAAATCGCAAAGATAGCCTGCGCAGATTTTCTTCAGAATTCTTGGCCGCCCGCTGGTCGTCCTGCAGTCTTTAACTCCGACGCCTTGCGCAAACTCGTGGAAGCTGAGCCAAATTTGACAGATGACATGATACCTAAGAGGTTAAATTCATCGCATGGAACAGTTCACAGGCACCTGGTTCAGTTGGGAAAGTTTTCAAAGCTATGAAAATGGGTTCCGCATAGACTTTCCGTCGTCAACCTTCAGCAGAGAGTGAATGTGTGTTCTCAGCTGCTGCAACGGCTTGAAAATGAAAGTTTTTTGAACCGTATCGTTACTGGTGGTGATAAATGGGTCCTTTAGAATAATCCTGTTTGCAAACGCCAATAGTTAAATAAAGATGAAACACCAGAACCGACCCCTAGAGATGGCCTTCACCCCAAGAAGATTCTTCTGTCTATTTGGTGGGATATGGCCGGTACTGTTTATTATGAACTTCTGGAACCAAACCAGACCAAAACTGCTGATTATTATTCCCATCAGCTATCAAACCTGAATGAGGCACCTAAAACAAATCGACCGTCTTTAGTGAAAAGATGCAAAGTTTTGTTTCACCACGACAACGCAAGACCTCATACCAAGGCAAACATTAGGCAAGCTGAATGAGCTCGGATGGGAGCTAATGCGACATCCACCATGCTCTCCGGATACTGCACCTTGTGATTAGCACGTTTTCCGTGGTCTTCAATCCCATATGAGTAACAAGAACTACTCCTCAAAAGAAGCTACAAAAAGGATATCGAAGCGTATTTTAGCTCCAAGGACGAACAATTTTTTGAGTAGGAAATTAAAAATTCGCCGAAACGTTGGGAAGACATTTTAATAATGAAGGAAAATATATTATTGATTAATAAATACTTTAAACATATTTTTTAATAATCTTAAAACCACCTTCAAAACCCGCACGAACTTACGGACTGACCTGATAAATGTGTTTGAAAAAAGCACTCAATAGTTTTTACCGGTTTTTGGACTGAAATACTCCTATGTGCGGCGTCCGTGGATATTTTAGAAACATATGTGCCCATAATTTCTTGCGCTATTATGAACTGGTATTTTGCGGCCGCCGTAGCCGAATAGGTTGGTGCGTGACTACCATTCGAAATTCACAGAGAGAACGTTGGTTTGAATCTCGGTGAAACACCAAATTTAAGAAAAACATTTTTCTAATAGCGGTCACCCCTCGGCAGGCAATGGCAAACCTCCGAGTGTATTCCTGCCATGAAAAAGCTCCTCATAAAAAAAATATCTGACGTTCAGAGTCGGCTTAAAACTGTAGGTCCCTCCATTTGTGGAACAACATCAAGACGCACACCACAAATAGGAGGAGGAGCTCGGCTAAACACCCAAAAAGGGTGTACGCGCCAATTATATATATATATATATATTGTATATATATATTTTGCTGTTTCAAGACCGGTCAGTTGACATTTTTTAAGGTCGCCGTGCCGAAAATACCACTGACTAACATAGAAAAAATATAGAACACACACTAGTGCTACTGCAAAGTAAACTGGCATTATTCTACTTCACAGCCAGTATTTTCCCCTACAGGGCATCTACACTCACACACATTTGTACCTTCAGAAAAAATTTCGGTCAATGTTTTTCCTATTCAAGTGCATTCCGCAATTGCCACTTCTTAGGTTTACCAATCGCTAGACATCCAGTTTGTGCATTTGTGTTTGTGTGTCGGCGCATTCTTAACGCCTTTTCATAAGTTTCCCGCATGTTTTAGGAAGTTTTAGGAATTCTTGCATTTTCTGTTTTAAACTGACTTACTTTTTCATGTGGCCAAAAAGTAAATGGAAAAAAGTCTTCATTTTATTTCCTTTCTTCGTTTGTTGTGCTGCGAAGCTATTGAAAAAGTGTAATGCATCTGTAAATGCATTTGCGCCGCCACCTTCACTTGCAGTTGTAATGCCCTTCATAACTTTGCTTGAGAGTTTTTCAATTCGATTCCAAAGAACATTTATTAAAGTTAAGTGCTATTGAGGTGGGTGGATGAGTGCGAAAAGCGGGTATTTGCAGTGGTGCCCACACAATCAGTGGATAAATGAGCTGAGAAGTTTACGTATGTGCACATATGTGTATGTGTGTCTATATGCTGGGGATGGCAGCGGTTGTGAATCCCGATGACTAGTACCGGGTTAAAATTTTCCCAAATTGAATAGAGATTCAATAAGCCTTTTGTATTTGCTGTAAATTAAAAGGACTTTAATGTTTCGAGTTACAATAAACAATTTTTTTCTGAAAACTAACGGCATAAAGGTATTGAATATTACTTGGCCAAGAGCCCAAAAATGGTGTTAAAATAAATAAATAATTGGCGCGTACACTTCTGTTAGGTGTTTGGCCGAGCTCCTCCTCCGATTTGTGGTGTGCGTCTTGATGTTGTTCCACAAATGGAGGGACCTACAGTTTCAAGCCGACTCCGAACGGCAGATATATATTTTCATGAGGAGCTTTTTCATGGCAGAATTACACTCGGAGGTTTGCCATTGCCTGCCGAGGGGCGACCGCTATTAGAAAAATGTTTTTATTAATTTTGCTTTCACCGAGATTCGAACCATATATACGAGGGGGGTTCAATAAGTACCGGTGTGCGAAATGAAGACACCATTTAAAAAAAAAATTTGTGTTGTTTATAACATAGTCCCCTTTTAGAAAGTCCCCCTCAGAAAGTCCTTTGGACTCCACGAAATTCAATTTCCAAATTCGTAGCTGTTTTTACCGGTCATTGGATGATCGGCACACACGCGGAAAAGTTAGGGTTACCATTTAACCCCCATTGCAGGCCCTTTCAGAGAAGGAGACTGTTGAGCACTTTCTCTGTAAATGTCCGGGTTTGGCAGCTAGACGGTTAAGGTCATTAGGTGCTCCTTTCTCCGACAGCCTGGGGCAGTGCGCCAACCTAAATCCCACCAATCTTCTCCATTATATCAACAGCTCTGGCTGGCTGTAGATAACTGTCTGTTGGAGACCTCATAATGGTATCAAAACGGCGCTTCAGTGCAACTTGGGGAGTGCCAGACTGGCACCTCAACCATTTCACCTACCTACCTGGCCCTTTTAGAAAGATACACTTATCCAAAGTATCTAACCGTGCTTATAAATGATGAAGCGTCCTCAACTTACCTCCTCACATTTTTCTCCATCCAAAAACAAAAAGCGAATTACCGAACGATTCTGCTCTTTTTCCATCTTAGCGAAAATATCGAAACACGTCTTACTCGAATAGCTGCCAAATCCAAACTAACTATCAATCAGTATGAAATTTGTTTTGCCGCCCTCTGTCGTCAAACACGGGAACTTATTGAACCGCCCTCGTATATCTATAGCTATATACCTGATTTATTTTTAAATCCATTTTGGGGTCTCTTTTAAATATATAAATATATAAATCAATAAATCTTTTTCTTACTTATTGGTAAAAAACTATTGTACTTTAGGTAGGTAGAAGTGACAGTCGGTCTTTGAACCGTCTCATTTAGACCGTTTCCAATCCATTGTGATATTACTGCAACAGATTGTGGACCAGATGAAGAGGCTACAATCCTTCGTTTACAAATGCCTCCGCATCATCTGCAGAATATTCTGGCCAAACACCATCAGTACCGACGCACTGTGGAGATTAACGAACGAGGAACCCATCCTTAGGCAAATCAAATGCAAAACGTGGCAATGGATAGGTCACACATTGAGCAAACCACCAAATAGCATCACGAGAATGATACTGGACTGGAACCCGTAAGAGAGCAGAGGTCGCCGTCGACTAAAACACACTTGGAGCAGGTCGATGCTGCGCGAACTGGCAGATGCCGACATCTCATGGGACGGTGCAAAAACAACAGCACAGAACCGTGTGCTATGGAAGAGTCTTGCTGAGGCCCTATGCTCCCGAGAGGAGTGAACAAGGAAAAAAATCACCGATTACCAAAATAGTGCTACGAACTTGCAACATGAAAACAACCAACTCTTTTTATCACTCCCAAAGAAGTAAAATGTATAATACTTGGTTGGAGTACTGACGGGACATTGTCTCACTCCATATCACGCGGCTAAAAAGGGATTGATCCAAAATGACGCGTGTAACTTATGCGAAGAAGAAAGGGGTACATTATAACACCTCCTTTGCCACCGTCCTACCCTAAGTAGAACTCGTTACAAGTGCCTGGGATCGGTATACTTTTTATCACTGAAGGATATTGCTCACAAAAGTTTAAACTGTTTATTAAAACTCGCCATGACAAGCATCACGAACTATGTTTAACACGACTCCAACAACACTGGTAACACTGCGGACTCTCGTGGTCTATGTGCGATCTATGCAGTTCAGCCATCAAGCCAAATCCAAGATGTGATCAGTGAGTGACAAAAAGAAAAAAAATGTTATATCCCGTAGGAAAACGGATCATAAACAGTTCACTAGTCAGGGCTAGTTTACTGAGGCGACAGCCCTTGATCGGGAAAATCCCGAGTCATTCCGGTAACGTAGAACCGGCTACCATGGGAATGCTCGTTGTACGACGCAAGTAATGTGGAGCAGGTGTATGTATGTTTGACCGTCTAACCGAGTATTCCTAGCTCACTGCTCTCACTTCCTCATCTGCCCTAACAGCACAAGGTGTATTAAAAGAGTAGGTTTTTTTTTTTTAAATTTTGTCACCGTTGTTTTTTTATACTGCGCATAATACAAATACTTAAATATTAATACATATATCGCAAGTTAATAATTAATATTATGGGCTTGCGCCTGTCAATATACAAACACACGTACAAAGACGTCAATAGCGCTTTAAGTGGGTCTACTGAGGGTTATTATCTTAATCAACGCATCGCACTTATAACTAGCAAATTATTTATTATATACGCATTTACAACAAAAAGATCAATACATATGTAGATATACAGGGAAAAATGGCTTATATACAAAAGATGACACGCACAAGAGTGATCGCTCTCACAGCACAAGATGCGACACAAATGTAGAGATGGCGTGCCTCACAAACGAGAGTTGTGATAGAGAGTGATTGCATGAGTGGGATGGAGAGAGATTCGTAGAGTAGTATTGTAGAACGATGAGTATGAGTTTGTAGTTGTTTGGTAATGTTGGATGATGGGCAAGGTTATTTCGACCATTTGACGTTTGACATTTGAGCACAGAATTCTGAGCGCGAACAATTCAAGTGAGTCCGATGAGAGAGCAGCACCGCAAGCATTTTTGGCGGCAAGTCACACTTCAGCGCGTGTGTTGCGCTCGATATTGATGGGTGTGTCAATTTGGGCGCATCACTGTGCTGTGCTTGTTGGGTCAAAGTCAAGGTTTTTTACAGGCAGTTTTTTTTCGCTGACCTGGCTTATGGGTTAGTCACAGCATTTTCGGCATTTTATGCAACTTTTGTTTTGTTCGATTTTATCATCTTCAAGCTTCCTGTACAGCGTTTGGTTCGAATAGAATTTCTCGAAAATCGAAACCAAAAATCAAATAAAAATATAATACAATAACAAATAACCAATTTGTTATCGGTTAACAAGACTAGCCGGCAACTTTAGCTATTATCATCGCAGCGTCGTCGAATTTCGTCCAGCAATTGTTTGGTTTTTGGTTCGTCGTCTTTGAATTCCGTCGTGATTTTCGTAGTTTTTTTTTTTTGTTTTCGTCGCTTTTGTCATTTGTGTGGCATAGTTTCTGTTGCACTTGAATTTTAGCTGCAAGCAACCATTTAATAAGGTCCAGATTTGCCGGGTGGTCCGTAGTTGGAGGATGGCGCCGAGATGTCACCACCACCACCACCACCGCCGCCACCACCGGAGTAACCACCATCACCGCCCCCGATGCCGCCGCCAATACCGCCACCAATACCACCGCCAATACCACCGCCGATACCACCTCCAATACCGCCGCCTCCAATGCCACCGCCTCCAATGCCACCACCAATGCCGCCTCCTCCAATAGCACCACCACCGCCGCCGCCGCCATCCTTTTGGGTCTTGTACTTGATGAAGTACACTTCGGGTTTGGAGGGCTGTGTGGGCGCTGGTGTAGGAATGACAATATCCTGCTGATCTTCTGGTTTCTTGACCAAAACATAGACGAGTGTCTTCTCTTCGTTCTGTGGCTGCAGTGGAATAACTGGTGCCTGGTAGCTGGGTGGAGATGGTGCCTTAATGAAGATGATCTTGTAGTGCTTTTGCGATTGGCCAATGGGAATGTTGGGACGTGGGCGCACATCCTCCTGCTCTGGTGGTGGCACGTGAACGTAAATGTGTTTCTGCACAAGTGTGGTGCCACCGCCACCACCACCGCCGCCGCCTCCGAAACCGCCACCAACACCTAAGGGAATTAAAGAAAATGAAAAAAGGGGAAATTAAAAAAATGTAAATATTTCAAGCAGCGATGCCTGCTGAGTGAAGAGTTGCGCGTACATTTTGATTAACTTAGTTGGATTTGATTCGGTTTTAGAATTGTAATAATTTTGGAATGAAATGTTTGCTGCTTTTTGTTTTTTTGCTGGGTTGTATAAAATTATTTTCAAAACTCGTGTAGTTAATAAAAATTATTAGAATTGTGAAAATCGAACTGTTACCCGTAGCACAAAATCTTCTGCACGTATTTCATTTGCTTTTTACGGTATACGCAAGTGCAAAGTATTTGTTGCAGATAAATCAAAATGTAATCAGGCAGCAAACACTTGTAAGCGCTTTTAGTGCGCTCAGATTGTCTTTCTTTTCAATTCAAGAAAAATTATTAATTTTTTGTTTTTTTCTAAGACTTCAGCCCTCAGAATGTTTTTCCAGCACATTAATCACGCATTGAGAATACTGCGCATTTTTTCTCTCTTCGCCATTTCTATACACACCTCCTCCGAAGCCACCACCACCACCACCGCCGCCACCGCCAAGGGAACCACCTCCAAAGCCACCTCCGCCGAAACCGCCGCCAGAGCCGCCACCAAATCCGCCCCCTCCACCGAGTCCACCACCACCACCGAGTCCACCGCCAAGGCCTCCGCCAAGTCCGCCGCCGCCGCCGCCACCGCCAAATCCGCCAGAGCCGCCGCCGAAACCACCTGAGCCACCGCCGAATCCACCGCCACCACCAGGCCTGTTATAAGCGTAACCTGCTTCGGGCCTAGCAGCCGACAGCGCTATACAGGATAATAAGATGAAGGCTTTCATTTCGTTACGAATGCGAAAAACGAGCACACGCACACTTTGACGTTAACGTTGAATGTTCTATAAACCGGAAACCGATTGCACGACCGACACGTTCTTTTATTACTGCTGCTCTAATCCTTTAACACACGTACACAGACACTCGTACCGTATATATGTATGTAATCCTTTTTCGGTGAAACGGTGCGTATGAGTGATGTGTTTCACAGTGGTTTGGAGTGTTTCGTTTGATTTTTTGATTTTGGTTATGTGAAAAAAATAGTGAATAGTGGGGATAGAAGGATGGAAAGTTCTGTATATTTTACACTTTCTGTTGCTATTGATGTTGTTTATTAAACTAAATCAAATGCTGTACTGACGATGCAATACTCAAACTTCAGCAATTTATACAAAAATTTTCAGGCGCCACCATAGTCAGCGTCATCTTCCCCAACCATATGCACTGGCAGTGTACAGTGACTATGTTTATGTGTGCATGTGTGTGTGTGTGTGTGTGCATGTATGTGCGGTTGCGCTACGATGCCGAATAATGTGCAGCGGTCGTAGGCTATTTGGTGGTGCGACCGGTAAAGGTTCACAAGGCGATGCGATGCGATGCGATGCGCCGAAGACAGACAGACACTTGTAGCAGTCGTCGTGTTGTTAGTGTTGCTAGTTTTTGCTACAGGCGCTGGCGAGTGTATCACTGCAACAAGTTGTCGTCTTCGCCAAGTGATCCACAACGCGTCTGCATACAAACATTCGTACAGACGTATGACAACTGGAGAGTTGTCGCTGCTTCTGTCGCTCGCTGCAGTTGGCGTCAGCATCGCCGCCACTGGCGTTGTTGCCATTTTTGAGCACAACTGCTGCTATTATTGATGAAGATCACAAAGCAAACAGTAACATTGCAGATGATATGAGGCAGCTATTGTTGAGCTGCTGCTTGCTGCAGACTTGAAGAGCGACTTTGGAGTTGAAGTCAGTGGATATTTAATTGCCAGTGCTCTTAACTGTAAGTTCAACCGAAAATTACCTTCTTCAGAAAGAACTCAGAAAAAGTAAATTTAAAATGAAAATAAATTCAAAATGTTTTGTGACTAACTTTTTTGCTCTTCTTTATTAATTGCTTATATAACTCCAAAGAAATGTATGACTTTTATGGTTTTTCTGAACCTCGCAATAACCGGCAAGTACTTACAATTTCAATTAAATTATAAAAAACTGGAGCAAAGTAAGAAAACATAAAAAATAGCGAATATAAAATTCCAGAAAATTCAGTGCGTAAATGACAAAAACAACAAACACATACAAGTATGCAAAAGAGATTCACCAATGCGCAGAAGAAAACGCCACATTCATATAAAACCGAAAGTAATCACATAAACCAACGAAATAAAACGAACAAAACATTTGAAGTGAAGTAAGTAAAACTGCAACTAAAATTACCGCACAATCAACATATTACGGCACAGTATGCAGGCCAACAACCAGCACAATAACAAACACAGAAATGCAACAACAAAACAGTAAGAGAAATAAAATATAGCAAATAGTAAAAACAAAGCATGAAACAACAATTAGGCGTAAAAAGCCACAGTATGTACCTATGTACGTGTGTGCAATTACATTGTCAACAAATACAAGAAAAAGCTGACGAAGAAGAAGCAGAAGCAGAAAAAGACGAAAACAAAGCCAACCATCCAGCGTGCATCGCAAGTTACATACAATACAATTATTTATTCCCCACTGACGGATATTGTGATGCTCCAACTGCAAAAACTAAAAACAGAACAACAACAAAACTGCCTGAAAAAGAGGACGACTTGGCAGTTCAGCCAACGGCAACAGCAAAATTCATAGCATCACTTTACCAGAGGTGAAATAGCAAAACAAACAAAGCAAAAAAACCAAACAAAAAACACATACAACTGTCCATTTCAGAGCCGAGCCAGTTTCGTGTGAGAATGCCGTCAAACATACCAAGCAGAGCGCATACCGGTAAAAATGATCATTGAGAAAATTAAAGAAAATAAAGTGAGCAGCAAAATATGTATATACAACTTTCGCGCTCTGCATGAAAGTGAAATTGTTTGTGGCTGCTCACCTGCGCTGCTCTCCGTTGCAAGCCATCAAGGTGACTCTGTAGGTAATATCTTCAGCACAAAAAAAAAAAAAAAAAAACAAGAAACAAACAACAATTAGCAACTTAAAGTAGCTCTCTGCATTGTTAGCGGTACAATCTTACACGCTCTCGCGCTCGCTCTCGCTCTGTTGCTCAAACAAGAGGTGTATGGTAGGTAAAGGTGCACAGAGGAGCAGCGCTCATTTTTATGCTCAACGTGGTTTGCTGGCGCTGGAGCTCATGGCTTGCGCACTTTGTGTTAAATCAGTGTGCTAAGGTGGTCACCGGTTGCGTGGACGTGCTAAGATTTTTAAGCTGTATTTTTTTTTTTCTAACATTAAATTTACATAATTTTAGGAAGATTATAAATAAATGTTTTGTAAGATTGGCAAAAAATGTGTGGCTTTCGAGTGCTGATTTATTTGTTTTAAAACGTTTTCAGATTTCGTTAAATATGCTTTTGTTTTTGTGTGGCGTTAATTTTCTCATTTGATGCGGTAAATAGAGCAAAACAAAAAAAAAAGAAAACTCTTGAAAACTTGTGTTAGTTACCTCAAAATATTGTGGTGACCGAATTTTTGGCTGATTTGTGCTATCTGTAATTATTTTGCATTGAATTGAATTTATTAAATTCTTTTAAAATTTTTTAGGCCGGTGTATAAACAATTAATTTTTTCAAGTTTTATTAATATCAATTATTTTAAACTGTTTATAATTTAACGAATTGAGTTTAGTAAAATAATTGTGTCATCAAAATTGTTTAAAAGATTTGTTGTATATTTACAATTAAAAAATTTTATTTAAAGAAAAAAAAAGTGCACCGGCATGAAATTGCAATTTTCGAAATGGTCTGCATGATTGGGACTTACATATTTTTTTTATAAATTTTGCAACTGAAGCACAAACGTTTTTGATTAAAGTTAACTTTGAAGTAACAGCAGTGGTGCTCACATCTTTCTGCTGTCATTTCTCAAATTTAAAAGTACACATTTTGCATTTAAAGTAAAAAGTTTGTGCTAGGAATGCCACTTAAATTAAATAGAATTTATTTTTTTTATTCTTTTCCTCTACAGAAAGCCCTCAGCATATATAATACTGAATTGTTTGTATAAAAATGTTTTACTTTACTTCAAAAATAGTATAAAATGTAAAAATAAAATGTGTAATTTTTCCGTAATCATATGAATAAAAAAAATAAAGTCTCAATAAAACACCAAATTCTTGTTTTTTTCTGTGCCTGTGCGTTTATCTTTTATAAGCGTCTACTGAAATGAAGGAAAGTCTATAAGCCTTCCACTACTTGCACTTTTATAGAGTTAAGTGGGCATGTTTGAACTGGTCCGCTTTTGTGTACAAGTGTACCAGTTGTGAAATTCGACAGAAATTCGTATTTTATACAAACCAAATCTGAAGAGTTACTAAGAAAAAAAAATTAAGAAAACCATTTTTCTAATAGCGGTCGTCCCTCGGCAGGCAATGGCAAACCTCCGAGTGTATTTCTGCCATGAAAAAGCTCCTCATAAAAATATCTGCCGTTCGGAGTCGGTTTGAAACTGTAGGTCCCTCCATTTGTGGAACAACATCGAAGCGCTCACCACAAATACGAGGAAGAGCTCGGCCAAACACCCAAAAAGGGTGTACGTGCCAATTATATAAAAAAAAAAAAACAAAAAAAAAAACATCTGAAGAAATCTGCTTTAAAGACAACTTAATGCGAGATGTATAATCCATGCTATAATAAAACTGTAGAGAAGTCGTGTCTATATATTCAGTATTTCCTTAAAAAGTGATCAAAGGTGATGCCGAAAATGTGCAAGAATGCTTTTGTACCACTTTTAAAATTTTTGCCCGCCTGGTCACCGACACTACTGAATAGATTTTCATGAGGCCTTAACTGGTGATTGGACTGTAATCTTGGTATATTTTATCAAAATCGGCTTATGGAAAAAATACGTACCTAGGTTGTGTTAGGATAAATGGCTAACCTTGGAAGAGGCTCACTGAAACAAATATTCAAAATTCGTACGTTGTGATACTATGTATAAAGGATTAAGGGAGAAGGAAAGGAACCAGACAATTGAAAAAAGGAAGAAGGAGCCTTAGAATTTGAGGACGACTAATTTACGTTCATATTAGCCGCCGCAAGCTACTGATGAATTTCACTAGCTATCACCCGCAATATCCGCAGCTGTAGCGAAAAAGTGAGAGCCCAGATGTATAAATCCTTGCCGGACGAGAGCAGGGCAGCCGAGAAGTAAATGCTGACATGATTCCAGCTCATTTTCCAGAGAGCTTCTGCAAAAAGAACTTGAAGCATTCCCAAGTCTCACCGCATGGACACCTAACGTGCATTGTCCGCTAAGGATATCTACCAAATTCGCGAGCTGCAGCTTTGTTAGCCTTAGAAGTTCCGTAGTGTGCCTCCTATCTACCCGTGGCCAGAAGGATCTCGTGACTTTGCTCGTTTGCGCACTTACCATGCGCTCGCTGAGTTAACGCGAGGCTCATATTTCCAGAAGCAGACCACAGGTTCTCAAGGGAACCACAATACTCTCAGTTTGCATTGAAACCGTTCTCAGGGTCCCCTGTCTAGTCAGCTCATCAGCTCAGCAGTTTCCCTCTATGCTGCTGTGACCGGGAACCCAAATGAGTCTAAAAGTGAAGTATTACAATGCAATTTCGATCACACAAGCAACGAGCCCAAGGCCGTAATTGCCGCCTGGCTGTCGGAGTAAATATTTGCATCCTGTACGGGAATTATAGAACTAAGCAACCAATCTACTGCTTCCTTAACACTAACCGTACCGCGCCCGGTCAAATGACCGGTTACAAAATTGAATTTAAAAATATAAGCTAACTATTTGTTCCTTGGTGAATTTAACTTTATATAAATTCATATATTATCAAATTTAGCAATTTGCCTTTTTTTGTGTTTGATTTTTTTTTCACCAATAACTGTTCATCTCTTGACTTGTTTACCACACCCGGTCATTTGACCGGCGAATAAGCAAACAGCAACAGAGTGTTCTCGAATATTCTCTATGTCATAATAAGCAATTGAGAGTTTGACTTACTAACGGGAATTCTCTTTCCAAGTACTTGATGCTGCTGGTAAAAATCTAAAAAGGGCAGTAGAAGTTTGAATGCTATAGTGTACGAACTGAAGAAAAATCAAGCGCGACAAATAATAAATAAATCTTATAATAATCAATACGCGATTTTTTTTATTCCTAAATATGCGCAAAAAACGTGTGAGAAAATTAGAAAAAAAAGAGGTTGTCTGTAAAGTCGGTTTACTGAAGAAAGCTTATCCTGACAACGTTTTAAGTAAATAGTGATGGAATAGTTGCATTTTTCAAAAGAAAATTTTAATTTTATTTGTTTGAAGGATATTTTGTATAGATATAGAGAAGGAGGGAAATGGAATCGCAATGGAATTGATCAAGTTAAAAATGACGAAACATTTATCAAATTCATGAAAGATATGTTCAATTTCGATTGTGCATCCGACGTTAATAAGTCAACAACACTAAGAGGCAACATCATCGATTTGCCTTTTTCAAGACACATTACACTCGAAACACTCCCTTTCATCTCCTACTTTTCCTATCATCGCCCTATTCTCAACAGAGAAATGGTTCATTATTATTCCTTTATATACATATGCGCATATACATACATATACCTATTTGCTCACTGAAGTAGGAGAGAGCCAGATGTCGAACGTTGCGGAACGCGGGGGGCCGATCGCGCTCTTTGTCGTTCGCTCCGCGCTCTGGCTTGCAGTTCAAGCAAGGTAACAACGCATCAGCAAGATAACGACATATTTTCTGGTGCGAGCGGCCGGCTACATCGGATTATAGGACGTTATTACGTCAAAAAATACAATATATAAGTGAAATGCGTACAGACAGAGAGAATGTCGACTCTGCAAATGTACAAATTGAAGGTGTTGACTTGTCTGATACCAGCCATGAAGAAGAAAACATTTTTAATGTTCGCAGAGGACAAAAGAGTCGAAGGATTTTATCAGATTATGAAAGTGAGAGTAGTGAAAATGCCCAGTTTACTGAAATAGCTCTGGATGGAATTGTTTGGCAACAAATAAAAGCAGGCCCTATAATCGGAAGGCGTTCATATAATTTCTAAGAAATATCAGGTGCAACTGGCAACGCTAAAAGAAATATTTTGTTCGGTAAAGCAAGGACAGCATTTTTTTTTTGAATATTGATAAGTGGATTCTTGCGCACATAGAACATGTACGAGCGAAAACTAGGAACTACTTGGGACTTACCCATACCAAAATTATATGCTTTCATTGCAATTTTATACGCACAGGGCGCTTATCAAGTCAGAAATTCACCTATATCATATCTAGGGCATTTAAAATGGGGACCTGTTTTCTTCTCTAAAACTAAGTATGAGCAGAAACACATTCACGGAAATTTTAAAATTTATCTGATTTAATAATAAGACACAGAGAAGCGAACGTCTAAAAACTGACAAATTTGCTATAATTTCGGACGTGTGGAACAAGTTGATTGAGAAAAGTAAGAAGAACTACAAGCCCGATATGAATTTCCCTATTGACGACCAACATTTTTTCCAACCAAAGCCAAGTGTAAATTCACTCAATATATGCCAAATAAACCTGGCATAAATTTGGCATTAAATTTTGGATGGCAACAGATGTCGATATTTAATATATTATAAAAGATTTTCCATATCTTGGGGAAAGAAGAAACTATCATAGAAGGCTGTCAATATCAATCGGAGAATTTGTTACCCTCCAACCAGTCGAACCATTCACCCAATGTTGGAGAAATGTTACAACTCGCTAGATGGCTGTAGTGATCGATCGACCTCGTAAAGCATCGATCAAACAAAGTTCGATCAGCGTAAAGTTTACGTTCGTTGTCAAGATGACATTTCACATTAAATACAATTTTTAGCAGTTTTTTTTTGTTCCATTCATTTGTGACTTACACAGAGTTAACAATGGAAGTCAACAAATAGAAAATTCGGTGCATTTTCTAGTTTTTCTTTGATACAGGCGAAATTGCAAGCCAGGCCGGTGAAATTGTGAATGGTGCCGATATTGTAACAGCTGCCATTTTGGTTTCGTCGATTCTGTTCAGACATTCTTGATGTTCAAGAAAGTGTCGATAATGTCGATAAAATCACAGAAACAATCAAAGTTGACCGGTTGTTAGTAGTCGTAGCGTCGCCCAGGAGCTAAAGAGCGACCAAACAGTTTTAATTCATTTGCGCAATTGGCAGTAGTGGATTTCTTTTTCCCCAAACAAATATGTATATCCGTTTTTTTCCAGCTTGCCGAATCGAAGAGGAATAGGGCGTTCTTTATCAGGTCGTATGCAAACGAATGCAGCTACTATGAAAATATACGTATATTACATACGTATGTGTGCATACCTATGTAGTTGTATATGCCTACCCACTCAAGTGCAAGCTAAGTAGTTTGAAACAATTTGGTCGGATCACAAGAAAATGCTAAACAGCTCATAACAATTACTTTTATAACTTCAGTTACTTTAGTTACTTTTATTTAAGATTAAAACTTAACAATTTTGACGTGATAACGTCTTATAATTCGATTTAACAGGCTGCACGCACGAAAAAATGTGTCGTTACCTTGCTCATTACTGTTCATATGTAGTTACCTTGCTCATTACTGTTCATATGTAGTTACCTTGCTCATTACTGTTCATATGTAGTTACCTTGCTCATTACTGTTCATATGTAGTTACCTTGCTCATTGCCGTTACCTTGCTCATATCAGTGTTACCTTGCTCATATTAGTGTTACCTTGCTCATTGCATTGAATGAACTGCAAGCGAAAGGGCGGAACGAACGACAAAGCAAACAAAGCAAACGAACGGCAACGTTCGATATCTTGCTCTCTCCTACTTAAGTGAGCATATATATGTATGTATGTATATGCGCAAATGTACATATATAAATTCACGTATTTGTATTTGCATATGCCTTCTTATTGATTATTATTAATTTGATTCACTTGAAGAATTTAAAATAAAACCAAGTTTGTTAATAATACCTGTTGTTTTAATGTTATAATTATTAATTTTTTTATTATATATGAAGGAAAAAATGTATGGTAATATTTACCATATACCTTATAAGATATGTTGTCTATACTAATATTATAAAGAGGAAAACTTTGTTTGTTTGTAATGAATAGGCTCAAAACTACTGGACCGATTTTAAAAATTCTTTCACCATTCGAAAGCTACATCATCCACGAGTAACATGGATTATATTTTATTTTGGAAATAGGGCTCGAGATATAGGTCAAAACGTGGACCCGGGTAACCTTCGGATGTGTATGTACAATATGGGCATCAAATGGAAGCCGTTGGTGAATGCTTTAGTCCAGAGTATTTTTCATGCTGCTCCGTGACTAGGGTCTCGAGATAGAGACCAAAACGTGGACCCTAGAATGTGTTTGTACAATATGGATATCAAATTGAAGCTGTTGGTGAATGCTTTAGTACAGAGTATTTTTTATGCCGCTCCGTGACTGGGGTCTCGAGATATAGGTCAAAACGTGGACCCGGGTAACCTTTGGTTGTGTATGTACAATATGGGTATCAAATGAAAGCTGTTGATAAGTGATTTAATACGGGGTAGTTTTCATACCTATTGATGACTAGGGTCTCGAAATATATGCCAAAACGTGGACCCGCCGTGTCTTTGAACCGAATTAAACCAAACTTACACACATTGTTAAGTAGGTATTGAAGATGATTTCCGTATAGTTTGAATACCTATTGGTAGATAGGGTCTCAAGATATAGGTGAAAACGTGGACCCGGGTAACCTTCGGACGTGTATGTACAATATGGGTATCAAATGAAAGCTGTTGGTGAATGCTTTATTACAGAGTACTTTTCATGCCGCTCCGTGACTGGGGTCTCGAGATATAGGTCAAAACGTGGACCCGGGTAACCTTTGGTTGTGTATGTACAATATGGGTATCAAATGAAAGCTGTTGATAAGTGCTTTAATACGGGGTAATTTGTTATGTTATGTTATGTTATGTTATGTTATGTTATGTTATGTTATGTTATGTAATGTAATGTAATGTTATGTTATGTTATGGTATGTTATGTTATATTATGTTATGTTATGTTATGTTATGTTATGTTATGTTATGTTATGTTATGTTATGTTATGTTATGCTATGTTATGTTATGTTATGTTATGTTATGTTATGTTATGTTATGTTATGTTATGTTATGTTATGTTATGCTATGTTATATTATGTTATGTTATGTTATGTTATGTTATGTTATGTTATGTTATGTTATGTTATGTTATGTTATGTTATGTTATATTATGTTATGTTATGTTATGTTATGTTATGTTATGTTATGTTATCTTATGTTATGTTATGTTATGTTATGTTATGTTATGTTATGTTATCTTATGGTATGTAATGTTATGTTATGTTATGTTATGTTATGTTATGTTATGTTATGTTATGTTATGTTATGTTATGTTATGTTATGTTATGTTATGTTATGTTATGTTATGTTATGTTATGTTATGTTATGTTATGTTATGTTATGTTATGTTATGTTATGTTATGTTATGTTATGTTATGTTATGTTGTGTTGTGTTATGTTATGTTATGTTATGTTAAAGTATATTATGTTATGTTAATGTTAACTCATTCTCTATATCCATACAAAATATCTATCAAACAAATAAAATTAAAATTTTCTTTTGAAAATGCAATCAGTATTTTCTTATGACGTTATCACGTTAAACTATCGTCAGTAAACCGACTTTACAGACAACCTCTTTTTTTCCATAGAAAACGACATAAATTTTTATTTTGGCAAATTAAAGCAGTAATTTAGAGCACTTAAAATTTTGGTTGCCAATTGAACTGATCCCATACATTTGAGGCTAATTTTTCGTTAAGTGACTTGGCAAGTAAACAAATTTGCAAATATACAGATCATTTGCACCTGTTCTGACGTTCCCACGACAGTCAGTTCTACGTTACCGGTCCGACCCGGATTGCTATACGGTCAAGCACTGTCACTCCGCCAGCATTCCCTATACATGTATGGGGAATCTTTATGCTACTATTAGAACCACAACAACAACAACAACAAATCCACAAGTCCCTACACGTGCCTATTCACTCTAAAGGAGTCATTGTGTGGTGTTTATTCCATACCGGATAGATATCAGTAGAAAGAATAGAGAGATAGGAAAGACAAAATGTGGGTGGTAAGACGGATAAATTATATTGAGGTCACTCTTTCACAAATCTCTTGTATTCATTGATGAATCTTAAGAGATCCGGAAGAGGAAGAGTATGAACTTTATCCATACTCAGTACATCGCAACCAAATATCCTAAGTCTGATTCTGGAAAAAGCAGGACAACTAGAGAGAAAATGCTCTGCAGTGTCGTCATTCTCAAGATAGGATAGGCATATCGGGCTGTCTACGACCCCCATGGTAGACATATGCTGACCACAGACGTTGTGCCCTGTGATTACATCCACCAGTACTCTTAAGTCCTTTTTGCTGAGTTTTAGGAGAAAGGACGCTGTTTTCCAGTTTGGTTCATTCACAAAGCAATTGGCTACTCTGCACGAGTTCAATTCAGACCAACGACCTCTGTGGATAGACCTCATGAAGTCGTCAATCCAGAGTTGAATCGATGGGGAATTGACAACCCTAGAAAGGGTTCAGGGCCTAGTGGCATACTTGTACAGCCTTCATTAGCCAGTTCATCAGCTAACTCGTTCCCTGTAATACCACAATGTCCAGACTGACTGTCACTGAAGACTCCAATCTGTTTCCCGCTCTATCTCCTCTCGATTAGCCATACGATTGTTTACGCTTGGGATTGGAGAGATACACCCATTTCTCATCATCCGTAACGATTCGATGCAAAAAAGACTTCCTTTCGAACCGGGAGAGCAGCATTTCACAAGTCCGCAATCATCATTTCAACGATGTCCGCAAATCGTAGTTTGAAGGCACGAAATTAGAACATTTTTAAGAGCTACAAAAATGCATTGTTGTATGAAACGTAACAGTGAACTGAATATTGTTGACAGATGACAGACGAAAAAAACAAGGCATTTCGGAAGGTTTAAAAATACTTCTAGCAACATCTATGGACTAATAGCTGAAAGTCATAGGTATATAAACAAATGGTGCACCGACAAAAGGCGCTCTCAAAACCCACCGAAAACTGCTCTAGTTCCGTTCACTAGGAAAATGAATCAACTCTTCAGCTCTCCACAGAAGCGAAATACATAGGCATCAACCATGATAAAACGCTCACTTGGAACTCTGATCTTGAGAAAGTTACTGCAAAAATTGCAAAAGCATTCTTTGCCTGCATAAAACTTTTTAGAAAAACATAGGGTCTGAGACCCAGAATGAGCCACATTAACACTCTTTTCAGAAGGAGAAGAAGTTCGTTGAACGCTGGCGAAATTTGGTAACTCGTCGCGGTGCTATTAATTTGAACACAGCTGTATACATATATACAGGTAACTATCGCTTATAGAAATCATGAATATTCACAAGGACATATGCTTGTATTTGTGTACCTGCACACAGTGGCCGCTGCGGCCTGCTTGAAGACAATTAAATGCCTGTTTCACAAGTTTTTTACGCAACAAACCAATGCTATTAATTTCCTTTATATTTATTTATTTATTTTTTTTTTTTTTTTTTTTAATTCTCTTTCTTTCTGGTTTTGCTTTGTTTAGTAATATTGTTCATTCGAAAGACTTAAAAACAGGTTGAATTTCCTGCCTTCCACAAGCAAATTGAAATTTCACCTTGAAAAATAAAAGGATAATGAAGAAGAGGCGGATGTTGTTGTTAATGATGATGGTCACGAAGGTTGCGTAATAAAGCAAAACCGCAAAACAAAAAACAAAAACTATGGGAGGTACCATCAAAATAATGATGCGGATATTAAATGACTTGAATTGTTGAATTCTCAGAAAAGCTATAAAGAGTGGGAAAGGAATTGCAGAAAGAATACCATTTCACAAGAAAAAAAATTGGCACAAGACCAACACTGAGTGAAGATGGAGTTGAAATAAGAATGGAAAAAATTAAACAAAAGAAATCCAACAATGAAAGTTTGCCGAAAGTGAAATGAAATGATAATTGAATCAGGCTGTCAAACTGGATCGGTGGCAGTACAAAAGCTTTTAGCAGAATAATTCAGAGCTTGTCAGAAACAGTTGCTTGCTCAAGTGCCTGCTTTTCAAGTCAATCAAATACTTACATTTACTCCATTTTCAATGGCACCTTTGCCAAAAGAGTTCTTGACATAAACTCAATTACCATAGCAGAAGTCAGTATTGAAGAATGCTAGAAAGGAAATCGTGCGGTTCTAACGATTGATGATAGCAGAAAAATTCAAATGAAAGAAAATGTTAAAATGTGATGATGCATTGGGTGGGCACAAATACATGCACGGATATTTATCAAATAAACTTGTAGGCAGGAGCATCTCAGAAATTAATGTTATCACCGTGGGGAAATTGATAAGAGGGGAGTGATAGGTTGCCAAATAAAGAATGCTGGAGTACACTGGCTCTTAATATGTTAGGCATAGACATGGATCTCAAGGAATGGTCAGAGAACATGCTTAAGGGGGCAGCCTGCTTTAGAGGCCTCAAAAAATCAATTTTGTCGTGGATTTTTTCTGAAGGAAAGAAATATTCGATTGAAACGAAATTTTCAGGTTTTATTGTTATATATTTTACCAGACTTCTCAAATTTTTTCATTAAAATATATGTCATATTATGCCTCGTACAAGCATTTTGCCGAGGCGCCTCGAGTGTGCTTGTGTCGTACGGCGCGAAAGAAGCAGGTCGCAATTTTCATTTCAAACCGAAAACCCAAAAAAATTTTTATTTTAGTGTACCTAGTATCGCTTCTAGTTAAACCAAGACAATTAAACAAAAATTTAACAGAAATTCAAAAATTTTTCGCTTATTAAAAAAAAAATAATTTTTTTGGAAAAAAAGAGGTTGCCTGTAAAGTCGGTTTACTGACGATAGTTTAACGTGATAACATCATAAGAAAATACTGAATGAATGGTTGCATTTTTCAAAAGAAATTTTTAATTTTATTTGTTTGATAGATATTTTGTATGGATATAGAGAATGAGGTAACATTAACATAACATAATATACTTTAACATAACATAACATAACATAACATAACATAACATAACATAACATAACATTACATAACACAACATAACATAACATAACATAACATAACATAACATAACATAACATAACATAACATAACATAACATAACATAACATAACATAACATAACATAACATAACATAACATAACATTACATAACACAACATAACATAACATAACATAACATAACATAACATAACATAACATAACATAACATAACATAACACAACATAACATAACATAACATAACATAACATAACATAACATAACATAACATAACATAACATAACATAACATAACATAACATAACATAACATAACATAACATAACATAACATAACATAACATAACATAACATAACATAACATAACATAACATAACATAACATAACATAACATAACATAACATAACATAACATAACATAATATAACATAACATAATATAATATAACATAACATAACATAACATAACATAACATAATATAACATAATATAACATAACATAACATAACATAATATAATATAACATAACATAACATAATATAACATAACATAACATAACATAATATAATATAATATAACATAACATAACATAACATAATATAACATAACATAACATAACATAACATAACATAACATAACATAACATAACATAATATAACATAACATAACATAACATAACATAACATAACATAACATAACATAACATAACATAACATAACATAACATAATATAACATAACATAACATAACATAACATAACATAACATAACATAACATAACATAACATAACATAACATAACATAACATAACATAACATAACATAACATAACATAACATAACATAACATAACATAACATAACATAACATAACATAACATAACATAACATAACATAACATAACATAACATAACATAACATAACATAACATAACATAACATAACATAACATAACATAACATAACATTACATAACATAGCATAACATAACATAACATAACATAACATAACATAACATAACATAACATAACATAACATAACATAACATAACATAACATAACATAACATAACATAACATAACATAACATAACATAACATAACATAACATAACATAAAATAACATAACATAAGCAGTTCATTTCAAGGTAACGGCAATGAGCAAGGTAACGACAAATGAGCAAGGTAACGACACATTTTTTCGTGCGTGCAGCCTGTTAAATCGAATTATAAGACGTTATCACGTCAAAAAACAAATTCACTTTAGATTGTTTAAAAAGTGGGTTAATCATAACTTTCGTAAGGTTTTTTAGGTTCAACTAGTAAAGAATTCAATTTCGAATACAATGAATGTTATCTCATTTCGATAGCACGTTTAACTTTTTCCCTATCTTTCCCGCCAATTAGGAAAAATCGTAAAAATAAAAAACCGAGAAATCGCACTTCGAGCGATCCGGCCGCTCGACGCTTGCTCACAATTTCTTCTGTAGCTCCGAAATATTTTGAATTTGCTTCTGAAATTTTGAGGACAGATTTTTGGATAGCTTGGAAAGACATTTATGAAAAAAAAATCGATTTTTTGAAGCCTCTAAAGCAGGCTCCCCCCTTAAAACTAGAATAATCATCGGTGAGGTAGGCAGCAGCACGGCAAAACGCTCTGTCAACAGGGGAACACCTCAGGGAGGAGTTTTATCTCCTGTGCTGTGGTTACTAGTCGCTAGCAACATCCTTACCAAATTCAACCGAAAGGGTATTAAAGTAGTGGCGCACGCGGACGGCATAGTGCTTATGGTCTCAGGAATGCCCAACGGGCAATATACCATGACCCCAAACTCTGCTGGAAGTCCAGCGTAGAGTACAGGGTAAAGAAAGCGAATATAGCACTTTACACGTGTAAGAGAATGTTGGGTAAATAATGGGGTCTTCAACCAAAGCTATCCAATTGGTCTTAGACAGCCATTGTAAGGTCAATACTAACATATGCTACACTAGTTTGGTGGCCTGCAACAGAAAAGAAATACAACAAAACTAAGCTGAACAAGATACAAAGAACAGCGTGTATCTTAACTACAGGAGCACTCAATGCACTAACTCATCCGCTACCACTAGATTTACACATTAAAACAATCACTATTTGCAGCGCGGTGAGACTCAGAGACATAGGAAGCTGGCCAACAAGGTCGTACGGTCACAGTAAGATCCTCTTACAGGGACCCTCGCTGCCCAAAAACAGATCAGACTACACAGTCCCCGACCTTAACTTCAAGAAAGACTTTACGGTGCGTTTTCCACCGAGAGCCGAACGGAGCAAGGGGAAGGTGATTGGAAGATACGATATCGAAATCTATACCGATGGTTCTAAGATGAACTGTGTTGTGTGGGAGCTGGCTTCCATTCGGATCCACTCAACCTATCTCAGTCAATTCGTCTTCCTGACTATGCCAGAAGCCTGAAACTCTACAAGGAAGTTGGTGCAAGAGTAGCTATCTTCTCAGACAGTCAAGCAGCTATAAAGGCCATAGACTCTAACTACATTTCATCCAAACTAGTCCTACAGTCTAGAGAAGACCTGGAATTGCATTAGTCATTGCCATGAAGTCACTCTAAAATGAGTTCCCGGTCATAGTAATATACGGGATTATGAGATAGCGGATGAGCTAGCAAGAAAAGATTCGGCACTAGACATAGCAGAGGCAGTGGTAGTCTCCACCCCACTCAACACATTAAAAACATCCATTGCTTCACACTACTATGCTAGAGCTGAAAGAAGGTGGAAGCAATTAACTCCATGTACGTGTAATACAACAAAAAACACATGGCCGTCGCACACTGGGGATTTTTGTACAGAGATGCGGAAAAAAGTATACATCCCAAAAAATATTAACATTTTTACTACTAACGAAGTTGTATATATTTGTGTATGAAAAAAACATGCTTAAAAACTATTTTTTAAAAAAAAATTTTTTTCATAAATTTTTTTTTTTATTAATATAAGCCAGCTAATATTTACGCAC
This sequence comes from Anastrepha fraterculus, assembly GCA_037575425.1. Lineage (NCBI taxonomy): Eukaryota > Metazoa > Arthropoda > Insecta > Diptera > Tephritidae > Anastrepha > Anastrepha fraterculus. The sequence continues at coordinate 24,527 of JAYXIM010039776.1, forward strand.
AGGATACATGTAAGTTCATAATTCTGAATTACCCTCAAAATGTCAAAACAAAATTAAAAGTGTTTCGTTATCATTATGCACACACTAGAAAGCGTTTAGTTATTATCATTGCCAAAAAATAATCAGTGGCGCCTGGTGGCACCTGCAATTGATTAAAACTGAAAGAGACGTTATTAAGCAACACGTTGATACTAGTTTCTGACCGTAGGTAAATGTAGCTCAACTTGCAGATCCAAGAATATGAAGGAATATGATTTTTTTGTTTTTTTTTTTCGTAAAATTAATTATAAATAAATAATCAAATGCTTCACAGCCTTTGTTCTTCCGGCTAAAATATATAAAAATATCGTACCCTAAATGAAAAATAAAAAATTCGAAGTCGGCTCAAGCAAAAAGAAAAAAAACCACCTTGGGCTTTGAAGTTTTTTCTTAGTCAGTTCAATACCATAAAAAAATTATACTTTTGACATATCTATAAAAAAAAAACTGTAAGTCGGAGTTTAGTAATTCTTTTTGATTTTATTGTTGGTTCTATTCTGGAATTTAGAAATACCATTAAACATTGCGTAGGTGGTATGTTGCAAATTTGACTTTTTTCCGCAAAATCCCCAGTGTGTGTCGTACAAAATCCAAAGGACGAATGATCTGCAACCCTAGACTCAACCTACCCATCAATCCTTCGGTAAGCCTTTCTTGCAGCAAATTAATGAGATCTCATACATCGAGATAAAGAATTTGCTGCTGTACTTCGCCTTACTAAATGGATCTGACAAAAAAAAAAAACAATAATAACACGAGGACAGTGGTAGTAAAACGGTGCTGGTCACTAATTAGGATTATTTCAGTGGAAATACTCGACCACTTCAGCAACAACAAAAACACTGGCTAACAGGTAAAAACAAAAAGAGATGTTTATACCGATGCATTCTGCTAGTAGATGCTGTTATTAAACTTCGCATAACAGTTATTTATAACAGCGTAGCGAATGCACAGAACTCTGCGGGGTCTACGAATGAGTATGTGTAAAAGTTGGAAATTTACTATTTTCGCCCATCTCATAAGATTTGAATGATCGCAAGTTTCAATTGGGTGTAAATTATCTATCTTTGTCCTCAAATCATAAATGAAAAAAACGTAGTCAAAAATATTTCTCAACTACAAAACAATAAAAAAAATTTGAAAAACCGAAAAATCAAAAATTCAATTTTCAAAAACTGTCACAAATTTTCCTTCTTAATGATTCGCACCGCTTCTTACCAAATAAATAAATAAAATAAAGGGGCAACCCTTACAGGTCATTGGAAGGTAGCAGCCAGACTCAACCTCCTTTTCAATCCCATCTGCAGAAACTGTCAAGCTGAAGGGGTGAAAGAAAGTCTTTCCAATACTTATGTGAATGTACAGGACTAGATAGGGCACGACATTGGTCCTTCGGTAAGCCTTTCTTACAACAAATTAATGAGATCTCAAACATCGAGATAAAGAATTTACTGCATACCTGGATCTCATGAAATGGATCTGACTTAAAAAAAAATTAGGACACCATCACACGAGAACAGTGGTAGTAAAACGGCGCTGGTCGCTAATTCGAATTATTTCAGTAGAAATACTTAACCATTTCAACAACAACAACAACAATTATCCTACGATATAAGACGCAAGCTAATAACTTTCCAACAAAAGATAGACTTTGCCAGTTTTCAAAAAAATTCCGAAAACGCTTCTTTGAAAAGTTGAACGCCATTCTCGGTACCCAAGTTTTTCCTAGAAATGTCATTTTGTTTTTGTTTTGTAGGCGCATTCGAGTCACCAAAAAGTTGTAAATTATTGTAATTCACATGACAAAAAAAAACTAATTTTTTCCAGTAACTAATTATGAAAACTTTCTTTTGTATGAACGTTGAGCCTAGTAACGCAAAAGTATTAATGCTTAAAAAACTTTAAAAATGCTCGTGGAACTGCTTACGTTTAAGCAGGGATTTGAACTGGCTTTGTACCGCACCGGCTTTGAACGGGAAAACCGATTTTTTCTACTAATTAAATAAGCCATAAGCCGAACCGAAATTAAATACAAGTGTTTGGGCAGGACCGTAAACCGAATCACCTTTAATATGGGTTTAAAAGCTCACTCCGACCAATCAATAGACAAATTTTCCCAATTTTTTTATTTTTTCTTTCCTTGAATGTGGTAAAACTATTTTTATAAAATGTCGAATCAAATGCGTTTCACATACCTTGAATTTAGCAGTATGAGATTTTCCAAAATAAATCAAAGACATACGCAGAAAAGGAAACGCGGTCACTAAAGAACTAAGATTAGATTAGATTTGTGGGAGGTTCAACTAGTCCAAGCACTCAGTCTAGAAGGCCATTGTAAAATTTTGTTTTGAGGTCACTCTCTGATATCAGCTCCTCGCCGCCATGTTTGAACAGCTCAGTTCGGTTATTGTTATTGCTATTCTCACCTCGTTTACCTCGAGATGGTACACTCGCCCCATATTATTCAGCTGCAATGGGCTAACAATCTGGGTAATCATAGTCTGCCTGTGAATTGTAAGCTTTGTGTGGGTGGTTACTTTCTCCGTATTATTTCTCGGTCTCGTAATTTTGCCAATGCAATTGTAGTGAGAAATATTTTTCAGTACCACTAAGAGCAATCGATTTGCCCCCTATCTAACACTTTAAGAAATGAGTTCGAACACTATGCGCTGGACATTATTTCTAAAGAAACTTTCAATTAATCCGGCTCATAGCCTAAGTATTTACACTTTCCTACAGAAAATATGTTCATCTGCTTCTTATCAAGCCGTTTTTAGTAAAATGGTTTCTTCCCATAGACGCGATTAAATTTTTAATTTCCACCGCGCGATATCGACTGTTGGAATTAAAATTTGAAAAAGGCGGAAGGAAGCACCGAAAGGTTGGTAACTCCCAAAAGATTCATTCCTATTAAGAAGTTCATTGTATGTGAGAATTTTCCAGATACTTGGAAAAATCTGAAAATATCCTGCAGTTTGAGGAAACAAAAACTACTAATTCTCGTGACTTCGACACCCAAAATTCATAGCCTTGCTCTAGCAAAGAGAAAATACTCAGTGCTATCCGTCTACTCTAAGCAAGACAGGCAAATTGGGTCCTCAACGAATCAAATCGTGGTCACATGTTGACCTCATGGGTCGTCATCATGAGACCATGATTTGAGTCATTGAGGACTCAACCGAACGTTTTTTCTACCAAGTTTTAGAAGAAGTTCGGCAGCTTTCTGTTCGTGCTTGTTACAAAATATTTTGCAGAACCAGGCCATCGCACTTTATATAAATTGCATACATAACCGCTGAACCACCTCATGATTTCTGTAGAACTGATTCCAGTTATTGGCGTTGGACCCTGTGGACTGTTACTAATGCCGAAGCTTTATCGCTAGTCATTATCAGGGGTCATTCCGTAATATACATTTCAACTAATGGTGAGGAGAGAAGTATGAGCAAGATCAGACCGAGTCCTCTCTAGTTGAAGTTACTCGCTCAATTTTCTTCTTCACCATAGCAGATGGCCGAACCTCATAATCCAGCATCCTTGATGCTGACTTTGAATCAAAGCGAACCAACAATAAACATTACGAATTGGCTTGATCTGGTCATCTCCTGCAACATAAATTTTCAGCAGAGAAATCGTTTTTCATGTAAATAATACATAATCCAAGTCGGACTAGAGATACGATTTTTCGAGATATATTTATTCGAGCGCCATCTATGGCGGTATTTTTCTTTGAGAAAGTATTTATTTACACTTAATATGTTTTGCATATGAGCCAAATAAGATCATAAATAAAGATTCTAAAAATAGTTTCAATATTTCCACTTGGGAAAAAATACTCTCAGAGTAAAGAGTAGCCTGAAAACTGCTCAAAAATACGATTATACCTAGCAGTGAAAGCATCATCAAATTCGGTTTATCTACTCCAGAGACTTCGGGTAAACACAGCGAAGTCTTACGACATAGTTTCCAAAACAGATCTTATTTATTATAGTCTGTTGTACTCCCAACACCATCCAATTTTCTATGTACAGGCATGACAATCCCTCAGTTTTGTCATGGTATTGAGTATAACAGCAGATGAGTATTCCGCAGCTGTTGTGTTTGGGATTATGCAAATTCAGTATCTCCTTTTCGAGGTAGATACAGATTGGTACAGAGCGATTTGTACAGCCCCTGTTGAGAGATCTTGCTTTGAGAGCTACTCATCTAGCCTCTCTGATATACCTATGTATGTACCTCTAGGTTCAGTTTGACGTGTATTGAAATTTGCTTTGGGTTACATTGGAAACCAAATATTATAAATCGTGCATATACTAAAATACCAACCACTTTTAATTAAAAAAAAACACATTTAAAAGAAAACATGAACAAAAAAGTAATAATCTGCTAATAGTTCACTTGAATGATACAACAACAAAAAAATAAGTAGCCCATTCATATCATCGCTTGTAATCCGAACTGCAAATTAAGCGCTTAAAGCTTCACGCAGTACTCGCATAAATACACGGATTATAAACAACTTAACAGTCGGCAATTAAATAAGGAAGGAAAAAAACACACTCGCCATTTTTTCACACTAAGTCCCCTTCTTATTTTCTATTGCTCGTACTTAGATACATGTGCGTGTGTATGCATGTACGTGTGCATGAGTGAGTGTCACGATTTCTTGGGAAAATCATTATTTTCCCATCAAATCCGCTGAATAAATATAAAATTAAATATATTGCAATGGCACGAATATGTTTGCATCGATTGACATGGAAAAAGCAATTACTTCCGTACAATGTCAGCCCAAGCAGCAAGACAGCAGTGCGCAGGAGAGCACCGGTACAGCGAGTCAGCAGAAACAGAAGCTATGTTTGTAGGTATGTACATTTAAAACAACAGCAATAAAAATTGTAGCAAAACATTGGAGCCACCAGTAAACTAACAGACGGCACACAAATGCATATACATACAACAAACAAAGTGATCAGCGAAGAGCAAAGCCAACACTGAGCGACAGCTAGAGAAGCAGCAACAAATACATAAATACTACATACTACGAGTATCCGCAGCAGATGCTACTCTGCAAATCGAAGACAAATGGCGATGATGATAACAACAAATCCCAACAAATGCAAGTGGAGTGTCAACTAAACCAGACAACTAAAGATGCGCCAACATATGGAAATGTTAAGACTCACATACATGCATGTGCACATAGTACTCCAAAGACAATTGCGGTGGTTATAAATTAACTTGTAACTAGTATGGGTCGCAGATGCAACTAGTCAGGCAACTGCATATTTTTTACATGGCCCTACGAGTCTTCAATTATCAGATTTGGAGCAGAAGTGGACTAGTAGCATACTAGTTCAAAATGAACAAAACATAGTATTAGGCAAATTATGGACCAAAATCACTAATCTGAGATTAAAAAGAGTAATTAAAAAATTAAATAAATTCAGTTCTAAACAATAAAACCTTTTTTATTAAGTATAATTTAAAATCTGCATCGATTCAACTATGGATTGACGACTCTATGAGGTCTACCCATAGAAGACGTCGGTCTGAGTTGGGTTCCTGTAGAGTAGCCAAGTGTTTTGTGAAAGAGCCAAACAGGAGCGACTAAAGTTCGTTGGGTTCATCAGGAGGGCGGATTCCAAATGAGAAACTGGAAATCTAATTCCAAACACGTACTATTTTCATTAGATGCTGACGACGTTCCAGCCGCCAAATGTTTTGAAGAGCCAGAAGCCGTTATAGAAAAGGTACTAGGGATGTGGTGGCTGCCAGTTTCAGATGAGTTTACATACATTGAAAACTTTCCAAGGGAAGTTTTTAATGAAAATATGATCGTGTCAAAGCGACAAATTTTGCGCACAATAATGACGATTTTCGATCCTATGGGTTTGCTCGGTTTTGCCATTGTACAGGCGAAAATCATTTTACAAGATGTCTGGCGCTCCGAAGTAGGTTTGGATGAACCGATTGAAGAAGAAGAACGTTGCAACTGGTTTCGTTGAGTAAAATGCATTCCTGCGATCAACGGCATACAAATTCCCCATTGCCTTTCACTTGCCAGCGAAAACCAGAATAATTAGTTGCACATTTTTGTAGATGCCAGCATAAAAGCCTACGCTGCGGGAGCTTACATCCGGTCAGAAGTAGGATCGCAAATATCCTGTTCACTTTTGGTGTCGAAAATTCGCGTTGCGCCATCGAAGCCCATTTCCATACCCAGGTTGAAGCTGTTAGCTGCTGTTTGGGACTTTGGGACAGACTCCAAAAATGTGTTGTTTTGGCTGCGTTCGAGCACAAGAAAATACCATCAATTCGTGGCGCTGAGAATCGGAGAGATCCTCGAGAGTTCTGCTATTAGGGAATGGAGGTGGCTGCCATCTGGTGAGAATATTGCGGACGCAGGAACTAAATAGAGCAGCAACCGGGAATTCGACGACAACCAACGCTGGCAAAGTTTCTGCATCTCCGCCTTGAGACGGCTGGTAAAAGAATGTGCTGCAAAATGTCAAACCTTGCCGGAATCGTAGGGCTTCTCCACAACCTCCTCAAATGGAAGATCTGCCAATAGAACGTGTGTCACTTTTTACCACCGTTCACCTTTACAGGGGTGGACTATTTCGGACCTATGGATGTTGTAATTGGCCGCTATCGGCGAAAAGCGGTGGAGTGCTTTATTCACATGCCTTACCACCAGCGCAGTTTACATTGAAATCTCACCTACTTTATCCACCGAGTCATTTTTGCTGATTTTTAAACAATTTGTGAGTCGCCGTGGAGTACCGAAGCGAATTATTTCGGACAACGGCACCAATTTCCGCGGTGCTAGTGTACTTCTAGTAAAAGGAATTGAAAGAATATCGTCTGATGATATAGAAAGGAAATACCCTGAAATTGAATCGATTTTTATTCCCCCCGCTTCAGCACATATGGGAGCTCATGATACGTTCTACGAAATCGATTCTAATGGACATTCTACCAGATTATGTTAAGAGCCGTACTAGCCGACATCGAAAACATTTTAAATTCAAGGCCACTGACATACGTGCCGCTTGATTCAGCCGAAGATGAAGCTCTTACGCCAAACCACTTTATGATGGGACACTCTAGCGGTATTCGAGAACTAACAGATAATGCCAACTCTGGACAACTCTAAAATTTCTAGCCAGTTGGCTGACCAATTTTAGAGACGCTGGGTTAAGGAGTATCTCCCCTGTCTTACCAGACGTGCAAAGTGGTATCAGCCACCAGCAAACCCATTCAATTTGAACGACGTGGCCGAAAGGAGTAGTAATAGATATGAATTTTGGTAAAGATGGTCAAGCTCTTAGCGCAGTAGTCAAGACAGTAAATGGATTATGTACACGACCGATAGTAAAGTTGGCGAAATTGGACGTCGAGGTTTAAAAACGTGGGGTAAACGTCATGCATAAAACCGCATAAGATTTACGAAGGGGGTGTTGCGAAAGGTTACTTTGGCAACCCATTTCGCATTTTCTTACATCTCTGTTTTTCTCATTCGCCAATCAACAGCTGTCAAAGAGAAGCAAGCTTTCTTTTCCATTCTAGACGTTGACGAAAGCGCATGGACGCGCATAAAAACAATTGTAAGACACATATAATATTTTCACTTATTAATTGTAAACTTATTGATCGTTAAATAAAGTTTTCAGCCTTTCTAAACAGTAAACCAACGGAGTCTGATTTACTGCACCAGGGTTTGTTAAAAGGGAATTAAGCCGCGTCACACTGCCGTCGTCAACACAGGAAATTAGTGAACTTTATCCTAAAACAACAAAATCCGAACTAAATCGTCGAATAAAAATACATGTTGTAAGTAAGAAAAGAAAAGTAAATACATAAATATTAAAAAACTTATATAATTCCAAGGATTAAATTTTCAAATTTTAAAAATGTCAAATGTAATAAATATTATTTTTTTTATCTTTCCCAATGATGTTAAATGTGGCTTTGTTGGGAAACGGCAATACATTGATCAGTTTACAATATACCAAAATAAGGGTGAATTAAAAGATTGAAGCCAAAACAAAATCTGCATGAATAAATCGTTTTGTATGAGAGCAAATCGGGGCCTTTTCGGACTAGTTTATCTTCAGTCGAGAAATTCTAATTGTAAACTAGTATTTCTTCCAACCACTTTGGTGTTTCATTGCAGGGTAGATGCGAGTGGCATCACACATACATATATGTACATAACACATGCACGTACACACACAAGTTTAGCTCTTGCCAATACAAAACGAATCAATTTACGGTATCAGCTGCAAACAAATAAAAAATGTGTTAAACAAAAGGAAAATTCTGCGCTTGAGCTTTTGCCACTGGCGCCCGCAGCGCATCTGCAACGAATTCGTGCAACATTCGAACATTCGATTTAATATGAAAGCAGTAAGGAAGGCTGAAAATGTACGTTGTGGTAAAATTCAATTTGGGCTGGTTGTTCATTTGTGGAATCAAACAAACTCAGCGACAATGAGAGTTCAATCAGACGGATGGACAGAAATTTGGGCTTGACACATAAAAAATGAGCGTAGTTTATATCCGATCTCAAAAATATTTATGCCGGGTCTAAGTGAGGTGGGTGACAATACATTTACTTAGTATGTGTGAATTACCACAATCTAGGTCTAAGTAGGACCCTCTACATTCTCGTACGTCGTTTTCCAGATACACTCATTTACCTAAAATTGGGCAGTTGCGTTGTATTTCTTCTTTTGCGTTTATCTTATGCAACGAATTTAAGTAATTTTACTTTGTTTAAAACAGAGATATCACGTTTTTTCTTTTTGAAGTGAAACTTCTTAGGCGTCTATGGACGAGCGAGAATGGAGAGTAAAATTTCAAGGCCATGCAACGTTTTGGGCATTTTCGTTCCGCGAGAGAGAAAAAAGATATAACGTAGAGGAAAAGGATAGAGAGAGAGAGAGAGCTATACCTTATATATATCTTAGATACACTTTAGGCTATTTTTCCTGAGTTTTTCCTTGCGGTTGCTAATTTCTAGTGAGAAATAACACTGTCTACTTTTTGGCGGTTGTTTGTTGATGCAAGCTTGCAGGAATTATACTTTTGGTGCCTACTGTTTGGAGCGTTTTTTGTTCCCAATTTTGTTGGCGTTTTTTTTTTTTGTGTGCCTACTTTTTGGCGGTTACTTCCGTTTCCTGGCTAGTGCTAGTGCGTACTATAAAGTGCTATCCATTCTGGCGTTGGATTTATTGGTATTGCCCTGCGGTAATTTTTGCCTTTGCTGCGGCCCTGGAATCGCTGCGCTTGTGCAGGTGATAAACGCTTGGAGTAGTGCGCGTTGTTGCCACGGTTTGTGTCCGGCATTTACCTACACCGGTCGACTCTTCTCCGTTTTTTGTAAATTTTGTCTATTTGTATTCTCTGCAAATGTTGTGAATTCGCTTAGAAATATATTCTTTCTCTCTCTCTCTCTCGTTCTCTTTCCGGTCTCTCCCTCTTTCTTTGTCTGCCTTGAAAGTTTTACTTCTTTTTTAAAAGAATTATCGTTAGCTCCGCCAGACGGATGGACAACGAATGATGTTTTTAACATGAGTACCTGCCGGCGGCGGCCTAGACTTACGGTACTTAAAAGCACACAGTTCAATTATATTATTGATCAGAACCCAAGATATTTATTGAAAGATTATTTCACTCCTCTGGTAGGGGACACACTAGCCGCCTTGGCAGGATCCCGATACCCGGTTGCAATGCAACTCCACATCAACCAAAAATATTTACCCGCGTTTTAGGTATTAACTACAGCTACTACGAAAACCTACCTGAGGGGTCGTTCTCAAGAACAGGTTAGAGCGAGCCCTGATGGCTCCTATTTCTCGCGGTATTGAGATTAAGTCTTCGATAGGACCTCATACCCGAAGACAATACCAGCTTCCATACTGCTCAGAGATCGGTAAGCCTAGATTATAGGCGACTTTTACGACAGATATACCTTACCTTGGGAAAATTCTAACCCTTGACCCGCTGGGGTAGGACGAATGGATAGACAGACCTGGCTTAATCGCCTCTTCTCATCACTCTGAGCATTTTTTTGTATATATGTATGTATGTAGATATGTATCATGATTACTTTATGCTCTTTCATACAGCCGTTATGTGAACACATTTAAATACCTTTGTGCAAAAGTGCGTGGGTATAAAAAAACAAAAAAAGTTCATTGACTAATTGTCCGGGAGCCAGGGGTCGATTTTTAACAGCGTTTTTATACAGTTAAATTCTTGACTTTACTTGTGATTTAGCTTTCATGAATAACGAAAGTGAATGCCAGCTGTCGCAACCGCGGTGGGTGTGATTGTGGGAGGGTAAGAAACGTGTCGAAAAAAAATTTCTACCAACTCATTTAATACCGGCTGCATTTGTTTTCGTGTATTGTTGACATTTAGTAGACTAAAAAAAATAGTTAGCTGCGTTTATGCCGAAGCAAGAATATATCATTACGTTCATACATCTCGGCGGCGCGCGGAATTTTCAATGCTTCGGCTGACGGCCTTTCCACCGCTATAAACGCAGCTGACCATCATTATTATATTTTCATATGTGTCCAAAATTATGTAAAAAAATTTCAATCGGCATAAAGTAGTTTTAATTTTTAATTTATTTTACAAGTTCGCTTGTTCAGCTGACGTATGTTCCCCCCTCTACGGCGCAGCTGACTATTTTTTTATATTCTACTAAATGTCAACAATACACGAAAAAAATTTCAGTCGGTATTAAATGAGTTGTTAAAAATTTTTTTTCGACACGTTTCGCAGCATCCCATGCACGTACCCACCGATGAGGTCAAAACGACCCCTGGCTCCCGGACTAAAACGAAGTACTTCAGCATTTATTATCGTGTATGTAAAAACTAAAGGTTTGTATATAAGAGAAAAGTTTTCATTTCAAATATATCGCTTGCGTTAAGGGGCGTTAAGCTCTTACCGATAGTGATATGCAGCCTCGCGCTATACACCACAGTGGTTTTATTGCATTGGTTTTGTTGGTCAAAAAATTGGTTCCCACAACAGGCATATAAAAAATGCGACTTCTTTTAATTGATAATAGCACGTTTTTATTTCATAGATTTATATAAAAAGTATAAGTACCAATTCAAGGATCTTTTAAAACTCAAACTTGTGCCAACGTGAACAAAAAGGAAATATTCCGTGGTCATTAAAATAGGTGTAAAATACAATAGAAATAGATGCGATACAAAAGATCTTAGTAATTGTTTTAAAAATACGCTAAAATTTAACAGGGTCCGGCACTCGAAGTGTTACCAGTTGAAAAGGCCATAAATTTAGTTTGGAAAATTACTTTTATTCAATTCAAAGTAAAAAATGAAAAACAAATGGTCAGAATTTACTGTTCTGCGTTGTTCTAGTGGTACGGTTGCGACATGTCTAGTTTTTCTGAAAAAACAGGCGACCATATGCTTGGAAGTGCTTCGTGCGCGAACAACTTTTGTTGGATTTGGCTCATCTTGAAACACCCATACAGTCGACTGCTGTTTACTTTCGAACTCATACGCGTAAATCCATGATTCATCACCTATCACGATGTCATAGACGTGTTTCGAAGCCCCGCGATCGTATTTTTTGAGCATTTTCTTCGACCAATCGGCACGAGCCTTTTTTTGAGCGATTGACAAATTGTGTGGGATCCAACGCGAACAAATTTTTTTGACAGTCAAATGTTTATGCAATATTAAATGTATGCTGGTCCCACTAATGCCTAAGATTGTCTCAATCGCACGATAGGTCACATGACGATCTTGCAACATCAGTTCGCGCACAGCATCAATGGTTTTCGGAACAACAACTGATTTTGGACGACCTTCACGGAATTCGTCTTGGAGTGAACTACGACCACGATTGAATTCACCATACCATCGATAAACACTGGTCCTTGATGGAGCTTCATCGCCAAAAAATGAATTGAGTTCATCCATGCAATGTTGCTGAGTTAATCCACGTCGAAAGTTGTAAAAAATAATCGCATGAAAATGTTCACGATTTCATTCCATTTTTGGACCGAGATGAATCTTTTAAGTTACTGTAAACAACACAAATAGCGCTGGTATTTCAAAACGTTCTGAGTACGTAAAAGCCAAAAAATGTCAAACTTTGCGATACAGCTGTCAGTTGCCAGATTGCAACACCAGGGTTGCCAAATCCCGCCATATAAAAGGCACCCCTCGTATTTTTTAATTTTAATTCCATTTTAAATCCGGAAAATCCATTTTTTACTTCCGTTATTTTATTTTAGACACAACACACCCGTGGGATAGGCGTACTGGGGAAACCACGTTAAAAAAACACTTAGCGCGTTAACACTACCTCCGAGGTGGCGTGAAAATGTGTGCATATTATGACACTTGCAACTCTTTACTTCGTTATATCTTAGCAACGGTGGTACTCGTATTTAGGCAAAAAATCGTTGATACCTTTTTTGTAGATAATTTTATGATCTACAATTTTAGTCTGAGTTAATTTTGCTATAAAACTGACCGTTTTCGAGAAATTCACGAAAAACCCATTTTTTTCGATCAAATTTTTTCCCCCGGCCGGATCGATTGGGAGCTTTAAAATTTTATTTTTACTTATATTTTGAACAATTTCATCCATTTTCAGCTTGTTATAAATTTTAGTACCCTTGAATTTGTTGAAAAGGTCGAGCCAAGGAGCACCAGGAGATTTGGTGGCTCCTAAAACACTCAGGCTAAAGAGGTCATTGTATTTAAAGCACTGGAAAAGGGGTAGATAGTCAAAGAGGGAAGGAGAAAAGTATCAGAGAAAGAGATAGGAAAGAATGGAGACAGAGATAGAGATGGTCAGTCCTGTGAGAATTTTTCAGATTCTTTGGCAAATCTGTAAATATCTTCCAGTCTTAGAGAACGAATATTACTCAATCTCATGACATCGGAACCCAATACTCGTAGTCGCGCTCTAGCAAAGGCAGGACACTCACAGAGAAAGTGCTCAGTGCTATCCGCCTCCTCCAAGCATGACAGACATACCGGGTCCTCGATGATTCCAATGGTGGTCATATGCTGACCCCATGGGTTGTGTCCTGTAATGATGCCGACCATCAACCGAATATCTTTCCTTCTAAGTTTTAGTAGAAAGTTTGACAGTTTTCTGTTCGGACTTGTCACAAAACACTTTGCAGTTCTGCAGCGCATTCGCTCTTTATGTAGATTGCCTACATAATAGCTGATCCAATTCATGATTCCTGCGGAGCTGATTCCGATTATTGGTTCTGGCCCTTGTGGGGGCACCACTGATCCATGGCTGGCCAATTCGTCGGCAATTTCGTTTCCTTGAACACCGGAGGGGCCCGGAACCCATATAAGTACAAGCCTGTTTTGTATTGCGATAGAATTATGCTTCTTCTAACATTCTTGTACAATCCTCGAAGTTTGCTTCGCGTTCTCCAGGGCCTTCAGTGCAGCCTGACTGTCACTGAAGACTCCAAACTGTTTCCCGCTCCATCTCCTCTCGATTATCCATTCGGCTACTTTTAGGGTGGCAAAAACTTCTGTTTGGAAAACAGTTGCCATTCCCCCCATAACATAATATTTAGTACCCTTTAGAGTTGGTCTAATTTGGCCGGACTATTAAAGCAGAAAGTGATTCTCCCGCCCACGCCATTGCATACATCCATGAATTGGCAATAATTCAAACTTGAGTTTAGTTTGCTTTTGAAGTTTGCTTAGAATTTAAATGCAGTTTAGAAGAACCAGAATCTCTGTTGGACAAGCACTACACAAAACAAAATTAAAAACAAAAAAACTTACAAACCAACAAACCAAGCGTCAGCGGCGAAGATAGATGAGCATTTTTGCATTAGCGACAAATGCGGATTTGCTAGCGTATTCATGTGCACGAGTGTATTTGTATGTGAGCATGCATGTGCGCACTGCGCAGGTGTCTTTGTTTGTGGATATTGTGTTGCTGTCAGTGGCAAAAACACGAGTAGTCGAGCAAATTCCCAACAAGACAATTTGAAATGGTAGCATTGCGAGCGAATTAATGCCAGTTGCAACTACAACTGGATGGCAGCGCAAACGCGAATTGTGAGTGTGTATTATGGGCATATAGTATATGTATATCTATACATACCGACATCTTTTTTTTATGTATACATATGTATGTTTGTAATACATATGTAGAGTGGCGCATGGCTATCCTTGGTGCTTGAGATTTATGGTAAGCAGTGATGGTTGCGTGCATTTAATGGCCATCGGTGAGTGACAGACTGGCCGTGGCAGCTAACAACATTTATGTGCCATGCGACAACATCGCGCCTTACTGCGTGCCAACAGCCATCCGTACATATGTACATTTGTAGGTATGTGCGTATCTGCGTTATCGCATGAAACTGTTGGCTTCATAAATACCGCCTAATACTTTATTTCACGCTAGTTGACCGACAGGAAGCTGGCAACAAAATAAACTGCACAGGAAGAAAAGAGTGTGGCGGAAAGGACAACAGCAAAGCAGGAAGGAAATCGCATGCATATGCAGCAGTGACATATGGACTCGAACGGCATTTACATACGTCGCTTATTAGAGTTGCACAGTTTTACAACAGATGTAAGCACATGTTTGCCTGAATGCGTGCAAGATACTCACGTACTAGGTTGTTCAATAAGTTTTGCGGTTCGATGAGCAGAACACAATTCTATGGCTTAAAATGCGCTTTTTTCTTCAGCTTAGGCTCCCTGAACATCAACTTACTTGGTCCAATTTATGAAGCACTTCTCTAAAGTGAGAATTTGGACGAACTGCAAAATTCGCTTCCACAGCTGTTATGACCTCATCATTTGATGAAAAACGCTTTCCACGCATGCATCTTTTTGAAGTCTGTAAGCAGATGGAAGTCGCTAGCACACAAAAAAGTTTCAAGAAGCTTTGTGAGGAAGCTGATATCAACCCCTGGGGCACCGCGTACCGGGTGGTATTATCCAAACCGAAAAGCGTACACACTAGGGCGGGTCGGTTTAAAAATCGCTCGTTGCTCTGTGAAAATCGTATTCTAGGGATCAAAATAAGAAACTTTGCCGAAGGAACCATACCTCTAAAACGAATTCTGATGTCCCCCAATTTGGGTCGAACGAAAAATCCCACTTTGACCCATTTAGAGTGCTCCAATCGAGTCCAAATGTATGACCGACCCCCACTAACTTTGGACGGCCGATCCACCAATACCAGTGGCACACCCCCTGGAACTCACCTGGGGGGTTCCCCATACAATCATTTCAAAATATAACCATTTTTGGCCTTTACATGAGAAAAGAAACTAAAAAGTTCGACCAAAATTGGGGGACATCAGAATTCGTTTTAGAGGTATGGTTCCTTCGGCAAAGTTTCTTATTTTGATCCCTAGAATATGATTTTCACAGAGCAATGGGCGATTTTTTTGCCTCCCCACAAATGGGCCCGGCCTAGTACACACAGTACGGCTGCGCAAAATTGTTACTACTCTGTTTCCTCAAAGGTCTGAAAACATTTTGCCATCCTGCACCCAACACGAAGCAGGTGACATCCCTCGTGTCACTAAACAAGAACTCCAAGCGGCGTGTAATAAAATAAAGTCTAAGAAAGCTCCAGGGCCTCATGGTATAACAAATAGAGAATCCTGAAATTAGGGATTTCCAAACGTCTAGTCATATGTCTAGCAGTATTCCAAACCTGCCTTAATGAAGGTACTTTCCCAAAGAGATGGAAGAGGCAAACACTGGCGCATTTACCCAAGGGCAACAAAAAGCCTGGCGAACCCGAGTCTTACAGACCAATGTGTCTCCTAGACACAATGGGAAAAATTCTCGAGAGTATTATTTGCGACAGATTGTCATCTTTCGCTGAAGGTAAAGGTATTCTATCCACATACCAGTTTGGCTTCAGGAAATCCCGCTCAACGGTAGATGCTATCAAATGCGTGATAGATTTAGCAACAGAAGCCATTGAAGACGGGAGATGGGGCGGCGGGAAAAAAGAGTACTGCGCTGTGATAACTCTGGACGTCAGAAACGCTTTTAACCCAGCTAGCTGGCAACGTATGCTGGAAATCCTCGCAGGAGGATCGCCTAGTTAATATATATTATAAGAATAATTGAGAGCTATTTCATGGACCGTAAACTACGGTTTAGAAGCGACAAAGGTGCTGAGGAGCCTATCGTGACAGCAGGGGCTCCTCAGGGTTCTGAGTCCACTGCTATGGAACTTAATGCACGACGCGGTTCTAAGACGGGAACCCTAGAACTAAAATCAAATGGATTCGCGGATGACTTCGCGGTGTTAATAGTGGCAAAGTAAATCCACGAAATTGAGAGCTTGCAATCCTCTCAATCAATCCTCTCTCCCTCAATCTCGAATCAGTAAGCATGAACAAGGCTCGGCCTAATACCGATATAGTCCTAATAAGCAGCAGAAAGATAGCAGAATTTATAAATATAAATATTGGGACCGTAAGTATTAGTTCAAAACGCGCTGTTTAATACCTAGAAGTGATGATTGACAGTCGTTAAAACTTCAAAACGCCCCTAGAATATGCAGCGAAGAAGGCATCGAGTGTACAGTCCTGTCTGTCGTGAATAATGCCAAACAACGGCGGACCTAGCCACAGCAAAAGAATCCTATATAGCAGAGTAGTCAGCTCTGTTCTCTTATATGCCGCACCGATCTGGGGTCGCACACTGAACCTAAGTAGTTACACAAAAAAAACGGATAGCCGTCCTTCGGCTAAGCGCTTTGCGGACTATCTGCGGCTTCGGTACAATTTCGGACAATACTTCCTTCGTTATAGCCAGTCTAGTCCCCGTAGCCATTTTCGCGAAAGAAATGCAGATATTTTATTTAATGCTATTAGAGCCCGACGGTAGAACAAGTCGTAAAAATATGGCAGAAGAAGAAAGGCGTCGTTTGATCGCCAATGGCAAGACCGGAGGAACATATCATCGAAAGATAGATGGACGCATGGGCTAATAGACATTCTTACGACGTGGTTAGTAAGGAACTATGGGAAAACAAACTTCCATCTAACCCAATTCCTTTCCGGGCACGGGGTGTTTCGAAAATACGTCCACAGATTTGGCCATGATAGTTCACCAAACTGCGCAATCTGCAAGGAGAGGGAAGAAGACGCTGATCACGTCTTGTTTCAATGCCCAAGCTATGCTCCCGAAACCTGTAGCACATTAAACAGAAAGAACATTATAGAGTTTATGCTAAATTGGGTAATAACTGGAAGTGAATCTGCGCGCATGTAAAAGATATCCACAATTACTTTAGGCGCGCAGTTTTGTAGACGAAATAACTAGCGGCCTATGAGCTAACCAGCCCCGTAAGGTAATTTCTTTGTTGGACTGTTCCGCGGGAAGAGTGGTAGATAGTGGAGAGGTGCTTAGTACATAGGTGTAGCTGTGAGGCTTCAAGTCGTGCGTAACTCTCCCTCTTCACAGGCGTCATCCCGAAAAAGGGAGGATCTTGCTATTCGAACTCTAATTCATGTATTTTAGCCATTGTTAAAATACTCTTGAGATGTGATGCATTGTCCTGATCAAAATTACTTTTTTTTTAGCAAATCGGACCTTTTTCATGAACTGGAAGTTTTTCCTTTTAGCTGGTCTAAGAGATTTTAATAATATTCAGAATTTATTGTTTTACCCGTTTGCAAGTAATCCACAAACGAAATTCTCTTCGAACCCCAAAAAACTGCTGCTTATAGATTCTTGGTCGATTTCTGGACACGAACTTGTTTTGAAGCAGAAGCACCAGGTCCATACCACTCTTTAGCCATTTGCTTTGATTCAGGATCATAGTAAAATACCCAAGTCGCATTCTTAGTGATGAATCAGCGCACAAAATCAACTTTATCCTTTCAAAAACGCTCTAAATATTTCTGAGAAAGTCGCACACGAATATGTTTTTGTTCCATTGTGAGTGAATGCGACACAACAATTTTCAACAACTTCAACCATGGATCGCTTTACACCGAAACAACGCGCTGAAATAGTTACGCTATACATCGAAAATAGTCGTTCTATTGTTCTAACTCAACGCGCATATCGCAAAAAGTATCCCGGCAAACAGGCACCGTCTGACGATACTATTCTTCGTTTGGTGTCGAATTTTTTTGAGAACGGGACAGAGGAGATCGTCAACATGCCGTTCATCAACGACCAAGACGTTCCAATGAACTTGTTGAAGCAGTGAGGGAGAGCATTGCCCCGGAGCCAACAGTGTCGTATCGTCGTCGCGCTCAGCATTTGGCGTCAGTGAAACCACAAAGCGGCGCATTTGAAAGGATGATTTAAGTTTGTTTTCGTATAAAGTGCAATTGACGCAAAGAATATTGCCGACAGACCATTCTCGTTGCTTGGAATATGGCCAAACAGTCGCTCGAATGGTTGGCACTGAACCCAATTATTGGAGGCACATTTTAATGACTGACGAGGCACATTTTAACCTCTCTGGCAGCGTGCATAAACAAAATTGCCGCATTTGGTGAACTGAGAATCCACATGAGATCCATGAAACGCCATTGCATGACCGGAAAGTAACTGTTTGGGCCGGCATTTGCGCCAAAACCAACATTGGGCCATATTTTTTGACCGAGAAAACGAAACGATAGATGGAAACCGATATCGATGGTTGTTGGCTCATTATGTCTGCCCGCAAATGCGTGAAAAAGGTTTAGACGGTTACTGGTTTCAACAAGACGGGGCGCCATGCCACACTGCGAAAGCAAGAATGGAATTTCTGCCACGAAAATTCCCCGAAACGTCTAGTATCAAAAAGAGGCGACATCGACTGGCCCCCCAGGTCTCCTGACTTAACCCCCCGTACTTCTTTTTGTGGGGTTAAGGGTGAAAAGTAAGGTTTACGTCAACAAGCCGCAGACTATTGACCAGCTTAAGGCAAACATTCGTGCCGAAATCGGCGCTATAACACCCGAAATGCTTGACAAGGTGATGACAAACGCAGAAAAAAGATCGCAGTTTGTGATTGCTAATAAAGGTAGCCAATTGATTGATATTGAATTCAAAAAATAGTTTTCATAAATTGTAAATAACTAAACCAAATAAAAATGCCTCACTTACACAAATCAGTCGTTTTTTTTTTTGAAGTTATTTAATGTTTTCATACCGACATAAAAGAAGGGTGCGCCATCTACTAAATTTCTCTCACTCACTCGAAAAATAGGACGTTCTGCATTTTTTCGACGATTTCTGGTATTGCTACTGTTTTTGGATGCCCTTGACGGGAATCATCTTCAAGGCTTATACGACCACGTTTAAGTTCAGCAAGCCATCTTTCTGCTATACTAATTGAAGGCGATAAGTCCTTATTTACTTTTAACATTCGTTCTAAGTTTCCTCTGCTTTTAAACCTTCCAAAAATAAAAATTCCAAACTGCGCGATACCTGATTCTTTGCATTGTAGAAAATACCGTGAAACGTCGACGGACCATCGCTCTTTATGTAGATTGCCTACATAATCGCTGATCCAATCCATTATTCCTGCGGAACTGATTCCGATTATTGGCTCTGGCCCTTGTGGGGAAACCGATGATCCACGGTTGGTCAATTCATCGGCAATTTCGAGTGTCCCGGAACCCACATAAGTACAAGCCTGTTTTGTCTTGCGACAGAATTAAGCCGCTTCTTACATTCTTGAACAATCTTTGAGGTTTGCTTCGCGTTCTCCAGGGCCTTCAGTGTAGCCTGACTGCCACTGAAAACTCCAATCTGTTTCCATCTCCTCTCGATTATCCATTCGGCTACTTTCAGGATGGGAAAAACATCTGTTTGGAAAGCAGTTGCCATTTCCCCCATAGCATAGTGATAATTATTACTATCGTGTAAGTACTAAATATCCTAAATATCCGTCAAACCTCCCTGCATGCAGTCTGAATTGCTCCATTGCTCACTCAATGGAAATCTGACATCAAATTTCCTTCCAAATGAAACTGTGGGTATCAGGTCGTCTTTAGGTGCAAAAAACAGTGGATACTGCTCCGATAGCAACTTAAAGATTTCTCTGTGTCCCGAAGTTCCATCTTCGTGCCAGAAACCATATTTGTGGAGTCTACACATTGTTTTTATTGTTTCCTGTTGTATCTTAAGATCCAGGGGGAGCAAATCAAGCACAGCATTTAGGGCATCACCAGAGGTTGTACTCATGGCACCCGTGATGCATAAACATACACTTCTTTGCAGCCTGTATAGTTCCCGGATTGTGGACTTAACCATGCTCCGTCGCCACCAGACCACAGAAGCGTAAGTTATGATTGGTCTGATAAGTCCTATGTATATCCATAGGACCACAGCAAGTTTCAAGCCCCAGGTCTTACCAAAGTCTCTACGGCATTGCTGAAAAATCCGCAATGCGCGATTCACCTTCAGTGAAACGTGTGTCTCCCAGGTCAGCTTTTTATCCAAGATTACTCCTAAATATTTAACTTCATCGGAAAGACCAAGTGTCACACCTTTTAGTGTTGAAAGACTGAGTTCATCCAATTTCCGTTTTCTCGTAAACAAGACTATGGTTGTTTTGTTCGGATTAACGGAAAGACCTTGTCTCGATACTAAATGACTTGTAAACAAAGAATGAATGGCCAGATTGAAATGAAGCTTCACTTACGTTCAGATGGAGAGTGCACCAGCACAACAACAAAAAATGTTGACAAGTAGCAACGCCCTATCTTATGGAATTGCAAAACTTATTGAACAACCTAGTACATAACTATGGCCAAGTGGATACGACAATGGCTAACCGGCAAAATTCAGAGTTAATGCACTTGTGTGTATATATGTGTGTACTTGCATGTGCATATGAATGCATTTGCATACACAGATTTATGTTTGTATGTACGAAAACTCTCGATGTAGTTTGCCTCTACTCTTAAATTTTAGGATTTTTTATAGCATTTTTGACTTGGACAATAATTATTGCTCAATTGATTTATAACTTTTTAATGTTCAATTTTCATAATTACTAATAGCCAAATGGATTTTAATTGAGTCAGCAATTTTTTTTATTAATCATAAATATTTGTATTTCCCCTTTGTTCGATTTATGGTTTCTAGTAGCCAAAGCCTAATGATATAAATATTTTTTTGCTGAAAGGAAGCATTTATAATCATTGTAAAAAATACAAGGAAAACCATTATTTTTCATCTTATTTTTTTGACGGGCACCTTTGGTGTGAGTCAAATGTGTGACGGTGTGAGTGCTTGACCGTTTCGCTTGAGCTTATTGGCGGGGTTGATATGCCAAATTAGAATTTTTATGGTAACATTAAAAATAATAGGATAACGACAAAAAATATAAAATAATTTCTTTGACTTGGAAAACTGGGAACATTTGCCATAACAAATATTTCCAATATACACTTCACACAAAAATTAAGGGAGCAGTAAAATTTCCTAAATTTCTTAGTGACTTTGAAAAGCTGTATCTCGGTGAAAAATGGGCACACGGAGTTCCGACCAAAATCATTTAGAAGCCTTAAGCTTCTAATTCTAAGATCTTTAAGCAAATTTTTTTTTTATTTAACGGTTATTTTGTAATCGTCAGTTAAAGGGCGACACAAAAATTTTCGAAATTTTTTCCTTTTTTATTTTGATTGCACGGGCTTGGACAAATTTGTCCGACTAAAACTAGCCATACAGTCAACTAGCTTGATTATTTAGCTTCAATTTTCTCTCTTTTGAATTCTCGCTACGATCATTTCTCTCTGAGCTATCCGCATTTTAGGAAAAAAGACCATTTAATCTTTGATCATTGATATCTTAACAACTAATAACCCCACTATAAATCAAATAATGGTTTTGGAAAGCGGACCCTAATTTAATTTTTTGAGAAAACGTTGGTTTGAAGTGAACACAAAAAAACGCCTTTTTACGGTTTTTCAGAAAATCTATCGCTCACTTACAAATATTAATGCGGGAATTCATGTTTCCAAGGATTTTTACAGTTTAATATTCCACTAATAACCCTGTAAGTTTTTAAATCAATCCATCAAGCCGTTTTTCCGGACCGATTGATCAAAATTTTACAAAAGGGTTATAGGAACAAGTGCATTGTGTGCATCTAGAGATATCTGCACTTTAACGTAATTTTTTAGACTCTTTGAAACTATTTTCTATGAAATTAATACTTTTGTATGCAGACATTTTCCATGCAGCCATTTTCCATTTTGTATGTATGCCGCTCTCGCCCCTATTGGTTGCTATTGGAGTACTTCCATGTGTTCAACAATTTAGGCTGCTTAAGGCGTTAGGTGTAATCAGAATTTTCAAAAATTAATATAAATAAAACATTTAAATTTTTTTATAATTAATTGTCGTTTTTTTCTCGAAAATCATTTTGCAGATTTCCTTAAGCCGCCATATTGTTAGTTTAAAAAAAAAGCTTCGATCAGGCACAAGATTTTCTATTAATAAAACAAAATTATTGAAAATCACAATTTTTTAGGGTCTCTGACTAACCCCTTAAGAAATTGGGAAGCTGTCACACAATTTTTATCAAAAAGAATTCAATCCAATGAGTGAATGAAAATGAATAAATGAAAGTTTACTGCATATTGCGCTTAACCAGCTGCGCAACTCTTCATTCATTCTTGATTAATTTTAGTGGCAGGTTGGGCAAAAATTTAAAAGGATTCAACTAAATGTTGGCTGTGTTTAAAGCCACACGCGCTTCACTAAACGCAGTTTATCATAGTAATAAAATGAAAAACAACTTTATTCATGGGTAAGACTCCGTCAGAAAATATGAGATTTGCAAGTGGTCTTTCGATTTCTTTGAAACTTTGGGAAATATTAGTTCTAGGTAAGATACATTCAAGCCTAAAAGGATTTTGAAAAATTTTCAAAATTGAGTCATCTACGCCATGTTGAATATCGGGACCGTGTTTTTTCAAAAATCAATATTTCTTGAACCGGTGGATGGATTTCAATGCAATTTACAGACAATATAGAAACAAATAAGTAGTTTAAATTAGTATTATGTAAAAAAAAAATTTCGAAATTTTGACCAAAAAAAAGTCAAAAAATTTTTTGAATCAATTTTTAGTTGATTTGGCCACTTTTTTAGATTTTCTGTTATACACGTAACGATTCCTTATGATTTAACCTTTATTTTGAAAAAAAAATTTTATGGTGTCTATAATAGTTCAATATCTCGCGATTTTAGTGGAAGCGAACACCGTGAATTTCGCGGTTACGCAGCGCAGGAGTAGAAAAACGCGCACAGACCTGCAGCAGTCTGCTCCAGTCACTTCATACAGGAACACATAACGCAGCGCGAACCGTGCGTGCGTACGCGAAAGTGCGTGCGCGCTTCCACTAAAATCGCAATATCTCGAGAACTATTATAGACACCATAAAATTTTTTTTTCAAAATAAAGGTTAAATCATAAGGAATCGTTACGTGTATAACAGAAAATCTAAAAAAGTGGCCAAATCAACTAAAAATTGATTCAAAAAAATTTTTTGACTTTTTTTTGGTCAAAATTTCGAAATTTTTTTTTTACATAATACTAATTTAAACTACTTATTTGTTTCTATATTGTCTGTAAATTGCATTGAAATCCATCCACCGGTTCAAGAAATATTGATTTTTGAAAAACACGGTCCCGATATTCAACATGGCGTAGATGACTCAATTTTGAAAATTTTTCAAAATCCTTTTAGGCTTGAATGTATCTTACCTAGAACTAATATTTCCCAAAGTTTCAAAGAAATCGAAAGACCACTTGCAAATCTCATATTTTCTGACGGAGTCTTACCCTCATGTTTCAAAATATTCACACTTTCACGCTGATATACCTTTCCGGCTTTGGAGATTGAAAAGCAAGCCACACAATAACCGCATAAGTGAAAAATGTTAATTTGTAATAAGCGAATATGTCTGGATAGGAAATCCACTGCTTCTAGGCCGTCAAACAGCGGCGACCGCTGTAGCGGAATTGGTTAGTGGTGACTTCTATTCGGTAGTACTCGCGTTCGAAACTCTGGGCATGAAACACCAAAAGATTGAAAAAAGTTTTTTCTAATGCCGCGCAATGAGGATTTTTCGACAAATTTTGTTCATAAGTCCTAGGGAATGAAATTATTGGCCGATTTTAATTATTTTTCTCTTAAAATGCGCGTATATGAATTTGGAAGGGATTGTCCTGGCCCGATTTTCAAATTTATTATGTTCAAACACACCCTTGAATTGGTGTATATTTGTGAAAAATGCAGGAAAACTTTAATAATAAAAAATTGTACGTATTCAAATTCAGTTTGGCGTTTTTTATTACAGTTGCAATCAACGGTAATACATCTCCCCTTAAGAGGAGAAAGCATCCTCGAAATACCTAAAACATTAAAAATTAATTTTTTCATGAACAAACCTAGAATATTCACCGGAAAATTAAAAAAAAAAATTGGAAAAAATGTTTTTGGAGTTGCTGAGTCCGAGTTCGTTATCCATTTGCCTTTTTGTGGTCAAATTGAATGTGAGTTGAAGGTCAAAGACAGATTATTCTACGGTCCGGCAAACCGTGGCAAGTCGCCATATATATAAGCATTTCTTAAGAACCTTATCATAAAATCTACCGTTCGGAGACTATTCTGTAAGTCTCTCCATTTGTAGAACAGCATCAACACAAACAACACAAATAGAAGAAGGAGTTCAGTAATTACCCAACAGATGGTGTAAGGGCCAATTATAAATAGGTATAAATATATACATATAACATATAGATGAAATATATAAATCATTTTTGCACAATTCATCAGTGAATTTAAAAAAAATACAAACTATTTTCAAATTTATTACATTGTCCACTTCTGCCAACAAATAATGGAATCGGCAAAATATTATATTTCTCTTGAAATATTTTGATTAACAAATTTAGAGTGTCTGACAAAAAAACCAATTAAAAATTTTAACATTTTGAATAATTGACGTTGAAGACAAAAAATTAATTATTGCAATCTTTATAGATTTACAAAGATTGATTTTTGGATTTGTTTAAGAGCCGAGGGGTTCGAGAAGGGGACATCTGAGGAACCCCGCTCCTCCTTCAGCAGGTTTGAGAAAACGCAAAATATACCTTTTCGCAAAATATACCTGTTTTTCTATATATTCCTGGTGACGCAGTTAACGTCAGTGTGGACTGGTTTTTTTTCTTATTTACTTGCTATTCGCATTTGAACGAAGCGATTTAAAATTAATATATTATCAAAACCTTTTTTCGAAATTTATTAATAAAATTTTGAAGTATTATATATTTGAGAATAGGTCGCGATCTCTAGCTGTTTCCAAGATGTGACCTACACGTTGTATACCGGCCCACTGCTTTATGTTTCTTAACCACGAAAAGTGCTTCCGCCCAATACCTCTTTTTCCTTGAATCTCGCCTTGCAATATGAGTTGTATCAGTTCATATTTCGCATTCCGCAAAATATGGCCCAGATATGATGTTTTTAACGTTTGATATACTTGAGTAGTTGTGTGCCACCGTAAACTCTTCCCAGCACTTCTTCATTAGGAACGTGCCCGATATTTTAAATAATCTCCGGAGAATCCACACTTCAAATGCTTGAGTCTGTTCATGTTTGACAATTTTATTGTCCATATTTCCTTGGCTTGCAGTGCTAACCATGCCAAACATTTTATGAAGCATAGTTTGGTTGCAGATTGCAGTTGCGATATTTTGAAAATATGATTAATGAGGATATTTTAAGAGTGAACTCCTACTTTAGCTATTTTGCTATTTTTGCTTTAGAAGTCTAAACTTTTGTTTGGAAATTAGAACAGAAAAGCAAATATTTTGAACAAAATAAAATCAGTCCCAAAAAATAAAACTTCTGAAAGCTCAACGCTCCTAAAATTTGTTCAACACTTTGAAATGATAATTTTCAAGGCCTTAAAAGAACTTTTCAAAACAAGTTGAAGTTCCGGACTATAACGGGAAAGTAATCTTCATTCAATTTTTTTTTCGAACAACTTTTTTACTAAATAAAAAGAAAAAATATTTTCAGTGATGAAAATCTTCATTTTTACCTTCATGCGCTGTATTGCTTTTCTGTTCGTATACTGCAGCTGTCAAGTTCACAAGTGTCAAATATGATTGAATATGGTTGAAAATACACTAAAAAAATATTTGAATTTAAAGGCAATAATTGCCCTAAGTTTGATATTAGGGTTTGAAAAAGATTTGTTTTCAAATGTTTTAATCTAAGCTGGAAAATGGAAGAAGATTATAATTATCTTCTCCGAAAACAGGAATTCTCATACACCGCATATTTCAAGCTGAAGAGTATTTATATACGACTAAAGCTAACATTTTCACAGATACGTTGACCTCGTCAGTATGCTGGTCCCACTAATACCCAAGGAAACCTTTATTTCACGATAAGTCACATTGACGATCAAGCGGTGTCAACCATTTTTGTGTGGCCTTCCCTAAACTCATCTTGCAAGGAACGACAGGCACGTTGGAGCTCTTTGTGCCAACGTTTAACCTTCCTATACCCGCGTTAATTTTTGTAACACATATACCCGCGCACGGTCTCACAGACCGAAAGTTCAAACTACATAAAATATTAGTTTTTTCAAACAAAACTAAAAACAATTTATTATTTTTCAATCCCGTAGATGTAATAAAAATATAAAACTACGCATTAAATTTGTATTCACTTATTTTATTGATTTTAAGTGATTAACAAAAAAGCCATCAAAATCGATAATTTTTTCTTAAGTACTACAAAAATAAAACAATAACATATTTTTTTATTCACATAAATAAAAATAAGTTGTAATAACTTAAAAACACTTCTTGGACAATACATAAATTATAAATTATATTAGTTTTTAGTCTTGAAATAAAAAATCATGGCATATCGCAATTCATGTAAAAATCTGCCTTAAAAAGAAAACTTACGCTTTTAAAGTCAAATCTTAGACAACGCATTAATAAATAAAATCGATTCCAGCTCATAGTTAATCGAAATATCTCCGAAGAGGAACCATCTGTTTTGAATAAATCTTTAGCGTTGAAGCGACTATTTCTCCTAACTCCAGCAAAGATTAAAATGCCTAAAAGGGCTTCGATTTCTATGTTGCCTGTATAGGTACAGTCGCTTTCTCTTGAAAAATTAGGTTTTATGAGATCAATATGTTCATTAGTATACTTAACAATACGATTTATAACAACTTCAGTAAAAAATAATCTCCAAACCTCGCCTATTTCCTTCAAGTTTTTTGCTGCTTTTCTAGGCCCTGGCAGTTGAGTGACTATATTCCTAGCGAGACGTCTTACACGATTTGACGGAGCATCATTATTCCACCTAGTGTGTCCATCTTTACCAAGATAAAATTCTCTATCATCTATCTCATTCAACTCCTCGTCGATTTCTTCATCATCTGCTTGCTCGGTATCATAACTTTCTACATCTCATGCAACAAAGTCTTCAACGTCGCTGTCATTTTCATCCTCATAATCAGAAGTAGAATTTTTTTTCTCCAAAAGTAGTCTGATTTGCTCTTCATTCATTATAATATTAAAAAGTACCTACAAAATAGTAAAACGTAAAAAAATAAGAAAGAAACTAAAAACAAAATAACTGCTTTAACTTCACAAAAAATTACACATATACCCGCGTCGGTCTCACAGACCAATTTTTATAAAATTCACCAACACGCCTATCTAGTGCAAACGCCAAATCAACACTAATATAGAGCTTGCAAGAAAACCGGAAGCTAGCAGTAAATTCAACTTTGTAGAGTTTCTGGAAAAACAAAAATTTACGTAAAATCATTTTCTCGGTCTCACAGACCAACGCGCGGGTATAGGAAGGTTAACTAAGTAGTATTCTGTACGTGATCGGGATTTGGTCTACGGGCACTTGTAGCTTCTGCAACCAATCTCAGAAGACTCCAATGCACCTTCTCCTGGAAGGTTAAGACATCTTGGCCAACTGCAGCCAGAATAAAGATACGTACGCTCAATCCAATCCAGTGCTATTCTGAGTTTAATAAGGTAACTGGATCTGGATGAGGTACTGTGATAAGTAGAGGCGCACAAAAGGCCATGAGATTAAAGTGCAAACCTCATAATTTATATAACTATCTAACCAGCGCTTAACAATGGCTAAGTGTGGTACTTCAACAACAGAAGCCGAAAAAAATTAAGCGTTTTTTTTTATATTTCGAAAGTATATGCTTTTCGGAATATACTATCAAATTTTTGGATATATTTCCAGTATTTTCGATTCTACAGCCGTTTTAGTAGGTAGAGTCATGTTCGCCTCTCAAAACTTTAAACCCAATTATCTCAATCTACTTTTTTTGGCCTGGTGTTGTCAAAAACAAAAAAAAAACTATTCAACCGAATCGTCTGAAATTTTAATATGTTGTTACACAACATCAATGGCTATTGCCCGTACTAAAATCATATTATTATTTCAACTACTACGTTTTTTTTTTGGAGGGTCAACTCCAGCGCCATTTTTTAAATTATTAAAATAAAAAAAAATTAAAATTTTAATTTTTGTATGTACAAGAAGTTTATTTAACTTTGAGTTTAAGCATAAAAAGTGTAAATATCGTCTTTTTTTTATTCTAAAAAAACTTCCTGAAAATACCCTAAATTTTCGAGCTCTAGACCGTCCCGGTGAGCCCTTAATCAATACATTACTGCCTCGACTATAAATTTTTGAGATAGATTTTTCAACTCAATGAAAAAGGAGCAGATACAGCTCATAAGTTATATGTAAGTTTGTGCTAAAAATACTGAGATTTTTGATAAAAGTATCAAAGTACAGCTTTTCGTACGTAGTGCTAGATAAACTTCACATCGCGGAGAACACCTTACAAATTACGCATTCCGGTTTATTTTATATGATGTATAGATAACTCACCAACCGATGAAAAGACCAAACACGACTTTAATATATTTAAGAGAAAATTAATTATTTATATAAAGGAAAATTATTAAGATGCGATTGCGCGTGTCTTCAACTGGCAGTTGCATTGTTTTCTATGTGGTAAAAATATTAAAAATAATCCAAAAAAACCAAGCAGACAAATAAACAAACAAAATGCGCATATAGAATATTTAGTAATTTTCAATGGCTGTGCTACCTAGAGAGTTGTGTGAGCTATTTTTGATTTTCCCGCCGGGTATTTTTCTAGCAATTACAAATATACATGTAAATATTTCTTAGTGTTTATGCTCCTGCGCCTGCGTTTGCGCCTGTTTGTGATGCCAACCTTTTAAAATGTCAGTAGGCATTAATCTTTAAACGAATCGAAAAATGATTTATGCCGACATGCGTTTTCCATTTGCTGTCTGGCATTTGCACGCTCCTCAAGTGGTGGTCGGTCGCATTAGCAGGCATAAACACGCACACACATGCGTACATATGTGCACGTCAAGCACAACACTCACTCACACATGCCAAAACAGACTAATGCTCGAATGTTTTGCAGGCATGTCAGGCATTTAAGTTCGAAACAGCAGCAACCAGTACCAACTGCTGACCGCCAGACAGGACACAGCGCCAACACCTTTGACCCACACGCAGCCGCCTACCGCCGCATTAGCGTCATCAGCACGGCTACATTTACAATTTACATTTACAAATACAATAAAGTGTGGATGTCAGCACACATTTGTGTGAATTGCAACTTGATGAATGTGGCGAAGGTGGCATAATTCACTATTGTTAGATAAGTGCCTTAGTAACGAAGTGTTGTAAGTGTGGGCCATTATGCAAATTCACTTTGCTGGCACCTCCTCAGGTGAATTATGACAAGTATGAATATTTGCTTCACGTTTGCATACCTGCTGCTGGATTATGTAAGACTTGCAATTTGGGCGATGATAAGATAAGTAAGTAAATTGACCTAAGTACAACGGGATGCGAGACAACTACAAAATGCAAAGCTCGTTATTTAACCATAAAATGTGATTCGAGTAGCAGATATTCATAGATTTTGGCAAGGCTGTTGCATGAATTGACAAATAAATGTCGAAGGAAACAAATGCAAGAAAATGGAACCACAACTCAAATGAATGCAGGGATATTTACTCGCATTGTAGAAATCATGAGCCTGTAATGTGGTTAAATGTGCGCAGCTTAGCCCAAATTCTGCTCTGCGTTGTCAATGAAATTTTGTTGTAAGTATTTTGTAAAATGTATTATGAAGAGCATAGAAATTATTTGGTTCAAGTTCAAGAGAGAAGCAAAGGCGTAAAGAAGCAGAATTTCATTTGTTTGTAATTTTCTTGATGAACTTAAAATATTTAGGAACGTTCGTTATGCCTTTGTGCTGACTGAAAATAAAAAAAAATTGAAAAAAAATAAAAAAATAAATTAAAGAAAAAAATTAAAAAAAAAATAAAAAAAAAGAATTAAAAATAAATAAAAAAAATTAACAACAAGAATTTAAAAAAAGACTAAGACTTAAGACTAAAACAAAGAATTCAAAAAGTTTTTTTTTAAGATTTTTTTTAATTCTTGTTCTTTAATTTTCTAAATTCTTTTTGTTAATTTAAATTTTTTATTTATTTTTTATTTTTTTTTAATTCTTTTTTTAATTTTTTTTTAATTCATTTTTTAAATTTTGTTTTTAGGAACGTTCGTTATGCATTTGTGCTGACTGAAAAAAAAAATTAAAAAAAAAAAATTAAAGAAAAAAGTTAAAAAAAAATTAAAAAAAAGAATTAAAAATATATAAAAAATTAACAAAAAGAATTTAAAAAAAGACTAAGACTTAAGACTGAAACAAAGAGTTCATAAAGTTTTTTTTTTAAGATTTTTTTTTAATTCTTGTTTTTTAATTTTTTAAACTCTTTTTGTTAATTAAAAAAATAAAAAAATTTTCTTTTTATTTTTTAATCTTTTTTTATTATTTTTTTTTTATTTTTTTTTTAATTTTTTGTTTTATTTTTTTAGGAACGTTCGTTATGCCTTTGTGCTGACTGAAAACAAAAAAAAAATAAAAAAATAAATTAAAAAAAAAATTTAAAAAAAATAAAAAAAAAGAATGAAAAATAAATAAAAAAAATTAACAAAAAGAATTTATAAAAAGACTAAGACTTAAACTGAAACAAAGAGTTCATAAAGTTATTTTTAAGATTTTTTTTAATTCTTGTTTTTTAATTTTTTAAGCTCTTTTTGTTAATTAAAAAAAAAATTTTTTTTTTTTAGTTTTTAATTTTTTTTTATTTTTTTTTTAATTTTTTTTTTATTTTTTTAGGAACGTTCGTTATGCCTTTGTGCTGACTGAAAACAAAAAAAAATTAAAAAAAAAATTAAGAAAAAAAATAAAAAAAAAATAAAAAACAGAATTAAAAATAAATAAAAAAAAAATAACATAAAAAATTTAAAAAAAGACTAAGACTTAAGACTAAAACAAAGAATTCAAAAAGTTTTTTTTTTAAGATTTTTTTTGGTTGGTTGGTTGGTTGGTTTAAGGGTGACCCCGCATCGGAGTGCCACATAGACCGCAAGTTGGGTCCGTTGTGTTGCCCTAGAGCTCATTATTTTAAATGATTTCCCCACCTAACCGAGATTTTTATTGTAGATTTTGGTCAAAGATATTAATTCGTTTCGAAAATTTGATGAGGGATTCGATTTTCAGGTCCGAGAGTACTGAAAGATTGTCAATTGTTGGAGAGCCTAGAAGAGCGAGTCGACTTCTGGCTAGACCCGGACAACTGCACAGCAAATGTCTGCTCGATACTTCCTCATCTTCGTCCTCGCAGTATCTGCACAGGTTGTGTTGAGGAACCCCGAGCCGACGTGCGTGAGTGCCCAAAAGGCAGTGGCCGGTGATAAGAGATGTTATATGCCTTAGTTCGTGTTTCGAAAGACTTATAAGGGTTTTTGTCTGTTTCAGATTGTAGGATGGCCAGATTTGTCTGGTCGTAACGCAAGTAGTTTCCACTCGCCACCTCCGATCAGCAATGCTGTGAAATTCTCGATCGATGAGCATTTTACATGTTGAGAGCGGAATGTGGATTGTGGGTAAGTCAGATTTTTTTTAATTCTTGTTTATTAATTTTTTAAATTCTTTTTGTTAATTAAAAAAAAAAATTTTTTTAATTGTTTTTTAATTTTTTCAAAAAAAATTTTTTTAAATTTTTTTTTTATTTATTTTTTTAATTTTTTTTTAATTTTTTTTTTTAATTTTTAAGAATCTAATAAACAAAAAAAAAGATTTAAAAAACCAAAAAAACCAAATTTAAGTAATATTAAAAAATTTAAATAGTTTTATACAAAATTAAAAAAAAATGCGACACGCTCTTTTATAGTCCATTAAATTTTAGTATAACAAAGTGTAACTTGGAAGTCACGCAAAATTTGCTTTGATTTTTGATAATTTTTCTATTGACGGTGTTGCCTATTTTCTCCATATTACAAATTCACGACATTATTTTAATGGACTATAAAACTACACACTTCATTTGTTCTTCTGATTAAAAATTTTGGAAATTTTAATGAAAGTTTATAAAAAGATGAACCAGCCACAACCCGGAGCTCGGCTAAGCGCAGCCGCTCACAGGACGTGAGTAGGCGCGAAGCTAAGAAGAGCGAAAACTCCTCACTCCAGTGTTGAGGTCCCTTCGACCAGTGCGTGAACTGGGTGGACAGGGATCCAAATAGTGGAACGGGTGTGCGGCCTCTTTGTGAAGCTATTGAGGGAAGGCTATGAGGCATGGTACCAGATACCGAAAGATTTTCTGGAGAAGATTCTTGCTCCGATTAGCAACGCTTGGGAAGGCTTTCGTTAAATTTGACAATAACTTTCATCACATTGTTTGGTAATCGGAGCAACATTTTTTAAAGGGCTAGGCCGCTGTAGAAGATTCGAAATCACAATTTTTTTGGCTTAACACAGGTCCGAATACCTTAAAAAGACATTTTTAAAGTACTGAGCTGGAACTACTTCATATATTTTTTTTTTTTTTTAATTTCTACCTTGTTGTCTGTCCCATTAAAAGAACAAAACCAAAGGATATGGGCTATGAGCTTAGGTCGTATGAATGTAAAAAACACATAATTTGAGCTTCTATCTTCAGAACTTGATTTGGAGGCCCTCAAAAAATTTCACAAATGTTCAAGGCAGCCAAGCGATCGTCAAAATTAGACTATGCTGAGCGAAAAAATGTTTTCTTATGGCAATGATTTGTTCTTTCAGTTTGTTTAGAGACTTTTGCGTTGACGACGTGAGGGTTTCGCCTAAGAGGACCACTGCAAAAATTTTCCAATGAATAATTTACTAGGACATCTCAATCCACAAACGTATTTTCTAGCTTGTTTTTGGAAGGGTCTCATGGATTGAAATTTCACTGTCTATGCCGATTAATGTGTCAACTGCGGATCAGTAGTTACCACAGGGACCAGAGCCAATAATAGCAATCGGTTCTGCAGTAATCATGAATTGGATCAGCGATTATGTATGCAATTTACATAAAGAGCACTGGTCCAGGCTAAAACGCTGCAGAACTGCTAAGTATTTTGTGACAAGCCCGAACAGAGAACTGTCGAACTTTCTTCTAAAACTTCGAAGAATAAACGTTTGGTTGATGGTCGGTATTATTAGAAGACACAACTCATTGGATCAGCATATGATCAAGATTTGAGTCGCTGAGAACGCGATTTGGCTGTCTTTCTTAGAGGAGGCTACGAATTTTAGGTTCCTATGTCATGCGGCCGCCGTAGCCGAATGGGTAGGTGCGTGATTACCATTCGGAATTCACAGAGAGGTCGTTGGTTCGAATCTCGGTGAAAGCAAAATTAATAAAAACATTTTTCTAATAGCGGTCGCCCCTCGGCAGGCAATGGCAAACCTCCGAGTGTATTTCTGCCAAAGCTCCTCATAAAAATATCTGCCGTTCGGAGTCGGCTTGAAACTGTAGGTGCCTCCATTTGTGGAACAACATCAACACGCACACCACAAATAGGAGGAGGAGCTTGGCCAAACACCTAACAGAAGTGTACGCGCCAATTATTTTTTTATATTTTTTTTATTTATGTCATGCGAATGAGTAATATTTCTTCTTTCAAGCTTGAGCTTGATTTTTTCGGATTTGCCGAAGTATCTGAAAAATTCTCACACGAC
The DNA here is from genome assembly GCA_037575425.1 of Anastrepha fraterculus. Lineage (NCBI taxonomy): Eukaryota > Metazoa > Arthropoda > Insecta > Diptera > Tephritidae > Anastrepha > Anastrepha fraterculus. The sequence continues at coordinate 58,730 of JAYXIM010039776.1, forward strand.
TCTTTGTATCTCTTTGTCTCTGTCTCTGTCTCTATCTCTATCTCTATCTCTATCTCTATCTCTATCTCTATCTCTATCTCTATCTCTATCTCTATCTCTATCTCTATCTCTATCTCTATCTCTATCTCTATCTCTATCTCTATCTCTATCTCTATCTCTATCTCTATCTCTATCTCTATCTCTATCTCTATCTCTATCTCTATCTCTATCTCTATCTCTATCTCTATCTCTATCTCTATCTCTATCTCTATCTCTATCTCTATCTCTATCTCTATCTCTATCTCTATCTCTATCTCTATCTCTATCTCTATCTCTATCTCTATTTCTATCTCTATCTCTATCTCTATCTCTATCTCTATCTCTATCTCTATCTCTATCTCTATCTCTATCTCTATCTCTATCTCTATCTCTATCTCTATCTCTATCTCTATCTCTATCTCTATCTCTATCTCTATCTCCATCTCTATCTCTATCTCTATCTCTATCTCTGTCTCTATCTCTATCTCTATCTCTATCTCTATCTCTATCTCTATCTCTATCTCTATCTCTATCTCTATCTCTATCTCTATCTCTATCCCTATCTCTATCTCTATCTCTGTCTCTATCTCTGTCTCAGTGTCAGTCTCTGTCTCTGTCTCTATCTCTGTCTCTATTCTAGTCTCTGCCTCTCTGCCTCTATTCTAGTCTATCTCAATCTCTGTCTCTATTCTAATCCATCTCCATCATTCTGTTACTTCTCTCCTTTACTTCATGGGTTTTAGCATTAGTGTTTTAGGAGTTACGTTTCTCTCGGTGCTTCTTGGCTCACCATTTTTAAATATAGATTTCAGTTTTACTGTCTATGTCTCAATATTTCCTTTTGCTCAGGCATTTTTTAACCCTTTCTTCCTTTTTTTTTGAAGACAAGCAAACATGAATATTTTGTAGGACATAAAAAACCAGTTTGAGCATCGAGTGTGTTGTTCAAAATATTAACAAAGTCCGAGCTGGTTTGAGGAGCCATAAATCTGGCGCACAGTGTAATTATACTCTTCCAGCAAGCGGCAAATACTTATGCACTCTAAGTGAGCTACTGGTGCAGCCCGCATACAAACTAATTTCTAAGAAAAGATAATCGAAATTCGAATGTTTTCTCTTCATATCTACCCACATCCGTGTTTGCAGGAACGCCAGCTATATTCCACTCCAGCTTTTATTATGCAACATCTCCTATTTATTTTTATTTCCTAACTTTCTACTTATAGACTTTGACAAATGGGTTTGTGAATGCGAAAAATTACTTTTTAGGTATTTTCCCATACCAAAATACGAATAGATATAAAAATGCAAGCAAATGCATTACTCATCCAGTTGCTAAAAATCACAAAAACACAGTGAGGGCACACGGCTTTTTGAAAAATGTGTTAGCAAAAATTTTAAAATGCAAAAGTAACAATCGACACAGACAAATTTTATAAACATACGGATATGCATACAGATGGATTTGGTCATATATGTATGTATGTATGTATGCATTTAACTGTCATGTAACGCGCGCGTAACTCAAAGATCAGCAAAAGCGCAAAAAAATCGTATGCAAAATCACACGCCCCCATACACACGCGCACATACCTATGCATGCGTAGGTATGTATGTAAGATGTGCGAATTGCGTGCGTGCATTTGAGTGTGCGATGATGACCAACAAGGAATGACATTCGGAAATTTATTCCTGACACGAATACCGCAAATTCATTGTAGTTTATATTATTGCTGGTGCGTACACATTTACATAGACGAATTTACATAGACGACCAATCTGACAGTCGCTCCACCAACGGCATGTCCAACAAGAAATCAGTTTGCTTGGCAGTTCATTTATGTTGTCGCTGAAAGCACTGTTGACCCATAGCTGGCCAACAACGAAGGCGTGTGACTAATTGTCTACACTCCAGAGATACAGCCGCTGAAAAATACCTAAGATCGATGCGTTGGAAAGTACATATAGGCCGCGAAAGAAAATACAGCATCTCAACATTGTGAGAATTTTTTAATATTTATTTATTTGTTTTTTAATTTAAATTATTTTTGTTTTTTATAAAAATGCAGTTCTTTCTATTATAAATACCATACTAATGGAAGTTGAAAACTTTTTAGTAGATTTAAAAATCGGTAAATTTTCATCAAAATTAAAAATTTTTAATTAAAATTTAGAAAAAATAAATGGGCACGTAGTTTTATTCCCCATTCAATATTAGTTAAATGATGTGAGCGTCTGAAATCGCTGAAAAATCTTCTTGATTTTTTATAACATTTTTCCAAAAAGATGGGATTGACATTATTTAGATATAAGAAACAAATCTCCTGGAAAGAAATCAGTTGGAATAAAAATTTGATGAACATTTTACGAATTTTTATAAATCTTGTGCAAAGTTCAAAGCTTTGAAGTTTGAAAAATATTGAGCTAAAAACAACTGTTGGTTGTTGGTTTGTCAAAAAAATGTATTCTAGGCAGAAAGCTGCTAACATCCATTACAAAATCTCCTTTCACCTTCAAATGCCTGAATTTTTATCATTATTGGGTTTGGGAAACAAAAATATTTTAAGCCGAACTCTCGGCCATCGGGCACACTACAGATATAAAAAAAATTATTATACTATAATATAATACACTGTGCCATCTGAAGTGGTCGTTTTTACTTGACCGCAAGCCAAAAATTGGACGCTTGTGATAAATTTGAGTACCTCTCATAGGTAGGTAAATTAGATGGTTGAAGTACCACTCGACACTTTCCAAGTAGCACTAAAGCGCCGTTTTGATAGCATTCTGAAATCTCCTACAGGCAGATATCTACAACTAGCCAGAGCTGCGGATATAATGGAGAAGATTGATGGGATTTAGGTTGGCGCACTGCCCCAGGCCGTCGAAGAAATGAGCACCCAGTGACTTTAACTGTCTAGCTTGTAGTCCCGGAAATTTACAGAAAAAGTGCTCAATAGTCTCCTTCTCTAAATCTAGCTTTTCGGCATGTGTGCCAGTCGTCAAATCACCGGTAAATACAACTACGAGGTTGGGAATTGAATGATGTGGAGTCAGTAGAACTTGTTGAGTCCTGCGTCTATTATACTGCGGCCAAAGGGTTTTCGAAATGGCATATCTAGATATGGAGCGCCAACTCTTATGCGCTTTCCTGGGAAATAATATGTGCAATTCCACTTTACCAAGAGGCAGGGTGATGCCAATGACCGTGCAGGAGATCTGTGAAAACAATTCAGCCGACACCTTCCTAACAAGCTCACCAGCAGATTCGTTTTTCTCTATGTTCCTATATCCTGAAACCCAGTTTAGGGAAATGTTACCTACACACCCAAGATATTTGACCATCTCTTTGCAGGAGTGGACTAGTTTGGACCTGATCGCGTCGTCAGAGACTTGAACGCAGCTTGACTATCGGAAGAAACTAACTTCTCCGTCGCTCCCACGTTCCCTAATCATTTTGCATGCCTGCAGAATCGCAAAGACTTCGGCCTGAAAAACACTACCAGTATTCGGTAATTTTAAGGAAATAGATAAATTGGATGATTTAGAGAAAACTCCGTCTCCAACTCGCGAATCCATCTTGAAGCCATCAGTGAAGGCAGAGGTGCCAGTCATATTTTTTCCCTCATTCCAATCCTACCTACTTGGAAAGATTACCCGGGCCCGACTCTGCCTCTCATATCACGAAAGGATTTTGAATCGCAACATCTAAGTCTATTTGTCTAAATCTATTTGTCGCAATATCTATGTCGATTTGTCTACAGGCGCTGCACATTAGAAGAGAATCTGCTCTGGAATTTTACCACCCAGTTCGCAAAGTTGGCAAACTCTTATGTCTACGAATTTTAGTAGTACTATATCTTACTAATTCTAAAATAATAATAAAGACCTGGATGTCCAGTAAGAGTTCGTAAGCCCTCTCTATCCAGAGCTTGTTTCATGCCCTTCTGCAGGGAAAAATAAAGTGTTTAGCTTACCTCTTTTCTGCGCTCTACATCCAGTATCGTGTAAATCCCCTGTCCCGGTCAGTCTTTGATAAATTCTTTTATGTAAGCCTGATTCCGATGCATGGAATTTAAAAATAGCTCCTAATTTCTCTAGCCATTCCGCTGTTTGTTGTCATGACAAACCGGTAATCTTTGCTCCCAGAATAGTATGAGCAGTGAAGTCTCTCTCAAAGATTTTGGATGTTATTATGAAAGACTGCAGTGCACATAAGGCAGCATGACTGTCTAACGAATGCAGATGCACCCCGAAATTGTGCATTTTCTAAGGCACTCTATTCAAAAGTTTTCTATGCCATTTCCGTTTGAAAAGCAGTGACATAACCGCCTATAGGTATCGATCCTTCATAGCTCAGCCCAAAGACCTCGCATCAGTTCTACTATGCGTACGCTGCGACTCATCTGAGGACCACATTTCCAAATCAGATTCAATGTATGGGTTACCTGTTCCGCAGAGTTTCCGTTCTAAAAAAGTTATCTTGAATTTTCAAGAGTTCTTGAGCACAGGAGCGGAAAGAACTGTTGCACTTCGATTGGCATAGGCCGAGCTTCAAGGACGAATTAATCACATTAAAGGTAATTTCGATGTGATGAATTGGTTTTGAGATGCTGAAGGGAGCTTATTTTAGCAAGGCATTGACCTCAGGGCCCATTAAACCGAATAGAAGACACGTATTTTAAGGATCAATTAGCAATCCCAACCAAAACGAAAATATGTGGACCGACGTAACATACGGACTTAGTATACAAATATTTTTTCGCGAAGGCAGGCAACTTGGCACGATGCGAGAGTTTAATCGAAACATAATTAGGCTGTATCAACGGAGTGTAACTGTTTAAGAGCAAGTGCTGACCAGTTGCACCCTATCCCATGGATTCGGGCTGCGAAGACTAAGATTTGATAGGTTTTGAGCATCTCAAATGGCAATCGGTATGACTCGAAAAGTAAGAGGAAGAAATGCTAACCAAAGGATTAATCGGCAATTCACTATCTACATAAGGGTGGACGAACTTTCCTTTCCTTTGAGAGATTGATTAAATAAAAGAGTCTGGGAAGTGTGCTGATGAGCATTGAACTCCCAGCTCATCTGTTTTGCGCTGTAGTGTAAATCCGCCATCTAAGTCTTGAGAAAATTCCGATTATTCTACATAACTCCATTTTACTCCATACAATTCCATTCTGTTCCTTACAGCTCCATTTCATTCCATACAGCTCCATTCCATTCCATAAAATTTCGTTCCATGTAACCCCATCACATTTCTTAAAACTCTACCTATATTTCATACAATTTAGTTCCATATAAACCTATCCCATTCCATATAACTCTACCTCAATTCCATTCCATTCCACATAATCCCATCCCATTTCATATAACTCTACCTCCATTACATTCCATACAATTCCCTTCCATATAATCCCATCCCATTTCATATAACTCTACCTCCATTCCATTCCGTTCCATATAATCCCATCCCATTTCATATAGCCCTACCTCCATTCCATTCCATATAATTCCCTTCCATATAATCCCATCCCATTCCATACAACTCTACCTCCATTCAATTCCACTCCATTCCATTCCATTCCATATAATCCCATCCCATTTCATATAACTCTACCTCCATTCCATTCCATTCCATATAATCCCATCCCATTCCATACAACTCTACCTCCATTCAATTCCACTCCATTCCATTCCATTCCATTCCATATAATCCCATCCCATTTCATATAACTCTACCTCCATTCCATTCCATACAATTCCCTTCTATATAATCCCATCCCATTTCGAATAACTCAACCTCCATTCCATTCCATTCCATGTAATCCCATCCCATTCCATATAACTCTACCTCCATTCCATTCCATACAGAATACTACGAACTTGAACAAATTGTGCCAAGAGAGCCTAGGAGTATATTCCTGCTTATTAAAACATCATTTTGCAGATATGACAAAACAACAGAGTTTTTCAACGAACTTTAGTATTTTTTATAATTTAAATTTAAATTTTAATACATTTTTGAACTTTTCTTAGCTATGTATTGTACTTTTCTAAGTTGGTTTTCACATTAATTTTTATGATTGGAGAAGAAGCTGTTCTATATACTATTTGAACAGAAAAGCTTAAACAGCTTAACATTCTCAACAATTTGTTTATATTTACACAAAAAATGCTGGGCATGCTATTTTAGTATCATTCTTAAGTATTATCCAATAGCTGTACCAGAAACTCGCAAATACTGTGGGCTTACGAAATATAAGTGCAACTGTGGCTATGTATGGATCTGTGTGGGAGCTCTCAATAACTATCGCATTCCTACTAACATTGTGGTATGCCTTGCTCCGTCGCTGCCCCTGCTGTGCGTGGGGTACTTATGTAAAGAGGAGGATTACATACTGCATCATATTTCAAGCAGCATTTCTGAGTGTCTATATTTCGTAGTCTATATTCTGCACAAATATGCATTGGCCACACTCTCGGAAAATGTGAAGAGAAATATCTCCGCCATGTAATGTTGTATGAAGGCATGTTTGACTCTTCGATTTAACCACACTTGGCCAATGACTGAAGCATTAGAACATCAAACCGCAACGTAATTACTGCTCTAATGAGCACCTTGTTAATGCAAGAGTCTCTTCTAGTTATTGGCTAGAAAAGAGCAAATATACCATTTACATAAATACTGAGTGCCCCAATTATGTGCTAGAATATCTATTTCGGTTAGAGGCCAGTTATTAATGAACTGGTAAAATAAAGAAGATATTATCAAATTTGGCTTAGTGAGAAGGCAGCTGCAAATTGAAATGTGGGGTAGGTATAAGAAACTGTAGGATACCAGGTGGATTTTGCTATATTAGGAAAACTCAAAACGAAATATGTATATTTTTTATAGGTATATTAAAGCATTACTTTATTTTTGATTAATTACCAAGAGTTAACGAAATCTTTTAAAGATGGTATCGATAGATCGGCTGATTTTTTTCCACCGCGCCGTGTACATTCGGATGCCAGCTCAAAATGAAATGACAAAAATCAGTTCTATTCGCACTATCGGCATATGCTTTCAGCTTCAAATATATGCCAACTATTCAACACAGGTCTTCCTTTCCTACTTCTTTTCTATTTTCTCCTGTTGGGACTTTCCAATGTCAAGGATGATAGATTCACAGGTCTGCTATTTTGTCGGGGCAACTAGCAAGAACAGTGCTCAGACATAATTAAGTCCATTGTACTGCACTCGAAATCCCTTTTTAAGTTTCTTTAAATCTACTCGACCTCCGAAGAAATCTGAGTAGATCTTGTGGTGCCAAGGAGTCAAGGTGGTCGCTTCTTAACACATCAGTGCCAAAGACCTCAAACCTGATTCGGGCAAAGGCGGGGCAGACGCACAGAAAGTAGTCCGCTGTCTCATCCTCCTCTTCACAAGCTGGGCTGAGTAGACTGTCTGAAATGCCTACCATTTCCATTTGCTTCGCCCATAAAAAGTGGCACGTCATCAGTCCAACCAGCTGCCCGCACTTCCTTCTGCTTAATGACAGGAGGATTTGCGACAGTCGGTCGGACATGAGAGGTTACATCAGTACCCTCTCTGAGCCTGCCAAGCTCGCTTGTGGGTTGTATCATAGTAAGACATTAGCTAACCGTGGTTTTGATGGTTGCAGAAGAAAGTGGCAGAACGTGCTCCGGGCCAAAAAAGTTGGCCTCAGAGCCAGAGAGTCAGAGATCTCGTTACCCATGACACCCACGTGTCCCGGGACCCATGTTAGCATAAGGATATTATGTCTACGGACATAGTTCAGCCTGGATTTACAGGACTCAACTATCCTTGAAGTGGTTGGATGGCTGTCTAAGGCCATGAGCGCAGCCTTGCTGTCATTGCAGATTTGTCTCTTTACTTGTTTATCACAACAAAGTTTATTGCTACTTGAGCAGCATGCACCTTCGCTTGAAGATGAGATGCGTGCATTCCAAGAGCTAAGTGGATTTTTATCCCGTTGGATTTCACGTAGATCCCAGAGCCGGAGCCGTGCTCGGTCCTGGAGCCATCCGTGAAAATGCGAAAACAGTGTTTGCCGGGCTCATTTTCAGAGTTTGACCACAATTGAGCCTCTGGTGGCACCATCACTTCATCTCCTTTCAAGTACGACTCTTGTGACGTAGCGTAGAGGGACATGGAGAGAATCGTTGGATGACACAATCTTAGTTTTTTCGTAAACAAACTTCTTTGTGACCACCAACGACGTCAGCTCATTAGCTGATTCTGTCAAATTTGCTCAGAGCCGAAGGAAGGCCGGCTAAGTAGATCACCTTTGAAATCTTTTCACCATGTTTCAAAGTACAAATCGTTGTTGTTGGTCTAGTGTCATCACTTTTAATAAATGCGATTTATTACCAGGTTTGCGGAACTTATGGTGAAAAGATTTTTAGAGGTGTACTAGCTAGCAGACCGTTATTCGGCTCTGAGCGAATTTGACAGATATGCCGCGTCATTCGTTTTGTGTTTCACTAAGCTAAAGCAAAATTTTGAGAAGCACAAATCGAATGACATAGAATCCAAAGTTCCCCTCAACATTTTTTTTCCACCATATCTAACGAGCAAACCTGGTATCTATCGTCCGTGTGCCGAACTTGCTGTGGTGAAAAACGAAATTCGCTGAGAGCCAGTTAACGGAAGTCCTGCGGCCTATCATTGCTCAAGGTGAATAAAATAGTAATGGCAAGATAGTGTGTGTGTGGGAGTATAATTTCTTGTGACGGGTGGTTAAGTTTCAAGGGCCGGTGTTGATTTTGAATAAATACAATTTTAAAAAAAATTGTTCTTATCTCCCTTTGCTATGGTAATATTGGTATAGTTCAATTACGTGTGGAACAAAATATCGGCCAAATAGGTACCGCGGCCTAGGCGGCACACCTCCATCCGATGTCCCAAATTTTCGATGACGCTGAGGCTTAATTGAGGTACTATGTCGATAATATGCCGAATTATCTCATCCTTTAGCTCTTGAATTGTTGCTGGCTTATCGACGTACACCTTTTCTTTCAAATAACCCCAAAAAAAGAAGTCCGACGGTGTCAAATCCCATGATCTTGGCGGCCAATTGACATCGCCGCGTCGTCAGATTATTCGGCCATCAAATTTTTCGCGCAAAAGAGCCATTGTTTCGTTGGCTGTGTGACAAGTGGCACCGTCCTGTTGAAACCACATATTGTCCACATCCATATCTTCCAATTCGGGCCATAAAAAGTTCGTTATCATCTCACGATAGCGAACACTATTCACAGTAACTGCCTGACCGGTCTCATTTTGGAAAAAATACGGCCCAATGATGCCACGGGCCCATAAACCGCACCAAATAGTTAGTCTTTGTGGGTGCATTGGTTTTTTGACAATCACTCTTGGATTATCTTTCGCCCAAATGCGGCAATTCTGCTTATTGATGAATCCACTGAGGTGTCTCATCACTAAAGATGAAGTGCGCGATATGAATTTTGATTTGAAGGCACGTTTTCATAATAAGCCTGAACAACTTTAAGGCGTTGCTCGATTGTGTGTCTTTCCACGGTTCAAATTGAATTACTCTGAAATTGAAAAATTTCTAATGAAATGTAAAAAAAACTTGACGTTTAGGTGTGGTTTACATTCAATATCGGCCTTTAAAATTTAACCATCCTTTATTTGAGAGTTTCTATTGCCTTCGCCTACTCTTCCTCTTCACAAACAAATAACTCCCCTTTCGTTTGCTTGTATAGTCTCGGAGCATTTCGTCGAAGCGAATTTTGTTGGCTCAATTTTGTATTCCATCATTCTTGGTCATTGTTAACTGTACATCAACCGTCAACTGTATGTATTGATGCTTCTGTATTTTACTACTACTACTACTATAGTGTAGTATCTATATGTATAATGCATACTTCACCACCTACACCGGCAGCACCAATAATTTCATTTCAGATGTTGTCAGCATAATTGCAATTTATTTTAATTGTTTGTATTTATTAGTGATATCGCCTCAGTTATTTGCCTTTCTACAAGGTGACGCAAAATTAAGCGCCCTATAGGAAGATAATTTGTAACTTTTGGGAATGGCGTCGTACGTCAACTATATTCAACAGTTAAAACCAGAAAGCTGCGGCATACACTGAGACAAGCGGTAATCCCTCTAAAGATTCCCATCACTCAAATCATTTCCGTTTTTTATATAGTAAAATAGCTATTCAAAAACCAAGTTGGGTCATTAAGTTTTCGCCACCTTGTATCGTTGAATGCCAAAGTAAACAATAAACTAATTCCGGAAAATTAACTTAATTTCTTATGTAAATTCATATTCGGTTTGTTTATTCAACTACAACAAATAGTTACATTTATTCGGAAATCATTTTTGTTTGCATATTTCATATTAATTGGCATAATTTGTTTATCCACGCCTAAGTGCTTCAAATGTCATGCGAGATTGCCACATATAATAAAGTCACATGCATACAAACAAGGCGAAGTCCAAAATAAACAAGACTGGCGTCATAAAAATGTTTTCGTTGACGCCATCTTTTTAATGAGTTAGTGCGTTGGAGGCTGCATCCCTGGCTGATTTGCAGTGAAAGCTTGGTGACATTCGGTTCAGTGGAAGCGAAGTTATTGCATCTAAAGTGTCAGTGTGTTTCTGTCATCGCTACAAAAGTGAGTTTCGAACAGAGAGCTAATATCAAATTTTGTTTTAAAATCAGTAAAACGTTTATCGAAGCATTTGAACTGATGAAAAAAGTTGATGACGATGATTGTTCATCTCGTGCTAGAGTTCGTGAGTGGTTTATACGTTTCAGAGATGGTTGTGAGGACATAAATGACAAGGACATACGGGCCGCCGAAAATCAGTAATCACCGAAAACTCCATCAAAATTGTTCTAAAATTTATCAAAAATAAGCCGAAATCATTGTTGAAATTCATGGAATCGGAGCTGAATATCGCCAAAACATCGGTTTATCACATTTTGGGCTTACGAAAGGTCTGTGCACGTTTCATTCCGCCCAAGTTGACTGAGAACCAAAAATTCCCAAGAATTCAACATTTGAGAGATCTCTTTAAAGAGACGAAAACTTTTTTACAACATTGTGACTGGTGATGAAACGTGGTGTTTCCAACATGCACCGTAAACTGACCGTCAAAGTGCCGAATGGAAGGTCCCAAACGAGCCACCACCCAAAAAATCGCGTTTGGAAAAGTCAAAAATCAAGTCGATGCTAATTTTTTTTTACGATGCCAAGGGAATTGTCTACAAGGAATTCGCGCCAACGGATCAAATCGTCAATGCAATTTTCTATCTTGGCGCTTTGAAGCGTTGCGTTTCGTTGAAGTCGCCTTGTATACGGCGAAGGGGAAGCTGGCGCTTATTGCATGGACCATCTCATCGATCCACTCATGTGCCTATTTTTAACCATCAATCCCTCACTGAGTTCACCTGATATGGCTCCCTGTAACTTTTTCCTATTCGGAAACTTGCATTTGGCCATGAAAGGAAAACGTTTTGCGTCCGTAGAGGCCATCCAAAAGGCTTGTACCGACATCCTGAAGGACATTCCGGAGTCCGGTCAATGACCTGAAACACTCTTTCGAAAAGCTTTTAGATCGCGTAAAATGGTGTATTGAAGCTAGAGCGGGCTATTTTGAATAAATTAACTCGAAGTTATCACAACAAAGCTCCTGTCGTTTCTATTTCAGTTCAGTCTTGTTTTGGATTTTGGACTTCACCTTGTAGCAAAACTATTACTCACCAACAAAAATTACTTGATGATGCAGATCTTGTTTTCACAGCCTGACCTATGAGAAAGTAGACGGGAAATAGGAAATATGCCTTTGCACATTTGGGTTTACTGAAGTTAAATTGAGAAGTTATCTGGATGAGTTACATGGAGTGAATATTCCGAATAGTTATTACTCTTCAATGTCCAGGTGTATTTCTGCCATGAAATAGTTCTCCATAAAAAAACCTGCCGCTCGGAGTCGGCTTAGGGCTGTAGGTTCCTCCATTTGTGGAAAAATATCACGACGCACGCAACAAATAAGAGGAGGAGCTCGGTCAAAGGCCTAACAGAAGTGTACGCGCCAATTTTTTATTTATTTTATTATTTAATTGTTATTCTTCCAGCCTTCACTATGAGCAATACACTCAACCCAGCTGTTTTCCAATATTTTGATACTTTTAAAGACAAAAACAAAGGTCTTCGAACAAGACCTCTTTGCATTATAGAACAATGGAAGAATGGTGAAATAAAGGGTGGTTAAATTTTAAAGGCCGATGTTCCGTATAAATCAAACCTAAACATCAATTTTTTTCCGCATTTTATTTAATATTTTTCAATTAATATTTTTCCAAAATGAGACCGGTCAGGCAGTTACTGTGAATAGTGTTCGCTATCGTGAGATTATAACGAACTTTTTATGAGCCGAATTGGAAGATATGGATGTGGACGATATGTGGTTTCAACAGGACGGTACCACTTGTCACACAGCCAACGAAACAATGGCTCTTTGGCGCGAAAAATTTGATGGCCGAATAATCTCACGTCGCAGCGATGTCAATTGGCCACTAAGATCGTGTGATTTGACACCGTTGCACTTCTTTCTTTGGAGCTATTTGAAAGAAAAGGTGTACGTCGATAAGCCAGCAACAATTCAAGAGCTAAAGGATGAGATAATTCGGCACATTAACGGCATAGAACCTCAATTAGGCCTCAGCGTCATCGAAAATTTGGATCATCGGATGGAGGAGTGCCGCCGAGACCGTGGCGGCCATGCGGCCCATATTTTATCCCATGCGTAATTGAGCTGTACCAATATTATCACAAAAAAGAGAAATGAGAATAACTAAGAACAGAATTGTATTTTATTTAAAATTAACACCGGCCCTTGAAACTTAACCAGCCTTTATTTTGGGATTTTCTAACATTTTTAAATGTTTTCTTTTTTAATTATATGAAAAAAAAAATTGAAAAAAATGTTTCATTCCATGTTTAAGATTCTTGTATGTGGTTTTTTCAAAGGAAATATCTTCGTTTTTTTATTAATTATTTGGAAAAAATACTTAAAAAAATTTGGGGGAAAAAATGTTTATGAAAAAATTCTAACTTTTTTCAAAATTTTTATAATTTTTGTGGCTTTCAAGATTGAATAATTTTTTGGCGGAGTTTTCTCAAATGAAATATTTTCGTTCTTTAATTAATTATTTGGAAAATGGAATAAAAAAAAATTTTTATTTTATGAAAAAATTATTACTTTTTCTAAATTTTAGTAATTTTTGTTGTTATTCAAAAATTAAAAATTTTAGTGCGTAGTTTTTGCAAATGAAATATCTTTGTTCTTTTATTAATTATTTCGAAAATAAATTTTTTTTTTTAATTTTATGAAAAAATTATAATTTTTTTCTAAATTTCTGCAATCACTGTAGTTATGCAATGTTGAGAATTTTTGTGCGAAGTTTTTTCAAATAAAATATTTTCGTTTTTAATTAATTATTTGGAAAACTAAAATACTTAAGAAAATTTGTGTTGTTTTTGAATGTTGAAAATTTGTTTTACGAATTAAATATTTTCGAGTTTTTACGAATTAAATATTTTCGATTTTTATTAATTATTTAAATACTAATTTTTTAAATACTAATTTTTTAAATACTTAAAAAAAATTTGGTGGAAAAATTTTTTTTATGAAATTTTGGAATAAAATTTACTTTAAAAAAAAAGTGTTCTTTAATGTTGAAAATTTTGGTAGGAAGTTTTTGCAAGTACAATATCTTCATGTTGTTTTATTATTTGATACCTTTAAGAGAAAAAAAAGAGTTTTCTTTAGAAGTACGGTGCATCACTTTCGCAATTCTTGCGATTTAGTCATTGCCAAGCGGTGCTCCAAATCATCTATCATATTTCTCCGAAGTGAGTACACGCGACACCCATCGCCATTGTCGTTGATTTCTTTTTTAATACAATTTTGTGGAAGTATGGCGCAATTACGCCTTCATAATTAAATCAGTTGGACAAAGCTTATGCATATAAACATTTTTTTAGGGGGCACTAAAATGTTTGGCTACTTTGTTTTACTTCTTCAATTGCCAACCAGTTGGCTTCCCTCGAGGCTGCGTGCATTGTAAAGATTTCACTCATTTCGTGCATTCCTTTTCGAAGTAACTTATCGCACGCCGCTCAAAACCAAACACTGCAACAAACATTTATCCCAAATTCATAAGCAGTAATAAAGTTAATGCCGCCAACAACCTTGCGTGATGGCTTTTATAAGCAACGAAATTTATTACTCACGCGGCGACAGACGAACAGGGTGCACGCACTGAAGACGGAAATTAAAATTATTATACGAAGTCAACTAGTAAATCACTGGATTATATAAATCTGCATGGCAAGCAAATTCTTTTATGACCTGCGTTGCCATCAACACACAGTCACATTGGCAGCCAAGCACCGCGGGCATTATTACTCATACGCCACCGTAGCATAGAGTAGTTGCAGCAGCAGCAGCAGCAGCAGCCGCAGCCGCAGCATTAATATCAAATGAGAGTCGACGGATCTTCGCATTGCACAATGTGTGGTTGGAAACTTCTGACCACCAACAGCTAGTCGCCGGCAAGCAACAGACGTCAAGTGTCATCACCACAATCTTCACTATCTCTACACCAACTTGACTATGAAAGGCATTACGATTGCTAATCAACGCTGCGGTCGGTGGCACTTTGCATTGCTAGCCGCACTTGATGGCAATTATTTTAGATTACTCTCAGCGAATGCGTTTCAGCCTCTATTTGGATTCATTGCTTTGTCGTTATACTCAAACGTACGTACTGGTGCCTACTCTGCTGTTGATTTCGATGAAAATACCGTTGATATGCAACTCAAAAGAATAAAATCAGCGGCATATACAGAGAAATACTACTATGGCTCAACAACAACAAAAAACAAAAAATAATAATAAAGATGTATACAAGAAAACAAAATAACTGTAAGTAATAAAAAACTAAATAAAACTACGCTGCTAATAAAACTTCTTCAACGCAGTCAACTCAGATGGGCAGCTTGTAGAATTGCACGCTTCGTAATATCATCTGACGAAGAAGTGACGGGGTTGGCCGGCCTAACATTAGTGTCTGCAAAGCACACAGCACAAATGCATAAACAAATACAAACGCAAGGCATGCATAGAAACGTCAACCAGCTACTGTTGCAATAGTTTGTTGCAGTGGTGATGCACAACCAAATGGTGGTCACAAATAGCCAATAGGCCGCTGACATCGCGCGCCTGTCAGTTACGTTGTATTACAATATAATTGTGGTTGTTGCTATTGCTGTTGTTGTTATTGTTATTATTATTATTATTATTTGTTGGTCACTTACCGCTACCTGCTGTGCAAATTTTGAAATGCAAAATCAGCGGATTTCGTATTTGCAATTTTGCTTGCCATTTTGCTTTGTTGCATTGCACAGTGGCACCAAAATGTTGCATGCGGCAAAAAAGTGTCTTAAGATTTTATTGCCCATTGCCTGTCTGCATTTTACTTGCTAGTGGCATCTTGTTTTTATGCCTATACCATGCAGAAGTATCATATAAGTACTCTATTGAGCGAACTATTGCGTGGTGTGATTAACAAATACACATTTTTATGGGGCTCCAGTTCGGAGAAGTTTTCAGAATACTGAATTTTTATACCCACGCTCACTATTGCAGCAAAGTATTGGAGACTTGTATACATTGCTAATATTATGGAATCTTCCCTGGCTCACGCATACATATGAGCAGACTCTATGTCAAAATGATGAGGATGGCGGAGGCATCGGTGTGGAAATGCCACACCTACTGCTACATGGCAATTCACGATGTGAAAAAACATAGAGCACAAGTAGTTCTTGAGCGATTCCATGTTAAACTAGCCAAGTATTTTGAACTTTTTTGTCAATTCCTTGAATACAATAAGAAGAAAAGGCTAAACAAATTTTGAAAAAACATTTAATAATTTTCAGATTTATTCAGTGATGAAACTTGTATATATATGTATATATAATTGGCCCGTACACCCTTTTTGGGTGTTTGGCCGAGCTCCTCCTCCTATTTGTGGTGTGCGTCTTGATGTTGTTCCACGCATGGAGCGACCTACAGTTTCAAGCCAACTCCGAACGGCAGATCTTTTTATGAGGAGCTTTTTCATGGCAGAAATACACTCGGAGGTTTGCCATTGCCTGCCGAGGGGCACCCGCTATTAGAAAAAACTATTTCTTCATTTTGGTGTTTTACCGAGATTCGAACCGAAGGTCTTTCTGTGAATGCCGAATGGTAATCACGCACCAACCCATTCGCCTACGGCGGCCGCTGATGAAACTTTTGGTATGTAGTTATTCAGGGCGAAAAATCTTGGATTTTTTAACATTTTTTAATTTTTTTTAGTTTTTGAAAAAAAAAAATTTTTTTTTAAATATTTTATTCAATGTTGAAGATTTTTGTATGGGGCTTTTTAAAGAGAAATATCTTCGTTTTTTATTAATTATTTGAAAAAAACAGGCTACTAAAAAAATTTTGGAAAAAAAAATCTGTATGAAAAAATTATAGTTATTTTCATAATTTGTGTACTTATTCAGTGTTGAAATCGGCCAATCGCTCTGCTTCCAGTAATGGGTAAACTATTCGAAAAGCTGTTCTCCAAACGCTTAAAATCTATAATTGCATGTAGAAACATCATACCCTCACATCAGTTTGGCTTCAGGGAAAAACACTCTACCGTCGAACAAATACACAGGATAACACATACAATAGAAGACGTGCTAGAGAGTAATAAAGTCTGCTCAGCAATATTCCTTGACGTTGCCCAGGCATTTGATAAAGTATGGCACGAAGGACTACTTTGTAAATTAAAAGCCCTTCTTCCGTTGCAGTTCACTGACATTTTGGAATCGTATATAACAAATAGGTACTTTAGAGTAAAGCAAAAGCAGGCGTATTCGGAAATAAAACAATTATTGGCCGGAGTACCACAAGGCAGCATATTCGGCCCAGTACTGTACCGCAGACCTGCCAGTACCGAAAATGTGCAAAGTAGCTACATTCGCTGACGATACATGCAACTTAGCTGTTGGATCAACTGAAAACGAATCCATCCAGAAACTGCAGAAGCCCATTGATGAAGTAGTCACATGGACTGAAAATTGGAACATAAAGCTAAATGAAACCAAATCAGTTCACGCGGATTTTACTAATAAAAAATTATCTACAAACCAGTTCATATTTTGTCAGCAATAGTGCCAAATGCTAATAGTGCAAAGTATCTAGGCATGACTTTAGATGTAAAGCTCAAGTGGAAAGAGCACGTGAAAATCTGAAAGCTGCTGAGCTGAATCTAAAGACGCAAAAACACCAATGGCTAATTGGCAGAAACTCTGAGCTATCAACTCAAAATAAACTCCTCATTTACAACCAAGTGCTAAAGCCGGTGTGGACCTATGGTCTTCAATTATGGGGATGTACTGCAAATTATACAGCGCCTCCAAAATAGAGTAATCAGGGGAATCGTTAAAGCTCCCTGGTACGTGCGTAATGAAGATCTGCACAAGGATTTAAATTTAAAAGCCGTCTCAGACACAGCCAATCTCTGTGCAGTTAAAAAACACATTAACGCAGAAACTTCCGTACTAAGCGATGAAGCAACTGTAAAAAGGAGATTAAAAAGAAATAAACCTCAAGACTTAGTTGTCAATATTATTTAAGCTACTTCAAATTGTGAAATGAAAATTACTTATTAGTTTTATACTAGGTGTAATCTTTATGGAATGTAAATAAAAATTTTTAACATTTCAATAAAAAAAAAAAAAGTGTTGAAAATTTTTGTATGAAGTTTTTCAAATTAAATATCTTCGCTTTTTATTAATTATTTGGAAAAATTAAGTACTTAAACAAAATTTGGGGGAAAAAAATTGAGTGAAAAAATTATAATTTATTTCAAAATTTTTGTAATTATTCAATGTTGAAAATTTTTGTATGAAGTTTTCTCAAATTTATTTGTTTCATTAATTATTTCAAAAAATAAAATACTTAAAGAAATATTTTTTTCAAAATTTTGGTAATTTTTGTTCTTACTCAAAGGTCAAAATTTTTATACGGAGTTCTTTCAAGTTTTTTCCTGTTTTATTATTTCTATAAATACATAATAAAAATACTTTAAAAAAAATTGGGGGAAATTTTTCTATGAAATTTTGGAAATGGTATTGCTTAATTTTGAAAATTTTGGTATAAAGTTTTTGAAAGTGCAATACCTTCGTTTCTTTATTAATTATTTGGAAAAAATACGTAAAAGAATTGGAGGAAAAAATTGTTTATGAAAAAATTATAATTTTTATTTTTCCAAAATTTATAATTATAATTTTTTTCAGAATTTTTGTCGTTATTAATGTTGAATTTTTTGTGCGAAGTTTTCTCAAATTTATTTCTTTTATTAATTATTTTGAAAAATAAAATACTTAAAAGACATTTTTTTTAAATTTTTGTGATTATTCAAAGTTGAAAATTTGTATGTGAAATTTTTTCAAATGTACTATCTTCGTTTTTTATTAATTATTTAAATACTAATTGCTTAAGTACTTAAAAAAAAAAATTTTATAAAATTTTGGAATAAAATTTACAAAAAAAAAGTTGTTATTTAATGTTAAAAATTTTCGTATGGAGTTTTTTCAAGTTCAATATCTTCGTTGTCTTATTAATTATTTGGAAAAACATACTTATAAAAAATTGGGGGGAAAAAATTGCGGAAACAAAATTGTTTAAGAAAAATATTATAATTTTTTTTTTTAATTTTTTGTAGTTATTGTTAAATGTTGAATATTTTTCTGCGGCCATCAAAGCCACGGTTAGCAAATCGATGGCACATGGTCTAGCTGACCAGCAGTTCCATTCATATGAAGACATCAAAAAATGGCTTGATCCGTGGATAGCCTCAAAAGGCTAACAGTTTTACCGCAACGGTATACGAGATCTACCAGAAAGCTGGGAAAAAGTAGTAGTCAGCGATGGGTAATACTTTTAGTGATTCACTTGTAACCATTTTTTCAGAATAAAGTTGTCTTTTGATCAAAACAACAACGATAACTTAATTGCGCACCTACATAATTATTTTATTATTGGTGGAAAGTGCTGATTCCTTTCCCATAAGCCAATTCATATTTCAATACTTCAATTCTATTTCTTCTTTCTGTTTCTTCACATGTGCGTTCCATCTTAGTTTGGCGTCTAGAATCAATCCCAGGTATTTTGCAGTACTTGAATAGAGAACTTGTGCACCATTTACCTATATAAATTGGAACATATTTGATTTTGTGTTGCGTGAAGTTTATATGCGCACACCTACTTTCGTTTAATTTAATATGCCATTTATTGGGCCATTCGCATGTTATAATATAATATATATAATTGGCACGTACACCATTTTTGGGGGGTCGTTTGGCCGAGCTCTTCCTCCTATTTACTTTCGGAAAAATACTTGAAAAATATCACGAAATCCCGGTATCAAAAATTTTCCTTTAATACTGGCGTTCTTGGTTCTAAGCAAAGTGTTTAAGAAAACTTGGACTTCCAAATTTATTGTAGGGTTGCCATCCAAAGAAAAAAGAATTTACATTGAACAAATGAGGAAAGAAGAAAGAATTTACAATTTATCAAACAAAATGTGTTCCAAACACAGATGCAGAAGTTTTTCGAATCCAGTAGAAGGTATATGGATGGCACTTACAGCATTGCATTCGGTTGTGATGGGCTCGCAACGCACAGTAGGTATGAAATACCAAATAATGGAAAGTTTTTTCCTAAATTGGGCGCTCCACCGCTGACAATAGTAAACCTCAGAGTGTATTTCTGTCAAGAAAAAGCTTCCCATAAAAATTGATAGCTTTTTTAATTTGGGGATTCGAAATTCGATTCGAAGGGTTCGCGTAAAAAAAAAACAAATTCCAATCAAATTAACCTACCCGAACGTTAGGTATATATATATATTAAAATAACTTTAAAAGTTAAAAACGAAATGTTCATATGCATACGTAAATGTTCAATAAACTCTCGCATATACCTACATACACATCCTTATACCTTTCTTTGTGTCATACTTATGAGAAAAAATGCATGAAATTATAATTGATCACCTTGCGAGTAATTTGGGCGTAAACATGAGTATATCTCGTTTTGATTTACGGTTGCCCAAAAGGCGAGTAAGCACCGTAATATTATCTGGTAAATGTGTCAGCAAGTGACAAGCAAAATCGCTCAAAGCGGTGCAGTGCGCATTAAGGTCATTGCGGAGAGAAGGTAGGGAATTTAAGAAAATGCCCCACTCGGGATGATGCGCCTTCTTAAATTTGATTTTTCGAATCTTCGGTTATTCGTCTGGCAATAAAGTGCCGACAATTCAGTTGTTAAATCCTTTAAAATGTATAATTTTTTGCTCTGACTACAAAATCACACGCCACGACTTGAGGTATTTACTTGCTCACAAAAATGTTTTGAGCGCCAAAATAATTTATACTTTTTTTTTAATAAAAAATAAATATTTTTTTTTACTTTTTATTGAAGATTTTTCTACATTTTAAGGCATGCCCCCCATTTTAAAATCTTGATTATATTTCTTGTACAACACTAGCCTCATCTGCTTGAATTGTTTCGGCATTGCTCGCATAGCAGCAATATTTCAAGACGCCTACAAAAATTTTAAATTAAAATATCGGCATCAATAGCAACACGACTTCCATACTCAACAATATCGAAGTATAAGCCGACTTATTTCATTGATTGGCAGGCACGCCAAGCCGTTAAAGTCAGTTATCCCACATGCCCTTGCAGCTCTTACAGATCCGAGCGTAACTATTGCTCTCTGTGGCTGCTTTGACTTCTCGGCAATCAGCTGACGGCTTTTTGATATCGAGATGAAGCAAAGGTTTCAGAAGTATGACAAATAAGGAGTGTTTTACACATCAGAGTCGGTTTAAAAGAGAAAGAGTTGTACTCGCAATACTGCCATGAAAGAAAGCAGTTTGGATTCATCAATTCCTCGGATAAGTCTGACTCAGAAGATTTGTTTGAAAATGAGTTCTCATGAAAACTCTCGAAAATAAAAGGGTGGAGTATATAATGGTAACTACATGTGTTCAATACCAACCAGCTCTAAAGAATGCGACAAAATTCTTTACATACATAGAATACTGATCGAATGTCTGCTAAATCCATAATGCTTTGAGAACAGAAATATTTTACCAACTATCCTTAAGGGGTTATTTCTCAGGAAATCGCAGAAAAGATGGAGCTCCATTTCTTCATGTGATATTTTGAAAACTCTTTGGCTCCAGTACAATATACGGAGGACTCAGAAAGTCCTTTGGACTCCTCACCATTCAATTTCCAAACTCACATCTGTGTCACTGAACGATCGGCATACACGCGGAAAAGCTAGATTTAGCATTTAACCCCCATTGTAGAAGCTGTGGGGACCTGGAGGAGACTGTAGAACATTTTCTCTGTAAATGTCCGGGTTTGGCAGCTAGACGATTACGGTCACTGGGCGCTCCTTTCTTCGACAGTCTGGAGCAGTGCACCAACCTAAGTCCCATAAAACTTCTTCATTACAGCAACAGCTCTGGCTGCCCGAATTAAGCAAGCAGTATCTTTATATCCATTCGCGGTACGTAGGCTCGAATCTCCGTGAAAAATAAAAATTGGTGTAAGTGTAAGCAGTGTGAAATGTCAACCGCAGTGGTTTTATCGTTGTAAGGATTGAGACCAGTTTTTAGTCCTAGAAATGGAACACTTCCCAAATGGGAAACTGTGCGCACATAGTTGCCAAATAGATTTCCATTGGGGCCTCTGCAGAGTAAACGGCAAACGTGTGTAGATATGCACTTGTCCATATGTGTGTCCGTAGCCATTCTTTGTGCGTCCTTACGTTTAGTTGGCCAGAAAGTTGTACACATTTAATGGCAAGCCGCTTTGGTTGGCAGGTGGATTAAATTGTAGCCTTAAAGCGTACAGATTATTTGTCACTTTTTTTTGGTTGACTGTCAAAAGTGTCACCTTTCAGTTGTGCGTGGTAGGCACATGAATTTGCTGGACGCACTTAGTTAAATACATACAAAAATACATAAACGTAGACGTAGGCAAGTCGAAGTGTTAGTGTAGCGTAAAAATGAAAGGCAATTTTGTTAAACAAAATTAAATTTTTCATCAATAAAATTAAGTGCGAAAGCATGTTGCCCGCAGCTTAAGTTAAATACTCAGTGAAAGGTATGCAACGTGTCTTGTGCGGCAAGGAGCCTTTATGCGAATGCGCATAATAAATTAATAAAGTCTGTATGTAAATTATATGATTGCTTTTCATGCTCCCGCTACCGTTCGTATGTATGTATGTTATGTAGCTGTGTGTGTATGTGTGCATGTACTACTATATGCAGGCAGAGATTCACCAACTGCCAATAAAGCATTTACATGCAAATGCCCGATTAGCTAATCGCTTATCCTTTTTTAAGGTGGATTTTTTGTTTTTTTTTTTTCGTTTATTAGTTGTTCTTGTGATGCAAATCGTTTTTCCTGTTAAAATTCGAATGTAACCAAATGTGATTTATGCAATGTGCCACTGCAGCTGCCGCCGTTTGACTTTTAGGCAAAAACGCCAAAGATGCGCGCCTGTGTGTTTGTGTGCTTGTGCGTCTGTGAACTAAAGATTCCACTTCATTTGTGTTTTTTATCAGTGATTAGCCGCACAACTTCATTCCAGCAGGCTTGCATAATCCACCTCTTATGCATACGCGCGCATACACACACGCACACACACACCCTCATAGCGCTAAGCTTGCATATATTCAAGTTGCTAAAAGTGTCATGTGTGCACCCGAGTTCAACTCATCGCATGCAAACAGTACTGGCAAATATGCGCAAATACGTATGTGTGTATGTATGTATGTATAGGCATCCACTCATTTGCACGCCTCTGCATGGCAATTTTTTTTTTGTTTTTTTTTTTATATTTATTTCACTCGCCTTTTTCAGCTTTGCTTGCATTTGCTTCGATTACACGCCAATGCGTCTTCATCTGCGGCCTTCTGCGATTCCATTCCGCTTCACCTGCCATTGCGGTCATTGCATTGAATCTGGTTGTTTTTCTTATCATTGCTGTTTATTACTTATGACATAAACAATCCCGCATAGCAAGCATCCTTTCACCTAAATACAAAATCAACGCCAAACAAACAAGAAACAACGCCGAAAAAAGTTAACCAAGTTTCGAAAAGTGCATCCGCGTGGCAATTTCAGTTCGATTCCTGGTTACATAAAGTACCACAACTAAATGCTAAGGCAATATTTGTTGTTGCTAATATTGGCGACAATGCAGTATGTACATATACATATATCCACACAAGTACTTTATATACACACACAAATATATACATACAATACCAGATCTTATTTAATAAAAATCCCGTGTCATTGCGTTCATTTACGCTAATCTCTGAAACGGGAATTTCCCGAAAAAGAGGGATATAAAAATGGCATTTAAAATGTTTCTCACAGTTATTGTTTTGGATAAATATATGGTATACGCAACAAATATATGTACGTACATATTAGGCCGGGTCGATTTGTGGGGAGGCAAAAAAATCGCCCATTGCTCTGTGAAAATCATATTGTAGGGATCAAAATAAGAAACTTTGCCGAAGGAACCATACCTCTAAAACGAATTCTGATGTCCCCCAATTTGGGTCGAACTTTTTAGTTTCTTTTCTCATGTAAAGGCCAAAAATGGTTATATTTTGAAATGATTGTATGGGGAACCCCCCAGGCGAGTTCCAGGGGGTGTGCCACTGGCATGGGTGGATCGGCCGTCCAAAGTTAGTGGGGGTCGGTCATACATTTGGACTCGATTGGAGCACTATAAATTGGGGGACATCAGAATTCGTTTTAGAGGTATGGTTCCTTCGGCAAAGTTTTTATTTTGATCCCTAGAATATGATTTTCACAGAGCAATAAGCGATTTTTAAGTCGACCCGCCCTAGTACATATATATAAATATATCATCAGCTTATGCTAAGAGATAGCTCCTGTTTCTCCCATTGGAGCATCAGGCCTCGATAAAACATCTATATCTTTTTTTGTTCTTAGACAGTGGTTTAATTTCGTTCCACATCTTTCTCTACTCTTCGACTTCCTTCTAAACCGTTATCCTTCATGACATTTTTGAGCGAACAACCTTGCGGGTTTCAGACCAAGGTTTGGCAACAAATTTCACTTGTATCTGTGCGAAGCGTATGGCCAATGCACGTCCACCTTCTTTTTCCACAAGATTGTACGGTCACAGCAAGATCCTTCTACACGGACCGTCACTGCTCAGAAACAAATCAGACTTCACAATCCCCGATCTCAACTTCAAGAAAGACTTCACGGTATGTTTTCCACCGATAGCCGAATGAAGGAAAGGGAAAGTGATTTTGTAGATTCGATGTCGAAATCTACACTGACGGCTCTCAAATGAACTGTGGTATGGGAGCTGGCCTCTGTTCGGAGCCGCTCAACATATCCAAACCAATCCAACTTTCTGACTATGCCAGCTTGTTCCAGGCAAAACTACTAGCAATCAGGGGAGCTTGCAAATCACTGAAACGCTACAAGGAAGTTGGTGGAAGATTAGCTATCTTTTCAGACAGTCAAGTAGCTATGAAGGCCTTAGAAGCTAACTCCATTTCATCCAAGCAAGTTTCACAATGTAGAAGGGAACTAGAACTGCTTGATCATTGGCTTCAAATTATTCTGATATGGGTTTCGAGGCAGCGGAATATAGTGGATAATGTGATATCTGATGAGCTGCCAAGAAAAGGTTCAGTGCTAGACATAGCAGAGGTGGTGACAGTTGCTACCCCATTCAATACAATTAAATCATCCAGCGCGTCACACTACTATGCTTTCGCCGAAAGAAGATGGAAGCAATAAGAAAAACATGGGCGTCGTACAACATCCAGAGGACGAATTACCTGTTAGAAAGCTCTGGCTCAAACATTTCATGTATCACTGCAACCCTTACAGGTCACTGGAAGATAGAGGATTATGCAGCCAGACTCAACCTGCCTTTTAATCTCATCTACAGATGAGAGACTTCGCTCTTTCGGTAAGACTTTCCAACAGCAAATTAAGGGGGGCGGGCCTCTTATCAGTCGGCTTCAAAAAATCGATTTTTTTTACTGCAATCGATACATATATTATAGGAGAATATGCCCTATAGCGGAATTCAAAGTGATTTCGGAGTTAAAGCCCTGTGTACCGTCCACCCTTGTGAGTATATGTACATACTGTCTATCTTCTG
Organism: Anastrepha fraterculus; assembly: GCA_037575425.1. Classification (NCBI taxonomy): domain Eukaryota; kingdom Metazoa; phylum Arthropoda; class Insecta; order Diptera; family Tephritidae; genus Anastrepha; species Anastrepha fraterculus. Next base: position 84,120 of record JAYXIM010039776.1, read on the forward strand.
AAAACTTTGAAACACGTTTTCTCAAAACCATGTTTTTGAAAATGGCGTGCAAGATTAAAAAAAAGACGAAAGTTATCGTTCCAAAACGTTAATCTATATAAAGATAGTTACCTTCAATACCCTGCGCAGACTTCTGTTTACGCAGCTTTGAATTTTGTTCACAATCCAGATGTTTGTAAGCCAGGTTCCTGAGCAATTCAAAAGCACCGACAGTACATTTTACTTGAATATTCGGAGTTTTGTGTGCACGCTGAAGACACTCGATGACCGTATGGAACGAATTTATGCGAGCGTGCCATTTGCTTTACTTATTCTGGCAATACCGTCTAACTTAGCACTATCTTCAGTGGCTGTGATACTGCCTAAGTTTGAAAAAGTGTCTACGCTCTCAATTGGATCATTATTCAAAGAGAACGAACCATTATGTGTCGACCGAATCTTCATCGTCTCAGTTTTTTCGTGGTTTATCTCCAAACCTGCCCCAAGCAATGTTGAGAGTAAGCCGACAATTAACCTGTCGCTCTGAGAATAAGTCTTCAATTTTGTTCTGGCTATCGGCGTGTTTGACGGATAAAGGTCAGATATCATAGCCGTAAACGAGATCTTCATGGTGTTCATGGTAATTTCAATATCTCTTCTTTTTTGCTCGATACAGCTTTTTAGGAAGAACAACGGAGGCAAAAGGCATCTTTGTCGTGCTCCAGTAGAGGTTGGTATACTTTCGAACAAGTTACCATTATGCAAAATTCTGCATCTAAAGTTGTATAGTGAGCGAAATCAATTTCGTTGGGATATTCTGAGCATGAAGCGATACGAGATACGCTATCAAAAGCTGTGCTGTAGTCCACCATCATTAGTTGGAGGATTGTCTGTCATCATTGTACCACAATGATGCTCAGAGTGCTGATTTGATCGGCGCAGGATCGGTTGCTTCTAAAGCCTGTTTGCTGTTTCCCCGAAGTGTTGTCTATGATGATTTTGGTGCTATTTAACAGCACACTGGGCAGGTTCTGCGACACTATTCATTGCAGCATTATCCCCCCATTAATTTTTGCCATACGACAGGTCACCTTTCTTTGGCAGTACCAACAGAATGCCTTGTAACCAATCATCGGTGTGCTTCTCATTAGCACAGATAACATTAAAAATAGGCTGAAGAAGATTTTCAATCTACTCTGGGCAAGCCTTAAACACCTCTGCTGGAAGAACGTCGTAGTCAGTCGCTTTATGGCTTTTTAGGGATTTTATAGCAGTGAGTATCTGCTGTTTGATTGGCGGAGAAGAAGATATTTTGGAGAAGGAGGGGGAATTGTGGCATGAAGGTTCCAAAAAGGCTTCACTTTCTTGATTTAGAATGTCACTGGAATGTTCACTATAGCGCTGCATTTGTTCGTTGTCTCTCGTAGTCTCCCATCTTTTGCCCTGATGGGGCGTGTTGTTTTATGGCAGCATGCAGATATTTTCCGAGTAAAATGTACCGAATTTTCTCTTTGCTGACTTCCATTGTTAGCACCCTGTAACTCGCAACTGAATGGAACAACTAAAAGACAGCAAACGAATTTTTTAGTGTGAAATGTCACCTTGACAACGAGCATAAACTTTAAATAGTTTGTTCAATACTTTACGAAAGCAACTGTGAAGCTCCTCCACTTTCAATAGGCCAAGTGCCAATTCTTACACCTTTCATACGGTTTTACATTTTTTTCTATACAGAATAAAGATCACCTTATAACCTTTGCAAGAATGTTGCAGGTGTTGAACTGGTTTTTTGAATTAAGTTGTTGTAGCTGCTGTAATGCTTGCGAAATTTGTAGTTTGTAAACGAATTCTATATTCAATGGGCTATACAAAAGCATTTAAAATAAACACTTGAATTTATATGAGTGAACCCATTAGCATAAAACGTACACATACATACTTATGTGTTTGTATATTAAGTGTATAGCGAAAACAGTTCAATTAAAATCAGCAATGATTTAAAAACTAAAAGCTGCTTACATTTTCGTACTCTTTTTGAAATTAAATTACATTCATATTTATATTCTTATATAGGGTTTTTTAATAGGTGCGCTTAAACTTTTTTCCGATAGGGAGGGCGAACGACGCAATATTTTTTATTTTTCGCTTGTCATTTGTAAACTTCATTAGTATACATTTCATCATGGAACGCTACACACTTGAGCAACGATTGCAAATCGTGCAAATTTTTTATGAAAATAATCGTTCTGTTGCTGCTACTTTAAGAGCATTACGGCCATTTTACGGTCCATTTAACAAGCCGTCCCGTTTTGGGGTTATGTGAAGTCATTGGTCTACAGTAACAAGCCGGCGACGATTTGTGAGCTCAGAGCCAATATTGAACGCGAAATTGCTGGAATTTCGGCCGATTTATGCAAAAGAGTGTTCGAAAATTGGGTTCAACGATTGGACTTCGTAAAACGTGCACGCGGTGGTCATGCAAAAGAAATCGAATTTCATACTTAAATGTATATGTTCAAACTCGATAACAAACAAAAACTTAGTTAAAAAAGTCAAACCGTTTGTGTTTTATTCAAAAAAGTTCAAAAGTTGAAGCGCTCTTACTGAAAAACCCTATATATATAAAGGGTTTCCAATAACAGGTGTTATCTATCGCTATCGAGAGATGATTAACGATTTTTTAAGGCTGGAATCGGATAGTATTGATCTGGACAACGTTTATTTTCAACAAGACGACGCTACGTGCCACACAAGCAACAAAACCATTGATCTTTTACGGGAAAAGTTTCCGGACCGTGTTATCTCTCGAAGAGATCAACTCACAGTCACAATTTGCCACAGAGATCTTGTGATTTAACACCTTGTGAGAAGGTCTACGCCAACAGCCCTGGGTCGATTCAAGACCTCAAAGATTCGTGAGGCTATGGAGGACACAGGGCAGCCACTTTGCAATTCGGTTATGGAAATTTGTCTCGAAAAGGATATTGTCCTGTCAGCGTGGTCGTTATTTTCCACTATCAACGACATAGCTTCCTGCTTGTAATGAAATAAACACCCGATCATTTGTGTTTTCTTTAAATATCAAAATAAAACCTCTTATTAGATAGCCCTATATAATCTTCAGTTCCGGATCCCGTATTGGAATGTTTATTTGGAACCCGCTCTGGGATATTTAAATTCTTTTAATTTTCTTCAGATTTCCCTTTTTAGATAGGTCGCATCCTATTCAAAAACTTTTCTCAAAAGGTTTCTCAAACACATTTTGTTTGATACCCAATTTTTCTTTAATTTGAATTTTGTCGGGAAATGCAACATTAGTTCCTCCAGTTTTGATCGGCAGTGATAATAAAATGAGGTTTACCCTTACAATATCTATTCTATCCAAATATGAAAAAAACTGCTTAAGGGGAGATATACACCTAAAAGCCGGAAAAAAGGTCATTTTTATGAATTTTTTTCAAAGGAAACTATTTAAAATGTATGATTGGGGTTTTATTTATCTAAAAGTACATATATTCAAAAATGTGTTAAATTTGTTTTAGCTTAAAATAATAAGAATTGTAAAGGATAATGTAGAATCCTTGGAAGTCCTTGAAAAAATCAGCCTTCGCGGTACCCAATGACGTTTCTCCAAAAATCATCAGAAATAAGAAAACCAAAAAGATTATTAAACCAGATACTAAAATCTAGTCTTTGTCGTAGCCGATTTTGAAAATATCGATTTTTAACAAAATGGCGGACGTTTGAACATAAGTATTGATTATTGGGCTAAAAATGAGTTCTTATTTTGCCTATAGAACAAAAACTATGTAACGGAAAAAAAAAAATCCTATGACATCTACTAGATAATGTTGTATAGAATAACCACAAAAAGCCTCAAGGCATTCGGTTTATTACTTTTCGAGAAATTTTGGGTACCAACTTGAAAAACCTGGTTTTGAGAAAAACACGTTTGAAAATTTGGGAATGAATGAATGCCCATAAAATCAAGTTTCACGTTCTCGGCTGTAACTAGCTTATTTATCGAAATATTACCTTGTCCGTTTCACTAGATATTCTAGAGCCCTCAAACTTTAAGAAAATGCAAATCGATTTTTCACGACCTTCTAGGTGTATATCTCCCCTTAAGCAAAATATTTATTTTTTTAACTATTTCGTAGAGCTAATTTCAACTAATTCAAATGCAAAAAGCAGAAAAAAATATTTTCAAAATTCAACGTGATTTTGAACCACATCCAACCTGCACTCATTGAAGAAATGTAAATTTTTATGAAAACTTGTGGCACTTTAAAAATTTCAAAACTGGATTTAAATAAATTTTGTAGTAAAATGAACTGCAGTGTACCCTCTCTTAAGCAGACACCTAAGGGACTAAAATATTTGCCATCTTATGGGAGGCGTCTGCTTATGAGAAAAGCGAAAAAAGTTAAAACAATTTGTAACTGATTCAATCACTTTTATTTCCAAAAGCAGAACAGATAGAGGAGGATGATTCCATATGTAGAAGTCCACGCAAGTGGAAAAAGTTACTGATGGCCATTCACTTGGGAGTGGCCAGGACGAATCTTCTACATATGGCTCAGGCAGCTCACAACTTCCGGGATAAGCCCACGTATCCCCTGGGTTGCTTCCGAACACCCGCCCGAGAGCGAGCCAACATGAGAAGACGAATCGTCCCAGGATAGCTGGTTGTACACGCTTTGGGACTCGTCACATAAAAATCCCCCCAATGAAAACACAAACAATGCCTCGGATGAGAACTTCCTGTACTGATGAAGACCACTGCAAACGAGCTAAGACTGACGATTTGAGGGCATGCACCTGGAATGTCCGGTCCCTTAATGGGGAAGGTGCCTCTGCCCGGCTGGTTGATGTCCTCGTGAGAGTAAAGGCTGAAATCGCTGCCATTTAAGAGATGTGATGGACGTGGCAAGGCAAGGAGAGCATTGGATCTTGCGACGCCTACTACAGCTGCTATGTAAAGGAGCGCAAATTCGGTATCGGATTTGTTGTTGGAGAGAGATTTCGTTGCCACGTACTGCCGCTCACTTCGGTGGACGAGCGTCTCGCAATAATCTGCATCAAAGTGCGATTTTTTTATATATCGCTCATTTGCGCCCCCGCCTCGACGGAAGAGAAGGATCATACGACCAAAGATTCCTTCTATGAGCGCTTGGAACGTTCCTATGAGCGATGCCCTCGCCACGATATAAAAGCCGTGCTGGCGACTTCAACACCAGAGCAGGCCAGGAGGGAATTTTTAGTCCAACTGCCGAAAAATTCAGCCTGCAGAACGAAACATCCGATAACGGACAGGGGCTGATCGATAACGCAGGGTCCCGATACATGGAAGTCTGCATCACCAGCATAAGAAGATAAACCAATCTATCTGGCTGTCTTCTGATCGAAAAACGCGAAACCAAACCGTTCATGTTGTGATAGATGGAAGACACGCTTCTAGTATTTTAGATGTACGCACGATCCGACGACCCAACATCACCTCGGATCATTTCCTTGTTACAGCCAAACTGCGAAACACGTCTCTGTGCAGTCAAAAACGTACATCTACCTACGCAAAGAATGTTCGACATCGAAAAGCTCCAATCACAACAGATAGCGAGAAGATTTGCCACTCGACTCTCACTCTTGCTTTCAGAGAGTACTGCCCAACAATCCGGAGTACAATAGCAACATTTCTCGCTCCCCACGCACCCCGAGTCCTTCCGGTAACGTTGAACCGGCCGCCATGGAAATGCAAGGTGTACCGCAGGGTGGTGTCCTTTCACCCTTGCTTTTCAACTTCTATATCTCGAAACTCCCCCAGCCACCAGAGGGAGTCTCAGTGGTCTCATATGCCGACGACTGCACGATAATGGCGTCGGGCAATGACATTGATGGCCTATGCTCCAAGGTAAACGACTACCTCGCCAGCCTTTCTCGCTTCTTCGCTGCGAGGTATTTACAACTCTCGCCCACTAAATCCACGGCGAACGTTTTCACCACCTGGACAAAAGAGGTCAAGCTACAACTCAAGGTGAAAGTCGATGATACACAAATTCCGACGGTTAACAACCCCAAAAAAATATGGGGAGTCACCTTTTACAGCTTGCTCTCCTTCTCAGCGCATACAGCCGCTATTGCAACTTAAGTACAGAATCGCAACAAGGTTCTCAAGTCGCTCGCCGGCAGCACTTGGGGCAAAGACAAGGAAATGTTAATGTCGACTTTTCAAGCAATAGGCCGACCGGTTCTAAACTATGCCGCGCCTGTCTGGTTACCGGGTACCAGTGATTCGCAGGGGACGAAGCTTCAGACCTGCCAAAACACTGCATTAAGGACCGCAACAGGATGTTTTCTGATGTCACCAATACAACACCTACATGATGAGGGACTAAGGCTGCCTATTAAAGAGCATAACAAATTGCTCAGTAAGCAGTTTCTGCTAGGGTGTTACCGTAGGCCTCACCCATGCAGATACCTGCTCGAGCCTGAGCCACCTCTCAGGCACATCAGGAGGGATTTCCTCAACTACACGGACGAGATCTCAGACAAAACCAACAGACAGCTACTGGATCGGACAGTGTACAGACAGGCCATAAACGATATTCATCGGGAGACTCTCACCACCTTCTTGAGCTCCCGACCGCCGAATGCCGTTATCGGAGCTCAACTACCACCAATTGCAGACGAAGAGCTCTAACTTCCCCGAGAGTCCCGCGTAACCTTGGCACAATTACGTTCTGGATATTAAAGCAGGTTAAACTCCTACTTATCCAGAATCGACCCCGACATACTAAACATATGTCCAGCATGTGAAGACACCCCGCACGACACTAACCACCTTTTCACATGCCCCATTAAACCCACTCATCTAACACCCCTCTCCTTCTGGACCCAACCTGACGAAACAGCTAGTTTCCTGGGCCTACCGTTAGATGAGCTAGATGAATACGACCGGTGATTACGCTACACTGACAGAGCAAAGGTACTGCTTCAACAACAACAACAAAACGATTGGAGAGCGCCCATCTGCGGTTACAGCGGCCCTAACCATTACCTGTGGCGGGCCTCCCCACAGCCTCCTGGTGGCCAATCGATGACTCAAATTCTCGTATGAACGATCGGTCAAATAAATCCTATCGTTTTGGGAGTTTAGGAATTGCTCAATTTGAAAATTTTTCTCGTCAGAAAACAAAATGTTCGGAAATTCACCGCTTTCGCCCAAGCAAAACAACTCCAGTCTGACTTGTTGTTGCATTGGTGTGAGATCTTGCGCCTGTTGCATCTTGTAAGTCTTGACTTTGAGATCGTTTTTCAGTATGCGACGGATACTATGGTCAGATATTTTCAGTTCTTTCGCTATTTGATTGGCACTTCGTCGGGGATTTCACTCAAGTCGCTTCTTCACTTTTTCAACTATTTCACGTGACGTTGCAGTCTTTTTATGATCACCTCCATGACGTTTCACGATACTACCAGTATCATTGTAATGAGTAATGGTGCGGTAAACAAAAACTTTGTTTACTTAAAGGTGCTCGAGCTCACGAACAATCGCTGGTTGTGATTTTCCAGCCAAATATAAATCGCGAATGCCAGGCGTCTCTGAAAGAAATGTCGGAATATTTCCGCATCCATTTGATATGGGTGCTAGGGCATAGTGGCATACCAGGAAAGGCAGACAAATTAGCAAGAGAGTGCACTACCAATCGCCACCCTCTTGATGTGGGGATTGTAGGTATACCCATCTGAAGTCAGGTAGGCTTGGGTCTACTCAGAATACAAAGTCAACACAAGATGGGTTGATAGTCTGACAACTGACTGGGACTGGCTGTTAAAAAAAAAGTGGAGGCTAGTCGCTCAAAGGCACTACATAATCGGTCACAGAAAAACTTTTCTATGTTACTTGCTTTGATCAAAGGAAACTGTCTTCTAGGTCGACGTGCTCAAATATTGAATGGAATCCATTTCGACGAATGCAGAAGCTGCAAGAAAGGAGGACGAGTCTGCCGGATAACTGCTCTGTTACTGTCCTGGGTGGTAGATACTTAGCTGGGTGGATCATCGTTATTAAATTGTACTAATGACCTTGGTCAGTCTCAACCATTTCAATAGGTTTGCACTTAAAACCGAATAGTTTCCCGGGGAGTAGCAGATAAACTGAAATGCATCGGCAAGGGTCTAAGTGAGTTCTTTGTAAGACCGGCTGGCATTTCCGCCTATGTACCGACTTACCTACCTTGATTCTTAAGGGACCGCAAAGACAGTCAAGTTTGGTCGACCTACGGGACTGAACCATTTTACTTTACTATCAATTCCAATCCAACTTTCCTGCATCAAACTGGAATACAAAGAATGAAGCCAGTGTCCAATTTCGTTATAAATGCCAAGCCCATAAAAATGTGCTTCTTGCTTTTTAACTGCGCTGTGCAAACGGACGTGAAACGACATGGATGCCTACCAATGAGGCATATAAAATATGCAAATAAACAAAACAAAAAAATAAAAAAGAAAAACACAAACCAAAAAAGTGTACACAAAAAATTAAATTGTCAAGTAACAAAAAAGGAGCTGAAGAAATGGTACTAAATTGCAAATGTGACCGAACAAATGAGATTTTTGCTGCTGTTGTTTCTGTTTCTTTTGCTGCTAAACGTTCGCAGCCCCATCAGAGCCGATACAAATGCTAACCTTGTAGACCTTGCAGTGCCAGCTTGAGTGCTGTGTCATGCCAAAAAAAAACATTACCACAGCAGCAGCAGCAGCAACGGCAACACCAGCAACTGAGGAGCAAAACGAAAATTCACAAGCTCAGTGATTGCAATGTCGTGGACATGTTGTCTGGCACTTTGCAAATTGTACTTTGGTGTTGTTGAATTGCACTCTTTTCGGTTAAAGTTGCAATTTTGGGACTCTTCCGTATTTTCGGCGCACAAAAAATATAGTGAAAAACAAGAAAGTATTACACAAAATACCCGTTAAGGCAACACGAGACAGCAATTGAAGGTTTCAGGATATTTTCACAAAAATTCCATTTAGACAAATATATACACGACCATAGGAGCCATATGAAGATACACAAGTACGTAAGTAAGTAAGTGTACGCTGCTCTCGTCTTTTCATCACTTTTGTTTCTCTGTAATTTTCAATTGAGTCACTGTAAACTGATAGGAAATGCAACGCTTCATTGGCCCGCATTGGCAGAGAAAACGTGCAGACGTGCCACATGACCAAGACATTCGCCATTTAGCCGGCCAGCCAGCCAGTCATGCAGCCAGACCTGCTGGGCGATCATCTGCTGTTGCTGCTGCTGCTGATGCTGCCGAAAGACAATCAAAGAAGCTTTGTGGCTTGTGAATAAATGAAGCAAAAGCAAAATTTGGCAACATAGTTACCGATTTTAAATGGGTTAGACAATGATTTGATTTCTTCCTTATTTGATTTTGACATTTCCCCCCCGCCCTGCATGCACTAACTCCTCTCACAGCTACTTAGTTAACCACTCAGTGATGTCGTTGCTACAAGCCATATGCAACTTTGAAGCGCATTGAAAGAAGCCCGTTATTTGCACAGCTGCTTCACTGGAATTTACGTTATGCAATCGACGAAGCAACAACAGCCACCGGCCGGCTGTCCCTATTAGGTAGGGTAGCGACATTAGGCGGGCGCACGGACAGGCGGGCATTAAAAAGCTTGATTGTGAGGAAGTGGCGGTGCTGTACGGAAATCCCAGAGACTCTGCCAAGTTGCCAAGTTGACGTTGAAGATGCCGTACTTATTGTTGCTGTGGCTGGCAAGTAGTCGCATACGCGCGCACATTTATCTTCCTGCCTGCTGTCATCTGTACATTTGCCTGATGCACACGCTAATATTAATTGCTACAACGCCACCACAGCTGACATTTAGCTCAAAATATCTAATTAGACTTGTAGCCAAAACCTAACAGCCTGCGGCCAGTCGCATTTCTTCGTATGCCTATCTTGTGAATGTGTGTGCATATAAGTGTGTGGCCGCATGCGTATAAACGCCTAATATTGGCTGTTAAGCTCGCAATAAGTGCGTCCCACCAAACCATGTATTTATGCTAAGCCAAAAATATAGCGTCTGCCGTAGTCGAACGGGTTAGCGCGTGACTACATTTCGGAAGTGCGTAGGTTCGAATTGCCGTGCATGAAACAGCAAGTGATAAAAAAGGTATTTTTTTCTAAATAGCAAACCTTCCTGTGTATTTTTGCCATGAAAAAGTTACTCATAAAAAATAACTGCCACTCGGAATCGGCTTAAAGCTGCAGGTCCCTCCATTTGCGGAACAACATTAGGAAGCACACTACAAATAAGAGGAGGAGCCCGGCCAAAAACCCAAAAAGGGTATAGATGCCAAGTATGTATATAGACATATCGATGGTTTTCGAGAAAAGCGGCACAACTCAAAATTCGGAGTTTTGCCGTTAAAACAAAAATCAACTACAGAGTTTATATATTTTTGTCTGGAAAAGCGTCATAAGCGAATCGTGAAGCAATTCTGAGAGATGGCGTTAGTGCCATTTTGTCAAGTGATCGAATTGGCGCGTCACTTATCTCAGTATTTTGTAATTTTGAATTATGCCACTTTTCTCGAAAACCATCGATATGTGGCTCTGGACTGCATCACAGTGCTGATGGTTTTGCGACAAATCAGCGCACACGCACAGTTGTGACAACTTATCTGTTGGCAAATCTACACGTAGATATGTATTTGGATGTGTATGTGTGCTTTTGGGTGTCGCGCGCTTGTTAATAACTAAAAATATCCATGTGTCTAAATACATTTTAGCACAGATTTGAGTACATTTCCAGCGAAACAGCCACAAAACTGACGAGGCCAGACGCTGGCCATGCCATGTGGGTGGCATTTTGACAACGCAAACAAAGTAAGTCGGTATGCAAAGACATAAATATGCAGCGAATGTCGTTGCGAACATTTAAACAGCAAATATTTCTTTGCAATACTCCCGCGCTTAATTAGGCTACAGGTTTTGTACTAAAAGTACAACTCAAACGCAGATTTTACCAATGAAGAGCCATTCTCCTCTGACATCTTTCAGTCGGCAGACTGAGTGGACAAATAAAATACTAAATACTACTTATATGCATAGTCAGGCCGCGATCAAGACTTTGACCACGCCATGGTGCAGGTCGCGTGTGGACCGAAGGCGCTGGGGCGAGCTTCTGAGGCTGACAAAATATCAGCTCTCCAATCTAGTGGGTTCTCTCACAGGACACAATGCGCGAGGAATGCATGCTGTGTGACTTGAAATCACTTCGAGTCCTTTTTGTGCTAGATGTATGGAGGATGAGGTAGAATCATCTCAGCACCTTCTCCTTAACTGCCCTGCTCTGGCGGGCTAAGATTCAGGCATCTTGGCTCTTACTTCTTTGCCACGCCAACTGATATAGCTGGCGCTGACATTAAAAATCTGATGAGTTTCATTAGCAGCACAAAGCGGTTGACGCAAACATAGTCATCGTTCATAATCCGCTAGCTCCTAGCCATTCCCTCACCACCTCTCCCCGCCCTCTCCCTGCACCTCATCGGTCCTTCCCTTCACCTCACTTCCTTGGCAATGGTATCACAAAGGACGAATACTTCTTCGTCCAAGTGTGCTCACTCCCTGGGCAACCATACCAACCTAACCTAACCTAACCATGGTGCAGGTACAAACTAGTCAACTCCTATAAGGAGGATTTCAAATCTTTTTGCTAAGCAGGTAACATTTCTCTGAACTGGGGTCTAGGACATAGGAACGTAAAGGGGAAAACAATTTGGTGATTAGGTTGCGGAAAGTGGTCTAAATTGGTATCAGAGACCTCGTACCCGGTCATCAGTATCCTCCTGATTGTTATTAAAGGGGAATGGCACAACTTATTTCTCAGGAAAGCGCAGAGGAGTTGGTGGCTGCGTTTCTTCCTGTGCTATTTCGTTAACCTTTTGGTCCCTAGTACAATAGACAGAGGACTTAGGAAGCTCCAGCGACTCCATGCCATTCAATTTCCAAACTCGTAACTGTTCGATCGGTACACACACGCAAAAGCTAGGTTTATCATAAAACCCGCATCACAGAAATCGTGTGGATCTTTCAGAGAATGCGACTGTTGAGTACTTTCACTGGGTTTTCCTTTCTTCGACAGCCTGGAACAGTGCGCCAACCTAAGTTCCATAAAACTTCTTCATTATAGCAACAGCTCTGGCTGGCCGAATTAAGCAAACAGTATCTTTATATCCATTCGGGGTACGTAGGTTCGAGTCTCCGTGAAACACCAAAATTACGGAAAAGCTTTTTCTATTAGCGGTCGCCCCTCGGCAGGCAATGGCAAACCCCTGAGTGTATTACATAGAAAAGTGTAAGGCAGTGTGAAATGTCAACCGCAGTGATTTCATCGTTGTAAGGATCGGGACCAGTTTTTAGTCCTAGAAATGGAACTCTTTCCAAATCGGATTGATATTATTATTATTTTATTATATTACCAACTTCCAGTATGTTCGAATTGAAAATAACTAAGTTCCGGACCGAACTTTACTGCGATCTCCATATAGTCGTTTTTTTAATCCGTTTTTAGTGTTAGCTCTTTCTCGTCGGTATCATATCTTCGCCGAACGAATTGAATCGCTTTACGCTTGAACAAAATTGGGAAGTACTGCAAACTTATTTCCGGTGGGTTTTCTGAAAAGAAGCTTTGGTCGACATGGAGCAGCCACTGTCCCAATTGAGTGCTAGTTTATTCAAGAACTTTTTGAGACTAGCATGCTGATGGCCGGACGTGATCGCCAGAATGCTCAGAGAGTAACAGTTTAGTGTTAATATTGGAGGGGGGCATTTTTGGCCCAATTTTAACTGAAAATGGTGCTGGAAACATCAGTTAGGTCAATGGTTGATGCTGCGGAGGAACAATTCATAATTCTTTGTGACCAGAAAGTGAAGGTATGAAGTTAGGCGATCTTTGGACTCAACAGCCCATGCCACAATTGATCTTTTATATGCCAAGTTCAATAATTATGTTCTTAGCTTTCTTTGCATTATCAATTGCGGACCTCGGAGCTGTGATTTGATGCCGTGAGCTTTCTTTGCTTCGGCACTATGCACACTAACCCAGGAACATGGCTTTTTAGCCAATACCAGGTGGTTTTTGCGTTATGGCTGGAGCGGACTCTAGCTAGAAGGTCCAACGCTCTCCATTTAAGAGAGTACTGCTCAACTGTTTCACCACGTCTTCTAAATTATCTTCCTGGAACACTTTCGCCGCGGTCTTAACCTCTTTCTCGCAGAAATGCATAGATGTGACGCCTGTACAAGACACTCCCCACTAAACTATTACGGAGGCTGGATGGTGGCCACGCTGAACGCTTGGGACAATAGTTTTTACATTGATTTTATCGTTTTACTGATTAAAAACTTCTTCAGCAGTGAAAGTTTTCTTATCTGTGAAAATAATATTTTTGATGCTCTTACACAAATGGAAGGATCTACAGTTTTAAGCCGCCTCCGAATGCCAGAAAGTTTTTTATGAGCAGTTTTTTCATAATAAGTAAAAAAAAATACTGAAATTTGTTTTGTGGGTGAAAATAATGGAAAGCAGAATGAAAGACGGAATGGCAGGCAGAATGGAAAGCGGAATAGAAGGAAGAATGGAAAGCAAAATGGATACTTTTTTGCAAGTACCCCCGCGGTTGGTGTGAGCAAAGCTTGTTGCGCGGAATTCTCAGAAAAAAAGAGGATATGGTGGATCACTTCAGGTCATCAGATATTATAATCTGTGGGCGAAGGAAGCATTTGTTTCTGGACGCTGTTCTAGGATTCACTATCACAAATTACAAGATCTGACTTTACTTCTTGCTCATGGCCAGGTGTAAGTAATATATGTCTATATGTGACCTGGTGTACGAAAAGGTACCTTACGTGCGAAAACAAGTTTTCGAGAAAACAGCAGTTAAAGTTTAAACTTCTAAAAACCCTTGTACCTTTTTTAAATATTAATATTTTTCAATCCGGTTTCTTCAGCATAGATCACAGTATCAATAAAATTCAGAAGCAGTGAAAAACATTTTTTTTATATATATAAATAAATAAGAAAGAGTTAATTCAAATCGCAGAAATCGTTTTAAAAAATAAGTTAGCTTTTGTACCGATATCCATGCCAAAAAAAAACTCAGTATCGTATTCATTACACCTCAGACTGTCCAGGAATGATTCAGTTTTTAATTTGCACAAATTATTGTCTTCGTTATTCTATTTTGTATCATGTCAAAAAAATCAGTCTCTTCCGTATCTGTACTTTTCTTTTTTTTACTTTTAACAAACTTTTAAACAAATTATGACTTTCTGGTTTTCACCATTTTAAAGAGCCTTTCACAAACTATTCGAATCAACAAAAAAGTGAAAAATGATTTTTTGACAAGTAAGGTACCTTTTCATAGACCAGGTCACATATATTTTCTCATCCCGTGGATTGCGCAATGTGTATGCGAACCATTTCCACTTGCGACGCATAATTTCCATGTGTACTGGTGCTTGCCCGGTAGCCGCCCAAAGAGCATCGTTGCTTATAATATCAGGCTAGAATATCCGCAGGCAACGGTTTAGGAAGGACTGCAATGATTGTGATATGCTTGTTGTTAAGTTCCATGTTTCACATCCATACAGCACTACCGACTTCACGTTGACATCAACATACTTTCAGTTTTGTGCGCCTGAAGATGTGGGTTGATCTCCATACATTGTCAAACATGCCAAATGCAACGCGTCTCTTAGATATTCGGTTGCGTATGCGAGTTGCTGATCCGCGGTTTTTTGAAATGATGCTCCCAATGTAGCAAAAATCATCTACATCTTCAAGTGGCGTGTCGGCAATTTGAAGGGCTTGCGTTTCGGTGGTGTTAATCCTCATTACTTTGGTATTTGCTATGCAAATTTTTAGACCTGCTGGTGCTACTGCATGGCATACCGGTTGTACAGCGTAGTCAACGGACCCATCTGGTAACCCTGTATCTTTTGACAGAGACGTCAGATCGCTTAATGACATACCGCGTTGGAAACGTCAGTTCAAGCATATTTTTACCATGGAACAGTACACGTCACGCGAGCGCTCCCAAGTTGTTGAAATTTACATACAACAAAAGAAGTCAATTGAGAAAATTCAACGTGCGTATAAAAAATTAAATAGTGTGAAAAGTGCGCCTTCTAAGAACACCATTAAACATATGTACGACATCCCAAAATCATCGATCTCAGCAGTTGGGCATTGCTCGGACCACTTTACAATGAATTATCCGCATTGATTTTCATTTATTCCCGTATAAGATTCAATTGACGCAAAGATTGTTGCCTGCGGACAGGCCTCGTCGATTGGAATGGGCCCAAAAAACACATGGGTCCGTCGAATATGGGCAGCCCTGTAGCTTAGCTGATGCATCTGAGTATTTGGGCGATAGTAAACAAATGTCGTCCTCATAGTCTAGGTCTTTAAGGAGTAAGTAGTAAATCCGACAAAGTTTTCCTAAAAATAATACAAATTTACCGCGCACACCTTAAATTTTTTTTTTTTTTTATTTGTTAATTTTTAAGACAACAACTAGTCATGACTGACCAACGAGCTGTTTACATCGAGTAACTTAAGATTTTAAAATCAATACATTCTATTGAATATTATTGAGCATGAGTTACCAGTTCAAAAGGTTTTGTACGCTTCAATCGTCTTCTTAGATTGCTAGTATTAAGCAAATTGATTTGGGTGTAGGCGAAGTCTTTCCTGGTGAGACGCTGCCAATTTGTTAATTTCTGCGGTGATGGTCGGTACTTTTAAGTCACGATGAAGGTCACTATTTCTTATGTACCATTGGGCATTTACTATAGTTCGGAGTATTTTATTTTGGAAGCGCTGTATGACTTCTATATTGCTTTTCTTTGCACAACCCCATAGATGTGAACCATACATCCAGCCCCGCTTTAGTATTTCATTGTATATGGTCAGCTTGCAGTAAACAGACAGTTGCGAGTTTCTGCTCAGGAGCCATTGGTGGTATCGCAATTTCATTTCTAATTCATCTTTTTTTCATCTTGATGTGCTTCTTCCATTTAAGTTTCGCGTCCAGTGTCATACCGAGGTAATTTGTTGTATTTGAGTACGGTACTTGATTGCCGAATATGCTTATTGGGGGACATGTAATTTTTTTGGTTGTAAAGTTAATAGGTGTAGATTTCGAGTTATTCAACGCAATTTTCCATTTAGTCGTCCAAGCCGCTATTTCATCGACAGCGTTTTGAAGTTTCTATGTTGATTTTATTTCTGTGGTGTCAACAGTAAGGAATGAACAGGTCCATGTATGCTGCCTTGTAGAACTCCTGCTTTGATTGGCTTTAATTCAGAAAATTCATTTTCATATTTTACTTCAAAAAATCTGTCTTGTAGGTATCATTTTATAATGTCACAGAAGTCAGGTGGAAGGATGCTTCTTAATTTTTAACTAGACCTGCGTGCCAAACTTTGTCAAAAGCCTTAGCTACGTCGAGAAATGTAGCAGAACAAACTTGTTGGTTTTCAAAGGATTTTTCACCTTAAATGAGACTCTCGAAAGACTTCGTTTACGTTTCTTTATTATTGATTTTTTTTACTCAACCAATTCACCTTGGAAATAATGACTTTGATATTTCAGGACAAAAAGCAAAAATAAAATACAAGCAACTTTTTCGTTTTTTTATTATAGTGAACTTTCCAAAAATTTTTCAAATATCTACAAAGAACCCTTAGTGCGGAGTCACACTGTGCGTTTTCACCGGAGCGGTTGAAAGGCATGCGTTTTCACCGCACCGGATCGACATGTCACACTGTACGGTCACTCAGCGTCAATCTGCGTCAGTCTGCTGCATTCTGTAAGCACAACAAGATGTCCCGGAAAATTTTGAGAAAAAAAATAATTGCAATTTCGCTATTGGAAGCGGAAGGATTATTGAGAGAGCCAGTGAATCGCCAACACTGGGTCCATCCATTCTTTTCTCATCGTGAATCAACTGAGAAATTTCGACGGTTTTTCGAAAATATTCGCCAACTTCTATCCACGCTTTTTCTCTTGCATTCTTATCACTATATTCTTTTGCACTTTTATCCCAAAGGGCCGGCTTTTCTTGAATGCGAGGTATAAATTTATCCGTATCGAATATGATTGCAAAACGCTGCGTTTGAACTGCACAGTGTGACGGTATTCGTAAGAATACTTGTGTCGTCGATGTCTTCCGGTCTTGCGGCCAAGCCGCATCGCCGCAGCAAGTTGCGGCAACCGTCCGGTAGGTGCGGCGACAACGCATAGTGTGACAACTATCATACAAACGCGTACGTCATTGCCATCCTTTCGCGCCGGAGCGTTTTCAACGCTCCGGTGAAAACGCACAGTGTGACACCGCACTTAAACAACTAAAATGTCGCTCACTTATGAGCCACCCTTTGCTAAACGTCTTTTGTTTGTAGCGCAGACATATTTTCGCCTCTAACTAAGATTGTCAAGCAAATAGTAAATATTTTCCCGGCAATGTTCCGCCTTTCTAAATTATGCCTTCATTATTTATATTTATACGAGCATCGTGATTGGCCAACATACCGTTACATTTATTAGCACACTCATGACAAGCAAAACGAAAACAAAAGAAGTCATTTCCAAACAAAAGAAATATAAAAGACCAAAACGCAAAAACAAAAACAAATAAAAAAAATAAAACTTGAATGCAAATTCCGCACCAGATGCAATATTTATTGCGCTAATTCGCGTAAGGCTGCCAGTTCCGCTGTGGGATTTCCTATATAACGAACTTCTCAGCGCCAACGCAATGCAACACAAACCCACACACACACACACACAGCATTTGTACAAATACTTGTTGCACGTTCATTAAATGCCTTGCAACTCAACAACGCAACGCGTTTGTGTCTTAATTCTTTTGTTGCATTCTTCCCCCTCGCGTCTGCCCCAAGTGGAATTACTGTGCACAATTTCATTGCTAATTGCTTTTAAATGTATTCACTCCGCTTATTACTGAAATTGAGCATAAAATTAAGGCAACCTGCAGTGCGCGCTGCCAGAGCCGTAGACTGATGACGAAGGAGTAAAATAAAAGCGACAAGCGAAAAATTTGTTAGCTGTTAACTGTAATGGAAGAAAAAATGTACTGCAAGCTGCTTTTGCGTCAGAAAAAGCAAATGTCGCTGTTGTAGTTAAGATTCTTGCTGCTCATTTTTTTTCTGATTTAAAAACGTTTGTTTGTTTGTTATTGCTTTTTGCTGCTTATTTCTCTCCAGTTTGTCTGCGCCTAGTTGCGATGGATTTTTTTGTCGCCTCCAGCTGGATTTTGTTGTGCCCAGCAGTTCCCTTATTTCTTCTTATTTATCTATATATTGTACCTATATTTATATACTTTCATATACAAGGTGGCTCAGAGGGCATCACCACATTCTCTTTTGTTGTAATTCCAAAAAGAGTAAAACAAAATATGTTCGCACGACATTAAGCAATAAATTAAATTTTTTAATGTTTCCCAAATAGCATCTGATAGGCGGTTGCCATCAGCGTTTATGCAAAGGCTATAGACAAATAAGCATAAGGTGACCCACGCACGGATTACATTGGCATATTTTTATTTTCTCTTATTTTTGGCAATCAAGATAAAATTAAAATTTCAATTTTGCAAAAATTTAAATATAAAGTTTCAGCTCTTAAAAATTTATTCCGGGAGAGATTTATTTATTTAGGAGCGAAACGTTAATTTTGAAAAGTCGTAAGCAGTTCTTATTTCGGTCGGCTGCTTTGGTCGCATTTCAGTGCTGCTAAAATTTTTGTTCAATGCGTTCGGAAACAAAGTAAAAAAATTAAACGACGACTACGTGCCCAGCGATGCAAGTATTTTGGGCTTTGTCGCAGATATTTTTAAAATTTGGCTTGTTTTTTACCATTTAATAAAATATATTAAAAAAAACAAGTTCCTTGGCAAAAGATTTATTTTTTAGTGAAAAGTTTGAATGTAGTTTTTTGAACATTTCATGAATAGCTGAAAGTTTCATGGTCAACTTTCAAGAAAAAATATATTTTTTAGTACAAAATGTTTATGAAATTTTTTTTTACACTTCGTGAATAGTTGAAAGCCTCATGGTAAACTTTGAAGTAAAAAATTTTTATTATTTGTTGACATTTAAAGAATAGCTGAAAGTTTCATAGTAAATTTTCAAGCATAAATTTATTTTTTAGTAAAATATTTTTATGAATTTTTTTCTTTGACTCTTCGTGAAAGCTGAAAGCCTCATGGTAAACTTTAAAGCAAAAAAATTTTTTTTTAGTATCAAATTTTTATTACTTTTTTTTGACATTCCAAGAATACCTGAAAGTTTCATAGTAAACTCTCAAGCAAAAAATTTAATTTTTTGTAAAAAATGATTATTAATCTTTTTTTTTGACATTTCAAGAATAGCTGAAAGTTTCATAGTAAACTTTCAAGCAAAAAATTTATTTTTTAGTAAAATATTTTTATGAATTTTTTTCTTTGACACTTCGTGAATATATTTTTTAGTAAAATATTTTTATGAATTTTTTTCTTTGACACTTCGTGAATAGTTGAAAGCCTCATGGTAAATTTTGAAGCAAAAAAAAATTTTTTTAGTAACAAATTTTTTTTACTTTTTTTTTGACATTTCAAGAATACCTGAAAGTTTCATAGTAAACTCTCAAGCAAAAAATTAAATTTTTTGTAAAAAATTTTTATTCATTTTTTTTTGACATTTCAAGAATAGCTCAAAGTTTCATAGTAAACATTCAAGCAAAAAATTTATTTTTAGTAAAAAATTTGTATAAAATTTTTTTTTAACTTTTCATTAATCGCTGAAAGTTTCATGTTAAGCTTACAAATAAAAAAATGCTTGGAAAAAATTATTTTTAGTAAAAAATTTGTATGAAATCTATTTTTTTTTTTGACATTTCAAAAAATTAAATTTGAAATTTTTTGTTTTGGACATTTAATGAGTGGCTGGAAGCTATCTATAATTTATATCGAGTTATATTATATTTAACTACATACAGCGAACTAATACAAATCAATGCAAAGTCCTGTTCTAGCGTAGCGCTAACAAAAGTTTTATTTTTTCCCCAAAAAATTGTTTCTAAATAACTAAACAAACAAAATTTTTAGAAATGTTAAAAAAACCGCAGATAATATAGACTTTAAAAATTCTACACCAAAATGTTCAACATTTAATAAATCAAAAAATTATTAAATTGTTTTCCAAATTTGTTCTGTTTAACCCTTATTTTATAGAGGCCTACAAATAAACCAGTTTTTAAAAGTATTTAAAAACTCGTCCAAAGTACCTCGATCCTTGACTTGGACCAGCTCTATAACAAATTATTACTTAAACAAAAAAATTTGATTTTTTTATAAAAAAAAATTTTATCAATAATTAAATAAACTTTTTAATCCTTTAATTTAAAACAAAACAAATTTTGTTTTCCCTATTTAAAAAACAAATAAAAATTTATTTTTTAATTTTTCAAATTTAAATTTTTAATTTAATTTTCAATTAAAAAAATTTCATTTTCCAATTAAAATATTTTTATTTTTTGATTTTTAAATTTAAAATTGTTTTTACTTTTTGATTTTTCAAGTTAAACAAAATTTTATATTCCATTTAAAAAAAGAATTAATTTTTTTTCAATTTTTCAATTTAAAATTGTTTTTATTTTTCAATAGAAAGAAAAAATAAATATTTTAACTTTTCAATTAAAAAAACAAAAACTATTTGTTAATTTTTCAATAAAAAAAAAATATATTGTATTTAAATTTTTCAGTTAAAAAAAAAATTTATTTTCCAATT
Source organism: Anastrepha fraterculus (assembly GCA_037575425.1). Lineage (NCBI taxonomy): Eukaryota > Metazoa > Arthropoda > Insecta > Diptera > Tephritidae > Anastrepha > Anastrepha fraterculus. The sequence continues at coordinate 104,976 of JAYXIM010039776.1, forward strand.
TAAAAAAAAATTATATATTAATTTTTAATTTAAAACTGTTTTTATTTCTAAAATTTCCAATTAAAAAAATTTATTTTTTAATTTTCCAATTTAAAGACAAAATTTTAAATTTTTCAATTAACTCTTCCGTGGTAACCGGGTGTCACTTGTGCCTGGGCAAAAAAAGGAAGGTACGACATTTTTTTTTGTTTTTTGCTTTATTTGTAATGAAAAAAAAAATTTTTGTACAAAAACTTTTAAATAACAACAGGATAGCGTTTAATATTTCTTTTTTTTTTAAATATAAAAACGTGTTTACGAAATTTGAGTGTTTGAACGTAATAGGGGAAAAAAGCGAAAAATTAACTAAAGAAACAAGCACCTAGAATAGGATGCACAGTTTCAAGTATTTCAAAATTCTGAAAATTGCTGTTTTAGTGAATTTTTTTTGCATTTGAACAGTGAGAAATAACCTATTTTGTATGCTCAAAACTTAAGCATTCGATTTATTTATACGGCCAATTGATTTGTTCCCCTTTTTTTTTACAAGTCTTAAGCTTTAATTTGAAGCTTGAATCATTAAAAAATATTCATTCTATCAAAAGTTATGCTACTTTTAAGAAGAAATGTGATTTCACACGTTTTTATTTGTTTATTTAATTATAGTAAATAAAAAAAAAGAAAAACCGTTAACATAGTGATTTATTATTATTCTAGGATAGTTAATAAGTCACCATGAATTTCTTCGGATTTTTAAATCATTTTAAGATATTGTTTTAAGCCTCGGACACAATTGACCCGAGGTTACCACGAAAAATGACGTTACCACGGGAGGGTTAAAAAAAACTTATTTTTTAGTTTTTCAATTTCAAAAAAAGTAATTTTTCATTTAAAAAATTTCTGTGCAACTAAGTTTTAAAGGATTTAAAACATATAGTAATACTAGTGTCAAATTGTACTGAGTATTTGTGTAACGAGTTTCATGTGAAAGCGTCATCATTAAGTGTCGTTTCTTAGTTTGTGTCATTTCGTCGAAGTGTAAACAAAAAATTTTTTTATACAAAGACTATGTCAGCTTTTGTGCCTACAAAACTGCATTCGCGGGAAGCATTGCTATTTTGCTTCCATCTGAAGAAAAGTGCAGCGGAAAGTTATCGGATGCTGTGTGAGGCTTACGGTGAGAATGCCCCATCAATTTCAACCTGCGAGTACTGGTTCCGACGATTCAAAAGTGGTGACTTTGACACAGCCGACAAGGAGCGCGAAGGAAGGCCACCAACTTTTGAAGACGTCGAATTGGAGACAATTTTGGACGAAGACCCGTGTCAAACCCGTGTCAAACCCAAGAAGAACTTGCGACAACGTTAGGCGTGACTCATCAAGCCATTTCAAAGCGGCTGAAAGCCATTGGAATGGTCCAGAAAGTCGGAAACTAGGTGCCTTACGAACTCAAACCAAGGGATATCGAACGCCGTGTCACTGCTTCTGAAATGCTGCTTCAACGATACAAAGCGAAGTCGTTTTTGCATCGCATTATTACTGGCGATGAGAAATGGATTCACTACGACAATCCGAAGCGCAAGGCAGCGTATGTTAAGCGTGGCGAACCTGGCCCATCGGCGCCAAAGCCAAATATCCATGGAAGCAAGGTAATGCTCTGCGTTTGGTGGGACCAGAAGGGAATCGTTTACCACGAACTACTGAAAAGTGGTCAGACGATAAACGGAGCACTCTACAGACAACAACTTATGCGATTGAAGCGAGCAATTGCGGAAAAACGTCCGGAATGGGAAACCAGACATGAGACATTGATCTTTCATCATGACAATGCTCGGCCGCATGTCGCACAAGTGGTCAAAACCCAAGAATGATAGAAACAAGATTGCGCCCATCAGAGCGTACGTGACGTCACGTTTGCTGAGTTGTGCAGTATTGCCAACCATTTGCTCTTCGCAATAAATTTAATGCTTTTTTATACCGAAAATGCGATAATTTTTAAGTTTGGTGTTTGTTTCTTTTTGTTTTTAATTTAAGGCTAGCGAAACTTTAGGTTAAAAAAAACTGTATTATTATACAAAAGAAGTTTAAAAAAGGCCACTCTGAGAAGATTTTAGTGGTAATGAACATTTTTTTACTCCTATAAAATTTGATAATTTGAAAGTGCAAATTTAATTTTTGGCTCCATTTAAGGCTATGCAAAAATATTAAATGGCCCGCTCTCAACTCTTCTTAAGATTGAAAACCTTTTTACACATTTTAAAAAGCCTTTGAATTTATTGAATGCGAATTAAAACCATAGAGGTGTAATCGTTTCTTCCGGTCATCAATCCTTAGTGAGACATAGAGCATCAAGAGGTGTATTCATAGTAAAAATAAGCAACAAAATACCAGAAAATACTAAAGAAACCATACTGACATTTTTACAAAAGGAGTACCTTATCTAGTTACATAATTTCAAATATAGCAAAAAAGTCGTTCCCTTAATAAAAGAGTCTCGCTTAACAAAAAAAACTCATAAATTAAATTGTACATAAGCATAACACATTTATTTAAAAAAAACGCACATTCTACAGACAATTTGTCACGCATACAAAGTTCTTTAAGTAACACAATAAAAATTTCGTGTTTTATTTTCTTTAAATGGGCATTTAGTGCGTTTTTATATCCAAAGCTAGGCAACTCTGCAATAGCGAGAGAGAGATTTGACTGCCGAAAGCAGAAGAACACCAACAACACCGGCAATCGCGGGCAATGCCACCAGATGTTAAAAAAAAGTAAAGCTTAATAAAACTGAGTGAATTATTTAAATAATTATTAAAAAATGTGTATTTTACAAAATTATAAACATTACTTTTAATTAGAACAACTAGAAAAATGTCATGTGGAATGAACTAAAACTCCGAGACAAAAAATAATAAAAATAACAAAAAAAAAATGCTAAATCAAGTTACGAAAATGGTAATCTGGCCATACTGGAGCTAAAATCACGTAACTAGTTGTCAAATTCGCTGAGCGCAAAGTAACGGGACCACGATGGGCGCCATCTCATTATTCTTTGCATCATGGTCAAAACCTATCTCGATGGTAGCGGATGGGAAGTTCTACCCCACCCGCCTTATAGCCCAGATCTTGCACCATCAGATTACCATTTGTTCCGGTCGATGCAGAATGCCCTTACGGGAGTGCGTTTCACTTCGGTTGAAGGTATCCAAAATTTTGAATTTAAAATTGTTTTTATTTTTTAATTTTTCAATTAAAAAAAAATGTATTTCTTAATTTTCTAATTTAAAAAAAAGAAAAATAATTTTCCAATAAAAAACAACTTATATTTTAATTTTTCAATTAAAAAAATGTAATTTATCAATCACAAAAAAAAAATTTTTTATGTTCATCCTGCAATTAGTAAACATTTCCCTCATGTACTGATATTGCCCAAAATTATTTCAACATCAAGTTCTAAATTTTAATCAACATTTACATGGCTGATAAAAAAGTTATCAAAAGAAACTAAAAGTACAAAGAAACTAAAATACAACTCTTGCCCACCACGGATTACAACCTTTTTTATTTTTATTTTGCTTTGGAGAAAAGTTAATTATTATTTTTTTGTTTTTGCAATTTTTTGAAGTTTAATATTTCCTCACAATTTACAAGTAGTTGATATTTAAGAACAAACAAAATCACAATAATTTTTCCATTATGATTCCATACACTTTTATGAATACGGAACCACTAAATGTGGCGACAAAGTCATCTGTCGGTAGGCCTAAGAAAGTTACTGTTTCTACGGCTTCGCACCATAGAGAGAGGGGTGTTAGGAGGTTAGGGGCTGGTTTGAGCTGGCGCATGAAGGAGTATTTCGGATCATTATTCACACAATGGAGCCACTTATGATATACCGGCGTCTACTCTGTATAAAGAGGATCTTAACCGGCTGCTATATTCAAATCAAAGTTGTGCCACTGTTATGCGACTTTCGCGAAGCAACTGGATCACTTTGTCAGCGTCGGGTTGTGGTTGGTCTCCGATGCGGCATTTGAAAGGGCGAGAGCTTGTGAAGGCACCGATGGACTCTACATATGGTGTAACGGTTATTTAATGTATGCCGGAAATTCAGCAGAAAGTTGGAAAAGTGTGGTACTTCAGATGCACCTAGATGGTTCCTCCGCTTTCAGCAGTTAGTCCTTCGGATTAAGCGTTTGGGATACTCATTACTGAAACTGGCCGTAGAGCTCATTGAGCTGACTCTTAATAAAGTACATTCATCTAAATTTCTTTTTTCAGATTTCTGGGTCTCTTGGTGAATGCTATTCTTGAAGGCATGGACCAGATATCTGCATATAAAGTAATGTCGAGCTGTGAGAACGGCCGATCTCTCGTCAACTAAAATACTCTGCCTAATCGAGAAATACACGACGACACAGACAATGTGCAGCGGCTTCGTTGGCTGAGTCACGTCAGCCGAGTGAATACAAACGCTACGGCTCTTACTGGAAATTCATATACCCCAACTCATCCCATCAATGTGAAGAAATCGTTGAACATCATCCGGTACCATTCGCCAATGACGCTTACCACATTTATTTCTATTATCTCTTTGAAAAAAAGTATGATCGAACGACAGTTTTTAAGTAAGCAGTGCACCACGTTGCCACTTTTGTGGATGAAGTGGTGCCTCATGTAGTCAGTTGCACAAAAGAGGGTATTCCGAAACTTTGCATATCCAGAGGAAATGCAGCCCATTTCGCAAGATTAATTTCTAGAAAAAAACAGGCACTTCGTTATTCAGCTACAATAATTTCAGATTGCACTTCTCACGAATTTTGAATTACATGGACTAGTACCTGCAGAATCTTCTAAATTTTGAACGAAAATCTTTCGAGAAAGCTATTCCAAAGGATTAGCTAGGAATGACCAATTGTCACTTGTGTTGATGGTACTGGCTCCTCCGCGACACTATCTCTCAAAGCTTGGACGTCTCCCAGGGCATTGCTTGTTCGAGGACATCCAAGTACATTTCGAGGTCGGCTTCAGCCAATCTCTTCTAGTCGAGCCACCACACTTTCTGATTGTTTGGAGAATACGGGCCACACGGTTAGGATATATCTTTCAAAATTAACAATGACTTAAAACCATACAGAATTGTTTCACAAAAGTACTAAAAATACCGTTTAGTTTCTGGTAGTGTAAACTTCTACATTTTGAAACACAGTAAAGCTCGTAACTGCCACCTTTCAAATGTAAATGCAGTTATAAAAAAGTTACATAAAACGCCAAAAGAAAAAAGTTTTACCGACTTTAAATATTCTCATACTCTTTGCTCTATTTTTTTTTTTAAATAGAAGCGACTTGTGCAGCTTCTACAAACCTCAGTTGACTTCAACGGCAACCACCCAAGCAGACAGCATTTGTTTCAATTTTTTGTTACGGCCGTTGATCGGCTGTACGAATACATTTATATATTTATCTTCTCCTCGTTTTGCGGATACTTGTGAACTGCGCTTTGTAGATTTTTCAGAAAAATGCTGATTTCCCTCACGTGCCCTTGCTTTCTTGGCCCTTTCACTCCCACACACAGCTGTGTTTTATTATTTTTTCACTATCCTACGTTTATTCAGTTATTTCGTTGTTTTTTATTTCTCGCAGGAGAAAGTGCTACAAAAACACAAACAAAAGAAAAAACAAAACCATTTCCCATGGAATTCAATTGCACTTCAATGCCTCTCCGCTGCGGCTCTTGCTTTAAGTGGAGAATTTTAGTTACGATTTAAGTGTGCACACATACATACATACATCTGCTCCCATAACATTTTTTATCTGTTCATATTTGAGACAGATGTTTGTATGTTGGTAAGTACAAAACTGCTTAAATTTTGTGGCATTAAAATGTAATCAAGCTGAATCTTGAAATTAAATCATGAAATTAGTGTAAAAAATTGTATAATTTGAATTTCTTCAAGGTACTGATTGTTGGGTAAAAAATATTGAAAATTTGCTGTGTAAAGACAAATACTCGATTGGTATGGCCGAGAGGATAACTATAAGTTTTTGAATTTCAAATGAAATTTATTATCGTACATCTTGACTCAAGCTCTATGCTTGAGCCGTTTGGTTTTATGTCGCTCTTCAGCAAAAGTCTACCCGACTCCCTCTCTTCTTTGCAGACGGGCAGCGTCTTTAAGTTTGGAGTCTTTTTTAGCACCGTTTTACTTTGACAGCTCTCACAGTGACATCACCATGAAATTTCTGTGGATAGATGTTAAGTGGAAAATCTACAATTTACTAAAATGAGTTTGATTTTGCAGTAGAAACTTATATAAATAGTTAAAATCCACTACGAGAAGGGTGAATTCACACCAGTAATGGGTATGGAACCATTGTTTGGCATTCGCGTGGCCCATATTTAGAGAATATAAAACTGTTGCCGGCCGCCGTAGCCGAATGGGTTGGTGCGTGACTACCATTCGGAATTCACAGAGAGAAGGTCAGTTCGAATCTCGGTGAAAGCACCAAAATTAAGAAAATCATTTTTCTAATAGCGGTCGCCCCTCGGCAGGCAATGGCAAACCTCCGAGTGTATTTCTGCCAAGAAAAAGCTCCCCATAAAAATATCTGCCGTTCGGAATCGGCTTGAAACTGTAGGTCCCTCCATTTGTGGAGCAACATCAAGACGCACACCAGAAATAGGAGGAGGAGCTCGGCCAAACTCCCAAAAAGGGTGTAGCGCCAATTATATATATATATATATATATATATATATCTAAAATGTTGGTGTGACATAAGGAGCACTTACGAATCAAATACCGTTGAGATATCTCAATTTATACTTAAGTTTACATAGACCTTTCTAATATTCCGCATACAAACTCCAATATTTTCAAACACAAAAATCTCAACGATTTCCAATCAAAGGCTGCCTGTAAAAGATCTCACACTATTCAGTTACTAGTAAATATTTTTTAGGTTACCACTAACTAAGTTATGCGCACTAAATTTAATATCCAAATATGCATACCCGTGCAACAGCTACAAGAATTTAAGCTAAACTCTCAAAAACAAAAAAAAAAATCCATTTCCTAAACTCATAACGGAAATCAGTTCATATTCAATGTTGCTTTTGCAATAAAGTTTCAAAATAGAATGTCAGTTTTTTTTGAATGAATGCACACACACACACACATTTTATTATATAATACCCGAATTATTATCACATCGGCCTAAATTTTCCAGCCAACAGCAGCTCATCAAATGCAGCCATGAAGCAACTTCAACTGCCTGCCTTCTCAAGTGGCAAGAAGTGTGCAATGAGGAATTTTCTATTTAATTATGCTACCATTTAAAGTGCACCTAATTTGGTTGAAAACTTTGTTCATGAAGAAATTTAATTATGCATTAAAATATGCATTCCACCCAGCTCAGTTGTAAAAACTCGACCTAAATCTTTTCAATTACTTTGTCTTCGCATTGTTTCAAGTACTGGTATTTAGTGCATGTGCGCATAGATCGTCTGAGCTATAATTAGCTTCATACACACACACATACCTACGTATATACTTGTACACATTTGTGCATAGTGAAGTCAATGGGTCTCTGGTGCATAATTTAACAACTCAGCCAAGGTTTATTAAGCAATTTGCCAAGGCTTAAACAACTTAAAGGCGGCTCCTCATGGTAGCAGCCTCCTCGTAAAAATATAAAAAATATATAGCCCACCTGGGTACTATAGAGCATATGTTACATATAATATAAGCCTGAAAAGAAGTGTGTAAGAAGCAAGTCATGGCTTGTTCAGCTTCCTTGTAGCTGTGGAGCTGTGACGCTCTACTTTTTCATGAGGGATAGTGCGAAAAATACTTAGGCGACATGTGAGCAGATATATGGACCACCATAGGAGCGATAAATACAAAAGCTTTTTTAAGTGCTATATTTCAAGAACGTACTGAAATAGTCTAGACTTAATGCTTCAAAAATGAGTAAGGAAGAGTCTGAGGTCAAGTCGAGTTTCTTAGTGAAATTTTATCAAAGTCACAGTCATACCTGTAGACAATGTTTGTTAGATACACCAGTGAAGGTACTAGAACGAATCATCTGCGAGCGTTTGCAGAAATACCTAGCGGGGCCATCAGGACTTGCGAAGCGACAATTTGCTTCAGGTGAGCAAGATCCACTGTCGACGCCATTCGACTGGTGACTGAAATAGTGAACGAGGCAATTAATAGGACAGGTCGGGCATCGGGCTCTATAAAATACTGCGCTGTCATAACGCTGGATATACAGAACGCTTTAAGCCCAGCAAATTGGACGCTACTTCTTTCAGCACTGAGTGGTATTGGAGTGCCTTCGTACCTGCTTCGGATTATTCGGAGCTGATCGATGCCAGTAGCCTTGAATACGACACCGCTGACAGATGGTGTACCGCAAGGCTCGGTTCTGGGATCTACTTTGTAGAACGCAATGTGCGATGGCATCCTCAAAATGGAGCTACTCATGAGCATGCGACACTGGTGGGATACGCAGACGATATTGCGCTGGTTGTAAACCCGAGAAACACATCTACAAGGAGCCCTGCAAGTTTAGAGGGTGAGTGCTTTGCGAGTAGCCAGTGCTTACCGGACAGTATCGGAGGATGCAATTTGCGTGATTGCGGGAAAAATTCTACTGGATATCCGAGCACGTGAAATAAACCGTCTCTATCCAGAGCAAGGATAAGATGGAACGACGACCTAGATCAACTGATAAAGGGCGAAAATGTTATACGTCTCATCAAAGCGCAGCGGTTAAGATGGCTAGGTCCCATTACAAGAATGGACGGTACGAGGGCGCAGAAGAAAATCGTAGAAGCCAGAGCGCTCAACACTAGTGCAAGAGGAGGGTCGAGAACAAGATGGACCGACGAACTAGAGGACGACATCAAGAAACTTAGGGTAACGAACTGGAAAAAAGTCGCAAGCGTTCGAGACGTAAGGAGGTCCCACGTGCAGCAGGCCAAAGCTCACAAAGAGCTGTAGAGCCAAACGATGATGATGACCCAGGGCAGGGTGCAAAACCAACAAAGGACCAAAAGTTAGAACAGTGAATTGCATCACTTAACGAATGGCAGCGAATATGAGATCTTTCGTCTAAAGGTCGCTGGGAACACGAACTCACAGCCCTAACCTTGCTACATGTTTACGACGGAGACACGGATAAATGGATTACTTCCTCTCTCAGACGCTGAGCGGGCACAACTGCTTTCAGTATTATCTGCATAGGTTTGGTTTATCTGCTTCCCCACACTGTTGTTCCTACCAAGAGAAGTTTGAAGACGCGCGACACGTACTCATCCACTGTCCAAGAATCGCAAGAGAATGTGTGGAGTTAGCCACGATTCTTGGAAGACAGCCAAGTGAGACAAATTTAACTGGCAGTATATGCATGTCAAAACATTACTGAGATGCCAAATGCAAGTTTGCCAAGTAAGTATTGCGTACGCTACGGAAGCAGGAGGAAGGAAGGCGAGCAATAGAGCTGTTTCAGTAGCGGCAGCCAGAGCTAAATAATATCAAAGCGCTATGCCGCGTCTGATTACACCGAACTTGCCGCCAAGTGCTGATTTGCATGTGAAACAGTGTTCCAGAGGAGGTCGGCTCAGACATATCGACGACAATTACAGCCGTTTGGGTTAACGACTCACGACCATATCATACGTATACAAGACGGTAATGCACACGATAGGACCGCACACTTTCAAAGTTCCATCTGCTTTATAACGAAAGTAATGGAGACCATCAGCGACGTATAACCTCCACACATCTTAGGAAGAGAGACTGGCCGCAGGTTTTTTAGTGGTTGATATCGACAATCATGGCTTCGTCCTCGATGTAGCGGAAATGCGGTCCCGGGGTGGAAGTCAGCCGGAACGGGGAGGTCTGCTTTAATGAGAGCATGACCCACATATTATATAATTAGCGTGAAGGCATCAATCAAAGCTCCATTCCGAGTTTTTTATCCTTCCCTCCAAACAAAAAAGTTCTAGTCGCACCTATGTATATTAATAATTTTAGTTATACTCTTAGTCATAGTCATAATCACAGTCATAGTGATAGTCATAGTAAAAGGCTTAGTCGTAGTTCAAGGATCACTGTGAGGTAGCCAGCAATAAAGCGCAGATAGTACACAGTGCGCTCTCAAGACTTATGCCAATTATAAGGGGACGACAGCTGCTTTAAATTGTCACCACATCCGCGATTACATACGCAACGCCGATCTGGGTAAATGCGAAAAAACCGCTTATGAAAGAAATAAGAAAACGCGCTTAGAGTTGCGAGAGCTTATCGCACAGTCAAAGCAGTCATATCGAAGAAAATCCCTACAGATCTCTCGGTCAAAGAGTTGCAGAGACTGTAGAATCTAGTGCGCGGTAAACCACCCGATGTCGTTAAAGGGGAAGAGAGGCAGCGAACTAGCAGAGGTGAAACCTTTCAAAAAATGGTCGTTGGACACGCAAACTGACACAGCGAAATGCTATCGAAGGAAGCACGGAGAAGTTGACTTCTACATAAGGCAACAACTGAGCGGTCACGGATGCTTTAAAAAGTATCTGCGCCGCTTTAATTTAGAAAACTACCCCTTTTTCCTGGCCTGCCCTGACCAACCAGAGAGTGCAAAGCATGTGACATTTCGGTGCCCGCATTTCGACAATAAAAGAGCAGATTTTTGCGCGGTTTTTGGCGAGCATCCCACAAGGCTAATCTTACGATGGAAATTTGCGATAAACCTGCAAAATGGCGTGTATTAAATGGTGTAGTAGCACGTATAATGAAAACGTTGCGTGATAAAGAATGGCTCCGAAAGGCTGAACTGTGCTATCTACAGCTTGATCTTGAGGTAGATAGAAATGCTGAAGAGTCGTTGCAAGACGAACACCTGACAGATTCTCGTACTGACAGAGACTAATTATCATAATTTGAGTTAAAATACTCAATAACGGCTTCTCGACGTATTACTTAATGGCACGGTTCCGGGGGAGAGCCAGAAAAAGTTTTAGTTAAAGCTCGAGTTAAAGTCCCACACTGGCGGCTGCAATAGCAAAAAACATAGCGCATAGTCGTGTTGATAGTCATATGTCGATATACAATCATGGGGTCTCTAAAATACCTTGGCGTCTATATTGATTCCAGACTAAACTTCAAGGAACAACTTAAGGTTGTTAGTGTGAAAGCGAAAAAGGTTAACAAGGCGTTTATGGGTATGCTAACGAACATATGTAGAAGGACCACAGGAGGAAAAAGTTTTTTTCCACAGTGACGGAATCTAAAATGTCGTTCGCCTCTCCAATCTGGGCTCGAGTAAATAAGTGCCATTTTAAAGAAGCACTGCAGGTCAGTACAGAACAAGCGCGTTGAGGACCGCGGTGGCCTGTAGAACGTTGTCGGATGATGCAATCCGCGTCCTAGCTAGCAAAATGCCTCTAAAAATCCGAGAAAACTAACAGAAGTGGTTGCATGGCTCGCAAGGTCCCACGTCGACAGAGGAACTCAAACAAGCAGACAGTTCAACCTCGATAGCTGAATAGCAATCAAAATGGGACCAGCCACCAAAAAGCTGGTAGGCGCACAGGTGGATCCCACGGATTAACGAATGGATTTATCGAAAACACGGAGACGTTGATTTCTTGCTGACGCAGCTATTAAGCCGGCACTGATGCTTCCAGAAGTATCTGTATCGCTTAGACTTGGCTGGTAGCCCTTATTGCGCAGAATGCTTGGACAAGGAGCAGACTGTTAAACCTGTGGCATTTTATTGCCGCAGGTTCGCTAAGGAAGGCGATGACCTAGTAAACTAAAACGGGGGTGTTTCTAACGTCTAATAATCTAGTTCCACAAATGCTTGAGTCAAATGAAAGGTGGAGCTTCGCAACATTGACTGAAGGTGAAGAAATGATGCTAGACGAACGCATCAGCAAGAACAACTGGCGTATTGATAAAATGCGGTAAGACGAAGAGCAGACGAATGTAACTGACGACTGAGCTCATAACTCACGACAGCATCCAGATGTAATTACCAAATCGGTATACCGGTAGGGTAAGTTCCTCGGTCTTGAGGGGTTTTTAGAGACGTTATAGTCTCACACTGACTAAGGCTTTCGATTGTTTTGACCACTCGCAATAGTCATAGCCAAGGTCCCAGTCTTAGTCATAGTAGCAATTACAGTTATTTTCATAGTCCGAGCCAAATCTCGGTAATTTTTTTTTTTTTTTTTTGTCGGGACAACTAGCAAGTGCAGCTCTCAGACATTAATTATTAATTAAGTCCGTTGTACTACACTTGAATTCCCTTTTAATTTTCTTTAAATCTACCCGATCTCCGAAGAAATCTGAGTAGATCTTGTGGTGCCACGGAGGCAAGATGGTCGCTTCTTAACACATCAGTGTCAAAGACCTCCAAACTGATTCGAGCGAAGGCGGGGCAAACACACAGGAAGTGGTCCGCCGTCTCATCCTCCTCTTCACAAGCTGGGCAGAGTACACTGTCTGAGATGCCCAACCTTTCCATGTGCTTCGCCCACAGAAAGTGGCCCGTCATCAGTCCAACCAGCCGTCTGCACTCCCCTCTGCTTAATGACCGAAGAGTTTGCGACAGTCGATCGGACATGACAGGTAACATCAGTTTAGTCCATCTGCAGCCTCTCTCAGCCTGCCAAGCTCGCTTGTGGGTGGTAGTTACCCATTTGCTAACCGTGGCTGTGATGGCCGCAGAAGCCCGCTTTTCCATAACAAAGTTCATCGCTTCTTAAACCGCATATATCTCCGCTTGAAACACAGATGCATGCATTCCAAGAGCAAAGTGCACTTTTGTCCTGCTGTATTCCACGTAGACCCCAGAGTCGGAGCCAAGCTCGGTCCTGGAGCCATCCGTAAAAATGCGAAAACAGTGTTTGCCGGGCTCATTTTCTGAGTCTTCCCACAACTGAGCCTCTGGTAGCACTACACTGTATCTCTTTCCAAGTACGACTCTTGATGGCATGGAGTCAAGGGGCATGGAGAGAATCGTTGGATCGATGTCCATGCCTTCTCTGTGTTCCAATGCCGGACAAGGGCCGTACCAGTTCCCACTGTGTTTCAGTCTGCAGATGGCCTTCAAGGCCTCTCCTTGAATGAATGCATCAAGTGGTGGTAAACCAATCAGAGCATCTAATGCCGGGCCTGCAGTAGTCGGAAAAGCTCCGGTGGAACAGATGGCCACAGTGCATTGTAGTCTCGATAAGGTCCTCCTGACTCCCAGTAGAGAGAGTCTACTCATCCAGACCACTGATGCATAGGTGATAATAGGTCTTAGCATAGCCGTGTAGATTCATAGGACCTTGCTAGGAGAAAGACCCCACGTTTTCCCAAAGACACCTTTGCACTGCCAGAAAGCTGTCAGTGCTTTGGATGTCTTTGTTTCAACGTGCGATTTCCATAGGAGGAGGATTACTCCAAAAATACTTAATTTCCTTGGATAGCTGGATTGTGACTCCTTTTAGCTTACGCAGAACGAGTCCATCAAGCTTCCTCCTTCTGGTAAAGAGGACAATACCAGTCTTGGCGGGATTTGCCGATAGCCCATTCGCACAGCACCAAGTGTCGATCCGGTCCAGAGTTTTCTGCTCTTTCCTGCAGATGTTAACAAGCGAATGGCCTGTTATCAAACAAGCAACAATCTTGGTCGTAGTTATATTTATAGTTATAGCTTAGCTATAGTTAAGTCATAGTCGTAGTCCAATTCCTAGGCATAGTCCGAATCATGATCACAGTCTAAGGAAAAATTTATCCTAAAATCCATAATAACATCAACGAGTATTTTAAAGCTTGCTCAATTTTTCTCAATACATTGAAACTCGCTGCCCCATAAAGAAAACTTCGTCCGCAGTCCTTTCACTAAGCACAACCACCACCAACACCAGTCATACGTCAACCACCAGTTCACCATTAAATCGCATTAAAAAGGCGATACACCGAAGCGCCAACTGCTCTCCAACACACAGTTGAGGCCCTCCCAACGCCCAACATCCATCAGCGCAGTGATGCAAACAACAACGGTAATTACCATGAAAAAGCACTCAGAGAAAAAAAAAATACTCCAGGCTATAATTATTACATGGCTATTTTTGTATATATTTATCTAATTAGCGCTTACATTCCACGTTAGGTTTTCGGCCGAGCTTCTGCTTAAATTCGTGGTTGGCACCTTCATGTTGTTCTATTTACAAACGAAAGTTTGTAAAGTTTCATGGTGCCACAGTAGAAGGTTTTAATTGAAAACTTTCTAATTACAGAAGTCCGCACGGATGCTTGCGATTGCCTGGCTGTGGGTGGCAGCTATTACAAAACCAATTTTCTATAATTTGGCAACTCATAACCATAGTGGGATCGGAACCCGGAACAAGCTGAATGGTGAGTGTAGAATAGTACGAAGCAATCGGCTATTATTTTAAACTTAGTTGGATTTGTGGTCTGTCAACTTACCGCGAGGCAACCACCTCAATTCGGTTTCAGTTCGGTGGCAGATAACAAAGTGCTGGTTACTTACGGAATACCCACATAACTACAAATTAAAATAGATTTTGCTGTGGTAACAGATGTAGGCTTATTTGTAGGTATATACAGCTGTTTTCACAATAATAGCAGCGCCACATATTGCAAAGCTTTGAATATTTATTTAATTTTGATTTCATTTTCTTTGGAGATCGAGCACTTTGGATCTTGAAAAGGCTCATACATTTGCTCGTCACTTATCTCGAGTCTTTACATCACATGAAATCGAACCCTTGCTAAGCAGTGCCGAAGAAGTCAAAGACACCCTGGAACTCGTGCATCGGATGCGGGTCGCCCATAAAAGAATTTTAAAAGCCGCATTGAAAAGACACAAAGCAAAAAAGCTAAAGGATATGATATTATCACTGGAGAACGTCTCAAACAACTGTCCGATAAAGGAATCTCTTTTCTCACGTACTACTGTGGGCTAAAAGTAAGGTGAATTTGGTTGTAAAATGAAAAATCTTTATTTGTTCTTGTAAATCAATTTCATCCCCTTCAAAATAATCCCCTCTCGATGAAATACACTTATGCCAACGATTTTCACAATCCCCGAAACATGCCAAATAGTCCATTTCCGGTATAGCCATCAGCACCTTCTTCGATTCAGCTTTTACCTCAATCGACTCGAAACGCGTTCCCCGGAGTGGTCTCTTGAGTTTTGGGAATAGCCAGAAGTCACACGGAGCCAAATCAGGCGAATACGGTGGTTGCGGAACGATATGCGTGGAATTTTTGGCGAAATGGTCACGAAGAACGAGTGCAGTGTGAGACGGTACATTATCGTGATGCAAAAACCAAGAGTTGATGGCCCATAATTCTGGTCTTTTTAGACGAATTTCTTCACGTAAACGACACATAACGCTCAAATAATATTCCTTATTAACAGTTTGGTCAGGTGGAAGGAATTCATAGGGCACCACACCACGAAAATCGAAAAAAACTGTCATCATGACCTTTATTTTTGAACGACTTTGACGTGCTCTTTTCGGTCTGGCCTCGCCTTTAGCACGATATTCGCTTGATTGGGCGGTTGTTTCAGGGCCGTAAGCATAAATCCAAGTCTCATCTCCCGTAATGATGCATTTGAGCTTGTCCTGATAGTCTGAAAGCATTGTTTCACACACATCAACGCGACGACTTTTTTCCAAGAAATTGAGAGTTTTCGAGATTTGACTTTTTGTAGGCCCAAATGGTCTTACAAAATGGTTTTCACAGATCCTTCTGATATTCCGATCATATCAGGCAACCGACGATTTTTGAGCACTAACTCCTTCACTTTATTGACGTGTCATCTGACGTCGATGGTCGTCCGGAGCGCTCCAAGTCATTAACACGTTGTCGACCCTCTTTGAAGTCTTTGTACCACTTATAAACATTTTTCTGCGACATGGTCGAATCACCAAATGCCTTCTGCTAGCATGCTGCATTTCCGCAGCCGAAATTTCATTCCGCAAACAAAATTTGATGGCACTTCTCTGCTCAATCAAATCAGACATTGTAAAAATCGAAAAATGCACTCTTGGTCGTTTGGTAAACACAAGCGTAAATATATTACTGATAATGACATTCAAGTGAAAGTTAACCCAGATGTTATTAACAGTGCTGCCAACTCATGAAAAAAATAATTAGAGCGAAATTTTAATCCCGCGAAGTTTGACAATAAATTCACCTTACTTTTTGCCCATCAGTAACAACTGATTTTGTTTGGCCCGAAGCCCGTTCAGCCACTCCCTTCTGCGGCGATCAAAGCCACGATTAGCAAGCGGATTACTTAAATCCGAAAACGAGCTTTGCAGGTTAAAAGAAGCTGCAGATGGAAACTCAAAGCATTCGAGCAGAAGAAGCCTTATTTGAAGCATTCGACTGCTTTTGGCATGACGACCTGCTCTGTATAATAAAACTCACTCTACCCCTTAATATCGGTTCGGTTAGGTTAGCCAGGCTGCTTGTCTAAGACAAGACACTCGGTGGTCCTGAGGCCCATTGAGATACCTGCATTTGATTTGCATCTCCTAACTAAGTTGCATAGGGCACCTATGCAGGTTCATTAGATCGTTTTAAGAAGGTAACTAGTGCCTCCAGTGAGGCATTCAAAGGTTATTCCTAGCCAAGATGTTTGGCATGGCTTCTTTGAAGTCTAGGGCATTCACAGAGGAGGTTTTTTTACCGATTCAATTTCTTCTTAATCTCCACAACTCCTGCAGAAGTAATTATTACGAACACCCATTCGACTGGCTACCGTTATAACACCTGTGAGGACGCTGGTAGTTTATCTGTGAAATCCAAGCAGAAGTTTTGTCTTTTTCAGATTCCGTTTTCGCAAGAGCACTTTGGCGATGCTGCAGTTAGTAGTCAGAGAACCCCTTCTATTGGTTTCCGCGATTACGCTCAGGTCACTCGCAGTGTCCAATTCGTTTAGAGGAATGCTTATATCCTCTACTACTCGTTGAAGGTCAAGCACAGAGCCTTTCTTTGAACACTCTTCTGCTCTCTCGTTTCACTCCACTTCAGAGTAGCCGCAGGCCCAACTAAGCGTGGTGTTGTGTTGTTGGATAAGCGAGAGCGACCTCCTGCGTTCTTTAATACATCTTGAATTGATGCGCGCCGAAGCCAGTGCCTTGATCGTTGCTTAACTCTTAACGAAAATGGTAAAGTTTGCCAGAGGTAAGTCCTTTAGTTCTATCGTCCGTACTGAATTGTCGATAGCGTAGATCTCAGCTGGGAAAACGCTACACCAGTTTGGTATTCAAAAGGAGCAATTTAAGGAAAATTCTTCCGAGAACACTTCCGATCCAATGCCACTGTCCATCTTTGAGCCTTCGGTGTAAATATGGTGACCTCTATCATCTGATATGCCATTATCATCTCTGCCACTTCTTTCTGTCGGGCATTCGTATTGTATAGTCTTTATTCAGATCTATCTTGGGAACCAGATAGTCTCTTTTCGGTGTGTCTTGCAAGTGCTCCACAGATTGTAGAACTGATGCCTGATCGTGCATGCTTTCTTTTTGCCTGCCTGCTGCTTTAATCCTGAAAGCAGATTTGGTCGCTATCCTTTCAACATAAATATTAGTGGGTGGAAGGTGTGGGATCGCTTCCATTACCACCTGAGGCGTCTTACTACAAAAAAAATGTTTAACTCAAGGTTTCAAACTTTGCACAAAATATAATAAATTTTTCAAAAAATTTGTAAATAAAAATTTCAATTTTCTGGGTATGCAGCTTGGTCTGATGTAGTGCAAGTTAAGAGTGGCTCCATTTATTCAATATTTTTTATTGGCTGTCTTGGCTGTCCAGAGAATGACCGAACCTCGGCTTTGACTTCGATTTTGGCCATGCTCGGCCACAAAGTTTCGGTTCGGTTTCGGATCGCTTTTGAGCAAAAAAGAGTCTAGGTAGGTAGGTAAGATGGCAAGAGTACCCCAGGTACGCTTCAAGTAGCACTTACGTGCCGTTTTGATACCATAATGTGGACCACTACCTGTGAAAGGATTAAGAGAGGAGACAAAACCGTCTACAGTCATCCAGTGCTGTTGATGTAGCGGAGGAGAGAAACGGGATCTCGGCTGGAATATTTCTTCAAGTCATCCCCAAAGGGCACGGTAAGAAATCTCAAGCGCCTATCCGTCAGAGTCAGACATTTGCAGAGAAAGTGTTCCACAGTCTCTTCCACAAAAAGAGCCTGACTTTGATCGAAAATTTCTGTGAACTTTTTTTCATAAAAAATTTTATCCGTGCATTCCCAAAATTTTGGCGAAAATTCTGACTAAAAAGTTTCAAACTTTGGTTATTATTGTCTTTTTTTCAAAATTAACTTATTTTTTATAAAGAAATAAAAAAGTAAATAAAAAAAAATAACCAGTTAAAACTTTCCAATGTGTCGCGCTGCTATTTTTGTGCACACCGCGTGGGTGCTGCACTACCGATGCTCGTGCGAAAACGCTTTTATTAGCTGTTAGTTTTGGTGCGTGTGGATTATTTATAAAAATTTAATTGAAGCGCTGGCGCTGGATTCGAGCAACGTACATTAAATTTTGTTACATTCTCATTTCACTTCGCCTACTTTGGCGCTTGTTGTTGCTTCTCGCTTCGCTGCTGTAATTGGCCTGCAATTCGTTTGTTGCTGTTGTTGTTTGTTCCTGTCAGCTTTGGCGGTTAACGCATATCTACGTTGACTCAATGATCTCTATAGCTGTGTGCTGTACATATTCCATTGGTCCCACACACACACACCGGCGTAATTTAAATTGGGTTAATGTGGCTCAAAGTGCTTGTGACTATGGTGGCTGACCGCGTTGTTGTCAGTGTTGGCGCATAGTGACATTACTGCGTATTTGCTGTTGTCACACAAAGTAGCAGCACTCAGTTGCCTGTGGTACACACCCACATTCGTGCAAATCCTAATTGAGTTCTCCATTTTTGTCAGCAATTTATTTCCAATTGACTTCTTGTTAAAAGTACTTTTCTTTTTGCAATTTTCGCTTGACAGCTTTATCGATTTGTTACCGTTATCGTGGGCAGTTAGGTGTGGCAAGATGTGGCACTTAATTATCAAGGAAGCTAGTCCGCTGCGACGCACTTTTACAGTAGTTAGAGGAAATGAAGTTAGAAAATGAGAAACTGCGTCTCTGAGTTGTTGAAGTAATTAATGTTTAATCGGTATTGCTAAACCACTTTTTTGTGACTTCGTTTGGGACGTGAACAGATCGAGATTTTGCATACCTGCAAATATTTTTCACGCAATTACAGACACATTCGGGTGCACTTTTATTTGCCTGAACTCATTACATAGCAGGGAATTCTCTATGCCTAGTAATATGGCACACATACAGCTGTTGACAGTTAATTAGAGACGACACTTATTTCAAAATAAATTTTCCATTTTCCTTTTAAACACGTATTTTCAGAACTTTTTGCCAATTTTATTTAAAAATATGATAAGCTTAAAAACTAGTGGAAAACAATTTAACCGCAATTTTTAGCACTCACGGCTTTTTTAACGTCATCCCAGAGATGCTCTATTGGGTTTAAGTCCGGACTGGATGATGGCCATTCCAAAACATTGATGGAATTTTCGTCGAAAAACTGTTTCGTCAACTTTGCCGTGTGCTTTGGTTCATTATCCTGTTAAAACATCCATATAACAGGCAAATTTTCCGCAGCCCACGGCAACATTACATTTTTTAGTATATCGACGTATTTCTCCTTTTTTAAAATTCCATCAATCCTATGGATTGGGCCAACACCATTCCACCAGAAACATCCCCACACCATGATTGATCCTCCACAATGCTTCACTACCCGTGAAACGTAGCGAGGAGTGAATTCTTGGTTGATTGGTCGTCGAACATACCTTCTACCATCTGAGCCTATGCGATTTATCTTGGTTTCATCGCTCCAAATGATATATTTCTATTGATTTGGAGTCCATGACCAATGGGATCTCGCAAAGACTACTCGCCGTCTCCTTTGTATCTTGGTTAGAATGGGCTTCTTGCGTGCTGCTCTGCCATGCTGTCCACATTCGACCAGACGCCGAGTAATTGTCCTCTTGGATACTTCGAAATTATATTGATCCTGAATTTCCTGTTGGATTTCAGTGGAAGTCTTTTTTGGGTCTCTTTTGGAGATGATTGCTATCTTGCGGTCAATTTCTGCTGAAGTTTTCCGGGGCCTTTTCTTACGTGGAACATTGTCAACAGTCTTAAAAAGTTGGATATGCTTTAAGGCGGTAAAAACCATGTTTTTTGAGCATTTGACTTGCTTAGAAATTTCACTGTACGACTTTCCAGCTTTACGAAGGTCAAAAATGGAACAGTTTAATATTATGCTCATCAAGCGTTTATCAAAAGAGAGCGTTTCTAATTAGCTGACAACAGCAGCAAATTAGTTTTTTTTTCAAAGTTATTGAATGTTTTCTTACCGATATAAAAGATGGCTCACCTTGTATTATCATGCCAAGGTTGATCGAACACACGATGTTAAAAGAGCTATGCTCCAGAGATATCGTTGTTGCAAAAATAAAGAACTGGAAGAGTGGAAACAGTGTCGAAGGTATCATAGTCTCGGCCCACCTACCCTGCGACACTTTACCCACCTCCTTCGAGAGTGCTAAGAGAAGTAGTCAAGTATGCAGAATGCAATAATCTGGAGCTAATGGTGGGTTGTGATGCAACCCCAGAGGTCGCAAGTTACTGGATTTATCCTGTCATCTGGTTGAAACCAACTTTTGTGACCAGAAGGAGACAAGAGGTGATTGCTTTAACACTTACCACTAGGTCAGTTCGAAATCAACTCAACCGATGGCGCGTTTTTGAAGAGGATTCGTTTTCGGATCATCGTCTTATCGAATTCCGACTGGGAATAGATACAATATCAATGACTTCCGGTAGGAAAGCTCGAAATGTGGACTGGGACAGGTATGGTGAGCTTGTAACAGAGCGATTACCAAACCTGAACTCAAATCAATAGAAATGATTGAAGATGCTACTGAGGAGTTAGAAGGTACTTTAATCAATTGCTTTAAGGAACTGTGCCCACTCAGGCAAAGTAGACAGAGGAAAGCCGTTCCTTGGTGGAACCCTGAACTGTCGAAGCTTCGTGTACGGTCCAGGAAACTTCTTAATAAGGCCTTGAAGACCAAAACAGAAGAGGACTGGGCCAATCATCGACTTACACAGGGAGAATATAAGAAGAAGTACGGAAAGCTACACTCGAATCCTATAGAAAGTTTTGCAGTAATGTCCAAGAAATGAGTGAAACAGCGAGACTTCATCTAGACCGCTGTGTAAGGCTGGATTCCAATCGAAAACCAGATGGTTCATACACCATTTCCAAATCGGAAACGTTTAATGCTCTACTCGAAACCCATTTTCCGGGTAGTAGAACTCTCTCTGGAGTAGAGAGTGGCATGAACAATAACGGTAGCAACGGTGGAACCTCTAGGTACAGCTGGTATATTGCTAGTCAGATAGTGACAAAAGAATCGATAAGGTTTTCCTTGTCTTCCTTTGAGAACTTCAAGTCCCCTGAAACTGACGGAATATATCCAGCAATGTTTAAGAAAGGAGGAGACAGGCTGATTGAGGCCCTCAAACGGATCTTCACAGCCAGTCTTGCACTTGGTCATATACCATCCCAATGGCGACGCGTAAGAGTAGTCTTTATTCGGAAGCCAGGAAAAGACGACTATTCCCTCGCATTTTCCTTCGAGCGAGTTCAACACTTCAAACATTTGGAAGTGTGAATAAAAAATTACAACAGTAGTCACGACGCAATGTAAGACAGAATATTGGTAGCAAATAAAGCATATTACTCCCACACAAAATTGCTGAAGTCTGAACTGAAGTCGGCTGCGAGTGTTGGACAATTACAAGAAAAGACGAAAGTTTAAGTGAAAAGTGTTCCGAAGGCTAGGGGAGCATAGGGGCTCAATAAGACTCAGCCTTGTGTTGGTTTGGTTAATCTATTTTGATTTCTGACAGGGTCGCTACCAGTCCTAAGTAATGGGAATGCCAACCTGTCCTTACTTAGAAACAACGCCTTCTTACTGCTTAGAGCGCCATCTGTGTGTCACATTTTTCTACCAGAAGGTTCGCACAGATGGTTGAGGAATTCGATAAAATGATGTGACTGCGCTTTTACCGCGATTGCCTGCTTCCTCTTTCTAGCGCCAGTGATACAATGTGTAACTGTGTACTTTTCTTTGTTGTTGCTTGGCTTAGCAGCCACAATGCAAAAAATGCGTTGACTATTGTGCGGGAGTAAGGATTAAAGGAGTTTTTGAGTTCAAGGAATGAGTTCTTTTTTGTTTTAGAATCAGGGAAAGTAGGTAAATTAGGAAAAGTGCGAGGACCGTGCTTTACGTGGGACTCGAACCCACAACCTCTCGTATGTGCACTTACGCTAGACTACCGCGAATAAGTCATAGCCGACCTGAAAAAGCTACGAGTTAGGAGCTGGAAGTCTACAGCTATGAACCGTGCATATTGGAAGAGGATTGCGGACGAAGCTAAAACTCACCCTGAGCTGTAATCCCTACTTGATGATGATGATGAAGCATTACAGTGTTAGCGAACTATGAAGAACTTCAGATGAATAATTTTTACAAATCATAACAGGTGGCGCTAAAGTAATCCTCCTATCAGAAAATGCTATAAATTTTGCGATTGGCCCCTAATGTCAGTTCTGTTTTTACATTTTTGTAGTAAACACATGCGAAATACACGTTAATAAACAATGTTACGCTACACTGCTCCAGAACGCGGAATATTGCTGACTATTTATTTGACAAATAATCGGTCGGTGACTTTGGCACAACGTGAATTTCGTCGCAGATTTCCTCGCCGTCCAACGCCTACTGGTGAAACACTGCGAAGTTTAGCCGCTCGCCTCGAAGAGACTGGCACAACACGAGATGCTGCCAGGCGTGGCAGACCCCGGAGTAGCCGTTCTGCAGAGAATATTGCTGCTGTAGCCGAGGATGTCATGGAAGCGCCGTCGAAATCGACCAGACGACGTGCCTCGTAAATGGGTATCAGTCGACGGTCTTTACAGCGAATTTTGGTACAAGATTTGAAGATGTTCCCGTACAAAGTCCGGACGGTGCATCAGCTGTTAGCTGCTGACCGCCAACCGCGTCTAACATACGCCCCTTAATCACCACCAAGAGGAAGATGATTTTTCATCAAAAATAATCATGAGTGTTGAGGCCCATTTCCATCTTAGCGGGTACATAAATAAGCAAAATTTACGCTTCTGGGGCACTGAAAATCCGCGCGTAACCCACGAAGAGCCATTACACCCGCCCAAAGTCACTGTATGGTGTGCTGTTTTCGCTGGAGGAGTCATCGGACCTTTTTTCTTCGAAGACGTCGCGGGACAAACGGTTACTGTGAATGGTGAGCGGTACAGAGCAATGATCAACGAGTTCTTTTTGCCGCAACTTGATGAATTGGGACTGGAAAACATTTGGTTCCAACAGGACGGTGCAATGGCACATACTGCACGTGCCACAGCCGATATGCTGAAGGATGCATTTCCCGGGCGCCTAATCTCCCGTTTTGGCGATTTGCACTGGCCAGCAAGATCGCCTGATTTGACCACTCCAGACTTCTTTTTGTGGGGCTTTTTGAAGTCGCGGGTTTATGTCAACAAGCCTCAGACTCTAGCAGCTCTTAAAGACAATATCCGTCAAGAATGTGAGGACCTATCGCCGGAAGTTTTGGCAAAATGATGGAAAATGCCATAAAAAGGGTTCAAATGGCAATCAACTGTGGCGGCGGCCATTTACATGACATCATATTCTCGACTTTATGTAAAAAAATTAAAAGACCAAATAAAAATAATCCACAAGAAGAATCAAAGTTTTTCATTTTTTTTTTAATTATAGCCAAAAAACGTCGGAAGGTTACTTTTGCGCCATTTGTATTATGAAACTCTCCATAGCTTTTACTCAAGCAAGTTTTTTCTGCGGTCAATAGTTAATGCAAAAGAATTAATGGAAAAATTGATACATTTTTTAATTGCAAATATTTGGTGAAATATAAAACAGTTTGCAAAACTGCTTAGCGCACTTATTTTACATTTCAAATGCACTTCGAAGTATTAAATGAATAAATAATATTATATCTCAGCGTAAATGTACTCAGATTGTTTTCATTTGCATTAGAGTTGCTTACAGTGGCTTTAAAAATCCTTTCGGCAAAAAAAAGGAATTAAACTGTCAATATTTTCATGCGAATATTTTCAAGCGACTATTTTTCACACTTTCCAACGTGAATTAACAAGACAAGAATGCATCGATAAATTAAAACCAGTAAAGGGCGAGCAAGCACCATCCTTTGGCACCGCAAAAAACTGGTGCAATGAATTTATTTCGCCGACGAATTTTGGAAAGGTCAACCAAAATCAGTTGTTGAGCCAGAAAATATCGATACTGCGCACGAAATTGTTGCTCGAAATCATCCTGCCACATACCGAGAGGTTGATTCATTACCTTGACGACGAGCAATAAGATTTTGCATGATTACCTTGAGTTAAAAAGGTGTGTTCGCGATGGCTTCCACACAACTCAAAAAACGCCCTAGAAGTGAGATTTGAAGAGAGTACTTCGAAATTTCATTCAAATTAATACAAAAGTGTATTTATCACCATGGCGAATAATAAAAAAAATTGTTCTCAGATAGAAATATAATAAATAGCAACCTTCGTATGTTACATTTGATTTTATTATTTATTAAACTCGAAAGTCAAGAATAAAAATAGTGGCGGCTCAATCCTATAAATAACAGCTGTATATATGTTCTTCTTCCCCTCTGCTCTCTGCCATCTTTGTTTGTACGAGTATTTACATGATAGCAAGCCTGCATCACCCATACTACTGTAACCTACTACATTAACCTATTGACTGAGGCATCCAACTAAATCCACATACACGAGAAAATGTGGAAATCATCAATCAATCTCAATCGTCTCTGCTACAATTGTTGTTACAGTTGCTTTGCTTTGATTAATAAGTCGGAGTCGAAGTGCGAGCATTGAGAACTCTACAGCATGACCTTCCTCCACTCAATACTTTTGATAGGCAGAACCACAACAACAGCACCAGGATTAACATCAATCAGTGGATTGCAAGAGCTAGCAAACTTTCGCTTTAATTTTCTCTCCCACTTCATTTGGTTACGCTCTAATACTTTTCGGAGAATCTGTGTTTTGCCATGCGGTTTACCATTTAATTTTCGTAATGTACTCCCAATGGAAAATATTCTCACCTTTCACCCTGCATCAACTAACTTTTGTATGGGGGGTAAAATTTCATTCGTTTCAATGGTTTTATTTTTACTTTTGTTTGCTAGCTTGGAATTAAATTTTTGTTTACATTTCAGTTGTTTTGTTTTCGGAAAACGGAAGAAACAACATTGAACGAGTTAATTCAAGAATTACTTTTGTTTAATGAAATTGCAGAGAAATCAATAGAGAAAAACTTTCGTATGATTACATTTGCCCTCTTTTTATGCCTGCAAATTTGTGCTCAAGGGTATTAAAAACGTTTTCAATAGCGGTTGTGTGCAACAGCATAGGGGAATATATATTCACAGTGGTAGGTATATTCGCAGTTATAGCAAAATGCTCAGAACGATGAGAAGAGTCGATTCATCTATGTCTCTCTGTCCGTCCCTCTGTACGCACGATAACTCGAGCAAATATTAATTTAATATAATGCTATTTGGTACTCAGATTTCTCTTTGTCAGATTTAGTTTGTTTATTACAGAAATTTAAAAAATAGAAAGTCATAGGGGCTGCCCGGTCATGCTTCTACGTAGTCGACTCGACTGAATATTCACTCTGCGAAGGTTATGCTATGTATTTAGTGGGACCAAGTCGGTGGTATTTATTATGAACTGTTAAAACCAAGCAATCAGGCACTGGGGATCACTATCGACTTCAATTGATGCGATTGAGCAGAGCACTGCGCGAGAAGCGGCCGCAATACGCGGAGAGGCATGAAAAAGTGATTCTAGAGCATGACAATGCTCGGCCTCACGTTGCCAAACCCATTAAAACCTACCTGAAAACACTGAAATGGGATATCGTACACCACCCGTCATATTTTCCAGATATTGCGCCTTCTGAGTATCACCTGTTCTGATCGATGGCACATGGTCTAGCTGACCAGCAGTTCCATTCATATGAAGACATCAAAAAATGGTTTCATCCGTGGATAGCCTCAGAAGATAAACAGTTTTACCGCCACGGTATACGAGATCTACCAGAAAGCTGGGAAAAAGTCGCAGCCAACGATGGGCAATACTTTGAATGATTCACTACCATGCAACCATTTTTTCAGAATAAAGTTGTATTTTCAATAAAAAAACAGCGATAACTTAGTTGCGCATTTAATAAATACGAGGCAAAACCAACTTGGAAAATAAGTTATGCCACACCTACTTTTTGGTTAATGTATGTTCTCTCTGTTATTGAAATCTAATAAACCCAAACCCACTTTTTATATCATCGTCAGCGTTTAGCGCTAAAGCTCTGCGCGCACTTTGGCCTGCTAAACAAAATGTCCCCATTTGACCCGATCTTTGGTTGATTTCTTCCAGTTGCTTACTTTGCGTTTCTTCATGTCATCCTGCAGCTCGTCAGTCCATCTTGTTCAAGGTCTACTTTTTGCTTTCGCCGTAAATGTTTTAGCGTCAATTATTTTTCGTTGAGCTCTCGTTGTGTTCATTCTCATGACATGATTCTAGCCATCTGATTCTTAGGGCTTTGATGAAGCGCATAACTTTTTATAAATTGAGACAAAATTTTCATCTATTTGTCTGACGTCTATTAAGACAGGTTCTGCAGCAGTGGCAGTGCCCCATTTTAATAGATCTCAATGTGCTAAAACTTTCCTTACTTTTGGTTAAGCAGAGTTTTTCTGTGTTTAGGGATTCTGCAGGTGGGCTTGTTACGTCATCGTTACATTTTAAAAACAAACAAAAAATGCCTATGCCATTTTATGTGTACTCATCAGTCTATTTGGTAGCAAGTTCCGCTCGTTCATCGACCCTGCCGTTCCCCTCGATGTCGTAGAGGCAAGTAAACCACACTACCGTTTGGTGAAATGACTCAGCCATCTCGTTAAGAGAAATGTATACTACCTTAGAGCATAAACTGAAATTTCTTTATTTGAATACAAAGTGGGATTTTTAGGAACTGACTAGACTTCACTTTGGATTTGCATTTTTCTCAAGGAAATTTTTACAAATGCATTCATAAAAAAAATTGCATATCGATGACCACAATTTCACGTCGATCGTAATAACCGCCTTCGCTGATAGGTTGTGTGTGCTATATGGTGTGTTTATGTAAAAATTATCCAGTAACTTGCCAGTACCTTAATTTCAGAGAATTCTCTCTCAAAGAGAAAAATATAAAAAAAAATATATGAACGCAAAACCAGTAACAATTTGCAAGTTTTACGAAGAGCTGATTAAATTGTTGGCAGGAAGAATCTTAAAAATTGAAAATGTTTTCACTTGCGTTACCGCGCAATCTCATGATTCAAGTTTTTCGTAGAAATTGCAAATCGCAAGTCGCAATTTCAATTCGTTTTTCTTTTTACTTTGAGATCAGCTGTTTTTCTCACTAGCAAATTTTCACACGTCAAAATTATCCAGTAAAAACTTGCAACTTCCCCTCAAAATGAAATGTTATTTCACTCTCTCACTTTCCCCTACTTTGTAAGTTTTTTGGGTAAATGAACATCAAAACGTGATAATTTAGTGCTTCATGAACAGACCTACGAGTATAAGTAGTAGATAAATTCGAATAAATGTACTCGAACTCAATAGTGAATGAGTTTTCCAGCACCAGAGAGACAATATAATGGTATTTTAAGTTCTTCAACTGAAAATATTGTAGACGCAAGTACTTCTTTTTTTAACTATAATTTAAATGACGGGATGTAAATCCACTAAATGCCAGGGTACTCCACTTACTTTATTTTGTTGTTATATATATTAAAAAAACTGCTCTTGGTTGTTTCGTTAGTATGGCAGCTTCTGCCTGTTTGAGTTTGTGTATTTCGGCATGGAACTGAATTTGTCCCATTACTACAGTACTTCTTTATTTCTATTTTTTATTTTTATATTGCGTTCTTTTAATTTTATGCGATAGGTCTATACGACCTATTTATCGAGTAGCCATTTTGCGACTGCCGTCAGCACTTCAATGCAAAATAAACCAGTCTGTTCATTCGACACCATAAACAAGAAATGCGAATCTCTCAATGGGGAACATTGTTCCAAGAACCTTGGTCCACACTCTTTCGGGTTCATAGTTACAAAGAGTTTGGTCCCTAGCGATACCAGATGGAGACCGACCTCTATGAATACTGAAAGTAGATTTCATGTAGGATGTCAGCGCTTTTGGCGAATCTAAGCAGCGCTGGCAGATCCGCTTTTGAGACGTCCTCCAGACCCGCAAACAATGGTTCTCCCAGGCATTTTAAACGAGTCTCCATAGTAACTCAGCATAATTTGACAGCCCCAATTGAAGAAGCCTATTTGCTTAATGAAAGTTTGTAAAGCAAAAAATGCTGCGGCACTAAATTTAATAAAATGTGGCTTCATCAATGCACTTTTTAAATATTTTCAACACCTGCGACTATGACTGCATCAAACGTCTGCCAAAAAATACAAATTAACAAAGTGTGACTTTTAACCGCACGCACGCACGTCATTAATAATTTTAGATACGTAAAAATAAGAAAACTAAAAACAGCAACATGAAATTCCAGAAAGCAATGGAAGACTTAAACGAATATGAAAAAAAAAAACAAATTGCATTTCACGCTTAAGCCACCGCAGCGCATCTCCAATGGAATGCAAAAGTTATTATGCGTTTTTAACGAGGTTGATCTCAATTACTTAAGTATCTATGTATGTGTGTGTGTGCGTGTGCGTATAAAACAAGTCAACTAGTCAAACTTGAAAATTTGCGAGCCAGCTCAAACAAAAACAAACAAAGTGCACAGAAAAACTATGTTTGCGTTAAACGCAATTTGGACAAAATTTTAGAAGGTGGCCGACCACTCGCTGACCTTGCAGCGGCCTGTGGCAACTTCAATTCAATTAAATGCAACTCACTTGAAAAATAGCAGCTAATAGCATGCGAGCGCAATCTATTTTTATGTCACACCATAATGAGTAGAGCCAGACGATCACTTTTGGCCAACACAAACACAAACGGCCAAGCAGAGAAGTTCAACGCGGCTAAGAGTACAATGGCAAAATTTGGAACAATTGCAGATGTACGCAAATAAATTAGAGTGTTTTGAAACTGAAATAATAGAGAAGAAATAACAGTGAAAAATAATTAACGCAATTTAATTTTTTGTTGCAAAATACCAACACACAAATTTGTATGTGTTGCAGCTCACATCTCTGTTTGACTATTTAAAATCATATTTTAAATAATTGCGTTTTGTTTTTAAATAAAGGGTGGTCAAGTTTCAAGGGCCGGTGTTGATTTTGAATAAAATAAAATTTTTTTAGGAAACTATTGTCATTTCTCTTTATTATGATAATAATGGTATAGCTCATTTATGTACGGAGCAAAATATCGGCCAAATAGGCGCCGCGGCCTCGACGGCACACCTCCATCCGATGGCCCAAATTTTCGATGACGTTGAGGCATAATTGAGGTTCTATGCCGTTAATGTGCCGAATTATCTCATCCTTTAGCTCTTGAATTGTTGTTGGCTTATCGGTGTACACCTTTTCTTTCAAATAGCCCCAAAGAAAGAAGACCAACGGTGTCAAATCACATGATCTTGGCGACAAATTGACATCGCCGCGACGTGAGATTATTCGGCCATCAATTTTTTCGCGCAAAAGAGCCATTGTTTCGTTAGCTGTGTGACAAGTGGCACCGTCCTGTTGAAACCACATATCGTCCACACCCATATGTTCCGATTCGGGCCATAAAAAGTTCGTTATCATCTCACGATACCGTACACTATTCACAGCAACTGCCTGACCGGCCTCATTTTGGAAAAAAAATACGGCTCAATGATGCCGCCTGCCCATAAACCGCACCAAACAGTCACTCTTTGTGGGTGCATTGGTTTTTCGGCAATCACTCTTGGATTATCATTCGCCCAAATGCGGCAATTCTACTTATTGACGAATCCACTGAGGTGAAAATGTGCCTCATCACTGAAGATGATTTTCTTCGCAAATTGGACGCCCGTTTTCATAATAAGCCTGAATAACTTTAACGCGCTGCTCGATTGTGTATCTTTCCACAGTTCAAATTGAGCTACTCTGAAATGGAAAAGTGTCAAATGAAATGCAGAAAAAAATCTTGACGTTTAGGTGTGGTTCACATTCAATATCGGCCCTTCGAATTTAACCACCCTTTACAACTCCAAGTACTCCAATCGAATGCCAACAAATTACGACCGACGTAACGACATGACAGAGTTCGTATAAATTAATAGTAATTATTTATGACTTTTTCTTCGCTGCACTTTTCACACACACACACACACACACACATCATTCCATACACGTCACTTTTGCGGCATTTTTACTTTTTTTTTAATATTATTTCAAATCTGCAATGAGTGATGAGTGCCCAGTCCGCTCGTCTTGTTTCCAAAATTAGCAAGTCGATTTATTTAATTTGCTCTGCGCCATTAGTAGTTATGTTGCGTTGTCGATGTGAGGTAATGAGCCATGCAACATGACACAACAAGAAGATGAGCAAAAACTAGACACAACCAGTCTGCATAAAATGGAATTACAAAAAAAAATGTCTTTAAATGAATTTTAATGCGAAATGTTCGTACCCTGCGTTAGCAGTTTACATGCCTCGAAAATTCATCTCAATTTAGGTGAACGAAAACTATCAAATTAATGCTGCGACATTAACTAACCCAGCAAGCAGTTTTCTAAATAACTTTACCAAATAATTTTTTTTTCCTTGTTCACTCCTCTCGGTAGCATAGACTCTTCCATCATATACAGTTCTGTGCTGTTGTTTTTGCACCGTCCCATGAGATGTCGGCATCTGCTAGTTCGCGCAGCATTGACCTTCTCCAAGTGTGTTTTGGTCGACCGCGACCTCCCGTGACATTCTCGTGATGTTATCTGGTGGTTTTCTCAATGTGTGACCTACTGACGATTTCTGCGTTTGATTTGCCTAAGGATGGGTTCCTCGATCGCTAATCTTCACAGAGCGTCGTTACTGATGGTGTTTGGCCAGAATATTACCCACGTATATATCTCAGCCTTTAACGATAAACAAATTTGATTCCGATCACCTACCGGTAAAATTTGATCTCAATTTCAATTTCGAGCATATCGACAACTTTATAATGGATTACGATAAGACAAACTGGAAGATTTATCGATCCTCATTAAAAAATTTTTTATGTACTTGGTCAACCAACCTTGATTTAATTGATTCCACGGAGGATATTGATAAAAACGTAATAATGTTCAGTGAAAAAATAATAGCAGCAGTACGAAGTTCAGTCCCACTTAAAACTTTGAAGACCAATTTTCTCAAACTACCCCAATACATTTTAAATTTAATAAAAACTAGAAACTATTTTCGTAGGCAATGGAGTCATTACAGACAGCTCTCTGACTACGATGCAGTAAAACATTACTCTGTGCAAGTCCGCAAACAGATCTTTCAGTATAGAAATGCCAGCTGGAATAAGAAACTTAGTTCAATTGAAAAGAGAAGTAAGCCATTCTGGAACATTTGTAAAATAATGCGAAGAAAAAATTCAGAAATCCCACCTCTGCGTGAATCAAATAAGACATTAATCTTAAGTCACGAAAAAGCAAATTTGTTTGCATATAACTTTTTAGAAAATCATAAGGTGTCCAATCAACTAGGATCTCCACAGGTCTTAAATTTAGTTGATACAGCTATAAACCAACTAAATTCGCAAGAAGTAGACACTCCACTAACTGAATACGTGGCTTCAGATTATGTTCAGGATCTTCTGCATGATGCACCACTGAGGAAATCTGCAGGGCATGATGAAATAAAAAGTATTATGCTCAGACACCTACCCAAAGAGGCCGTGATATATTTTACTTTTTTGATAACTAAACTCTTGCATCAAATTGCAATATTTCCCTAATGCGTGGAAAACTGCTAAAATAATTCCAATTCGCAAGCCGGGCAAGCCAGCAAACGCAGCTGATAGCTTAAGCAAGGTTTTTGAAAAAATTATCAAAAATAAAATATCCCTGTTCCTAGACACCCATAAGATTATACCAAACGAGCAATTTGGATTTAGACAACATCATAGTACGACTCATCAGATTAAACGAATCTATAATCACGTCAAATCTAACTTCGATCACAAGAAATCAACCGGTTTAATGCTTCTTGACGTTGAGAAAGCTTTTGATGGCATGATGGTCTTATTTACAAATTAATAAATTTAAAATTTCCGTTACCACTAGTAAAAATCATAAATTGCTTTTTAAAAAATCGTTACTTTTGCGTGTCTCTGAATGACGAATACTCTGACATGATCGAATTACCCGCTGGAGTTCCCCAGGGATCGGTACTTGGTCCTTTACTGTACATTATTTATTGCTCTGATTTGCCCAAATTAGCCAATTGTTCATATGCTATGTATGCAGATGACATTGGCATATTTTATTCGCATGCGTTTGGTAACCAAATCGTAACCAAACTTCAAGATGCACTACAAAACATGGCAGACTACTTGTGTACTTGGAAAATAAAATTAAACATTGGTAAGACGCAAGCTATCTTTTTCACTAGAAAAAGAAGTCATTGCTTTATACCAAGTACAGGTTTGAAATTAGGTAGTTATGATATCCCGTGGGCCAATACCGTACGATATCTGGGGGTGATTTTTGATAAAAAAGTATCTTTTTGCGATCATGTAAAGTGCATACAGGAGAAAGTAAATTTGGCAATTAAAATGTTATATCCCCTAATAAATAGACGCTCAGGCTTAAGTGATGAAAATAAGCTAATAATTTATAAGTCTATATTTCAGCCAATAATATTATATGCCTGTCCAGCCTGGAGTAATATCGCAAAGTCACATGTTAAGAAACTGCAAATCTGCCAAAATAAGGTACTCAAAATGATGCTACGACTCCCATGGCATTTCTCCACCAGAAAGCTTCATGATGAATCAAAAACTAAGATTTTGTCAGATCAAATACAAAATTTGACTAAAAGATTCAAAATTCGTTCCAGTTTTTCGGACAATCTGCTAATAACTGAACTTTCTTAATGTTCAATTAGGCCCTGGTACTTAAATGCGTATAGATTAACCCTAGCTTGTAAGATGTATAGCGGAGGTTTTTCATAGTAGTTTTTTCCTTCGAAAAAAAGAAAAAATCGTTTAAAAAACCAAACCTGTGAAAAATATACAAATATAATGATGTAGAATTAAGATTTATATCATATTCTGTAAATTGTGCGATAACATAAATATTGTAACGTTTTTCTACTTAATAAACTCTTATCTTATCTATTTTGCAGATGATGGGGAGGCATTTGTTAGATACCAGCCACGTTTCGCTTCCGTACAACAAGACGGACTTCACGCATGAGCCGAATAGTCGTAGTTTAGTGCGCCTGGAGATTTGCGTTCGCCTGAATGCCAGCTTTGCTTTGTTTAGCCTGCAGTTGACATCTTCATCTGCTGCACCATCTGCGGTGATGTTTCTGCCGAGGTAGCAAAAGTTTTCAACGAATTCCACCGGGAATCCGTCAACCATTATCATCTGCCTTTCGTTATTGTGGTTAACTCTCATGGCCCTGATCTTGGCGTAGGTTAGGTAATGAGAAATCCATTATTTTTGTTTAAAATTTTTGTGTTAGAAGTTTTA
Organism: Anastrepha fraterculus; assembly: GCA_037575425.1. Lineage (NCBI taxonomy): Eukaryota > Metazoa > Arthropoda > Insecta > Diptera > Tephritidae > Anastrepha > Anastrepha fraterculus. The sequence goes on from JAYXIM010039776.1 coordinate 138,911, forward strand.
GACAGAAGTTTTTTATGGTCGATCACCTGCTACGTCTACTAATATGCCGACCAACTTCGATTATTTCTGTGATTTTATCGACATTTTCTTTAACACCGAAAATACCAGAACGGAATTGGCGAAACCAAATTGCACCTAATTAGCTGTTACAGTATCGGCTCCATAAAGTAGGTAGGTGAATTGGTTGGAGTGCTGGTCTGGCACTCCTCAAGTAACACTAAAACGTCGTTTTGATACCATTATGAGAACTTCAACAGGCAGATATCTACAGCCAGCCAGAGCAGTTGATATAATGGAAGAGATTGATTGGATTGGCGCACTGCCCCAGGCCAACGAAGAACGGAGCGTCCAGTGACCTCAAGCGTCTAGCTGCCAAACCCGGACATTTACAGAGAAAGTGCTCAACAGTCTCCTTCTCTGAAAGGTCCCCCTACAGCTTCTGCAATGGGGGTTAAATAGTAACCCTAGCTCTTCCGCATGTGTGCCGATCTTCCAGTGACCGGTAAACACAGGTACGAGTTTCGAAATTGAAAGGTGAGGAGTCCAAAGGACTTTCTGAGTCCTTCGTATAACGTATTGGGGCCAAAGAGTTTTCGAAATAGCACATGAATAAATGGAGCTCCGTGTTTTCTGCGCTTTCCTGAAAAATAATTTCTGCAGTTCCCCTTTAACAACTGTCAAGAAGATGTCGCTGACCTGGTAGGAGGTCTCTGAGGCGAATTCAATCCCCTTCCTGGCAAGCTCATCAGCAATTTCACTTCCCTCTATGTTCCTATGTCCTGGAACGCAGATCAGAGAAATTTTACCTGGACACCCCAGAGATTTGATCTCCTCCTTACAGGAGTTTACTAATTTCGTTCTGCACTATGGCGTCGTCAGAGCCTTGATCGCGGCTTGACTATCGGCGAAAATGTTAATATCTCCCTCGCTCCCGCGTTCCCTAAGCATTTTGCATACCTGCAGGATCGCAAAGACTAGCAGTGTTCGACAGCTTAAAGGAGATAGATAAATTGGCTGATTTAGGGAAAACCCCTGCTCTGACTCCCGATTCCATCTTGGAACCGTCACTGAAGACAGAGGTGCAAGCGTCGATGCAGATGTTTCCCTCGATCCAATCCTGCCTATTTGGAAAGATTGCCCTAGTACGACCCTCAAACTCTAGTTTACGGAGAGATCTGTTCGAAGTTCGGAGAAATATTGTGTTAACTGCTCGAAAATGATACCATGTCCCTTGAGAGATTGCCTCCAGAGGCCAACCTCCTTTAACCTGATTGCACTTTGAGCTGCGATGGAAATGACGGAAATGTTGATGGGAAGTAAATGCAAAAGGACATTCAGGGCAGCACTGGGGCAAGTTCTACATGATCCGCTGATGCCAATGCATGCAGTCCTTTGCACCCTCCCCAGTTTATAGATATTATAGTCCTTCCGAAGAGCTTCCCACCGAACCAGGCATCCATACGTTAAAATTGGCAAAAGCCACTGCGTTGTACATCCACAGCACGACCTGTGGCTTGAGTCCCCATTTTTTACCGAACATAGATTTGCAGGAGTAGAAGGCTATACTGGCCTTCTTTACCCGATTTTCATGGGGTAACTTCCAATGGACTTTGGAGTCACTCCAAGATATCTAACTTCTGATGAGAGCGGGAGAACGTGGTTGTTTAATTTGGGAAGTCGAAGGAGTGGAGGTTTATATTTTCTGGTTTTGTCAGAGTTGACTCGGAGGCCACAAGTCGCAGCCTAGCAACTGAGTACAGGCAGGCCTTTTCAAAATCTCAGCCATGACTGAGGGAAACGGTCCAGATACCATCAGGCCCAAGCAATCGGTGTATGCTACTACCTTAACCCCATCCTTATTTAGGATTATCAGAACTTTGTCAACAGCTACTAGCCAAAGTAGGGGCGAAAGGACACCACCCTGCGGCGTCCCCTGTGAACGAATCTGGTGACTTTAGCCCCTCTTGCGACCGCATTATACCATTCACAATTCACAGGCTCCATAAACACCATTCACAATTTCAGTACGAGTTTGAATTAAACTTTGCGTTAGAAATGGATTCAATGGTTTCGAAGCCTTAACAAAGTTGGGAAACTGTTTGGGTACTGCTACTCTAAAGAAGAAAATCGTTTACGAGAGGCATTAACGCTTGACGACCGTAGTGGCAGGTCGCCAACATCGAAATCTGAAGAAAACCTCAATAGAGTGTAAGAAAAGTTGATCGGTAACCACAAATTTGCCATCAGAGAGCTGGCAGAGGACTTGAACATTGCTTATGGATCCATTCATGATATTGTAATTAATGATTTGGGTTTGCGGCTTAATGCTGCAAAGTTAGTCCCAAAGCACGTGAATTTCATGGAAAAAAGGAACCGCGTTGATATCGCCAAAGACATAATCTCTAAGCCCGAGTCTAACCCAACATTCAAACGTATCATCACTGGAGACGAGACGTAAGCTTATGAGTACGGCACGCAATACAGACATCGCACGAGTGAGTGGAGAGCTTCGAATGAACCAAGGCACTCCTGACACCAAAGGAAAGGAAATGAATAAGAAAAGCAGAAGAAAAGACACCAGACAGGTGGAAGAAGAAAGACGGGACTTTCGATTAGAGGATGACGACGAACTGTGGTTAATTACGTTCATATTAATCGTTTTAAGCTACTGATGCATTTTACCAGGTGTATAACACTTGGCATAAAATCGCAATTTCCGCAGGTGTAGACGAAAAGTGAGAGCCCAGAGGTCTAAATATTTGCCCGACGAGAGCAGGACAGCTCAAAAGGAAGTGCGGAGACAATTCCACCTCCAGATGATTCCCCAGGCCGTTTCTGTAGTAAGGACTTGAAGCAATCCCAAGTCTCACCGCATGGCCACATAACGGACAATGTCCGGTAAGGATACCAAATTCGAGAGTTGCGGCTTTGTTAGCCTTAATAGAAGTTTCCTGTTTCCACCCGTAGCCAGAAGAATCTTGCGACTTTGTATGTTTGTGCATTAGCACAGCGCTTGCTGAGTTGACGCGTGACACATCTTTCCCGGAATAGACCACAGGTTCTCAACAGAATCCCAATCCTTTCGTTTTACGATGAAGCAGTCTCCAAGTCCCCTGTCTAGCCAGCTCATCAATCCAGCAGTTTCCTTTGCCGTGACTGCGACCCAAATGAGCCTAATATCGAAATACTGGAGGCAATTCGGAGCAAAGTCATGCATTTCCCGATTAAATTTATTCGAATGCACAAACAACGAGTAAAAGGTTCTAATTGCCGATGTGCTGTCGGAAGGGATATTTAGGTCCTTTACAGTAATTACAAAAGTAATCAACCAATGTACTGCTTCCTTGCGGCTACTTTTGCTTGAAAACCGCAACAGTGGTTCGGAAGCCTAAACTAGAGCTTGACGGGGAGCTCCTCGCAGAATTTTTTTTTCCTGGTTCACTCCTCTTGGGAGCATAGGGTCTCGACAAGACTTCCGTTGGCTGCGTTAATCTTTTTGATTTCTGACAGGTAGGTGATTAGCCTACCTATACCAGTCCTTAGTAATGGGAGTGCCCACCTGTCGTTGCTTAGGAACAACGCCCGCCTTCTTACTGCTTCGAGCGCCATCTGTGTTTCACATTTTTCTACCAAAAGGATGGTTGAGGACTTCGCTAAATTTGGTGTATCTCCGCTATTACCGCGGTTACCCGCTTCCTTTTGCTGGCGCCAACGATGCAATGTGTAGCTGTTGGTTTTTGCTTCGCTTAGCAGCCATATTGCAAAAAATGCGCTGACTATTGTGTGGGAGTATGGATGGAAAGGATAACTTTTTGGGTTTTTTTTCAGAAACAGGGAAAGTAAGTAAATTTGAAAAAGTGCGAAAACCGTTCTTTACGTGGGATTCGAACCCACAACCTCTGTTATGGCAGGCTAATGCACTTACGCTAGACTACCGAGGCGGAGCTAGACTACCCAACTTCGAGCCGTCCGTTAACATGTTTTCCATGCCTTGCCTCCAAATGGTGCAGCCCGTCCACGCCTCCCTTGAGGGATTATGAATGAAAAAAAGCACCGCTCGAATGCAGCGAGGGTATGAATAATCCAGCACCATGGGGATGACATCAAAGTTTTTAAGAATACTAAAGTGTCCGTAACTCTAGAGTGTCCTAAGTCTAGCTTATGACGACAGTTTTCCCTGCAAGGTCCATGTGTACCACCTTCTTCGTCCAAGTGTGCTCACTCCCTGGGCAACCATACCAACCTTACCTAACCTAACCACGTGTACCACATTCAGCATGACGTTGAGTGCTACAGTAGGATTGGTTCGAAGCGCGCCACTAATTTCAATGAAGGCAGACCTTTAGACTCTCTCCAGCGTCTTAACTGATGTCGGTCCTTCCAACGAATTCCGCCGTCAAGGTCTCCGTACAAGAAAAGTGGCTTTATAACCCTACAAACATACAAAGCGACTGTTGCCTTCCTAGTTATCGCGTGAATGTTGCGCTTCCACATTAGCCCTCTGTGAAGGATGAGTCCCAGATACTTCAGCTTGTCAGAGAGCACCAAACGGAGCGACCGCTTTTGAGAGGAGAGAGACTGTAGGTAATTCACTTTATTTATTTATTTTTTCTTCCTTTTTCACTCCTCTCGGGAGCATGCGGTCTTGACAAAACATTTGTCTTGCCTTAATCTATTTGAATTCGGACAGGGTAGGTAATTAGCCTGCTGCTAGATATTTTATATTTCCTCGTAAATAAGACGACCTCCATTTTCAGAGGATGTATCGAGCGACAATTTGCGGTTCATTTCAAAATTAGATCCAGATAACCCTCTGATGATAAGTGCCACGTCATCCGCCTAAGTAGTCACCTTGCAGCCTCTCCTCTCTCAACTTCCGATTGAGTTTTGATTTAAAAATTGGCCAGAGATTGAACAAATGCGTAAGCTTAAGTGTGTTTTAAATGTAAAAAATTTAACGTTGTCACATATTTTTTAAAGATGCCGTATAGATGCTTTCCATTTCAATTCAACCGGGCTATTCGGGTCATGTTCTTCGATTTCGATGTAACTCAAATATGTTGCTCTCTGGTCAAAATAATGAGACACGTATTTTTTGGTTTGCCCGAAAAAAATTTTTTTCACGATTTATCGGCAATTTTATTTTTTGGCTCAAAATCGATTTTTTTTAATTATATAAGAAAATTTTTTGTAAAGACTCATAACTTAGTCAACAATGAACTGATTTCAATAATTTTGGATTCAAAATAATCGTCATTACTTGCACGAGCGACTTCATGTAGAAACAATTGCAAAAAAGTAGTTGAAATTTTTTCATTTTGCAAAAAAACAAAAAGTAATGGCGATCATTTTGAACTCAAAATTATTAAAATCGGTTAATTTTTGATTAAGTTATGAGCCTTTAAAAAAATGTTTCTTATATAATTAAAAAAAAATCGATTTTGAGCCAAAAAACAAAATTGCCCATAAATCTTGAAAAAAAAATTTTTCGGGCGAACAAAAAAATACGTGTCTCATTATTTTGACCAGAGACCAACATATTTGAGTTACATCGAAATCGAAGAACCCTACCCGAATAGCCGGTTGAATTGAAATAGAAAGCACCTATATGAAATTCAAGTGCGGAAAACGCACCTTATTATCAATCTGAAAAAAACCAAAAAACAAAAACAATGGGGGAAAAATTTGATATCAAAAGCGAAATAGAGTTTTCAGTAACTTTTGAAATTAAATGGGTTCCTCTACTTTTTCTCTGCTTATTAATCCTTCAATAATTTTTTATTTACTTTTATGGCAAATGTGTAAATTACAGCTCGTTCCAATCTAAAATCTGATAGTTGTTTTAATTGAAACAGTTTGCAGTTACGAAGGCAAGGAAAGATTAACAGTCACCACACAAAAACAACAAAATTAACTACCAGCAAACGTTGTTGTGCAAACATTCGCTACACCATACATATGATGTGCCACTGGCCATTGTTGCCGTTGATTGGAGTCATCCGTAGACGATGGGCACACCACATACACACACACATACATACATTCATTTAGCAACGACACATCGCATTAATACTACATTCGTAGCACACATTTGATGGAGAAGGTGGGGCAGCCGAGGTGGAATCATGCCAAATGCGAAACACAACCAAGTAAGGCAAAACGAAGCTGTGCCAGTAAATGCCGGCCAGTCAATTGCCCAACTAACCGCCTGCCCGAGTCACAGCGTATAAGAGGCAATGCGTCGAATAAAAGCGAATTGAGCGAAGTTGAGATGAGCTGAACTGGGCTAAGTTGACCGCATGACCGCTGCTGTTGGCTGCCACATTAATTTGTGCTGCCAGTCTCGCTACTTTACCATCTCTCTGCCCATCGGAGCGGTCTGGCCAATGTCTGTAGTGAGCAGATGTTCTGTGAAAAGTGAAAGGGAATCAATACGTTTTACAGCAAGAAGACACATAAGGTGAATAAAACCGAAAAAGAGGAACATGTCCGCAAATGAACAAAATGTTTCGCACTCACACACACACACACTTAGGCACAAACATAAACGAACGGTTGTAAGCACGCATGTAATTTTGTTTTTATGGCTGCTGTCCAGCTTGTGCCCATCTACTTTTGCTGTTTTGGTGATGTTGCAATTTAATGCCTTTGGAGTTAACATTTAATAGTTGGCCATTCTGAATGTGTGAATGGATTAATTATTAGTGGGTTTTTTTATTTTTTTATTCCTGTGCGCACTAGTTTACTAGTTTACTACTTAACGAAAATGATATCGATATGAAGAAATTGTTAAGATGGTGTTGGGGCACCCTATATAATCAATATGGAATACTTCTACAGGGAGTCTGATGAAATTGCTGATAAACTCTAAAATAAAGAAGCATCAACCCCTTCTTCAGATCGTTCCAGATTCATTCAAGAGAAGGCGAAGAAGCTCATTGAAAGACTCACTAGGGTTATCTACCACACTTGAAGCACCGTTTATGAATTTGTATGATTCCAGAAATTAGCAACCAACCCAAATTAAATTATACTAAAATATGCGCTGTTTCATATAGAAAATTTCCAGATGGAATTTAGCATTTCCTTACCTTTTTTAGCAAAAATTTTGAGGTCAGTTCATTGTGTGGTTTGATAACATTTACAAGTGAGAAAAATTAGAAAATATCTTCGGCTTGGACGGTAGCTCAATGAAGACATCAAGGGAAAGAATGTAAACTCTACTTATACATAAAACGTAAGCTCAACTCAAAATTTATGCGCTTCCAATCGGTGGACGACCAAAACAATTAATTGAACTGTGCAGTGTGAGAATAACATTAAATATACTCCCAATAGCTCAAAATTGAAAAAGGACGTCAACAAGTTGGATATGGCTGACTTAGGGCTACTTCAAGGCTACCGCGCTGAGTTTTCGAGTTGGAAGAATGAAGTTGAATTTTGAGTTGGAAGATCTCAGCATTGTATAAAGCAGGTATCTTCTAAAATTTTTGAAAAGTTCACATTGGTGTTAAGGAGATCAGGAGCAGCTCCACATGCGGAATTACAACGATCTGTGAGCCTAGATATGTTTCTTAGTGCACAGCTGCTGCAGTCTAAGCTAACCAACCGCACTGATCATAATTGACTATATTCGTATCTATGCCCGATGGATTTGCCTTTAGAGATAAATCGTCCACTACGTCGGGGCAGAAAGAGAAATTTAATTTATTTGAAATCTAGGCCTTAGTTGAATCTCGAAAAATTTTTTTTAATTAATTTTTTTTTTTTCAAAAAATATACGAGAAATGTTGAAAAACAAGATTAGTTTTCAATTTCGAGGACAACGTGAATTCGATTTTCAATTTTTTCGAATTTTTTTAACAGTTTCGAATATATGGCATATTTAGTTGGTTTTTGTCAGGTACAAAGTTTAGACGTGATTTGCTATGCTCGACGGTTTTCTGCTATGGAAAAAAATGTATGAAATATTTCCGAATTTATTGGCCAAAATAACGCCTTAGTCTTGTTTCTACCACCGTACTCACTAGGGTAGGAGCATTGCCTCCGAGGATACAGCCGCTCTTGATTATTTTGGCCTGGCGCTGGTTAAAAAAGTATGGAAAAAATTATAGAAAAATGGCAGAAAGAAGACAAAGAGCAGGCCTTTCGTAAGGAAACCACGATTGCTTCGCTCGCCACCAAAATAACGAAAACGCTTCTTACGAGCGGATCTTTGTCAACTAGAAAAATCAAAGACGGTCGCGAATTAGAAGTAAGAGTAACGTCAAAAGAGGTTAAAAATACTGCAAATGCGCCCAATGCGCCGTGACAAACCCCTGTAACTGCAAGGGCCGCAAACATAAAAAGGGACAAAACTGCACCTCCGCGACAAGAGTTTGTTCTCAAAATGCGAGCGGAAGAAGAGGAAGCCGTAGAGAAATGTATGAGAGTGCTTAGGAAGATGAAAGCAGTTATATTGAAGAGTAGGTATACTTTAACGGAAATAAAGACCGGAGTTTTAGAGCTCGATGAACTATTCGACGTCATGAAAACTCCAGAAGAGGTTGGAATCGAGCTGAGAAAACCGGCAAAGGAAACGAAAGAAGTCAGAGGTGACACCCCCGCAACAGCTCGAAAAACAGGTGTTGTCCAGTAGAGTACTCCTTTAACCGCAAACCGAAATGCAATAAGTTCTGCCGCATCCGACTCTTCGAAGAAACTAAGAGTTCGAGAGCCTCAGAAATGGCAAGTGGTAAGCCGGCAAAAATCTAGACCCATTACCGTGCCAAAAGGAAGCGATGGAGCAAGGAAGGCTAAAGCGAATCAAAAGAAGAATGATCAATTTTTGTTTTAATAATTTGTTTACTAAATACAAACAAATTATTTACTAAATAAAGGGTGGTTAAGTTTCAAGAGCCGGTGTTGATTTTGAATAAAATACAATTTTTTTTCATTATTATAATTTTTCTTTGTTATGACAATACTGGTATAGCTCAATTACATATACAACAAAATATCGGCCAAATCGCCGCCGCGACCTCGGCGGCACACCTCCATTCGATGGTCCAAATTTCCGATGACGCTGAGGCGTAATTGAGGTTCTATGCCGTTAATGTGCCGAATTATCTCACCCTTTAGCTCCTGAATTGTTGCTGGCCTATCGACGTACATCTTTTCTTTCAAATAATCCCAAAGAAAGAAGTCCAACGGTATCAAATCACATGATCTTGGTGGCCAATTCACATCGCCGCATTGATTCGTTAGATGTGTGACAAGTGGCACCGTCCTGTAGAAACCACATATCGTCCACATCCATATCTTCCAATTCGGGTCATAAAAAGTTCGTTATCATCTCACGATAGTGAACACTATTCACAGTAACTGCCTGACCGGCCTCATTTTGGAAAAAATATGGCCCAATGATACCGCCGGCCCATAAACCGCACCAAACAGTCACTCTTTGTGGGTGCATTGGTTTTTCGGCAATCACTCTTGGATTATCATTCGCCCAAATGCGGCAATTCTGCTTATCGACGGATCGACTGAGGTGAAAATGTGCCTCATCACTGAAGATGATTTTCTTCGAAAGTGCGCGATATGCATTTTGAATTGAACGCCCGTTTACATAATAACCCTGAATAACTTTAACGTGATGCTCGATTGCGGTTGTTTGCATGGTTCAAATTGAGTTAGTCTGAAATTGAAAAGTGTCGAATAAAATGGAGAAAACAACTTGACGTTAGGTGTGGTTTACATTCGATATCGGCCCTTCAACTTTAACCACTCTTTGCAAAAAAAATTATTTAGAGTGATCTTTATCTTTATTTTGACCTGTACGTGCTTCATTGCTTGTCCGTTCGAATACGGCAGCTGTCTGGTTCACAAGTGTCAAATAGGTATGATTGACGTACATACAATGAAATATTCAAAAATGATAAATCTTCCGATACGGTGACTAGTTTTGCGACACTTTGATTGTAAATAAATATTTTTCGAGCAAAATAAAAAGTCGCTTTGGTTTTGGATAACACCTTGTACAGCACACATTTTTTTTTTACGTATCACTGTATCTCCGTTCTCATCATATCCAAAGTCTAGTATATCAATCATATTTTGAATGATCTCCGCAAATATCGAAACTTGACACGACCCTCCAACCGAAATTTCGCTAACTGACTAAGCTACTAAACGCAACAAAATAGTGCGGAAGCGCTAGTTGGATTCTGGATAAATCACTACTCTAACCAACCAACCAACCAAGCTGATAAACGACTTACCTTCGCAGTTGAAATTAGTCAGCTACGTTTCAAAGAGGATATTAAATCTATCAGCTTCGTCAAGAGGATGCATTATATCATTCTCTTCAATATTGCTGTCTCACGGACCTTAAGGTGAACAACTCTAGTTAGCGCACAGAACAAGTTTTTACTGTTGTAGGCTTCATTACTTTGAGTCCTAATGGTTTCTGCAAAACCAGTCTTGCAGCGAAGGAAGTGGCATTCTTTTGAAACTTGGGAAACGCCATACTAATCTGGCGGAAGATATACTATTTGATGTGAAGCACACACGAATAGACATGCAATCACATTTCCTTGGCTTCTTGGCACCACAACATCTACTCAGGTTTCTTTAAAAAGGGACCCCTAGTGCAGTGAAATGAACTTAAATAAACTTAATTGTGTCTGAGTGCTGTACTTCCTAGTCTGTTCCGACAAAAAAACCAAACAACAAAAACCTTTCCCACTTCCATTTTTTAGCCATTAAACACAGATGGTAATACTACCTAAATGAGGCTTACTACCGGGACTTTTTATTGTTGATGCTGTTAATCTGAGCACTTTTGCAAAGGCAAACTATCTGGCAAAATGGGAACAGCAAACAAAAAAAATCATAAGAAATTTCAAAAATTCGCAAAAGTTGCTACAAATGACTTTCGCGTAAATACAATTTTTAATTACTGACAATTGATCCAGTAGGCAATAAAGTTAATTGTTAAAATGGCAATCTGATTGTGCAACGAAATACAAAATTGTAATAATAGGAATACTTTTCTTGTAATCAAAAAATTTGATAGAAATGAGAGTAGATAATTCCACTCATCTAAACGAAATTTCATACTTGCACACGAATACTACTGACGTACTTGCGTTTGCGACATAAGTGGAATGAAGTTATTGTCAAGCATTTTGATTACTTTCTGTAAAGTTTTCCTATTCGAATTCGAGTTTAGGCTATACATTTTTGCAAAGCTGTTGAATGAAATATTTTCAAATGGGTTTGTAAAAATAAAAAAAAATAAAAATAAAAATAGCCACACTATGTAAACTCATTTAAGTACTTTAAGGAGGTAGATATGTGAATTTGTTGAAGTTCCAGCATGGCACTCCTCAAGTAGAACTAAAGCGCCGCTTTGATACCATTATGAGACCTCCAACAAGCAGATATCTACGGCCCGCCAGAGCTGTTGAGATAATGGAAAAGATTGATGGGACTGGCGCACTGTCCCAGGCTTTTGAAGAAGGGAGCGCCCAGGGACCTTAATCGTATAGATGCCAAACAGAGAAAGTGCTCAAGAGTCTCCTTCTCTGAAAGGTCCCCACAGCTTCTGCAATGGGGGGTAAATAGTAACCCTAGCTATTCCGCGTATGTGCCGATCGTCCATTGACCGGTAAACACAGCTACGAGTTTGAAAATTGAATGGCGGAGAGTCCTAAGGACTTTCTGAGTCTTTCGTATATCGTATAGGGCCCAAAGGGTTTTCGAAATAGCTCATGAAGAAATGGAGCTCCATCTTTTCTGTGATTTCATGAGAAATAATTTGTGTGGTTCTCTTTACCAACTATCAGGGGGATGCCGATGACCGGGTAGGAGGTCTCTGAGGCCCATTTAGTCTTCTTCCTAGCAGATCAGAGAAATGTTACCTGCACACCCAAGAAATTTGATCTCCTCCTTACAGGAGTTTACTAGTTTTGCTCTTCACCATGGCGTCGTCTTGATCGCGGCTGGATTACATAGGCCTGCGAAATCTCGCTTTTTTACAGTTTCTAAAACCGCTATGGGTATTTCCTGAAGGTTTTTTTTATGCTGAAAACGAATATGACCTTGAAAATGCTCCAACAGGTCAGGATTTTTGGCAATTTGAGGTTAAATAGTCAAAAAATGCAGATTTTTTAATTTTCCACAACGGCATCGCAAAGTACTACTCTTTAGCTTTAAGGTTCTTTGTTTTAAAAATTTTTGCGATTAATATAAAAAAGTTATTCTATTTTGAACCTCGCAGGACTGTGTTATCGGAGAAAATGTTAATAACTCCCTCGCTCCCGCGTTCCCTAAGCATTTTGCGTGCCTGCAGGATCACAAAGACTCTGCTTGAAAGACTCTGCGGCAGTTTAAAGGAGATAGATAATAATAGTCTTATTTAGAAAAAACCCCTGCTCCGACTCCCAATTCCATCTGAAAACCGTCAGTGAAGACAGAGGTGCAAGCTTCGATGCAGATTTCCCCCCCGATACTTTAAGTAAGGAACGCAATTTTTTATGGGAGATACACATTTTTTTTTTAATTTTATTTTAATGAATTCTTTATTATTTTTAAATTTTACGTTTTCATGCCTGGCTAAGAGTAATATGCATGCGAGAGGCTTGGTTTTTGTGGATAAATACGAATTTACACATTTTTATTAAAAATAAAGTAAATAAAAATTAGGAAAAATAAGTAAAGAAGAGTATAAATCCTTGTCGAACCAAAATTTATGTTCTGGTTTTTATTGGTCATCTTAATAGTCATAGTCGTGATTGCAGATACGGTCACAAACTTAGTCAAAGCCATTGCCTAAGTGATAGTCATTGTCATAGTCATAGTTGGCGAAGTAGGAACAGTTATAAACATGGTCGCAGTCATAGCCATAGTCATGTTAGTAGGCATGCCTCTGGTCATAGTCTATCCGGAATTGCCTGTCTCCCATATGACGCGTCCCCAGGTGGCGGATAGGGGAATGCTCATGCAGAGTAGGTCGGAAATTAAGTTCCACTCGTGAACCAAAACAGACAAAAACCTGCTTAAAGGAGTAGCAAAATGCGAGTGTCTTATAGTAAGCGGCTGTTGAGTCAGCGTCTGACTTAGATTGAGTGGTTGTACATATACGCAAGGATTTGATGTGGTACACAAAAATTCAAGAGCAATGGACACATATTGAGCGGCACTCTGGCCAGCGTCTGTTTCCCATGAAAAGAGCTGCTGCATTTCATCATGTCGATAGATCATAATGACGACAAAGCTAATGTTTTAGAAATGATGATCGCGAGCTGACAACTGTGGTATTTAGTTATCTTAATAAGCGAGATTGACCTCTCGTTGAAACGGATGATCGCCTAATAGCTCAGCTGCCTCCGTCCTGATCAAACTCTGGCAGATCCTCAGAATACGTTGGATACCCATCGCCACTAATCTGGCCGTGCTGGTTTGGTTGATGTTGTCCCGATTACCTCCAGCCTGGCTCTGAATTTGTGTACCGCAACAAGTCTAGCGTGGCTTCCCTGCTTTGCATAGACTAATAGGCGCACGGGGCTAATAGGTAACTGCACAAAAATCGATGGGTCCGAAAGGCGAACCTACACTAGCAACCGCTTCATCTTCAGACTGATGGAAATGCTGAAGAGTCGTTGCAGAGTCGTGTTGACAAAGTCTGACTGATTAGAGTTAGCATACTAAATAAGGGCCCCCCGACGTGCTATTTAACGGCAAGGTTCTGGGAGGCGCAACCGTTCGGACAAGAGGAGGTTATAGTTCGAGTTAAAGTCTCACAAAACTGGTACATAGATAATTCCAAAACGCTCCAAAGAATAGGAGCAGGAATAGTGGGACCTAGAGCACACAAATCCCTAACACTAAGTACAGATAGCACAAGTTTCCATGCGGAGCTCTTTGCCATATGAAAACAATGGAAATCATATCCAAAAGAGGGTTCGAGAAAGTAAAAATTAAAATCGGTTTTCAAAGCCTTGAATAGCTTCACATTGAAGTCAAAAGTCCTAATTGAATGTAACAATGCACTCAACAAACTGGCCACTCATAATAAGGTCTCACTGGTTCGGGTACCAGGACATGAGGGACACGAAGGAAACGAGAAAGCAGACTTTTATGCCAAAAAAGGGGCATATTGGACCATATCCATTTTTCGGCTTGAACAAAAATAATATAAATCAGGAAACCAAAAAATGGATCCAAACTAAAATCAGCGAACACTGGAACGGCACAAGCGGCCTTAATCACTCCGAAAAGTTTTTGCACTTCAATGTCAACAGAGTAAACTCTGCTTTAATACTAGATAAAAAGCGCCTTAGATTACTCTGTGGAGCACAATAGGACCAATCAGTACTAGTTTATGCAGGTTCTGCTGTAGTGAAGAGGAGTCTATGGAACACTTAATCGCAAACTGCGAGGCATAAAGCCACAGGAGACACAGATTCCTGGGCTAGTAGTAGAGGAGGAAGACCTACAATTGCTCCCTCCTATTAAGGAGCTGGTTCGATTCCTCGGTATACTAAATAATTATAATTAAGCACTTAGAGGCGCACAGTAGATCAATCTGGTCATAGTGCATAAAGGCCTTAGCCTAACCCGTACAACCATTACCAGTACCATTACCAAAGTCTCACACTGATAGCCACAATGGCCTTCTAGGCTTTCGACGCTTTCCGCCTACTAAAATTGCATAATCATAGGCACAATCATAGTCGTAATCTAAGTCATAGTTATACTCCCAGTCTTAGTCGCAATCTTATTCATAGTCAAAGTCAAAGACATATGTAGTCATAGTGATAGTGGTAGTCTAAGTCATGGTGATAATCATTGTCATAGGGGCATTACCATAGGGATAGTCATAGTCCCACGCTTAGTCATTGATAAATCTTATTGATAGACACAGTCAAATGATACCGTCCTACTTCATTCATTTGCAAAAGTCGTACGTTAATGTACCTCCTTTGGTAGATGTTGATAAAGTTAATGGAGATGCACACGATTGCTTAAATATGCTATCCCTTGCTTTTCCTTCGTATTTGCGAATTCTCATTGCTGTGAGATCACTTCCTACTGCGTCTATCCACCGATTTCTCGGTCTTCCCTTCGCCTCCGCACCAATTATCTTTCCAGTCATGGCTTTCCTTACAGCGGATTCAGCAGGCATACGGAGCACGTGACCTAGCCACCGCATACGCTGCGCCTTTACAAAACTCACAGCTGTCTCGTCTTATATAAGTTCGTTCAATTCCGAGTTGTACCTAATTCTGTAGCCGCCATCTTCATTTTTAATGGCTCCGAACACTTTCCTTAAAATTTCGAAGTTATCAATAAGCGCAGTGTCATTAATTTTCATAGTCCACACCTCGCAACCATATGTCAAAATTGGTCGTATAAGAGTTTTATGCATGGTCAGCTTCGTAGATCTAGATAAAAGACGAGACCTAAACAAACTAAGGTGGGAATACACAGTGCTCCTAAAGCAAGGGCAGGGTTTTTGAAAATGGATCCAAGATTTTCCAACGTAGAGTATTCGTATATGACCTCTAGATTTCAAATTTTCAAACCCCGAAATCGTACCTGATCCTATTTTAAAGATAGAGTAAGTTTACCTGTGGTAAATCTAGTTGAAAGATTTACATTACTTATTTTCAGTTTAAATGTGCATAGGTTCATGTCTACGCCAGATAAAGATCTAGTAGGCCTTGCCAGGCTAGACGTTTATTTTTACATTTCACAATATCTAAAAAGTCACTTGTAGTCTAGCAGCCATCATCTCAACAACACAAATACCTGTAATTTAAAATAAACTCACAATCCTAATATAAATCACCTTTGACGCAAACATTTTGGTCCTATTCAACACTAAAAAACTGAAATAATTTTTGTTAAATTACGAATAAAAAAGGCTTTGCAGATATTTTCAAGTAGTGTTTGACTTGTTTAGAATGGTGCAATCGACAATACGAAAGCTTGTTCTCACGATGAAAATAGACGTAAAGTCTGCGGACCTTGCGGTACAAAAATTTCTTTTGGCAAAAAAAAGCCGAATAAATTTCTTATAAACGAAAAGTATGAAACATTGATAAAGAAATTTATAAACAAAGATTATGATTTAAATAACGAAAAATACCCCCTTAGCATATGCAGAACTTGCTACCTCACACTTTTTGATGCAAGTAACAACATTTTTACAAGACCTTTTCCAGACATGCCAGATTACAATAGTTTGGTTTTACCTAAAAGTACTCGCACATCTATGGACAGTTGTAATTGTTATGTATGTTTAACAGGCAGATATAAAGGTCATGAGAAAGTAGTAAAGGGTAAGGGTTGTAAACGAAATTTCGAAACTAAGATTGATACAACTAATGGTCTTTATGGATCCTCAAATATTGACAAACTTGCAAAGAAACACAGCCAAAAAAAGGAAAAAACTAATATACAAATATGTAAAAAATGCTTACAAGAAATTGGTAAAGGCAAAAAACATTCATGTAATAATATTCAAGGCAATGCTTTAAAAATAATAGAAAAACTTCCTGATGTCAAGCAAGAAATCGTTGCGTCAACTATTATTAGAACCAAAATTGATTCTGAAGACGATATAAATCGACACATTAAGAATAAGAAAATTGAGTTGAGTACGAAGGGTTCTAAAATGAGAGTTGTTGTTAATCCTAATGAAAAAAAGGACATTACGTTCAGTGAAGAGCGTTTGGATAATTTGCGAGTAAACCTTGGCTTATCCAGTAATAAAATGAAAAGCATTGCTAACTTTTTAAGATCAAATGTTGGAAGAAAGTCAGTACCCGTTGACTATAAGAAGCACATGTCAGAAAAATCGAAACTTTTACAAGATATATATGAAAAAGATAAATACTTTTTTGATTGTGATGATGCAAAAAAAGAAGAAAGACCAGTAGTTTACGCAAATGCGGAAGAACTTTTTGATGCAGTAATTATGGAAAGAAAACTTGAAGGGAATGTTTGTGTTAAAGCAATGGCTGACGGGGGCCGCGGATTTTTTAAAATTTCTTTATCAATATTTCAAGAAAATTCTGATGGTGATGATTTTAATTATGATGATTTAACAATTCATGATAAAAATCAGAGAAGTCTTTATTCTGAGGGAGGTAGCGCAAGTAAGAAAGCAAAATTGATGAGCGTGAAACGAGTTATACTACTATGCATTGTACCTAAGATAAAGGAAACGTATGGAAACGTAAAACTTTTGTTTGACATCACTAAAATAAATAACATTCCCTTCAAGTTCGTTTCGGATTTTAAATTGATGCTTATCATAAATGGCCACCAGACGGCATCTGCAATGTTTCCTTGTCCTTATTGTTTTGTTTCACTTAACGACTTGAAAGAAAACAAGACATCTGGACAGGAAGATGTGCTTTACAATCAATGTAGTTCCAATGCAGATAATTTTGAAAGCAATGTTATCAAACTGAAATCATACGGAGATTTAAGAAACGATTATGAACAGTTCAATCTTGCTGGTGGAAATAAGAAAAACAGCAAAGAGTTTCATAGCACTATTAACCTCCCTCTATTTACCGAAAGTGATGACATCACTGTGTTAGAAAAATGCGTAATTCCTGAATTACACGTGCTAATGGGCTTCGTAAACCATCTGTTTTGGAAAGGTTTAGTACCCCTTTTGGGAAAAGATAAAGCTTTGATATGGCCAAAAAAATTAAAACTTATTTCCAAAAACTACCACGGAGATTGTTTCGAAGGCAATGCATGTAGGAAACTTTTAAAAGAAGCTCACAAACTAAATGATCCTGAGATTTATGAAACTGTGGGGTATTTAAAAATCATACCTTTTACCAATGCTTTTGTAATAATGAATAAAGTTGTCGATTGTAGTTTTACATCTGGAAAAGTAGGACCAGAACTAAACGTTCATTTGGATAAGTTAAACAAAGCTTTGATTGCCTTACATGAAATTGAAGAGATCTCAGTAACCTTAAAAATTCATGTCTTAAAAACCCACATTATGGAATGTCTTCAATTCATAAAACACAATGATGGTCTAGGATATTGGTCCGAGCAAAGTGGAGAGTCACTCCACCGTGAATTCTCGCAAACTTGGGAGAGATATAAAATAAATACAATCGAAGATGAGTTATACTTAGAGAAGCTTTTTACAGCAGTTGTAGAATTTTCATCACTTAATACATAATCAAAATTTTGATTCCAAGGAGTATCGTTATCGCTCAAGTTTTTATTTAATAATAACATTTAAAAAAATCAAAAAAAAACCAAAAAAAAAATATAAAAAAACAAAAAATCAACCAAAAAAAATTTAAAAAACAAAATGGGACCAGGTTACCACTACGTCCCCGTCGTTGGTCCTGGGTTACGCTGAAAGTGGTTTACATTTAAGTACATACATAAGTAATACATACATTTATCTTTAAAATAGGATCAGGTACGATTTCGGGGTTTGAAAATTTGAAATCTAGAGGTCATATACGAAAACTCTACGTTGGAAAATCTTGGATCCATTTTCAAAAACCCTGCCCTTGCTTTAGGAGCACTGTGAATAGTACGCTCTATTAGCGGCGTCAACGCGATCTTTGATTGCGGGTGTTGAGTTACCGCTACAAGTGAACATAAAACCTAGATATTTAAAAAGTATATGCACCTACATGAAGATTCTGTGCATTTGTGTGCCGTCTTGATTTCAGTATGTATTTCGTTTTACACTCGTTAACGAAGAGGCCAATATCATTGGCAATTTTGGCAATTTTTAAAAAGATTTCATTTAAGTTGTTCGTGTTCCTCGAAAGAATGGCGATATCGTCTGCATAGGCACGTATTTTCGTTGTTTTAATTAGTAATGTACCACCTTTGTTGATTTCTTTTATAACAAAATGCAGCATCGAATTGAATATGGCACCAGATTAAATTGTGAATGACTTTGTCAGCTTCCCTTGGATGATTACTTTTCCTTTTGTATCCGTGAGCGTAACGATGATTAGCTTTACAAGTTTTGCTGGAATTCCTAGGCTAAGCAGTACGTAAAAAATTTTATCTCTCCTGGAGCTATTAAACGCTTGTTTGAAATCTATAATCATATTCGTGGTGTTTTTCAAAGATTTGACTGAGGACAAAGCACTGGTCGATTGTCGATTTTCCCTTGCGGAATTTACACTGATAGTCTTCAATAATGGTCTCTGTATATTCATTGATACAATGATAGGGACATTAGTAAAAACTTTATAAGTAGAGTTAAGCAGTGAAATATCATCTTTGATTTACAGAATTGAAAATCCTCGCTGTCTTAAACATATTGAGAAATGCACAAAGGGCATTCTTTCACATATCTTTGTCTGGACCGATAAGCTTCTAGCTTGTACTGGTTAAGTCAGGTATTTTCTCAGTACTCAATCAGTTCTTTATTTATTATTTCTCATCGTTAAAAAAAACTGGTATGAACCGGTTTCAGTTGAAAAAGATAACCAGCGTGTAAGCGGGTTATCACTCATCCTTCAAGACACTGAAATCTATAAACTACTACAGAAACATCCTCCATTAACTTTATGATTGTGCCTGCTGGGAAAAAAATCTAATTTTCGACTGCCGATTTCGAAGCATTCACATTTTTTGCATTGGAGCTTGAATTTACAGTGAGTAATCATTTTCATAACTTTGCTGTGAGGAGTTCAATGGTATCCACCTGATCACATCGAATATTATCCACCTTCATTTTTTCACATTTTACTCTGAAAGCTTCTCGGTCAGTGAACATGAAACGATTTCATTCTTATTTTTACTTTGTGATTTATTTCTTATCTTCACTCCTCTTCAATCTGCATTTAAGCTATTTTTAAATCTGTTCACGCTTTTTTAACGATTTTATTTGTAAATTTGTTGCATGTTGAATCCTGGAAGTTACAGACTCATCTACCGTGCCGTGCAACACAATCAAGTGTCAGTCCATGAATAATTCACTAAAGTGTGTTGCCACCACTTATGTAGTTGTTGGTGTTATTGGAGTTGCTGCCACACCACAACCAGCCAACTGCCAGCAGTCGTATAAATTCATCGTGCCTGCCACTGCCTCAGTTGTAGCCCACATATGTGACATATTGCAGTGATTTTACGTTTATTACCACAACTAAGTAGATGGGCGCGCGCACGTGTATGTGTTTCCAGCGACAACGCCAGCAGCAGCAATAAAATCATTCAGCAAACACACAATGATGCGACTGGAGAGCCTGCAACAAGCGTAGTTAAACACACAGACCCTTCAGGGAAAATCACTCGTACAGTAAAATCGCAGAAGTAAAATCAATCCACAATTCAGTTGTGGCACTACTTAACCAATCTATTTTTATTTTAGTTATTTGTAGTTCTTTTTATGCGTACAAAAGCAAATAACTTATTTTTATGCGCTTCAAAAGCGACCTCATTTCCTTAGGCACCAACATTAATTTTTCTACAAGCAAATCCATTATTTTTGCATGCCAGTATAGGATTTAATTAGCATAGCAACTGCTGATCCCATTTAGGTCAAATACGCACTGTTCTGTTCGATTACTGATTGCCATTTTGAAGGTAATTCAATCAGTTGCTCTCTCATAGAACCTCTCACCCAAATTGGCAACAAATAGAAGCAGTACCACTCCTTTTTTCATTATGCCGAGGATTTGCGCTTTACAGTGTACGAGATGAAGGTTTTGAGAAAAAGTTCTTAATAGGTATAGCACAAATCAACGTGACATTAATTTTTTTTATTTTTTATATTCAATTATTATCAAGTAAATAAAATAGAACCCATATGCAAGTCCGAAGCGGTATGAAACATCAGAAACATCTGTAGGGCATTCGGAAGATGAAATTTGAAGATTTGAATACCTAATAAATGACAAAAAATCTAACGGTATATTTATACAAATAAGTATGTATTTTGTCGTAAGTATATGTCAGAGTGCCTTACACGGCCGGAGCAGCCGAATGGGTTGGTGCGTGACTGCCATTCGGAATTCATAGAGAGAACGTCGGTTCGAATCTCGGTGAAATACCAAAATGAAGAAAAAGTGTTTTTCTAATAGCGTAATTTTCAAAAAACACGGCTTCGAGATAATCGCGTCTAAAGTTTTGCGTGCACTTCATTTATGGATAAGGTCGCGCGCTTCCACGGTCTGTAACTTTCGTGCTAGTGCTCCGATCTTTATGATTTTTTGAATTTATATTTTTAAGGCGATGTACTTTTAGAATTTGTCATAAAATAATTTTCAATTTTTTAGTCCAGCACAAGGTATACGAGTATAACCCCTTAAGTGGGGAAACCGGTTTAGGAGGCCAACAATTTGGTGTTCTTCGAGAATTTTTTGAATAAAGAAGGAATAATCAGAAATTGTTTAAGTTAAGAGGATATTCTTTTTATGTTTTTAGGTACACTTTTAAATTTTTTTTAAGCTATTTTCGCGGGAGATAGTGGCGTAGGAGCGTGCCGTCCATCCGAGTGTCTGGCTGGTGGGATTTCGTGAAGCTGCAATTTTTCTCTGAAATTAATATTTTTTTTTTTTTAATTAAGAACATATTTGCTAAGAATATGAACCTAATTGTGCTAAAAAAATATTGAAAATTGCATGCTTTTGAGGCGGTTGAACACAAAGTAGTTTTTTACCATATTTTTTAATCTATTTTGCTTAAAAACCCATATTTTAAATAATAACATAATCCCAGAATTAGGTTCATATAGATTAGAATTGAATAAAGAAAAAATCCCGAAAAATTTTAGAACGACTGATCGACAACTTTTTAAGCGAGAATGCCCACCAATTGAAAAAAAGTAGTTTCGAGAAAAACGTCAATCTAACTAACCCGCGCTGCGGTGCAGAATCGACGGGCAGTCACTTAAGTGCTCATAGAATCGGGAATAATGCGAATTTTGCTTTAAAATTTTTACCACATAATCTTGAGTAGTTATACTAACAACTTTTGCAATAAAAAAAAATCGATTTTGTGATCGATCTAAACCGGTTTCCCCCCGTAACACCTTCTGAAATACTAAAAATAACAAATTGCAAAAATTGATTATCTTGAAATACATTTAACTCTCTCTGCACCATTGAAAAACATGCATGCAGTTCAGAGCTTGTGAAATTTCCTGCATGGCATCCACGTAAACGCCCATGGCATGCAACGAAACAAAAATAATACTAAGTAAATCTAACTGTGATCAGCCAGCGTTGGCTGTGGCCCACTGCGGGACGCGACTTCGACTCATTGTGCCATTTTTTAATTTAACTTTTTTATTTTTCTTTTTTTTCTTTATTTTCACTTCTCCCTGTGCGCTCAAAAGCAAATGCAACTTGAATTAACTGGAAATCCGCAAGTGTGTGTTTTTCATATTTTTTTTTTGTTTGTTTTGAATTTTATTTCTCTGTTATTATGTAATTTGAAATCTCACTAACAGAATGGACAACAGCAGTGTATAAAGAAAACCAACAGACATTAATGAATGACGGTTGCAAAGGCAGAGAGAATAAAAAAAATGTAACAGCCAGAGCTCAGTAGCATCAGCACCAACGATAGCAAAAAGCACAAGACGCGCTGTAATCGACAATGGCAACTAAATAATGAAAAGTGAGAGGATTCCCAGTACACTTTTGTACTTTTTTGAGTTGCTGCTACACGGGAATCGGAACGGATTGGACTAAAAAAGGAAGTGTGCACGTAAATAGAAACAAATAAACAGGTGGCTAAGGTGGATGCTTTGCTAAACATACGTGTGCACGCAGATGTGTATGTATGTATGTAATTCAGACAAGTCCGTTTGCCCTATTTCGGTACTGTGTTCCATCTCTGATTTTATGTGCTGCACAGTTTCACAAAGGTGAGCATTTTTTGGTTAAGTTTGATTTAAATTGTCACGTGCAAGTAGCTAATTTATCAAACTAAAAATTACATCCATTATGGATTTTAATGCTCTTCTTCTTGATGAATGCGATAACCGCTTACGCGATTTTGGCTGAGTCGTTTCTTTTTCGTACTAACCGGTGCCAGTTGGACACACCAAGTGAAGCCAAGCCCTTCTCCACCTCATCTTTCGAATGCAGAGGAGGCCTTCCTCTTCCTCTGCTACCACTAGCTTGAGTCGAATACTTTCAGAGCCAGAGCATTTGGATTTTAATGTTAATATTAAGAAATTTCGGAAAATTTAACTAATTTTAACGATCTCTAAGGTATATTTCTGTAGATTGAAATTAAAAAAATACCAGTGAGTACAGCGTAGTACACATAACAGAAGTGAAACTTTCAAGGCAGACAAAGAAAGAGGGAGAGAGCCAAGAGAGAATGAGAGAGAGAGAGAGAGAGGGAGAAAGAATATATATCTAAATAAATTCACAACATTTGCAGAGAATACAAATAGACAAAATTCACATAAAACGGAGAAGTGTCGACCGGTGTAAGTAAACGCCGGACACAAACCGTGGCAACAACGCGCACTACTCCGAGCGTTTATCAGCCGCACAAACGCAGCGATTCCAGTACCGCAGCAACGCCACAAATTACCGCAAGGCAATACAAATAAATCCGACGCCGGAATGGATAGCACTTTAAAGTACGCACAAGCACTAGCCAGGAAACGAAAATAGGCGCCAAAAAGCAGGTAATAAAAAAAAACGCCAAAAAAAATTGGGACCAAAAAATTCCCCAAATAGTAAGCCCCAAGGAAATATAGCGCCAAAAACTAGGCATCAAAAATATATTTCCTACAAGTTTGCACCAACAAATAAGCGCCAAAAAGTTGGCAGTGTTCTTTCTCACTAAAAATTAGCAACCAGAAGGAAAAACTCTGCAAAATAGCCTAAAGTGTATCTTTGATATACATAAGGTATAGCTCTCTCTCTCCTTTTCCTTTACTTTATATCTTTTTTCTCTCTCGCGGAACGAAAATGCCCCAAACGTTGCATGGCCTTGAAATTTTACTCTCCATTCTCGCTCGCCCATCGACGCCTAAGATGCTTCACTTCAAAAATAAATAAATAAATAAATACAATTTTTTAATTTCAGTTACCAACTGAGATGGCTATCATGCCACCAGAAAAAAATGTTCTGGAAACGTTCCCACGACAGTTGACAGTTGTATTACAGTGTTACAGAATGTAACCGGAACGACTCGGATTTATATCCGGTCAAGGACTCTCAATTCAGCAGCATTTCCCGTATTTGTATGGGGAATATTTATGCTGCTACAATAACAACAAGAGTTTTCTGAAAATATGGTCTCTCGCGGTGCCAAGTATCTTCGCCATTTCAAAATTTGTCTTTTTCATAATAAGAAAAAAAAAATTCCTTTTACTTTTTTGAAAAATTCTACGTCCAATAGTTTCCGAAAACGAAAAAAATAGTATTTGCAGCAGTCTATTTTTCACACCCTTCTACCTATTAAAGGCATATTCGTCTTTCTTGAGAAAATATCAAGACATATAAAACTGTGTTTGACCTTAATTTAAATTTAATATATCATAAAGGGTGGTTAGGTTTAAAGGGCCGATGTTGATTTTGAATAAAATACAAGTTTTTTAAGAAATTATGGTCATTTCTCTTTATTATGATAATAGTGGTGTGGCTCAATTACGTATTGAACAAAATATTGGCCAAATGACCGCCGCGGTCTCGGCGGCACACCTCCATTCGATGGTCCAAATTTTCGATGACGCTGAGGCACAATTGAGGTTCTATGCCGTTAATGTGCCGAATTATCTCATCCTTTAGCTCTTGAATTATTGCTGGCTTATCGACGCACACCCTTTCTTTCAAATAACCCCAAAGAAAGAAGTCCAACGGTGTCGTTGACGTTTAGGTGTGGTTCACATTCAACATCGGCGCTTGAAATTTAACCACCCTTTACATAAGACCTAATTTTTTGCACTTTAGAAAGCGAAAATTCTCTAATTTGGGGCTCATAGCAACTAAAATCGGGATGTTTAGAACTTCAAAAGCACCGATAGCCCATTAAATCGGGATTGACACTTTGGGTTCACATGGGATACGCTCTCAGTGGGCCAGTGACTAAAGAAAATGAAGCTATTCCTTTCCACCTCTACATTTAATAATCATTGCGCTAAAAGGCAGTATAAATATTCACTTCACAAGTCACTTTTCACCTCAGTGCATTATAAATTTTAACACTGTCCGACCACTACTAGCACCGTTTCCGTATGTGTCCTAGATTTACATTTAAGATAACACGCGGAATTGGCATGCGGTCTGCGTAGGTACTTCCTCGTCTTTTGTGGAATTTAATTCCCCACACACCCAACCACATGCACACCAACACACCCCCGTTTGTCTGGATTTGTTTAGCTTTGCTGCATCTGTTGATCAGGTTTTCGCTCATTTCTCGCCAACTTACGTACCCTCACTCACAGACGTGTGTATGTGTAAGTACGCATGCATGTATGTGTATTGTATTTGCTGCAAGCCGCAAAATGTGCCAAATTCAAAGATATCCATCACATAAATTACCTGCATCGAAAGCGTAATTGTTATCACAGCAGCATAAGCCAAGCACCGCCACAGCTAAGCGGCTAAAACAATAGCAAGTCAGCGCGAAATTAGCCATGCGCTCATGCGCACGCACATTTACACGCCAAAGCAAATAGCAAATGAACGTAAGAGTGGCTCATCAGCTGCACACAAGACGCGCAAAGCTCCAAGCAGTCGAGTCTCAAACCGCCAACGCGTCTGATTAATTTTTTAGCTGCAAAGCAAAGTGAATTTCGTAGCCCCAAAAAGTTGGCGCTCATTTTTTTTGATTTTTTATTTCTGTTTGCTGATTTTGTATCTTTGGTCATACGTCGGCGGCAACACGCTTCACCTATTTGCTACGGTGCCGTTGAGTGCGTGCAGTTTTTTTGTTTTTGACATGTACGTGGCTGACATGTCTAGCCGGCGGCAACTGACGTGCAAAGCCATCGTCAAACACCGGTAATGTTGTTGCCTGTGTGTGCGTGTGATGTTGTGGCTGCTGAGGTGATGGCTACTGCCGACATTTTTCAATTATTTATTTTGCAAATTTATGCGAATCATGTCAGTGGTTTGTTGGTTTTAATTGAATACGATTTGTTTTTTCTTTTATTCGCACAAATTTGTCATAAAATTTAAATGACAATCACACGAAGTATTTTGTAAATGTTTGGCATTAATTTTATTGCCGAAAATGAGGCTAATCTTTCTCTTGTTGTTCTTCTTGTTTTTAATGATTATTATTATTAGTATTGTGAGGGGACTCAGCACAGAAAAAAAAATAATAATAATAATAAAATAACTACTGCACTCCCTGCATGGAATCAGAGCATTTCTCTGAGCTCCACTTCCTCAATAAATGCAATAGAAATAATCGTCAGAGCCAATGGCTCAAGCAAGCAGAGACTTATAACTTTTAATGTTCACTTCATAGCCTGCAAAGATTGAAATTCACAGACTTCAATAAACAAATAAATATCTGTCAAAAACCTCCGCTGATAAACGAAAGTTTTCTACATTTCCGTTTAGAACAAAAAATTTGGCTAATCAACGCCGTATGCAGCAACCTAATCTCTGTCTGTCTAGTTCATTGAATTTTGAGCAGAAATTTTGCCAGCTAAAACAGAAAAGACTAAAATTTTGTTAAATAGAAAAAAAACAATTCCTTACTTGGGGTGAACCTATCGATGCCTCATTACATTCTCATAAAGAAATTTTGCTAAAATATGCCTAATAATCGAAAAAGAAGGAAAAGAACCAAACAGGCGGAGAAAGAAAAAAGTGGCTTTGGATCAGAGGATGACGACCAACAGTGGCTAATTACGTTCGTATTCATCGTTTCAAGCTACTGATGGATTTCACCAAATGTGTGATATTTAAACCCGTAATATTTGCAGGTGTAGCAGAAAAGTGAGAGCGCAGATGTCTAAATCTTTGCCCGATGAGAGCCGGACAGTTGAGAAAAAGGTGCTGCGATGATTCCACCTTTTCCTGCAGACAGCTTCTGCAGAAAGGAGTTGAAGCCATCCGAAATCTCCCTGCATGGGCACCTAATGGACAATGTCCGGTAAGGATACCTACCAAATTCGAGATCTGCGGATTTCTTACCCTTAGGAGTACGTGTCCGACTAGACCGCGATCTGCCCGCGGTCAAAAAGTTTCCGCGACTTTACATATATGTGCTAAGGGAACCTCAATTCTCTCGTTTTGGGATTAAATAGTCTCCACGGTCCGTCTAGCCAGCTCATCAGCCCAGCCGCTATAGCCGGACAAAAGCCAAGAAGAGTGATCTGATTTATAATCCCCTTCCCATCAGGGTACACTTGTTGGGTTTTCGATTATTCCAATGATGGCTATACACATGCCCACAAAGTCTGCGTTCACCCTACAATAACTTTTTAGTGAATCAAACACACAACCTGATTTTATAATTTTTATAAGATTGTATATATTTATATGTTTATTATATGTTTAAGTTTTAAAAACAAAAATAAATTTGAAGATTCCTCACATAAGCTTTTAGATAACGGTGAATAATAATACGAAAACATGATATGCTATATGCAAAAATTAAATCTAATATTTAGTTGGATATCCACGTTGCTTCAGGACTTCACTCAGCCTCATGACACTCCGCAAAACCTCTTTATTAGTAATCACTTGCGGACGAACTCTTTTTTCCAATAGATCCGACAGATGCTCGATGAGGTTAAGATCTGGGAACTGTGGCGGTGTTTTAAGCTGTTTTGGGGCGTTGTACAAGAGCCAAAGCTTAACGTTCTCGGCTGTGTGCTTCGGGTAGTTATCTTGTTGGAACCAAAATGTTCTTGATAAGCCGAGATTTTCTGCACTTTGCTTTAAACTCCGTTTTAGTATGTTCAAGTATCCCCATTTATCCATCGTCGAATCAATAAATTCTAAATGGCCCACCCCATTTGCCGCCATGCAGCCCCAAACCATAACCCCGCCACCTCCGTGCTTAATCGTGCCAACAAGATTTTGCTTTTCAAGAGCAGTTCTAGGTTTTCGCCAAACAATTTGACGGCTTTTTATGCCGAATATACAAAATTAACTTTCGTCTGAAAATATTACTTTTCTCCAGAACTCGGGAGGCTTATTTATGTACTCATTAGCAAACTGAATGCGTTTACGTCTGTTCACAAGAGAAATGAAAGGGCGACTCTACCAGATGTAAAAATTCCAGTTTGTCGAAAATTTGTTACAACTCGCTGAATAGAGGAATACGTTCTCCCAATAGATTTTTCAATATTTCGGAAACTTTGTCAGTCTTTCCACATTTTTATAATTATTTTCCTCTCAGAAACCCTTATTTCTTATCTCTTTCCTTCCAAGTTCTTTAATTATCTTCAGTTATAAATAAAATGTTCAACTAAGCTTTGTTAACATTCAGTCGAAGTAATGCGCAATCAAAAATTAACATAAACAAGGAAAAATATCTTAAAATTATCGAAAAATATCATTAAAATAAACAGGTTGAACGCAGACTTAGCCACATTTACATGCTGCTGAAATTATTTTCCCGTTATCTAAAAAGTGAAGTGAGGAATCTTGTTTTTTTTTTTGTTTGCCCTTGAAAGCTGGGAAAGTAGTGTATAAACAAATTGTAAAGATTTCAATTTAATCATAATATTCTATTTTGTTTTTAATAAATTTAAAAAGGCTATTCGGGTGAACGCAGACTTTGTGGGGCATGTGTATCTCAATCCATAAGTTGTGCGTTGATATCAATAAGAAATCTAGCTCCAGAAATGTAGTTATCTTCTTTTCAAGAAGACCATTAATTATTATTTTTTTTTTTTTTTTAAATGTTGCTAAAGTCAATTCGAGGCATGATGTAATAATGCTATTTTTTTATTTTTGTAAAATAAAGCAATTGACTAGCAAAAAATGATTGAAAATCCTCATTTTTTCGGGCGTCTTTACTTCGGGTGGCAAAAAGGCTGAAAAATTGCATTGACTTCCAAGAAGAATATTTTGAAAAAATTGAAGCCATTTCCATTATTTCTTTACTGTGTTTTAATTTCTGCACGCAACCTCCGTATGCCTGACGAGTAGTTAAAATATGAAATGAATTTAGGTTGTTTAGAGATACGAGGAAAGTGTTAGGTAGGTAGGTTAGATGGCAAGAGTACCCCAGGTACACTACAAGTAGCACTTACGTGCCGTTTTGATGCCATAATGTGGACCACCACCTTCGAAAAAATTTAAGCAGAGAAAACCGTCTACAGCCATCCAGTGCTGTTGATGTAGTGGAGGAGAGAAAAGGGATCAGAGAAGGAAGGGGAGGTCTGCTTCAAGACGCTACTATGTCCTACAGGAAGTTGCCTCCAGAGGCCAATCTCCTTCAGCGTAATAGGGCTCTGAGCAGCGATGGATTTAACTTGCAGATCCACGTGCAGTAAGTGCAGAATGACGTTGAGCGCAACAGTGGGACATGTTCTACAAGTGCCAGTGATGGCCACACGTGCAGTTCTCTGTACTCTCTTCACTTTAGTGGTGTTGTAGCCTTTCTGAAGAGCTGCCCAGCAAACTAAGTAATCATATGTAAAAAGTGGTACATATAAAGTACGACACGTGGCTTGAGACGCCATTTTTTGACGAACATAGATTTACAGGCGTAGCAGGCTATATTGGCCTTCTTAACTCGATTTTCTATGTGCCGCTTTCTGTAGAGATTGGGGTCGAGTATTAAACCAAGATACTAGACTGCCGATGAGAGTGTAAGACACTGTAAAAGTTCCCACTGTTTATATCGCGCAGTCGAAAAAGTCTTTTCGTATTTTGTCAATAGATGTCGTTGGAGTCATCTATCTCCAGTGCTACCTATCACATTGTGTCATATCATATGGTGTTAGAAAGGTGACATTTTAAGCTTCATTTAACCAAAAACAAATTAAATTCGGAGAAGTTGAAAAAAAGTTATAGCTGTTCAAAAATAAGTGAAAATAATGAAGAAATTCGCTATATTTTGAAATTTTTGTATACAAAAGGGAAGAATGCCACGCAAGCCACCAATGAAATTTGTGAAGTTTACGGAGACGATGCTGTATCAGTTCGTGTAGCACAACAATGGTTCGCTCGCTTCCGTTCTGGAAATTTCGATGTGAAAGATGCACCGCGCTCCGATCGACCTATCGTTGAAAAAGTCGATGAAATTATGGAGAAGATTGACCAGGGTCGTCACATAAGCTGCCATGACATCGCCAAGGCACTAAACATTCAACATCAAACGGTTTTGAACCATTTAAAAAAGACTGGTTACAAAAAGAAGCTCGACGTTTGGGTACCATGAATTGTCTGTGAAAAATTTAATGGACCGAATTAACATCTACGATTCTTTGCTGAAGCGAAATGAAATCGAACCATTTCTGAAGCGAATGGTAACAGGAGACGAAAAGTGAATCAAATATGAAATAATGTGCGAAAAAGATCATGGTGCAAGGGTGGTGAAGCTCAACAAATGGTCGCAAAGCCAGGATTGACGCCTCGAAAGGTTGTGCTGTGTGTTTGGTGGGATTGGAAAGGAATCATCCACTATGAGCTGCTCCAACCAGCTCGAACGATTGATTCTACACTTTACTGTCAACAATTGATGAGATTGAAGCAAGCAATCGAAAAAAACGGCCAGAACTGATCAGCAGAAAGGGCGTCGTCTTCCATCAGAACAACGCTAGGCCACACACATCTTTGCTGACTCGGCAAAAACTGGGAGAGCTTGGCTGGGAAGTTTTGATGCAATTTGTTTCGGTCAATGCAGAACTCCCTTAATGGAGTAAAGCTGGCTTGAAGAGAAGCCTGTGAAGATTACTTGTCGCAGTTTTTCGCTGAGAAATCTCAAAAGTTTTACACTGATGTCTCTAGAAGAAAAAGGCAAAAGGTGGTCGACCAAAATGGTACATATTTGGTTTAGTAAAGTTCATTACATATATAAAAAAAATGAGTTGAAGTTTGATTAGAAATACGAAAAGACTTTTTCGACTACCCAATATTAAATTAGCTGAAAATAACTAGCCGACGGAGCTACTGGTAACATCCAGTGTGATATAGGATTTTTAAGGTTAAACATTCCTAAACAGATCGGTGGTGATTTAGCCTCTAAAAATTTATAATATTTACTTGAGCATAAAGAGAAACCGGCTTTGAGGAAGTATGCAGCCTTTCAGCAACTTAAAATAAATATAATATTACAACGTATTACGAAAGGGCCATACAAAATCCATTTCGTTTATTGATAGGAGATTAAAAAGCTTTAACTTCGTATTGTAATTAAGGCGCAACACGCCATTAAAAGTGCTTAGAAAATATTTGAGACACAGTAAATCGTACCCCAATCCATAAATCAAGTAACTGAAACATTCGAAAGTGCTTGCGGCTGCATACCGAAATCATTTACTCCTTTTTCCCTTTGCAGTCGCATCGATCGCGTGAGAGTTTCCGCAATTATTTATGTACAATCACACAGATATACATTTTTACTATGTAACTATGCGAGCCTGTAATTGTACAAATGTGCAGACAATTCGAACGTTTGTGGTTTAATTAAATTTCACGTGCACTGACATCCTGTTTCGCCTAAAAATTCCAATTACCCACACTCGATAGCCATTCGTCGTCTGCTCAAAATGAAGATGATAATAAAAAGTGGTTTTTTATCAAACTTTGGCCACATTTTTGTGCATCGTTGCAGGCGAAACGGTAAGTGGGGGGAGAGGTGCAGATGCGCGACTAGCACTGGAATAAGTTGTGATGCGCGGGCATCAGACATCAGGCAATAACAACTTCAGCACTGCGATGGTCACCTGCATTGCAGCTGGTCAGCATATTTGTATTCATTTTCGGGTTTCAATTCACCGCTTTTTTTGTATTATTATTTACTTTTCATTATTTTTATAGCGATAACCATCTGCCTGTGTTATTCGAATAGACAACGTGCGCAAAATCGGAATATGAACGGGCGTACACGCAGTAAATCGAACTGTGAACAAATTAAACGGAACCAATCACATTATGGGGCAGTACTTATCTCTGTCTGATCTGTGAATTTTTTCAGCAAGGCGCAAAAATATGTAGTAAGTATAGAGCCAACTGATCCTGAACACAAGAGGCATCGCAACCAGACACCGCAACCAGGTTGACCAGACATCTTAAAGACCTGGACTTCACCAATGACATCTGCCTCCTCTCTCACAAGCTCACGACTGGCACGCACTGCCGGACTGGAAGGCAACATCGCCAAGACAACGAAGATTGTGAGAGTCAGCCACAATAAAGCAAGACTTATAAGGGTTGAATCGTCGATTTGTTATTACGTTATAGCGCGTTATCGATTCACCACTTCTCTGCTCGCTTGACAATAAATTTGCATGCAAAAGCTACAACAAAGTTATCGAGCAAGATTCTCCGTTAGCGAGTATGGGTACACCTCATAAAACTGTTTTCAATGCCGCTTGCTCTCTCTCATGCCTTGTTCGACTGTGTTCAGACATGGCAAGTTTTGTTGTGGAAGTTTGTTGCTCTTCGTAAAGAGGGCGACAGGAAAACGAGAGAGGCACCAAGTTGCTGGTTCTCGCGAAACATGCTTTGTGACTGTAGACTAAATACAAAGACAATTGCAAGCAACTCGATTAGCTGTTTCTGAACGCAGTCTTACTAATGCTCATTAAGTGCTACCCAACAAATGGCTTTCCTAGTCCTGCCAACGCATATTTGTTTATGCCAGTTGCTGAATTGTGGATGGTTCCATATGTAGAAGTCCACACAAGTGGGGAAAGTCCCTGATCGCCATTCACTTGGGAGTGGCCAGGTCGAATTTCTGTATACGGTCCAAGCCCTTACAACTTCCGAAACTAGCCCAAGTATTCTCTGGGTAGCTTCCGAACACCCGTTCGAGAGCAAGCTATTGTGAGAAGGCGAAGTAACCCAGGATAGCTGGTTGTGCACTGGATTTGGGATCCGCCAAGTAAAAATGGCCCTCAATGAAAGCAGGAACAAAACCTCGAATGAAAACTATGATGACGACCACTGCGAACGAACTAAGGATTACAACGAGGTCATGCACCTGGAATGTCCGGTCCTTTAATGGGGCAGATGTCTCTGTCTGGCTGGTTGATATCCTCGTAGAAACAAATACTGACATTATTGCCATTCAAGGAATGCGATGGACAGGGCAAGGCAAAGAAAGCATAGGACCATACGACGTCTACTACAGTTGTCATGTAAAGGAGCGCAAATTCGGTGTCGGATTTGTTGTGGGAGAGAAACTTCGTCGCTAGGGACTATCGTTCACTTCGGAAGAAGAGTGTCTCACAATTATTCGCAAAAAAGTGAGATTTTTTAACATCTCGCACATTTGCGCCCACGTAAATGATTTTATGAGCGCCTGGAAAGTTCCTACGAGTACTTCCCCCGCCACGACATAAAAATCAAGCTTGGTGACTTCAACGCCAGACTGGACAAGAAGGGAATATTTGGTTCCATGGTCGGAAAATACAGACTGCATAATGAAAATCCGGTAACGGATACAGCCTGATCAACGGCTCGTAATATGATAGTTTCCAGCTCCAGATTACAGCACAAAAAGATTCACCAAGCAAGGTGGCTGTCTCCTGATTGAAAAACGCGAAATGAGATCGATCATGTTGTGATAGATGAAAGACACGCTTCCAGTATTTTAAATGTACGGACGATCCGAGGAACCACATCGACTCGCATCATTACCTTGCTGCAGCCAAACTACGCACACGCCTCTGTGCAGTCAAAAACGTACATCTAACTACGCAACCACCATTTGTGGGACAACATCAAGACGCACCCCACAAATAGGAGGAGGAGCTCGGCCAAACACCCAAATAGAGTGTACGCGCCAACTATATATATAATATATATATATATATATAACTACGCAAAGAATGTTCGACATCGAAAAGCTCCAATCACAACAGACAGCCAGAAGATTCACTCGACTCTCACTGCCCTAAGAGAGTACTGTCCAACAAACCGGCATTAACGACCAATAGACCAACATTTCTCGTTCTCTACGTACCGTCGTCGAAGAAGAAATCGGAATCCGGCGAGTCCGATAAAACAGTTGGTACGACGAGGAATGTCATGCTGCCTCAGGAAAAAGAGATGCTCCTATAGAGCTACGTTGCGATCGGGGGCAACGCGAGCCATGTGGTATCGCTAACGGGAGCTAAGAAAGGAAGAGAGATGCATTAAAATGAAAAAAAGCGGAAATACGTAAGTGGCGAACTGGTGACTGACATCCAGAGCAATCTTAAATTATGGAGGGAACACTTCTCGAACCTATTAAACAGTGATAGCTACGTATGTCACCGAGAATGTGAAGATCCCGATACCCCAATCGTTGAAGACGGAATTGTCGTTCCGTTACCCAACCATGACCAGGTGAGAATAGCGATGACTCGGCTAAAGAACAACAAAGCCATGGGCGCCGACGGACTGCCGGCTCAGCTATTCAAGCACGGCGGCGAGGAGCTGGTAGAGGGAATGCATCAGCTTCTATGCAAAATATGGTTGGATGAAAGCATATCTACCGATTGGAATATAAGTGCGTTCTGCGCAATTCATAAGATTCGTGATACTGCAATCTGCGATTATCGCGGGAGTAGTCTTCTAAATATCGTCCGTAAGGTTCTAGCGAGCGTATTGTGTGAAAGGCTGAAGTCCACCATCAACCAACTGATTGGACCTTATCAGTGTGGCTTTAGACATGGAAAGTCTACCATCGACCAAATATTTACAATATGTTAAATCTTGGAGAAGACCCATGAAAGGAGAAACGACACACACCATCCATTCGTCGACTTCAAAGCTCCATTTGACAGTACGAAGAGGAGTTATCTGTATGCCACGATGTCTGAGTTTGGTATTCCCACAAAACTAATACGGCTTTGCAAGATGAAGTTGCTCAACACCAGCAGCGCTGTCAGAATTGACAAGGACCTCTCCGATCCGTTTCATACCAAACGAGGTTTCAGGCAGGGTGAATTGCTGTCGTGTGACTTCTTTAACCTGATGTTCGAGGGGATCGTGGGAGCCGCAGAACTTCTTCGCTCAGGCATAATTTGTTATAAGAGCGTACAATTGTTGGCGTATGCTGATGATATTGACATCATCGGCCTCAACAACCGCGCTGTTAGTTCTGCCTTCCCCAAGCCGGACAAAGAAGCAAAGAAAAGGAAATGGACAAAACGAAGTACCTCCTGTCATCAAACAAACAGTCGGTTAACTCCCGCATCGCCATCCACGACACAGTTGACAGTTATAATTTCGAGGTTGTAAGAGACTGCGTTTATTTAGGAACCAGCATTAACACCGATAACAATGTCAGCCTGGAAATCCAACAACGGAGAGTCTCTCTTGCCAAAAAGTGCTACTTTGAACTAAGTAGACAAATGAGTAGTAAAGTGCTCTCTCGATGAACAAAACTAACACACTACAAAGCTCTCGTCAAGCCCGTCCTAACCTATGGCGCAGAAGCTTGAGCGATGACAACATCCGATATGAAGCTACGCTTAGACTGTTTGAGAGAAAGATTCTGCCAAAGATTTTTGGACCTTTGCACATTGGCAACGGTGAATATCTTAGGCGATGGAACGATGAGCTGTATGAGCTTTACGACGACATAGACATAGCGCAGCGAATGAAGATCCAGTGGCTACGCTAGCTGGGTCATGTCTTCCGAATGGATACAAACGCTCCGGCTCTGAAAATATTCGATGCGGTACCAGCTGGTGGTAGTAGAGGAAGAGGAAGACCTCCTCTGTGTTGGAAAGATCAGGTGGAAAAGGACTTGGCTTCACTTGGTGTGTCCAACTGGCGCCGGTTAGTACGAGAAAGAAACGACTCACGCACTTTGTTAAATTCGGCTAAAATCGCGTGAGCGGTTATCGCTCCAATTAAGAAGAAGAGAAGAAAAAAATGCTAATGCCGATGCATCGTTGTGCCGTTTCCATGCCTTACATCAAAAAAGACATCAATGTATTTTTTTTTTCTGACATCTCTACTTCGGCGTAAAACTACTTAATTTCTGGAAATGCTCGCAATTTTTGCTGCTGGGTGCGTATGCGCACCATTACCTACACTTAGTTCAGCATTTGGGCATAAATTTATTTGTATGCATCTGTCCACGCCATTCACTTTGTCAATAATTTTCCTTGATCACATAGAAATGCTGAAATGATAGGAAATTTTCAACTTAGCTATGTGCAGTTATTTATTTTACCTTTTCTTGTTATTATTTCATGTTTTTTGTTTTTTGGAAATTTTTGATTTCCACAGCTTGGCCAGTTGCTTGATTGCATTGCATTGCAACAGTAACTTTTGGTCAACTACAACAGCATTTTTGAAAATTTCATTTATCAAAGATGTCCACTGGCGGCGGCAAAGTTGCTGATTGTGTACTTTTTTTTGTAATTTGTATACTTTTTTTTCAAATGAGTAAAATCACTTTTTGCTTCCTCGTTACATGTGATTAGCAGCTAAGTATGTTTGGCTGCATGTTTGTATGTATGTGTGCATGTATGTGTGTATATGAGTATGCATGCATGTGAGCTTACAAGGAATGGTTTGTGCTGGCATCACTAATTTTTGTCGCATCATTTTGGGAATTGGTTTTTGCTACATTCGCAACCACACACGATTTATGCCTGCTTCTATGCATTTACAAGCGCACACACACACATCTAAACAATACGCATTTTCGTAAGAACGCATGTCGTTTTCCCCGCTAGTGCATCTGCAACATGATGGCCTGCAGGTGGCGCCCATCAAATATGTGTAAGTACACACACACACCCTTGAGTATATATGTACATGTTGTGTGCCTTGCCATGCATGTTTACATGTCTGCTTGCGCATTTATGCATTTTTGATTGCACAAATCTTGATTCGGCAGCATTTGGCATTTGCCAGTCATCACAATTATTGATCAATTGCCAGCATTTCTGCATTTGTGTATTTCTGGCTCATCGTACATAATGCATTGGGCTTTGGCAAATCGATGATTTGCAAATACACACATACATATGTACTCATGTATATAAATTGCTTGCATAAGCTGTTTTCAATTAGGGTTTTTATAAAGCGACATTAGTCAAGTAAAAGTAAACTTAGGCGAGAGCTTTTGCTGGATTTTCAATTGCATCCGCTTATCTTTGATTGTGGGCTAGTAAATTCGTATTAAGTAAAGCAAATAAGTCTTAGCTATCTATTTCATACTTACTTTAGGCGGTTGGCAAGGGCTGAGATCACTAAAGTCATCAATTTCGAAATGAAATTCAGCATTTAAAAGGAAACTCCAGCAGTGCACCTTGCCTCGATGCACAGATGGCTCGAAAAGAGATAGACTTAGCGCGCTCAGAGTGTCATGTGCGTACAGAACAGTATCGGATGACCCAATCTGCGTTGTAGCGAGAAAAAGTTCTCTTTGATAAACGAGCAGAGGAACTTAAGCGGCTGTATCACTCACGTGGGCACAAACCGACACCTGAAGAAAAGATAACCGAGCGCAAACGTATGCTTGCAAGTGGCAAAAGAGACGGGATCACTCCTCTAAAGGCCAACCAAACCAAGCTAACCAAGAGCAAACAAAGAACAGCGTATATCGTAAACACAGAAGCGCTTAGCACCTACTGAAGCGCTAAATGTATGATACTAAATCATCTATTGCCATTAGACTTACATAAAGGGTTTTTCAATAGGTGCGCTTCAACTTTTTTCCGATAGGGAGGGCGAACGACGCAATATTTTTGAAGTGAAAACTTCTTTAGAATCGTTGGGAGTGATTTGAGAAAAAGTGAAACGAAAAAGCGACCATCTTGGCTACGAATATTACATATAAACGTAGCGACGAACTAAATAACTTTTAGGCCAG
Source organism: Anastrepha fraterculus (assembly GCA_037575425.1). Taxonomy (NCBI): domain Eukaryota; kingdom Metazoa; phylum Arthropoda; class Insecta; order Diptera; family Tephritidae; genus Anastrepha; species Anastrepha fraterculus. The sequence continues at coordinate 176,838 of JAYXIM010039776.1, forward strand.
CGCCGACAGTATGGCGCGATAGCTGAGCGGCTAGCAATGTGAGCTTCCGATCCAAAATTCTTGGTTCGAATCACAAGAAAAAAATTTTTTTTTTTGAAATTTGCATTGTAGGACATTCCTGATTATTTATTGAAAACAGTTTTTTGGCTTTTCTATTTTTGGTTTAGATACTGAAAGTCAGTTTAAGTGAATCGGTATAAATATTTCGTACATTAATTTTAGTGAGCGTGTAATTCTCAAAAGGTTTATTAGAAAATGTATTGACTAGGTAGTTTGTTGGTTGTGTATGGTTATCGCTTCTCGGCCTTATGGCTAAGATCAAAGTGATCGCATAAGATCGCTGTAACCTTAGCTAAGAAGCAGCATAATCTTTTATTTATATCTAGCGAACCGTCACTCTCGAAAAGAGTCAGGGAATTTTTTATGTATCACCCCGGGGGGGAAATGTCCCCCGGGGAAAGCGGTCTTGAAGCCCACTTTATCTGTTCTTATCAGCTTAACATCTGATAGATCCTTCATCGGAGGACAACAAATGTTAAACTGATTTTTGGAAATGGGCGGAGTGCTTTAGGGGCTTGCTCCGCCTCTGCCACGGGTTGGTCCGGTATTGCAGTACCGCCGGGATTTCGGCCTTGAATAAATACAAGAAGAAATATACTAGTACATTTAGCTTTGGTGGGAAGAGACATAAATTTTTATATGAATACAAGTAGACGAAAATGGAAGAAATTTGTAAGTCTGTTTCTTCGGTCCGTTTGGGTATTTTTTTTAACAACATCGAAACCAAAGCATTTGTATCATATTTTATCTATCATAAGCCACTCGTATCATTTGTTGAAATTGAAAACATTGAGGATGAATAATAATAAAATGAAGAAAATAAAATATGAACTTTAGAGCAATATTATAATGAACCTATAATTATCCCGCTCCTAATGCTGCTTTCGTCTCATACTCTCTCAGTTTGTTTTACGGAAGGTTTCACTTCTATCGCGTCTAACCGTTAGACTGGTATTTTTTTTTTATTTTTCGCTTGTCATTTGTAAACTTTATTAGTATACATTTCATCATGGAACGCTACACACTTGAGCAACGATTGCAAATCGTGCACATTTTTTATGAAAATAATCGTTCTGTTGCTGCTACTTAAAGAGCATTACGGCCATTTTACGGTCCATTTAACAAGCCGTCCCGTTTTGGGGTTATGTGAAGTCATTGGTCTACAGTAACAAGCCGGCGACGATTTGTGAGCTCAGAGCCAATATTGAACGCGAAATTGTTGGAATTTCGGCCGATTTATGCAAAAGAGTGGTTCATTCAATTGGGTTCAACGATTGGAATTCGTAAAACGTGCACGCGGTGGTCATGCAAAAGAAATCGAATTTCATACTTAAATGTATATGTTCAAACTCGATAATAAAACAAAAATTAGTTAAAAAAGTCAAACCGTTTGTGTTTTATTCAAAAAAGTTCAAAAGTTGAAGCGCTCTTACTGAAAAACCCTATATAAAAACAATCGCGGTGAGACTCAGATATATAGGAAGCTGTACAACAAGATCCTATGGTCACAGCAAGGTCCTCCAACAGGGACTCTTACAGCTCAAAAACAAATCAGACTTCACAATCCCCGACGTCAACTTCAAGAAAGACTTCACGGTACGTTTTCCATCGAAAGCCGAATGGAGGAAAGGAAAAGTGATCAGTAGATTTGACACTGAAATCTACACTGATGGTTCTAAGGTAAACGGTGGTGTTGGGGCTGGCCTCTGTTCGGAGCCGTTCAACATATGCAAATCAATTCGACTTCCTGACTATGCCAGCGTGTTTCAGGCAGAGCTATTTACTAGCAATCAGAGAAGCATACAAATCACTACAACTTTACCATGAAGTTGGTGCAAGAGTAGCTGTCTTTTCAGACAGTCAAGTAGCCATTAAGGCCTTAGACCCCAACTCCATTACAGCCCAACTAGTTTCACTTTGTAGAGGGGAACTAGAACTGCTTGGTCATTGACATCAAATTACTCTGTATGAGTCCCCGGAACATAGAGGGTAATGAAATGGCAGATGAGCTAGAAGGAAAAGATTCGGCACTATACAGGTACATAACAGAGGCGGTGGCGGTTGCTATCCCTTATAACACAATAAAAACATCCATTGCTTCGCACTACTATGCTTTAGCCGAAAGAAGGTGGAAGCAAATAAATACGTGTAGTACTACAAGAAAAACTTGGTCGCCGTACAACATTCAGAGGACGAATTATCTGTTGGGATGCTCTCGACTAAACATTTAATTGTATTACGTATTACTGCAACCCTTACAGGTCACTGGAAAGTAGGGGATCACGCAGCCAAACTTAACCTCCATTTAAATCCCATCCGCAGAAGCTGGGAAGCGGATGGGGGTCAGGTTAGGTGGTGATAGTTGCCCAGAGAGTGGGCTCACTTGGACGAAAGAGTTTGGTTCATCCTTTGTGATACCATTGCAAGAGGGGAAAAAGAGGTGAAGGAAAAGGTCGATAGGACGAAAGGGAAAGGGTTGGGGAGGCTTGAGTGTTTGTGGACTATTAACGGTGACTGATCTGCGGTTGTGTTAACCTCTCTATGCTGCTGATGAAGTTCATCAGTTTTTTGTTATCAAGACCCGCTATATCAGCAGGCGCAGAAAAGAAGTGAGAACCAAGATGCTTGAATCTTAGTCCCGCGAGAGCTCGACAGCTGAGGACCAGGTTCTGAGATGATTCCACTTCATCCTCCATACAGCTGACGCAAAAAGGACTCGAAGGGATTCCGCTCGAAGATGCCCACAAAATTTGAGAGATGAGATTTCGTCGTCCTCAGAATATCCCTCGAACGCCTCCTATCTAAACGTGGCCAGAAGGACTTCGCGACCCTACACATTCGTGTACTTACCCAGCGCTCGCTGAGTTGGGGCAAAGCCCATCCTTCCAGGAGTAGAGCGCAGGTTGTCAAGGGGATCCCGATACTCTCCTTTCGCGGGCACACCACCTCACAGGTCCCTTGTCTGGCTGATGGGGGTAAAGAAAGACTGTCGGATGGATGGGCGTAAAGAAAAACTCTTCCACTATTTATACGTATGTCTAGGTCTAGCTAGAGCAAGACTTCGCTCCTTCAGCAAGCCCTCTTACAACAAATTAATGAAATCTCAGCCATAGAGATAAAAAGTTTGCTGTTATACCCAGATCTAACGAAATGGATCCGACTTAAAAAAAAACACGAAAACAAAATCATCACACTAGAACAGTAGTAGTAAAACCGCGCTAGTCGCTGTTTATGAATATTTCAACAGGAATGCTCAACCACTAAAACAAAAACATCTAAAGGCCACTTGAGAAATAAGTGGATCCCAAACTGGATGAATGTTTAAATAGAAAACATGGCGAAACAGATTTCTATCTAACCCAGATTCTCAGGGGACATGGTAACTTTCTTGCGTACCTTTACCGTTTTAATCTAGCAGATAATTTGACCTTCACGGAATGCCACAACAAAGATACAAAATACATGACCTTTCACTGCGCTAGATTTTACGACCTTTCAAATGTCTTCAACATCAACCCCAACCCATATAATCTACTAACATAAATACTAGACTCGAAAAAGAAATGTAGCGAGTTGTAGAACAGTTCGGAGCAAAGATTGGACTAAAACTCCGAAACATAGAATGGAAACGCAAAGTGGATACAAGGCAAAAGCGACCGAGCTAGAGCATCCAGCAGATGTGTCATCCAAAGAAGCCATATTGAAGCAGATATCCCCTAGAGGTGGTTGTATTTACGAATAGATGACAAGCACAAACGCCTAAGCTAAGCATGAAGGCGAAGCCAAACAGTCGATAAGTTCATATCGAGCAACGATATTGCGTTGCTTCATTGATCACAAAGTACTAATGGAAGCTGTTGATAGCGTGTAACTCCCATAAGCAATTTGGAGAGGACCTTGGACGCAGTTATCTGATGTGTGTCTTAAAGGCAACTAACGCGGCTCCACCTTAAAGAAATGATTTTAGCAGTCCCATGGTAGGATCAGACGAGAGGAGGGAATGCTATAGTATTAGAGGTAGCATGCCCTCCACTTTTGCGACGGCACCTTTGATAACGTTTCTGACATTTTCGATTTTAACCCCCGCTGAAAAAAAAAGGCTCGAATGCACCAGAAAGCATAGGCGCGGAAATATACAACTCCAGTAGCAAGAGCTCTGTGCCGTTGTATATTTTTCAAAGCATCTTCCGAGCGGAGTTGTATATCCGAAGTTTCCAAACTGAGCCACAGTCAAGCAGAACTTAAGGCGCTGTCATCTTGTGAGGTTAAGTCCTCACTGGTCTTTGAGTGTATCAAACACTGAATTTGTTGGGAACGCACAATCGCATCCGACTTATTTTGGGTCCTCGGCAAAGGAGTATAACAAATTAGCGGATGCATTGGCAAGCGGCTTCGTGAATAGGACTCGAACCCTTCTCTGCTATACGACAACACACCATCAAGGAAAAGCATAGGAGTGAAAGGCTCAGGCCAAAGGAGGTTAGCTGGCACCAAACTGCGGAGCTACGCCAAGCGAAAAAATTATTGGGGAGTATAACCAAAAGTGGTTTAGAAAATACATAACTAGCGGCGTCTAACTGTTTCCAGACCTCAAAAAATGTATTCGCGGTTGATCAACTGATGAGGTCATAACAGCGGTGGAAGCGTATTTTGTAGCCCTTCCAGATTATCACTTCTGGGATGGAATTCATAAATTGCAATCTCCTTGGACTAAATGTATTGATGTTGAGAGAGACTATACTGAATTTAAAATTATATTCCAAACCATAAAATTTTTTTTGTTTTTTAACGAACCACAAAACATATTGAACAATGTAGAGATAAATTTAACCAGATCTCATCTCTTATCTGGCTTGATTTTTCTTTCTCTAATGAAGGCTTCATTAACCTTCTGAAATCGTGGATGTAATCTTACTTTATTTATATTGGTATTCTATAAGAATTTGTTATTCATAGACTTTCTTTTTGAATGAATAAATGAATTATTGAAAGGGTATTCTTTTTTTATAATGTTTTTTTTGTTGGCATTGTTCGTGTTGGAGAAGCGGCTGCTTCTGAAACTTTTCAAAAGCATACTTGGGCATTCTATACAAATGGCTTTTATTGTATTTTAGTACCAATATATTACTGATAGGCGAGCATCTATTAAAGCAATTACGGCTCCTTGGACTAACTCGGAATGTGTTCAACAATGCGGAAATGGTCAGGTCATTATTTACTGGATACTAAGACACATATACTCATCACTCTCCTTTCTGAAAAGGGAACTAAATGAGGAACTCGCTGAGGAAACATAGTAAATATGAGAACACTGAGCCCCGTAAAAAACCGCCAAAATTATGCTAAGGACTTGAAATACGAAAACTGCAAACTTTGTGTGAAGGCCATCTCTAGGGGTCGGTTCTGGTGTATCATCTCTATCTAACCATTGGCGTTTGCGAACAGGATTATTGTAAAGGACCCATTTTTCATCACCAGTAACGAAACGGTTCAAAAAACTTTCATTTTCAAGCCGTTGCAGCAGCTGGGAACACACATTCACTTTCTGCTGAAGTCTGCTGAAGGTTGGCGACGGAAAGTATATGCGGAACCCATCTTCCCAGCTTTGAAACCTTTCCCAACGGAACCAGGTGCCTGTGAACTGTCCCATGCGATGAATTGAACCTCTGAGCTATCATATCGACTGCCAAATTTGGCTCAGCTTGGACGAGTTCGAGCAAGGCGTCGGAGTTAAAGACTTCAGGACGGCCAGCGCGCGGGGTATCTTCCACGTCGCAGCTACCACTTCGGAAGTTTGAAAACCACGTTTGCGCAGTCCGTACACTCACGGTATCCTCTCCGTGAACAGTGTTTATTTCTGGAGCAGCAGGTGTTCCATTTTTACCACTTCTATAAGAAAAATACAAAATATGCCACTTATATGCGTTCGAAGATTCCATTTTATTTTTTAACCACACGTGCTTCTATCCGCCATTAAAATCACTTGTTGAATGCACAATAAATCTAAGAAAATGTAAATAGTTCCGTTATATTCCGCGAATAATTTTTTGTATGTAAAAATCGTACAAAAGTGAAATTATGGATTATTAGACCCAAGAGGTCTAAGTAAGATCTTTTTACAGATCAGCTAGCTCTGCATGACCTAAGTACCCAAATGATCCCTTCAAAATTTAAGACTTCAAAATTCGCTCAGAAATTGTCCCTCTTCCATTCGCAAACTCGGTCGCACCACTTAACATCCTCTCCTGCGGCCCAGTGGCCTAGCGATTCTTTTCAATATTTGTTAAGATTGAAATTACTAGAGAAACATAAAACAAACTTATCTGCATTGAATTTTTAGTACATAATTTGAAATCCAAGGTGGCGAAAAATTAATCACCCTATCGGAAGATTTATTTTAGTAGAAGAGGTCTCGCCGTTGATACTATTTTTGTGTTTGCTATAGTTATATACTGGTGATTTGAACGTGTATATGTGAGGTCTCGATCGCAGTAGTTGACGTTCGTTTGAAGGGTAAAGATTCCTTTATTATCTGACGTAAAAAATGTCTACGTTCGTCCCGAAAAACCCGCATTTGTGAGAAGTCATGCTTCACTATCACCTTTTAAAGAATGTACAGCTGAAACGTGTCTTGTATTGATCAATATTTACGCCAATCACGCCCCATTAAATACAATTTTTAAATAATGGTTTCAAGGTTTCCAAAGTGGCAATTTCGACGTGAGTGATAAAGATCGCGCAGCAGCACGGAAAAAAATCGAAGATACTCAACTACAACAATTATTGGATGAAGACGCACGTCGAACCCTTCATGATATGTCTAAAGAGTTGTAGATTGACAGATCAACCGTCGGTGAACGTTTACACGCGATGGGAATGGTCAAGAAGGGAGGTAACTGGAGAAAGAGAGGTATATCGAGAGACGTTTGGTGAAATGTGAGATGCTTCTTGAACGGTAAAAAAGAAAAGATTTTCGACATCGCATCGTCACTGGCGATGAAAAATGGATCTATGATAACTCTAAGCGCCGCAAGGTTATAGCCTGCCAAGTGAACCAGGTCCAGGGACAGCGAAAAAGGCATTTGTGCTTCAAAGGTTATGTTGTGCATCTGCTGGGATCAGAAGGGTGTCATCTATTATGAACTCCTTAAACCATCTGAAACCATAACTGGCGATCGTTACCAACTACAGCTAATGTGTTTGAAACGAGCTCTCAAAGAAAAGCGGCTGGAATGGGACGGTGGTCATGACAATTTGATTTTGCTGCATGACAACGCCGGCCACTCGTTGCTACATCGATCGGGAAATATTTGGAGGGTCTGAATTGGGGAATCTTGCCCCAGCCGCCGTATTCCTCAGATATTGCACCTTCGGATTACCATCTATTCCAATCAATGCAGTCAGCTCTTTTTGCATAGCGGTTCACTTCTTACGAGAGAATCGCAAACTGGCTCAATTAATGAATCGAGTCAAAGGAACTCGAATTTTTCGTCAGAGAACTCCGTATGCTGCCTGTAAGATGGCGTAAAGTTGTAGCTTCCAATGGCACATATTTCACTTAATATCACGCATTTTTTAATTTTTCAAATAATTCGTAACTTTGGCTAAGAAAGAACGGAAACTTATTCCCATGCCCAAGAATTTTTGCAAATAGCTTCCCACGGCATTCATTGGCATGTGACATTTTTTGATTGTTTTAAAAGCATGGGCAACATGGTTGACAACTGTAAAGGTTACGCACAGTAAACGTGAAAAATAGAGATTTTCATCACTCAAAAAAATTTTTTTTTTTTGGTTTAGTAAGAAAGTTGTCAAAAAACAAGATTTTGCAATTAACAAAATTGGCAGATCTGATGTACATTGAAATCATAAATGAATGAATAAAGCATTTTATTAGGCAGATTTTTATAATACAGAATTGTAATAGCTAAAAACTTTTGAGCACTGAATACTGCTCCATAAACCTGCTTTGTAGGAATATTTATTTAATTTTTTTTTTTTTTTACATTTCATTGCAGTTTGCCAGCTCCTTCTTGTAACACTTACAGCAGCTATTCACCTGGCAGTAAAGCAAGAATACTCCCCCACTTAAAGAAATAAAACGAAGGGTATGTAAAAGTGCAAACACCCAAATAAACTTGCATTTTTATGGCGAGCATACAAATGACAATGCGGGAAGCGGTGTGCATCAGCGAGAGAAATGCAATTAGTGTATAGCAAAAGCAACGTCCAGTAACGCCGCCGAGCTCTGATGCGTGGATGATGACACCACAACAACAAAGGCAGCAGCACCAGCGACAGCGCAGCACAACATCCTCACACCCTCTGGACAGAAGCAACAATTCAATTGGCAATAAAAATCTACAATTTTGCCATCCTGTTTGACGACTTGTTACGTCGTTAATTCGAAAACAGAAGAAGACACACACACCCGAAAAAATCAAGCGATGCCGACTCATTTATTGGCGGCTCACAGAGATGGAGGCAGCTGTTAAGCTACAACACTGCGGTGGAATATCTCCGCTGTATGTAAGTTGCAATGAGGTGGCACCCGCAATCGCCTTGCAATTTGGTTTCCTGAACTTACAGGTAGTGGCATCTTCTTCGCGCTCCAAACGCCACTGCAGGGCGGATGACGCGCCGAAAAGTGAATGGCGGCTGCATTTGATAAACGTCGTGTGCCACGCAACATTTTTTGTCTTTGTGCCACACTGTCTCTATGGAGGTGGCAACGGAGGGAGTGTGTAGTGCGGATTTACGGCTTTCAAGTTGTCACAACGCGCATACAAACGTGCCGATTCGCAGATGCAGAGCTAAACTGCGACGCTTCACTCCGCGCCGTAACCGCCAAGCAGGCAAATGCAGCCGGCTGCCGATTCATAGCACTGACGGTGGCTGAAGAGCGCTCAATGGCCTGTTTAACGGTTTATTTGTTAATTTGCGGATGCAAACAATTTGACGCCACGCAGTTGTAACCGCAAGTGGGCATATTTTCGGCAAAGCAAAAAGTAAGCTGAAGACACAATTTTAAAAACCGAGTGCGAAACACCAACTAACTAAATAACTGTACATTAACGCTGATGTCTAAGCTAAGGATGTGTGTTGTTGTTGTTTTGCGCAGCATGCCACAATTACTCAGTGAACGCGAAAGTGTAATCTTGATAGGCTTACGAGCGTCAAAATTCGACTTGTGGCCAGCACAGGCTGGCATCTGCTCTTGTTGCTTAGTGCGAGGCGGCAATGTGTGACCGCATGACATGACACATGTCGCACCATGCCACAATAGGCAATGCGCCGCAGCACAACGCCACGGTTATTACGGCTACTTACGAACAATGAAATGTCGCGGGAAGATATCTCATTTTACATAAAGGTGTCATTACTTTTTATGGCGTGGTAAGTTTTGTGGATAGTAATGTTTGTTTTTGGTATATTTCTTTTTTTGTTTTTGCATTAAAGCAGCCTATTCAATTTTTCAATTTTTTTCTTCCTTTCCCTGGGATGCATTGATTACAAAGCATACCAGGCAAAGGCAGAATATGCAACAAAAAAATTATAAATGAAGACCAACTAAATTTCTCATATTTTTATTATCATTTTAGGCCAACCAATTTATGTTTTTAATATTTAAACTTTTAATGATAAATCTTTTAAAAATATCAGGAAATAAGCACACGTTTGAGGAGACTTGAAAACAATTATTAATAAAAATAAGAACTATGGAAGGAGGTGAAGAACCAACATATGTTGGATCAACCTCGAAGAATGTACTAGATTTAACACTTTACACAAGCAAGGATGTTATGGTACAGGAACGGGAAGTGTTGAGTAGGCGCTCATTCTGTGATCAGAGAAACATAAGCTTTCCGCTCAAAAAATTAACTTATTTCCTTTAGAAATTCTAAGAATACGAACTGGGACTTGTATAGGGATATACTATCAAAAACACCAATGATACCCCGCAAATACAGGTCACACGTCGCACTTGAGAAAGGGGTTGAATTGTTTATAACTACTCTCGTCAAAGCCTTCAAAAGGTGGAACAAGGAATTAGGAGCACAAAGGCGTAGAGTACATGAATTCTATAGGTTAGCCAAAGTTGCTGACAATGAGTTTTGTTGGAAGGAAAATAAGGATCTACTAAAAGCACACAAGAAAGAGATACATACGTAAAGCCGAGAGAGAATCTTGGAAAGACTTCTGTAGCAGTATGGAAGACACTAACGAAGTTATAGACTTAGGAAACTTTTATCCAAGAATCCGTCCATACCAAGAACAATACGAAAAATTAATGGGGAGTGGGCTGACAGCTGTGAGGACTCTCTAGAGGACCTGGTCAGCACACAGGGTGTGCGGACACTACAGATCTTGAACCTAGAGGAGATATTGTGCACGAAATCCCGACGAACGTAATTACAACCAACAAAATAGAATGGGCTATACAAGGTTTCGACCCATATAAATCGCCAAGACTGGATGGAACCTACCCAGCCATGCTCCAAAAGGTAAGCCATCTTGAGGCACCATGGTTAAGAACGATATTCAAAGGATTCTTGATGTTCAGCTATGTTCCTGTATTGTGGAGAGAAGCGAGAGTTGTGTTTATTCCAAAAGCTGGAAAAAGTAACCCTCTCTACTCGAAGGAATACAAGCCCATTAGTCTGACCTCATTTCTCCTGAGAACGTTAGAGAAGATTCTAGATACATACATTAGAGACGCAATTGCGCCGGACGTCTTATCCAAGCCGCAGCATGCCTACCCCAAAAGCAGATCTACTGAAACTGCACTTCACTCACTTATACTAAACTTAGAAAAGATATTAGAATATAAGGAGTACGCTCTTGGAGTATTTCTATATATATCAGGGACTTTTAACAACGTGACGAAAGATGTTATTTTAAATGGTGTGCAACTCGCGGTTTATCTATGGATAAGACAGCTATTAGCTAGCAGGAAGATAAGAGCGGAATGGAACGATACGAGCGTCACCACACATACATACAGAGGCACTCCGCAAGGTGGGGTACTATCGGCGCTATTATGGTTACTTGTAGTAAATGAACTGCTCAAGAAATTTGACGGAGGGGCACCAAAACTAGAGGCATATGCAGATATCATCTATAGTAGTTACGGGAAAGTATCTGGACACCATCAGTAATGTGATGAATAACACACTTAAAATGGTACACCAATGAACGTCTCGCGCAGAGCCAGGGATAAACGACGGAAGAACGGACATGGTACTTTTTACCAGGAAGTACAAGGCCCCGACGTGGAACCTCCCGAAGTTAGGCAACAACGAATTACCTCTCAATGTAAGATACCTCGGAGTAATACTAGACAGTAAATTGCTGTGGAAACACAATGTTGAGGAAAGAAAGAAAAAGGCCAGTAACGCGTTGTCTTTTGATTAAATCTTCTTGAAGGCGTCGAGTAATCGATATGATTACATTTTTTATAATATTTTGGTCAGTTTTTAACTATTCAACATTAATCGCAATCTTTAAGCTCTTTGCGCTATCAAACTGTTTGCCATTTTTGGAAACCGATTTACCCATACATTTTCGATTAGTTTAAGGTAAGAACTACAGGCAGGCCATTCTAAAATTGGCATTTTTTCTCGCTGCCACAAAATCTTTTGTTGCTTCGGAACTATGAACGGCTGCGTTGTTATGCTGGAAAATCTACTCACCATCGAAACTATCATCAAAAAACGTAAATGGACTTCTTCTAGAAGAAGGCGTTTTGCCTTGCACAGTAATGGATGCCAACCATTTACTCCTCCTTTTTTCCATTTATCATGACAATACATTTGGGAATTATCTGATTCAACTAGATTGATTTTGTTTTCATCAGAAAAAATTTCGGAAGAAAGTAAATTACGAAGTGCTCTTCTTCTTCTTCTTAATTGCCGCAATAACCGCTTACGCGATTTTGGCCCAGTTTAACAAAGCGCGCCAGTCGTTTCTTTCTCGTGCTAACCGGCGCCAGTTGGACACACCAAGTGAAGCCAAGTCTTCCTCCACCTGATTTTTCCAACGCAAAAGAGCCTTTTCTCTTCCTTTGCTACCACCAACTGCTACCGCGTCGAATACTTTCAGAGCCGGAGCGTTTGTATCCATTCGGATGACATGACCCAGCCAGCGTAGCCGCTGGATCTTTATTCACTGCGCTATGGCTATGCCGTCGTCAAGCTCATACGGATCATCGTTCCATGGCCTACAATATTCGCCGTTGCCAATGTGCAAAGGTCCAAAAATCTTTGGCAGAATCTTTCTCTCAAACACTCCAAGGGACGCTGCATCGAATATTGTCATTCTGCACCATACGTTAGGACGGGCATGTAGAGTGTTAGTTTTGTTCGTCGGGAGAGGTCTTATCTACTTAGTCCAAAGTTGTACTTGTTGGCACGATAGATTCCACGTTGGATTTGTAGGCTGACACGAGGTACTTCGTTTTGTCCTCGTTCACCATCAGACTCATTCGCTATGCTTCTTTATCCAGTGCTAACAGCGCAGTTGTTAAGGCCGATGATGTCAATATTACCGGCATACGCCAGCAATTGGACGCCCTTATAAAACATTGCGCCTGAGCGATTAAGTTCTGCAACTCGCCCGATCCCCTCCAACATCATGTTAAAGAAGTCTCACGACAGCGAGTCACCCTGCCTGAAACCTAACTTAGTATCAAACGGCTCGGAGAGGCCCTTCCCAATTCTGACGGCGCTGCTGGTGTTGAGCAACGTCATATTGCAGAGCCGTATTAGTTTTGTGGGGATACCAAATTCAGACATCGCAGCATACAGATAACTCCCTTTCGTACTGTCAAATGCAGCTTTGAAGAGATGGTTTGTGTCGATTCTCCTTTCATGGGTATTTTCCAAGATTTGGCGTATTGTGAATATTTCGTCGATGGTAGACTTTCGAGGTTTAAAACCGCGCTGATAAGGACCAAACACTTGGTTGAGAGTGGATGCGCTATTCTCACCTAGTCATGGTCCAATTTCATCTTTGGCGGCGGTAGAACGAGAAATGTTGCTCCATCTCTCGTGCATGCCGAATTGTTGGATAATACTCTCTGAAAGCATGAATGAGAGTCGCTAGCTTATCTAGAAAACGGTCACCACTATAAGCTAAACAAACACAAATACTATTTATATTAATCTATGTGTTAATTTATTTAAAAAACAAGTATATATTTGCCCAAATTTTCCTACATTTGTGTGCACAAGCAAACTATTACGTTTTCTAAAGTTATAAATAAGTTAGTTTCAATCCGCTTCGTTCACTGTCAATTGCAAACAGTTATGAACCAAAATTGTTTATATTTTTTATTAATACTTTTCGCCGAACTCCTCTTGTACTTGAGTGTCGGCACAATACATAAATTAGAAACTTGAGTCTGCTGAGAGTTTACCCCTCGAAAAGTAAGGAGAGGCAAAAACAAATCAATATCAAATACATGCATATATACACACGACTAAAAAAATACAGAGTACATACATACAGACAGACTGGCGCTCAAACAAACTATCAACTCAGAGACAGGCGAAAACTTTTGACACAACAAGGTAAGAGACAATGAATACCCCTTCAACGGCAGCAGCAGCGATAACAAAAGCCTGGGCGAAACAATAACAAAGAGTACTAACAGTAGCAGCAGCGGTAGCAGTAGCAGAGTGGGGATGAATAAATTTGTTGTTGACATACTTGTCATTAAAAGACTAGGAAGTTTGACATTGAATGCGCGACATATTGGAACAGAATGAAAACACTCACCTTCTCTGCGCTGCATTTGCCAACAGAGTTTCCAAATTTAAATTTTCGCAAGCAAAATAAATGTGGGCGGGTGTATGCAAATTCATTCAGGCATATTTTGTTTTGCGTCGAGTTTTCGGTCATAGAAATATAAGCGCAGACTGGTTTTCCTTAAATTATCTACTTCAATCACTTTTTTTGCTCAATGCAGTTTTAAACTATCACTACTTATAACAATTTTGAATAAATGCTTTCTTTGAATAAATTCTTACAGGCCAAATCTGGACTGTACGAACTCGAATTGGAATCATTAGGTTAGGTTAGGTTGAAGCGGTCGTCCTGTGGGACACACTCTGGCTCATATCCCATTGTAATACTGCGTGGGAAGATTGTCCCTATCTAAAATTTTAGAATATCGCTGACTTCTGCAGAACTGAGATCTTCCAACTCATTAAAAAATTGTTTACCTAGAATAGTAAACCTACGTCTGCATAGAGCAGGATAGTTGCACAGTAGGTGCGAGATTGTCTTTTCCTCGTCCTCATCTAGACAACTTCTACAGAAGTCATGTGTGTGGGCGTGTCTACCTATTAGGCAGTGCCTTGTTATGACTGAAATCAGTGTGTTAAGACTCTGTTTATTTTGGTTCAGCCTAGATTCTGTACGTTTAGCATTGAGAGTTGGCCACAGTTGACGGGCGATTTTTCAGGTGGGTTCATTACGTCATCTTTCGTTTGCTTTCCACACGATTTCTTCGCGGATGAGTGGCTTACATGTTTGTAAGGGTATTCCTATGCCATTGTCTACGTACTCATCGGTCAATTTGTTGCCGAGTCTCGCAAGTTCATCGGTTCTGCAGTTACCCTCAATGGCGCGATGTCCAGCAGCCCATATTATCCTTAGGTAAAATGGCTCAGCCATCTCGTTAAGAGATGTGCGGCATTTCATGGCTACCTTGGAGGCTGTCGACTGTTTTGTGAGGGATTTTACCGCCGCCTGGCTGTCAGTGAAAGTGTAGATGTCATTTCCAGATATCGCATCACACTGTACCAGTGTCGCGGCTTTCATTCTTACCATCAGTTGAGCCTTAAGAACACCTCAATAGTCGGGGAGCCGACAACTGCAGGAGATCCCCAGATACTCGGAGTATACACATCCGCCTATCCTGCGCACTAGCTTTCAGCCATCTGTATACACATGGATAGACTCACCCTGTCTTACATCGTCCCGTTCGGACTTTTTCCTTGAGGGTAGGAGGGTCGTGAACGTTGTAATGGCAAGTGTAGCCGGAAAGCTCAGAGGTGCCAGCCAGAATTTTTCCATGGAATCATTAAAAATGAATTGAATTCTGTGAGGCGATTTGTATTGCAGCGAGGCAGGAATCTATATTAAGTCCGATTGGTTTATGGTGATGTTGCTTCTGCGAATCCAAATTTAACAATACTTTACTTTCTCATGTGACAGCACCACAGCGATAGACTGATGAAACTTTTATTGTTGTGAATGCCTGCTGAACCTAAGACCGCAATTTTCTAAAAAAATAAAATAATTCTAAAAAATAATTTCCTCAACACTTTTTACTTTTAAAGAGTTTCACAATAGAGACGAGTCGATTTGATGGGTTTTGGTCTCTAAACGCCTTAATAGTCTATTGTTTATTATTCAGTCACTGAAGCCAAATCATAATGACAAGTTAACACTATTGAGCAGAGCGGGCAAAGGATAAAAATTTATTATCAAAATGAGTCCAGGTCAGTGCACGTTAGTGAAGTCTGTGAAGTTATGCAAGAGACTCCCAAGCAGCCAAATCTTCCTCTTTAATAAGAACGCGGACTTTCGCTGCCTAGAATTTTACGACTTAGGTCAACATCCGTACAATATTCAACTGATCCACGAGCCTCGGTAATCTAAACAGGCAAGCGCTGAAGTCCCTTCTGCGGTTCGTTTTAATGACAAATCTGCTACCGCACTTGCGGATGTAGCCAATTTGCTTGTTGTTAACTTTCATCTTTGAATTTTGGTTATATAAACCTTGTTTCTCTGGACATTAAGAATAGGATTTTGGGTTTAAAACCTTCTTCGCAGACTGATAAGGATGGGATGTCCTTAATTTTTCTCAAAATCTGCCCAACTATTGTTATTTCTCTTAAACTAATTCTTAATAAACCTCTATCTTCTGCAGTTTTTATCAACTATTGGAAAATCATAACTATCACCTCGATTTTCAAAAGTGGCAAAAAGGAATGCTGTGTGCAACTATAGGCCGTTCTCGAAGCTTTCTATTATATCCAAACTTTTCGAGGGAATTATAAAAGAAAAAATTCACTTTGTGAAGTGCTTAATTTCGACCAATCAACATGGGTTTAGCTCGGGTAGGTCTACAGTTTCCAATATAGCTGTTTTGGTGATTGTTGCTTTTCACTCCTGCTGAAGGTTTTTAAGTCATTTGAGTTTACACGAACTTTTCTAAAGCATTTGATAGAGTTTCTCAAACAATTCTATTACGTAAATTGGCCCCGCTTGGTTTTCATTCCATTTTCTTTCAATGGTTGAAATCTTCTTTAACCGATAAACGATGTGTGGCAACGATTGAGAGTGAATGTTCGGTACCTTTTATTGCATCTTCGGGGGTGCCACAAGGCAGTATTTTATGATATCTTCCCTTAGTTCTATTTATGACTGATACTAGCACCTGGTTTTCATTTGTCAACTTTCTTCTTTATTTGTTTTATCAGATGATTTGAAACAATTTTTGCGATTAGAAAAAATGTGGATGTTCCTAAGTTGGAATCGGAAATTAATGCGCTCGTTCGCTGATGCAATAACTTTGACATCTCTCTAAATGTCGGACAATATTTTCATGTCAATTCGGCAGAACTCAAAATATTTTTTAATCATCTTATTGTATTGCTAATACTTTACTTCAAGCGATTCATCAATTCAAAGATCTAGCAGTGATCTTTGACTCCCATTTTTCATGCAACAGTCAACTTAAGGGTGCTTAAATTTTAAGGACCGATGTTGAATGTAAACCACACCTAAACGCCAAATTTTTTTCTGCGTTTCATTTAACATTTTGCAAATTCATACTAACTCAATTTCAACCATGGAAAGACACATAATCGAACAATGCGTTAAAGTTATTCAGACTTATTATGAAAACGGGCGTCCAAGTCAAAATGGATATCGCGCACATCGTGAAGAAAATCATCTTCAGTGATGGGGCACATTTTCACCTCAGTGGATTCGGCAATAAGCAGAATTGCCGAATTTGGGCAAATCTTAATCCAAGATGATTACCGGAGAACCAATGGAGTGACTGTTTGGTGCGGTTAATGGGCCGGCGGCATCATCGGTCCGTATTTTTTCTAAAATGAGGCCGGTCAGGCAGTTACTGTGAATAGTGTTCGCTATCGTGAGATGATAACGAACTTTTTATGGCCCGAATTGGAAGATATGGATGTGGACGATATGTGGTTTCAAGAGGACGATGCCACTTGTCACACAGCTAACGAAACAATGGCTCTTTTGAGCGAAAAATTTGATGGCCAAATAATCTCACGTCGCGGCGATGTCAATTGGCCGCCAAGATCATGTGATTTGACACCGTTGGACTTCTTTCTTCGGGGTTATTTGAAAGAAAAGGTATACGTTGATAAGCCAGCAATAATTCCAGAGCTAAAGGATGAGATAATACGGCACATTAACGTCATAGAACCTCAATTATGCCTCAGCGTCATCGAAAATTCGGAACATCGGATGGAGGTGTGCCGCCGAAGCCATTTGGCCAATATTTTGTTCTATACGTAATTGAGCCATACCAATATTATCATAATAAAAAAAATAATAACAATTTTTTAAAAGAGTGGTATTTTATTCAACATCAACACCGGTCCTTAAAACTTAACCACCATTTACAACGTCGTAGCTCGCTGTTCTTGGACTCTTACGCTCTCAAATTACTTTCTGCTTCCTCTGTTTGCTCTAGATTAGAGTAAGCAACATTTATCTGAAGGCCTTGTCACCAATTTGCAATTGAGAGAATTGAAGGCGTAAAGAATATGGTCCTTAAATATACTCTCAGGTAGTTAAAATTCTCAAACCCTATAAGTCCCGTCTTTACTCTCGCTGTCTTTTGTTTTTAGGGTAATTAAAGGAGAAATCCATTGTGCACCTCTATTACGGAGCCTTCACTGACCCATTTCATCTTAAATTTTTGAAGTGAAACTTCTTAGGCGGGGATGGACGAGCGAGAATGGAAAGTAAAATTCCAAAACCATGCAACGTTTTGGGCATTTTCGAGAAGAAAAAAGATATAACGTAGAGGAAAAGGAGAGGGAGAGCTATACCTGATATATAGCTTAGATACACTTTAGGCTTTTTTGCCTGAGTTCTTCCTTGTGGTTTCGAATTTCTAGTGAACAATAACATTGCCTACTTTTTGGCGCTTGTTTGTTAGTGCAAACTTGTAGGAAATATATTTTTGATGCCTACTTTTTGGCGTTATATTTCATTGGTGCCTACTGTTTGGGGCGTTTTTTGGTCGGAGTAGTGGGCGTTGTTGCCACGGTTTGTGTCCGGCGTTTACCTACACCGGCCGACCCTCTCCGTTTTTTGTAAATTTTGTCTATTTGTATTCTCTGCAAATGTTGTGAATTTTTTCAGATATATATTCCTTCTCTCTCTCTCTCTCTCTTTCTCTCATTCTCTCTCAGGTCTCTCTCTCTTTCTTACTCTCATTCTCTCTCAGGTCTCTCTCTTTCTCTCATTCTCTCTCAGGTCTGCCTTGAAAGTTTCACTTCTGTTATGTGTACGAGTACTATGCTACACGCACTTTTTTAACACGAATTATGCGTGCAATGCTCCTATTGCCGGCGCTCTAAGAGAATTGAGTGAGATCCCGAGTTCTACTCCGCTTGACTTTTCGGCTTAAAAGAATGAATTTTATGAATTTCTACATATTTTTTAATTTTTTTTTTTAAATAATTTATAGTAATTTAAGCTCATGTTAGCTCTAAGTGCTCTGTAAAAACAATAATTACGTTTTAGACTTGAAAGAAATATCGTTTATACGAAATAGATATCGTTTATTAGGTGACTGCGCTTCGGAGCATTTAGAAGAGGATGCCAATTTTGACCAAAAAATAATCTTTAGCGATGAAATGCCATATGGCCTTAAATGGGACGACTCCAATGCATATGAAATTCCAAAATGTAGTGTTTTTTTCGAAAACGACATTAATGAAATAATCACCGTTAAGCGTGATCACTATCAATCGATGGTTACTAATTTCTCTTGGCCCAAACAGACTGATATGGACATAGATTGGTATGCGATTTCATGGGAATGCTACTAAGTATCACACAGCGACCGCCATAATGGGCATTCCTAATGAATGATTAGGATATGAAGGTGACGTCAACTGAATATGACGATCGTACAATTTGGCACCGCTAGACTTTTTCTTATGGGGTTTTCTGAAGCCACAGTTCAATGTCGCTAAGTCACAGTCAATTGGTGCCTTTAAAGCCAACGGAGCTCAGTGCATTGGGCAAATTCAGCCGAGTATATGCAGTAGAGTTATTGAAAATTGGACTTCTCGAATCTATACCACTGAGTGAAGCCGCGCATACATTTGAACCATATTATATTCTTTGCCTTTCAAATACGAAATGGAAAATAAATTTAGTGAATTTCATTTCAACCGCCCCTTATTGCAACGCTCTACACATAGATGTTAATCACCTCCGCTGGAAGCCACTTTTGCGCAATACTTCAACGAATTTGGTATTTATAATTGACGAGAACGCTTTCAATGAATTGCTTACTCTTCTGGTTACCTGGCAATATTGTTTCCCGTTTCCAATTTAAAAACCACACGTAAACATACAAACCTTTCAATGCGTACTAGCCGCAGTACAAGGCAATATTGCTAAAGTTTTACGTTAAGCACATTAAGATATGCAAGAATTCAAGCACTTCAGCAACAGAACCAAAATGTGTGGCAAGTGCAACGTGCATATGTAACGAACTAAGTTGGTGTTGTCAGCCCCCATATGCCCTTTGGAAATTCGCATAAACACAGTTTCCATTTATTAGCAACTACAGAAGATTGTCACAGCTGCATAATGTAACTGAAGAATTCAAATGTTTAAATGCACAAATAGAGGCACACACACATACATGTTTTTTAAACCCGTGCACTTGTGGACGAGGATATTACATTTTTGTTCACAAAACGGTTGTATGCAACAGAATAGAAGAATCGAGATGGGTACAGACATGCACTTGCGCTAACCGCTCGCCACCCTTACGATTTCTTCTAATACACACTCTACTGCAAAATGATAAATATACACCTATCTATCTATATAGGTATATAACAATTCAGCCGTTTTTCGCGATGTGATGAACTTTACGGAGAGTAGCTTAAGCGATTTTAACCAAACTTTGCCACATTGAAGAGACACATGTGGAGAAGGTTTGTGAAATTTTAAGAATCGGATACCAGGGTCTCGAGACATAGATTAAAACGTGGACCCGAGTATCCCTAGGATGTGTTTGTACAGTATGGGTAGCAAATGGAAGCGATTGGTGAATGCTTTAGTACAGAGTATTTCCCATGCCGCTCCGTGACTGGGGTCTCGAGATATAGGTCAAAACGTGGACCCGGGTAACCATTGGTTGTGTATGTACAATATGGGTATCAAATGAAAGCTGTTGATAAGTGCTTTAATACGGGGTAATTTTCATACCTATTGATGACTAGGGTCTCGAAATATATGCCAAAACGTGGACCCGCCGTGTCTTTACACCGAATTAAACCAAACTTACGCACATTGTTAAGTAAGTATTGAAAATGGGTTTCGTAAAGTTTGGTTGTAATTCGGAGCACTGGCAACTGGTACAGCATTCTTTTGACCCAGCCATAATGTCGTTTACTTTTTTAACGTTTGGGGCGGAACTGAACTGTCAAATTGACAGTGTGAGTTAAAATGTGTCAATATTTCTTTCTGATTTGGACGCCATAAGGAGAAGTCGTAAGTGCAAAGTGTAAACATTTTTTGTGAATTTTTTTGAAGTGGATTTGGAACAGTGAATAATTTCTTACGAAATTTGAGAATTAAATGTGAAATCCGAATGTTCAAATGAAATTATGTTTTGTGGATTAATTTTTTCGGTGCATATGCGATAAGCTACGATACACCATGAGTGAAAAAAATGGTAAAACAAAAAATTAAAAACAAAGAGCACGAAAAATGCGTAACTTTGATGAAAAAGTTAATAGTCTTATCATGCAAGTTGTCAAGAATTTTCAGAAGAAAAGAGATGATTTAAGAAAATCACAACAAAATAAAACAATCCTGACCATGTGGACTTGGGCTTTTAAACACATATGCATCGAAAATATAATCCACAAAATTGAAAAAAAAAACATGTTTTAAAATCTCAGAATACCATAATTACAATCATGTTTATTACAGTACAAATGCCAAGACAATCACGTAATCATATTGGTCGTTCAACAAATAATAATAGGCGCATGAGAAATGCCCGGAATAACGCGACATCAGAAGAACGTCAAGAACAAAATGAAGTAGTTAAACGATTGATGAATTATGTTATCCAAGCAACTATTTTAATTGGCAAATTCAAGAATGAAGACGTTCTAATACCAAGAATTCCAATGATTCCACCGGAATTGCCATTTGAATTCAAGCGTTTGCAACTGCCCATTCGTTTAGCATTTGCAATAACTATCAATAAATAGAGCGGGGGCTGTATGGAGTTGAGTGTGCAAAATGTGAGGACCGCATTCTATAAATAGTTTTGAACTCAGAAAAGCTTGCAGATTATGATTCTGGATGTTGCCGGGAGATTTGATGGTCCAATGGGGGTCCCCCACCCCCTTAGTATTCAAGTATAGTGCAGGCGCTAAAGGACATTGAGTATGTGAGGACCGGCAACAATGCTGAAATTCTTTTACCTGAGACCCTACATAAAAAAAAAGCATGTTGCTGGCAGCTGTGATGGTCCCTTCCCTTTCCCCCGCCCTTCACCTTGTCCAAGCGTTATTGCGTCATAGCACTCGTATTAGTCAGTAGAAAATACTTCGTGGCGCATGACGGTTTATTTTTTCGTAATCACATAATTATTTTAGCTAAATTTTCTTATAATTCAGTGTTTTATTAGTGTTTTGTTTAAATAAACACATGGACAATGTCTTTAGAAGTGATAAATATAAAGAAACGAAAACTATACGAAATTTCGTGTTTGTTTTGTGATGAAACGGGTAATTTAGTGATGAATCCAAAACCACAATCATTTATAAATATTCAGAAAGCAGCAGATCGGAGAAAAGATGAGATTAGTGAGAAAATTAAAAATAATACAGACTTTACTGAATACAAATCTACTTGGCATCGAACTTGTATGGCAAGTTGCATTAGCGAAGAGAAGATAAGACGTAGAGAATTGGCACTACAAAAGCAGGAAAATGTTTCTATTTCTATCTGCTCTGCAGAAGCTAGGAGTCAATGCACTCGAAGGTCATCAAGAACAAATTTAAAATTTAATAAAGATCTAAAATGTTTAATCTGTGGTAAACAAACAAGAAATAAAAACAAAACACTTTATTTGTGCTCCGAAATGTCAGCAGCGGAACAAATTTTAAATACTGCCCGAAAAAGACAAGATGATGTTTTTACACAAATTGACACTTGCGAACATCCAGCCGATTTATTTGCAATGGAAGTACGGTATCATAAACACTGTTATCGTGGTTATCTACGACTACCAAGAAACTCAGCAACTCCAGCAGGTAGACCTCCAAATAAAATACCACATGACATTCTTATAGAGCCATTTGAGAAGCTGATTAATGAAATAAAACATAAATTAACAACTCACTCTTATGAAGTGGCATCATTAGCTAAGTGACTAGCTGAACTCATTGACATAGAATATGCAGTTGTAGAAAATCGTGATATTAAATCACTACTAATAGATAAGTATGGTGAAAACGTTTTATTTTCATATCTAAATGATCGATCGAAATCATCATTAGTGTTTATGGGCAACATATCACTGGATCAAGTCATTGAACATATTCGTTCCGTAACTTCAACAAACTCCATTGTTCAAGTGGCAAAACAACTTCGTAAAGAAATATTAAGTACTGAAGTAATACCAAATGGGGTTTTATGTGATGAAACTTTAATTGAACAATTTTTAAAGAAAAATCATTTACCGAATAATTGGCAAATTTTTATGCAAGTGCTAAAAATAAAAAATCAAGTGAAAATTACAATCACAATTACAAGCGTTATCAGTGTTTCATGATATATACTTCACGATTACTGAGAAACCGACTCTAAAGCATATTGCTTTAGCTCAATCTATTCACCATTTGACTCGATCGAAAAATGTTATTAATATGATGAATAAATTTGGTCATTGCATTAATTACAAAGCATTAAAAAACATCGATAAAGAAGTAGGTACTAACGTCAATTGTGTGTGCAGATATAGACAGAAAATTACTTATTCCTAAAAATATAGTTCGAGATTCGTCGTTATTTCTTCATGGAGCTATAGATAATAATGATTTCAATGAAGAAATGTCTATGGTTTGAAGGTTCTTATAAGAAAAAATATACATTTCAGGGTGTCATTTAGCTGCTCAATCCCTTGGCGAAAACATTTCGCGTATTTTGCCAGCATTACACTTTCTAAGTGGTTGCGATTCGACTAGCAGATTAGGCTAAAAAAAAAATAGTTGAAAAGCTGCATCGTTGGATTTTGCGCAAAATGATCTAAGGCTTTTAGGAAATCCATACCTAACAGTCGAACAGTCAGAATAAGAAACCATTTGCACCTATATTTTCTCAAAAAAACATTAACTGCTGGTGAACTTCGCTATAAATTAATTTGTCAAAATATCGGCTTCGGCTTAAATTTATTAAAAGTAATGTGCACATCAGATGCTCTACATTTACCTTTGTTAAGAGCTTCAGCACAAACATATATATGGATAAATTCTGACCAAACAGTACTACAGCCTATTGATTACACCTTATTAGGCTATGAAAAAAAATGGTAAATTGTATCCACGACAATTGACGAAGCGACTATTACCGGAATTGTTAATTCAACCCTGCAAATGTACATCTAATTGTCAAACAAAGGCTTGTTCTTGCAAAAAGTTACAACTAAATTGCATTTCGTTGTGCAAATGTATTAATAATAACTTCCAAAATAAAAGAGATTAATTATTTGTATTTTTTGGTAAGACTTATGTTAAAATGTTCTTTTTCCTTTAAATCATTTTTTATCAAAAATTTGTGTTTTATTTTTTACTTTTTTTTTTATTGACTAACTAAAATTATCTTTAATCATAAGAAATAATTGAATTTTATCACTAAAACTATCATTGAAATGGTTTCAAAGCACTTGTTCAGTCCATTTCCTTGAATACTAAGGGGGTGGGGTAAAAAAAAATGGACCATCAAATCTCCCGGCAACATCCAGAATCATAATCTGCAAGCTTTTCTGAGTTCAAAACTATTTATAGAATGCGGTCCTCACATTTTGCATACTCAATGTCCTTCAGCGCCTGCACTAAAATCACAAGGGCAAACTTTAGAAATATGCGGGATGAATTTAGAAGAACCAGTATTCACCCATGGTCAACTATACGTTGGCTGTTCACGTGTTGGGAAGCCAACAACATTATATATTTACTCAAAAACAAGTAGAAAAACAAAAAATATTGTTTATGCCAAAGCGCTTGAATAAAGAATAAAGAAATAAATAATATGAAAACCATATCATTTCTGTTCTAAACCATATCTATTCTATTTTAGTGTGCCCAGCGAAGCGGGCCGGGTTTGCTAGTTTCTTTATAAAAATTCAGTTCATATTACTACACAGTAAAAAATGATGGTTTATATTTAATACCAGTTGCTATTGAATTTATACCATTTTGGAATTAAATTTGATTTTTAATTCTAAAAAGTTTTATTTTAAGACGATGAAATATTCTTACAATTATTTTAATTCCAAAATGGGTTTAAAACAAAACTTTAATTGGTGCTGAGCGTTGCGTTTTTGAAATTTAATACCTATTAGATTTAACGTAAGACCAAAAAAACATTAAAATGCTCTCTTTAATGTTTCAAGCTATTTTGGTTTCAGTTTAAATTTCAACTATATTCAATTTAAAATTTATTGGTTTAAAAGTAAAACCAAAAAAGTATTAAAAAATTTTCTCACTCTCAATTAATTTTAATGTACTCTGAACTTTAGTATTATTTGCTTTAAACTAAAACCAAGAAAGTATTTGTATTATTATTATTATTTCACTTATGTATTCGGCCGCCGTAGCCGAATGGGTTGGTGCGTGATTACCATTCGGAATTCACAGAGAGGTCGTTGGTTCGAATCTCGGTGAAAGCAAAATTAATAAAAACATTTTTCTAATAGCGGTCGCCCATCAGCAGGCAATGGCAAAACACCGAGTGTATTTCTGCCATGAAAAAAATCTCCTCATAAACATATCATAAAACAAAATAAAATAAATGTATAAAAAAAATTTTTTTTTTTGATTCGAACCAAGGATTTTGGATCGGAAGCCCACATTGCTAGCCGCTAGGCTATCGCGCTGTGCTGCCGGCGCTGGCCTAAAAGTTATTTTGTTATTTTTAAACCCTTAAAGTATATAATTCAGTCTCATTCTTGGTTTTTCAAAGAGAATATTTTAATAAACTTCTCTCTCTCTCTTTTCTGAAACCGGAATGGTTTTAATTTTATACTTTCTGGTATTGTTATATATAAACACCAAATTGGTATTAATATTAAACTAAAATTTTTACTGTGTATAAAATCTATATGGGGCAAAAATTCAAACTTTTTACAGGATTTTTCAAAATTCCACCAAAACTTTCAAATCGCAATAATTTTGAAATCTCGTTTGCGAAAATTCCCAAATGAAGTAACTATATTACTAAAGCCGGCTTAGAATTTTCAGAAATACAGGTAGTTTAACCATTGCTGTATATCTACTTATAAATAGTTGCTTTACAAATTTAAAATATTTCTGATATAAAACTAAATTGCAATACCCTTCATACTTTGGTAGATAATTCAGAGGTAACGCTAGTTAACAGTAATTTTTCAAATAATAACTTTGAATTAAAGTGAAAAAGGTATACCATAAAAATTTCTAACATCTGGAGAATGCGTTAACCGATTACAAGAAGTTGTATATCATTCGACCGCCGTAGCCAAATGGTTTGGTGCGTTACTACCATTCGGAAGTGACACTATCAGGCTATAGCAAACCTTCGGGATTATTTCGGTCATAAAAAACCACCTAATATAAACAAATTGCCGTTCACTTAAAAAACGTAACACTTATTGTGTGTTAACACAAAATTTCCTTCCGTCGATCTGATGTTGCCCTTCCTTGTCTATGATTTTCTTTGACATCAAAATCTAACAGCCATCCCAAAATGACATTTTTCTAAAATGTGCGTGGGTATTTAAGCACCGAATTTAGCACTTTCTTACTTCTTTTGGTTTTTGTTTTTGTCATTGCTCGAACGTATGTGAGTAGTTGCATATGCGATAACTGCTTGTGGTTGCAAGCGAGCACAGTGGCATTTCACTTATGTCTGCAAGTAAGTACTTATATTTACGGCTATGACTGCACGCGCTCCCACTTAATAGCAACCAGCTTGGGGCTAATTGAATGCAATATATGTGTGCATGCATGCATTTCGCGTTGCAAACACCCACACACGTAAGTATTTGTGCATCTGTGCGTGGTTTCACAGTTAATGCTTAGCTGCTTTATTGTCAAACGCAATTCGCTGCACCAGCTGCCGCAACCAGCAACCAGCAACTGAACGACTGATGGCTGTTGTCTGGTGCACGCACGCCCACAACGCAAGTCGGCAATCTATAAATCTTCTTACAAGTAAATGAAATGCATACACACATACATATGTATGTGCATGTGTGTGTACGAACACAGGAAAATCGCATAAGAGAGTCGAGCATGGATTACTTACCTTTCGCTTGGAGCGCGCCATCCGTTGATCGCGTGAATTCTCTGCCTCGCCAGGCGGTCGTTTGCCCCAGACCGCGCAGGCGATGCGCGTATAGGTGAAGACGAGCACCGTTAAGGGGACGAGGAACTGCAGTGTGAGCAGCACCAAAGTGTAGTAGTAGTTTTGTTCGTTTGAGGGCCACTCCTCGCGACAAATGTATCTGCAACATGCACAAATAAAAGAGAAATGCTATGAAATATTATAATTAAATTATCTATTCAAAAATGTGCTTGCCCCAAGACAATGAATGCCTGTGGCTATGACAATGATATTTTACATGCATTTATAAGCGTAACAAATAAATTAGATTGACATGAGAAAGGTGTATTTACTGATGCGAAAATATTAGTTGATTGTTATTTGACTTTAACTTTGACTGCTTGTTTTCCCAGGTGTATATTTTCTGAATAATTTCGTCATTGTGCACAATACAACATTCGGTCACATAATTGGGCTTACAAGGAATGTAACAACTGGTGAAGAAAAGAGGCAACGCGTTCGCTATGAAAGGTGGGTAGGTGGAGTAGTTGCCAATTGACGCACTTGGGCTTGCTGTGATACCATCAGGGCTGTCCCACCTCTACACTGTCCTCATTGAACCAACCTGTGGCTTTAATGTATCTAACAATCTTTGTTATTTTTAAATTTGGCTACTTCTGTCAAATCGTTCAAACAACCTTTTCCTTGAATGTTGAACTTTCTTCTACGCAGAGCCATGCGGTAGTCTAGCGTAAATGCACTAACCTGCCATCCCAGATGTTGTGGGTTCGAGTCCCACGAGAAGCACGTTCCTCGCACTTTCCCAAATTTACCTACTTTCCCTGTTTCTAAACCAAAAACAAATAAAAAAACTCATTCCTCAAACCCAAAAACTTATCTTTTACATCCTTACTCCCGCACAATAGTAAACGCATTATTTGCATTGCTAAAACAAGCAAAAACAAAGAAAAGCACACAGTTACACATTGCATCAGTGGCGCCAGCAAGAGGAAGTGGGCAATCGCGGTAATAGCGTAGACACACCACTTTAGCGAAGTCCTCAACCAACTGCGTAATCCTTCTGCTAGAAAAATGTGACACATAGATGGCGCTCCAATCAGTAAGAAGGTGTTGTTCCTAAGCAACGACAAGTGGGCATGTCCACCACTTAGGTCTGTTAGATTAACGAAACCAACGCAAGACAAGTCTTGTCGAGACTCTATGCTCCGGAGAGGAGTGAACAAGGAAAAAAAATTCCCAGAGCCATGTACAAGTATAGAAAGTGTTCTACAGTATCTTCATCTTCAATGTCGTGCAGCTTCTGCAGTAGTCGTTATAGGGTGCTTCCAGTCTGCTGATATGCCTGCCTATAATACAAATCCCTGTTAGAACCCCAAAAAAATATTTCACGTCCTTTCTGTTAAGTTTCAGCAGTTGGTTTGAGCGCTCCATATTACATTTTGGCGACGTCATGCGACTTGTAGCTCAGGTCAGGGACTGAGTCCATAGTATCTCGGCAGATTTGATGCTTTGTCGATCTGTTAGTAGCTTACAAGTTACGAGGGGTATAGATATGTTTTCGCGTGGTACCCCGTCTTGTTAGTTCATCTGCTTTGCCGCTACGGTCTACGTCTCTGTGACCCGGTACCCAGAGCAGGTTTATTGTAAAGTACTGTGTTAGCTCTGGCAAAATGTCGATACATTCTTTTACTGTCTTCGAGTTAATATTAGGTGCTTGTATTCATTTCAGGATCGATTGCTATGTGAATATATATTTATTTCTCTTGTGGTGCGGACACTTTTCTTTAAGACCAATAGGCTTTCCCTGATAAACCGAATTTCAACTTGAACTACGCTACAATGGCCCGGTAGCCGGAAGGAAATGCTGGCATTTATCTCCGCCTATGTATTATAGATACTCTCACTATTTTAATAATTTTTTGTATCTTCAATTCGATCCCGCAAGGACAATCGAACAACAAATTTGGACTCAAAACGTGTATGAATTTTTATTTTTTCGCTGAATATTCTATAGGGTTATCTAATAAGAGGTGCTATTTTGATACTCAGAGAAAAATATTGTTTTTTAATATAAATGATCGGATGTTTATTTCATTATAAAAATGAAGGTATGCCGTTAATAGTGGAAAATAACATCAGGCAAATGCCCACCACGACCACGCTTACAAGACAATATCCTTTTCATGAAATTTTCCATAACCGAACTGCAAAGTGCCTGTCCTATGGCCTCGATAGCCTCACGAATTCCATATTTGAGGTATTGTATCGACCCTGGGCTATTGGCGTAGACCTTCTCTCTCACTGTGAATTAACCCAATCCGAAGTAGCTCTTTGGCTTTGAGCAGAGTAGATCCTAATTAACCCAGTTGATAGCTTTAGAAAAATTAAGTAGACATTTCATTTGCTCTAAAGAACACTTTTAACCTAGGAATCGTTTGTCGACTCGAATAGTACCATAAAGCCCACTTTACAAGATAATTATATGAGAAAATACTTCTTAGATAACTTCTCCGAAAATTTGACTAGATTCTAATTACTTCTGCACTTGAAATGCTTTCTCTAAATAATTAGCTTGCAAAAATATCTGCTTGAAATTCCACAAGCCAAGACAGGTGTAAGTAATTTTTCAAGGTCTGTTAAATTTTTATAACGAAAAACAAATTAAATTGCCCTTGGACTCTGCAAAAGTGCCTTCGTAGTAAATATTTTTGCCTTTTTCGTTACTCATGACACAAACGTCAAATACCTTTTCTGGCAAAAAAAAAAAAAAACAAAAAAATGAACCAAAAACACACTGGAGCAGAAAATATTAAATGTCCGGTGCAAAAACCACATTTAATAATTTTAATTGCCCTGACTAAATCGTTGTAAGTGTCATCATCAATCAAGCGGTCAGGCAGCAAGTAGACGACAACAGCACAAGAAAAAAACAGAAAAAGCTGTCAAAAATAATGTACAAATGGAGGCCCAACGCAAAGAGATGTAAGCAAAAGCACAAAAACAATTAAGAAACAGTTACAGCCAGCCGTAGGCAGGTGAATAGCTCATGAATGTGGCGCAGTGGGACAAGGTACGAAATTAATTTTTCTGCCGCAGCAGCAGTAACTGTAATAAATAGTCACAGCTGCTCTTTCTCTTGTTTAGCAATAAGAGTCGCCTCTTTAGTGGAGAGCAAACCCATGTGGGTGAAGCGTTGAAATGACAGTGAATGTACGACTAAGCTTTTGGTAGCTGTTCCGTGCAGAAAACCACAAAATGCAATTTACGATATGTTTCTCTGAAATTCCACTGATGGTTCGCGTTTCTATCCATTTCTCTTTCCATTTATATTTACCTGCACGACAAGAGAGTTGTGTCTGAGGGTAGTGGGGTTTAACAGCAGGTTGATTAAAGATGCTGAACAGAATATTTTATAAATATTAAGGGGACAGATACCTGTAAACGGCCATATTTTCACTGATTTTCATTACAATTGTTTAAAATGAAGAAGTCAATATATTTTTTTTCAAAATTGGCATACAATTTATTTATACATTCAAATAATAAAAACTTTTTTTTTATTTTAATCATTTAAAATGGCGGATGTACACTCAATTCTTCCAGGAAGGTCGCAGCAGGGCTTCTCAATCGGCGCGCATTTTAGCATCGGCGTCAGTGACCGGAATACAAAATTTTTTTTGCTTATTAATGTCACAATTTCTCTATGATTTAAACAAAAATGGAAAAATGGAACAAAAAATTCGCGGAATAACATGCTTAAAAAAAAAAGAATTTCGGGGCGAATTTTCCTACTATTTTTGCTTCGAAAAAAATTCTTTCGAAAAATTTTCGAAAACTTGAAACACATAGAAAGTAATATAATATCATAAAAAAGATGTGTGCAAAATTTCCGGGAGATCGGTAAATAACTTTTCGAGTTATCGTGTACACCAATTCAAAAAATTTAGTTTTGAGAAAAACGCGTCTGAATACATGAAAACTCCTCCCCCAGCGTTCGAACGCATAGAATAGAGACCTCACGGTTGACGATCTATAATATAAGAAATACCTAAATTTACGTCCTAAATTTATTTTGACATAGTATTAAAAAAAAAATGTTTTTTTTCGAAATTCTACAGATCTCTGTCCCTTTAAAATAAATGTCATGAATGGTTGCACACAAAAATAATAATAATTGTCAAATCAGTTTGAATTTTCGTTGTTTTATTTTAATTTTTTGGGTGCTTGGCCGAGCTCCTCCTCCTCTTTGTGGCGTGCGTCTTGCGTCTGAACGGCAGATATTTTTTATGAGGAGCTTTTTCATGGCAGAAATACACTCGAAGGGTTGCCATTGCCTGCCGAGGGGCAACCGCTATTAGAAAAATGTTTTTCTTAATTTTGGTGTTTCACCGAGATTCGAACCAACGTTCTCTCTGTGAATTCCGAAAGGTAGTCACGCACCAAACCATTTGGCAACGGTGGCCGGTGTCTTTGTAGTAAGCCTTAATAAAAAAATACTACACGGTTCGTTGTACATATATTGACAATTTCGAATGTCACGTGGGCAATAACAGACGTAATCTATCAATCATTTTCATGAAATATTTAAAAATATATATCAGCTTTGGCCAGTGTGCTATGATAATTAAGTTAGGGTCATATAGTATATAACCCCCATAAATAACAATAATAATATATCAGCTTAGTAGACAACTGCCTTTGCGCATACAATAAAACAGACTTTATTTATTTTTATTTTATTTTATTTATCATTATCTTTTATCAAATTTCTTAAGCGTTGCCATAACCATGAGGGGAATAACTCAGTACAGGTACATAGTATTCGCCCGAAGCCACATAAGCATTGGTTTCTGAGCCCATATTTACACTGCTGTAGGTGCTGCCACATGATTTACTTACTGCTGACGTGTAGTCACTGCACTTTACACTGGGATAATCGTCCCGAGACACTGACTCAGCGTAGTAGGTAGTAGAGCGACCATGATCACATGCGCCAGTTAAATCCCAGGCACAACCAGGTTGACTCTTACCGCCATTTGGATAGAAAGAGGTCTTACCAATGGGCTCCAAAAAACCCAACATTCCACCATTGGTTTGAATAGTTTCAACATAATTGGCGTCAGTGGAACTCAGACGTTTCTTTGTCTTTTTGTAGCTGAAAAGCGGCAAAGCGGGATCCATACCGATGATCGCGTGCAGTTTGCCATTCTCAACTAATTTACCAGTATAACCGGCAACATGAGCACCCAAACTATGACCACTTACTTCGGTCGTGTCGAGAAGCAAACCGTGGTATTCTACCAAGTAATTAATCAAGCTGGCAACCTTCTTTCCCACTTTGGGTACAGCCACAACGGAAGAAGCGTAATCAACGGAACGAGCACGCGCCCAATCGACAACGATCACATTGTATTTGCCACGGGCCAGCCATGCAGCGCGAATATCCTTGTTCATGCCGGAGGTGTAACTCTGTGTCCAGCCATGGATCACGAATCTGCAATGGTGGTGAAGTGGTACATATAAAAAATCAGTATGGTGCTACAAGGTTTTGCACACCAAAATAATCTTGGCACATAAAAAATGTTTAGAACAGGCTTTTCTTAAATTTCATGCAAGAAAGTCATTCTCATAAATACAAGAGTTTGCTGCAAGGGGCTTTGCAATTTATTTCCACGTTTTGCTTTTGTTTTTGGATTGGATTATAATTCATGAGCGCAATTTCGCAAATCTGCTGTTGCGTTATAGGGTTATTTATGAGAACGATTTTTTCATATATAATTCACGACAAAGCTGATTAGTTTGCACACGAAACAACAACAACAGTTAAAAAAAAGAAATAACCGAAAAATTATAATAAAAAGAAAAAAAATTAAATTAAATTCCTTGCGAACTTGCTGATTTTTGCTAAGTGCACCCATATTTGCAATTCTTTCGTTACCTCGTTGGATTGCTAGGATCAAAGTTAGAACTTTGAATCGATGAGGCGCTTTCGCTAATCTTTTGTCCTTTGGAGGGATTTAGGTTTGTATACAAGTAAAAAGTTACAGGCACAAGTGACAGGCGTCCCTCCATTTCATCCTGTTTCTCCAATTCCTCCAACATGCTTTCGCCCTCTTCCATTGAAACCCATACGTATGAGCCATTAGCCTGAGGTACATACCAACCATTTTCACCATTCACACGCTCCTCCTCAGGAATGGGAACAGCCGACACTATTCAAAAGAAGTTACGGTTGTAGTTACTGGCCTTAAGAAATGTCGGTAGCACAATTAAGTTACCTGCTAAGGCAAAGACTGCCAAAAACCAAAAGACTTTCATTGTGGTATTATTTTCAAGTACGAATGATTTCTGTTCAGCAGGTAAACAGTTTATATACCTAGCGGGGGGCACTAGATAACGAATTTTAAATGAATCAGCTAATCGCATTTATTGCATCGATATCAGCAAAATAGAAGCTCGACTAATATAAAATTTAAATCGTCATCAAGTGGTGGCGCTGATAAACCGAAATCGTTAATTTATTGCAGTATTGGACAAGAAAAAAATTACTTTTATATGAACAAAGCATTGCTATGTGGTCGATAAGAATCAATGCTACAACGCATGATAAATACAAGGTGGCGCAAAATTAGTCACCCTACCGGAAGATTTATAAGTTTTGCAAATGACGTTGTATGTCAATCATATTTCACACCTGTGAACTCGAGAGCTGCTGCATACGAACAGACAAGCAATGGGGTGCGCTAAAGGGCCAAAATATAGATTTTCATCACTCAAAATATTTTTTTTATTTGGTAAAAAGTGATTCGAAAACAAAATTCGATCATTAGTTTTGCGCCACCTTGTGCTGTCGTGGGTAAAAAGGCTATTTTTGATTTTTAACAAATGCATTGTTGTTATTCTGTTATTTATATTGTTATTTAAATTTTGGAGTGTTTTAAACTCTGGCATAAATCGTAGATATTTTTAAATAATTAGGAAATTCCCGATTTTGCAATAGAGGATGAGAGCGGTAACTGCTTGAAAAAGTGTTTACGCAGAAATTTCATTTAGTAGCTGACCACATCTTTATCCAGAGATAAACATCTCTATGTTAGACACTTTGATCACAGGCCACTCCTAGGTCTCCTAGGTCGACAGGCTCAAATATTGAACGTACCCCATTTCGACTATGTCTGAAGCTGCGAGAATGAGGAGGAGGAAGAGTATGCCAGACTTCTTCTTTGTCACTGTCTTGCGTGGTATGCCACTAGGTAGGTAGGATACTTTGGCTAATACTTCATGAATGATACTGAAGAGCTTAAAAATATAAGTGTCAGCCAAATCAATGGATTTGCACTTAAAATAAATTGGTTTCACGAGGAGTAAAAGGTGAACTGCTACTGTGGTATCAAATGGTTTGGCAACAGTCTAAGTGAGTTGGTTTAAATACCCCCTCGCCACTTCTACCTATCTACCTATTCAAGGCGAAAACACAGGTGCTGTGGGCCGCAATGGCTACAGTGAAGAAGAAGTCCAAGCGTTGCAGATGGGTTATTTTAAGCCTTAAAATATTTTTGAACGCTTTTGTTTAATATTTATTTAAGGCCAAATAATTTTAATATGGTTTTTTGTTCCTATTCCGTAAAACATAACTACATACATGCGAATTTGCATACATACAGCAGCATATTTTCTTATTTCCCAGAAAATATTCAATAATTGAAAAAACTGTTGATGAAATTTTTTCGGAATTCATATTAATTCAAAAATTTACAATAATTATATTATTTCGCTTGTTTTATAACAGTAAAATTTACAAAACAACAAAAAAGTGGTATGAAAAAAGTCCACACATATCCATCTGCTTTGGTTTACTCACGTAAAGCAAACATTGAAGAAGTAGCTGTAATTACCGCTATTCGAAAATTTCAATTACATATCGTTGCTTTACATATGTACATACATAATATATATCATATATGTGATAATACGTGTGAAAATAAAAGTCGAACCAGGCGCCCAGATAAGCTGTTCAGAACGATGTAAGCTCCATTTTAACCCTACAGTAGTCGCGCGGTCTACATATGTAATCCACCATTGTTAAATTTTAAATTTCTTGAAAACCGTGCATCGATTTCATCGGAGATTTTTGCTACTTGTAACTAACAAATAGAGAGTCCCTCTGAGTGTTCCGCTGTTAATTGTCGCGTGCAGTTGTGTCGCTAGAGGTTCATGAAATTCATGGTCTACGTGTGTATGCCGCGCGACCGATTACGTAAGTATTTTAAATTAGGTTTTATGCTAATAGCTAGTTATACTTTGTAAAGAAAAGTGGACTTTTGGCATACTTTTTCATCTTAAAATTTTGTGGAACTTTCTATCTCTTTTTACATATGTATGTATGCTACTCGTACATATACATTTCTTTGGGTTTGAAGATCATGGCAAATAAAAAAGAAAATCAGATTGCAGCGTGGTTGGACGAAATTGAAAGTGATGAATTTGATGACGATTTATCATGATCAGAAGACGAAGAGGACTTTATTGGAGAGGAGTGGTCTGATACAGAATCTGAGCAAGAGCAAGACGTTTGTAATCAACTATCTGACTACGATAATGAGCCCCCTCAGCGAGACAGACGTGGAGAAATATATCTAGGTGTTGATAATACTTTGTGGGCAAAGAATGCCCCCGCTAATAGTGGTGGAATGCCCCCCTAACCTAACCTAATTGAAATCAAAGGATTTTTAGAAATTTTACTAATGGATGGTGTGTTAAAGGTAAGCCGTTTAAGTACAAGTCAAATATTTGATAAGGAAAAACACATTGGAATAGGTTCAATATATTTGACCATGTCTGAACAACGATTTAAGTTCCTTCTTAGAGTTATACGCTTTGATGATATTACTGACCGTCAAGATCGTGCAAGCATCGATAAACTAGTGCCTATTCGCGAAATATTTCATTTGGTTCTTGGAAATTTTCAAAAGTATTATACACCTAGTGCTGAAATGACTTTGGTCGAACAACTCTTGTCCTTCAAAGGGCGTTGTTCTTTTCGGCAGTATATTCCAAGTAAACCTGCTAAGTATGGACTGAAAGTTTTTGCACTTGTAGATGTTCATTACCCATACACATATAACTTAGAAATTTACGCCGGCCAACAACCCGAAGGTCCATTTCGGTTAAGCAACGAGAGATTTGATATCGTGATGAGAATGGTGCAACCAATTTTAAATAGACATATCAATATTACTATGGACAATTGGTTTTCCTCTCTGAAAATTGCAAAGCAATTATTTGATAATGGAATTACAATGGTTGCTACCGTTCGAAAAGATAAAAGAGAAATTCCCCGGGAATTTAGAATAGCTAGAGGCAATCCAATATGCTCCTCAAAATTTGGATTCCACTATCCAAATACTCTGGTTTCTTATGTACCAAAAGCCAATAAAGTGGTAATAGCCATGTCTACAATGCACAACGATACAGCGATTGATTCTGACACCGGAGATCAACGAAAGCCGGAAATAATAACATACTATAATCGCACAAAAAATGGCGTTGATCTGGTTGACAAGATGTGTTCTCTTTATGACGTATCTAGGAATTCGAGAAGGTGGCCGCTGACTAAGTTCTATAATCTTGTAAACCTCAGTGCTCTCAACACATTATGCATTTACACTGCAAACATTAACTATGCATCTGTCAAAAGGCGTGATTTTCTCATAGACTTAGCCTTGTCTTGGATGAAACCACTGGCTCACCAAAGATTAACACTTACCACCCTACCTAGAACACTGACATTTAAAATAAAAGACTTCCTGGATCTTCCACAAGTTGTAACTCATCAAGATCCAACGCAAAATAACTACGTTGGTCGTTGCTACGATTGTGGAAGGGCCCGTAATAAAAGCACCCGTAAAGTGTGTAACCCTTGCAATAAACGCATTGGTCCTGATCATTCCAAGACTGTATGTTTTTCATGTTTCGAAAACAATTAAAAAATCTCAATTATCTTCTGGTTATTTTATATATATTTTATACTTTTGTGAAGTATCTTAGTTTTGTGTTAAAAAATGAAGTTTTGGTTTTTATTTATTTTATGTAAGCACAGAAAGTTTATTTATGTTATTTTTCATTAATATTAATAAATTAAACAATAACAAGAATATTTAAAACAAAAGCAATGGAAGAATTAAATATTTATCTTTTGTATTTTTAATTTTAAAATGGATTACATATGTAGACCGCGCGACCAATTACGTCAGTTTCAGGGGCGCGACTACTGTAGGGTTAAGGGAAACCCGACTAAAATCGCATAGTTAGTCGAGACAGCTGGAAAAAGTGTTCATCCAACAACTTAAAAGAAACTCAGCAGAACGCCGCGTAAAAAGCCTTTGATTTCAGAGAAAAAAAGAACCGTCGCTTTCAGCTTGAGTTTGCATGGGCGCATATTGACAAGGGAATGGATTTCTGGTCTAAAGTTTTATTTATTGACGAATCGAAGTTTTTCCGAAGTGATAGCCGGGCTAAAATACAAATGGAGGAGAAGATATGCGGATATGGAAATGAAGAATTTGATGCCTACTGTCAAGCACGGTGGAGGTAGCGTAATGGTTTTGGGAGATAATGCTTCATCTGGCGTTGAATATATGACCTTTACTAAAAGTACTATGGACCGATATAAATATAAAAAAGTGGTAGTACACATAACAGAAGTGATACTTTCAAGGCAGTGAAAGTAAGAGGAGAGATCCGACAGAGAATGAGAGAAAGAGAGAGAGAGAAAGAATATATATCTAAATAAATTCAAAACATTTGCAGAGAATACAAATAGAAAAAATTTTCAAAAAACCGAAAGGGTCGACCGGTGTAGGTAAACGCCGGACACAAACAATGGCAACAACGCGCACTACTCCGAGCGTTTATCACCCGCACAAACGCAGCGATTCCAGGAGCGCAGCAACGGCACAAATTACCGCAGGGCAATACCAATAAATCCGACGCCGGAATGGATAGAACTTTATAGTACGCACTAGCACTAGCCAGGAAACGGAAATAAGCGGCAAAAAGTAGGCACCAAAAAACAAAAAAACATTGGTACCAAAAAAACGCCCCAAACAGTAGGCACCAAGGAAATATAACGCCAAAGAGAAGGCACCAAAAATATATTTCCTACAAGTTTCCACCAACAAACAAGCGCCAAAAAGTAGGCAGTGTTATTTCTCACTAGAAATTAGCAACCACAAGAAAAAACTCAGGAAAAATAGCCTAAAGTGTATCTAAGATATATATAAGGTATAGCTCTCACTCTCTCTCCTTTCTACGTTATATCTTTTTTCTCTCTCGCGGAACGAAAATGCCCAAAACGTTGCATGGTCTTGAAATTTTACTCTCCATTCTCGCTCGTCCATCGACGCCTAAGAAGTTTTACTTCAAAAACATATTGGAACAATATTTGAAGCCATTGGTAGAATTCAAGGGCAAGGCTGAGTTTTCCAACAAGACAATTACCCTAAGCACCTTGCACTAACTGCCAAAGAATGGCGCTTATATTACGCATCCAGGCAACTAAGTACAGAGTCCGGATTTGAGTCCGATAGAACTTTTTGGGAGCTTTTAGAAAGAAAAATTTAACGAAATAAAGTAACTGACGCAAAATGGCTAAAGAAAGAGTTGATGGAGGCAGGGAACCAAATAACACGGGAATACCTAACCCAACTCGTTGGATCAATGCCACGATGCCTTCAAGCAGTGATTGATAACAGTGGGGGACCAACTAAATACTAAAAGTATTCAAAAAAGATAGTTTTAAAATGAATATATTAGTTTTTTCAAGCTGTATGTAGACTTCTGTCATACCGCTTTTTTGTTGTTTTTTTAATTTTTTTGTTATAGTTTGTTTCCAAAAAATTTATTTTTTGTAAATTTATGAATAAATTTGAATTCCGAAAAAACTTCATCAACAGTTTATTGAATTATTTTATACCTTCTGGGAAATAAGAAAATATGCTACTGTATGTAAACTTATGGGGGCAAGTCCATGTAGAAGCCTAAATTTACGTAATTTTTTAAACATATTTTTAATGGTGATAAAATAATTCTATTTTTTTGAAGCTTTAACAAAACTTTATTTAACCTTTCCCGAGTACAAAAAAGCATTTTTTTTCCCAAATGGCGGCTCAGGATCATTTCTTGTCGGCTGCCTACGGGGCGAGGGGCCAAACTGCTCTATCTAATACTGTTAATCTATCGATCTGGAACAAAAAAAAAAACAATTGGTGTTTTTTTAAATATATTTGCGGAAAGGATGAACCTATAAAAAACAAGTATACAATTAATTATGAAATGTGCCATTGAAGAAAAGTCAGAATTAAGGGCTATTTTATTGACATTTTTAACTCCCAAAAAGTAATTTGTCAACGCGAAATATCTGAAATTTTAGATTTATCCTTCCGATAGTAATGTACAGAAAGACCTCACCAAACTTCAAGCAAATCGGTCAATAACTTTTTGAGTTACAACAAGAGCAGTTTTTAAAAATACAGTTTCGAGATAAATGAGTTGAAAGTTTGAGGTACAGGAGCGCGCGGACCGCTCTCTACGTAGTTAATGGGCTGTAGAAGCTATAATATTAGGAATTTCCGCATGTAAATTTCACAGTACATTTTTAAGGTGCTTTACTTTGGAAAAATCGAGAAAAAAAATCGATTTTTGGAAAATTTTGCATGGACTTTCTCCCTTAAGTCCTTCACTCTATGTATAAGTATGATTAATTATGGAATTTTTTAAAACAACAAATAAACTTCTTGTGTGAGTTTTATATTTGCGCAGTTTTTTATTACAAATTTTGAATGACTTAGCATATTTATGAGTATATCAAATTCTGGTTATTGTTGTATGTGTTTTTTCTTTTGTAATATGGGTGATTAGATTATCGCAGGGAGATTTGTTCCAAAAGTGCAACGTACAACTTGGTTCTTAGACCTTTGTCCATTCATGGGAGGTGTGTCCGCAGGTGGTAATTTCACTCAATTTAGAAATTCTTAAAGAAGGCACTTAAGTACGAGCGTTTTGCGAACTTTGCTATTTGGTTCACTCCATTCAGCATTTTCGTCGACACTTCACAACCGCGCGCCATGATTGGTCGTAAGAGAGCATAATAAATACGTAGTTTTTGGTTTGTTGGCAGTAGTTTAGACTGGCATAACTTTACATGCGCGAAGTATGCCCTGTGAAAAAGGCACCGTATCAGTAATTTTATGCTTGGTTAAACTTGAAACTTCTCGAACAATATCGTAAATTTGGCTTAATGATTTCTGTAGTTGAGCTTCTGTTTGGACGTCCACTGAGTGGTGCTTCTTCAAAGCTTCTGCGGTCACGTTTAAACTCTAAAACCTATCCATGGGAAGTTGGAAATGCAGGAGCGGAACCCTTTCAAAATTGTTTACAATTTTTTTTTTTTTATTAATTTCTGTTGCTGATCAACTTCCCAAAACAAATAATATTATCATTGACTGATATTAGGTTTTTTTCATTATAAAAAATACAGGAACACAGAGAATTTAAATGGCTTGTAAATAAAGAATGAAATCAAAGTTCGAGCTAAAATTTATTCTGCTGTCAAATGAGAGAAAATGTTATATGTTAAAAAGGCTTGCAAACTTTGGCTTTTCTCTATTAGTTAATAGCATTGATTTTAAAAGTTTCCAATCAGCCATTATTTTCTATGTCTTTCTCGATTTCGTTATAGTGCCATGAGCAACAATTATATGACTACGTGCAACAGGTTTGTGTGTGTTTGTTAGTTCAAGCACCACTCAATTTAACTAATAAAAAAACATAGATATAAATATATTAGAAACCAATAAAATTTAATACAGGATTTATTAAGTGGAAAACTTATTTTTGACAACTGGCTAACATGAAAAATCGAAAATGCAAGAGAAAATGAAAGAAATGAAAAATTTAAAAAGTAATCGTATTAGAGGGAATTTGGCAGGCTTATCTGGACGTCTACGTGTTGGACGTTTACTTAGTGTGACTTAGAGAAAAGGAGGAAAAGAGCAAAGAAAAATCTGGTGTACAAACTAAAACGCGCATACAAACACACCCTGCATAGCTAAAGAAAATATAGATGAATGTACAGCAGACCAATCAATGGACGCAACCGACTCGCGCTCATAGAATTTCATGACCCTAATCTCTTTGCATGGAATGCTATTAAATGTGTGGTTGGCAGCAAAAGTAAAATCAATGCCAACCTTTCGCAATAGTTTTTCTATTAATATTAAATGGCTGCATAAAACATATTGACGTACACTCCTTTTTGCTTTGTTTAGAAATTTTAGAGGAGGACTCTGTGTCTTTCTCAGCATTTCACACGAAAATAATTTCATTTCACATCCAATGTTGGCACTTTGGTCTCATTTATTTGTAGTTGGTTCGAGTGTGTGCGCTTGCATAGAAAATGGCTAAGTTACTGTTTGATATTTTGGTGCTTCTAGGAAAATGGAAGTCATTCTCAGACGATTAAATATTGAATGAGAAAAAGAAAGAATTTATATATTAAAGTATTACAAAATTTATTTAGAAATATTTTTGTCAAAATCTTTAAGGGCACCATAAAAGCAGTGCAGCTCACAAAACTGATAAGATTTGCTGATCCAAGAAAACCTAGATTGCTAAAGCAATGTACTGCGTTGAATTGATCAGGTAACCCAATTCGAAAGGGTGAGAAGACGACACCTGCACCTGTATCATCGAATCTTCAACTGTCTGTATAAACACCTATATTACCTGTACATACAATTAATGGAATGTTATTTTCTTCGCCCTCTGTCCTGTTGGGAATTCGGTTTTAAAAACTTTTTCTAGACATTCCTTGGTAATTGTAAATTTGTTTTTTTGACATGATAACGTCTTATAATTCTATGTAGCCGGCTGCACGCACCAAAAAATGCGTCGTTACATTGCTTGGACAGCATGTTATGTTATGTTATGTTATGTTATGTTATGTTATGTTATGTTATGTTATGTTATGTTATGTTATGTTATGTTATGTTATGTTATGTTATGTTATGTTATGTTATGTTATGTTATGTTATGTTATGTTATGTTATGTTATGTTATGTTATGTTATGTTATGTTATGTTATGTTATGTTATGTTATGTTATGTTATGTTATGTTATGTTATGTTATGTTATGTTATGTTATGTTATGTTATGTTATGTTATGTTATGTTATGTTATGTTATGTTATGTTATGTTATGTTATGTTATGTTATGTTATGTTATGTTATGTTATGTTATGTTATGTTATGTTATGTTATGTTATGTTATGTTATGTTATGTTATGTTATGTTATGTTATGTTATGTTATGTTATGTTATGTTATGTTATGTTATGTTATGTTATGTTATGTTATGTTATGTTATGTTATGTTATGTTATGTTATGTTATGTTATGTTATGTTATGTTATGTTATGTTATGTTATGTTATGTTATGTTATGTTATGTTATGTTATGTTATGTTATGTTATGTTATGTTATGTTATGTTATGTTATGTTATGTTATGTTATGTTATGTTATGTTATGTTATGTTATGTTATGTTATGTTATGTTATGTTATGTTATGTTATGTTATGTTATGTTATGTTATGTTATGTTATGTTATGTTATGTTATGTTATGTTATGTTATGTTATGTTATGTTATGTTATGTTATGTTATGTTATGTTATGTTATGTTATGTTATGTTATGTTATGTTATGTTATGTTATGTTATGTTATGTTAAAGTATATTATATTATGTTAATGTTACTTCATTCTCTATATCCATACAAAATATCTATCAAACAAATAAAATTAAAATTTTCTTTTCAAAAATGCAACCATTCAATCAGTATTTTCTTATGACGTTATCACGTTAAACTATCGTCAGTAAACCGACTTTACAGACACCCTTGTTTTTTTGTTTTTTCTTTTTTTTTTGTTTATTATGAATAAATTTTATTTGCAATCTATCAGTTGACAATCAACAAATTTTTTAAATATAAGAATTATGACTGGATTGATTGCGCTTCATTGAGACCAATCAATATATTGTAAAACAGTTGTATTCGCTACAAATAAATTATGTTTCCTCAAATCTGTTTGACATCCATGCTATCTTCGAGAGGCTTTGGTGATTTCATTTCATTAAGAGCCAGTACATTTTTTTCGTTTTAAACTTGAGTTGTTTCTGTTTCGCTTTAATGTGGGTTTTCCAGGTCATTCTTCGGTCCAAATGTACTCTGAGGTATTTGACAGTTTCACTTTCAGGTATGGTAGAGCCATTCAAAAATACGGGAGGACAATTCCCGGTTCTCAAAGTAAACGTTATCTGAACAGACTTCTGAGTGTTAACCTCCATCTTCCAATTCATTAGCAATTTTTCAACCATATTCAGTTGTTTTTTTAGGTGAAGTGATGCGTCATTACGATTACAGTTTGTGGCAATAAAAGCTGTATCATCAGCATATGTTGCAGCATCTATGTTACTGTTAATCGGTAGGTCAGCGGTAAATATATATTGTGTATAGAACGGGGCCTTATACGCTCCCTTGAGGAACTCCAGCATTAATTGAGTACAACTCGGAAGATTCATCTTTTTCATAATTGTAAAATATTTTGAAATTTTTCAATGATGATTGGCATTTACTTGGCAGCGCCCACAGGGGTTTAAGTACGCACTTACACGCATTCACGCATAAATAAATAAATAAATAAATAATTGGCGCGTACACTTCTGTTAGGTGTTTGGCCGAGCTCCTTCTCCTATTTGGGGTGTGCGTCTTGATGTTGTTCCACAAATGGAGGGACCTACAGTTTCAAGCCGACTCCGAACGGCAAATATTTTTATGAGGAGCTTTTTCATGGCAGAAATACATTCGGAGGTTTGCCATTGCCTGCCGAGGGGCGACCGCTATTAGAAAAATGTTTTTTTAAATTTTGCTTTCACCGAGATTCCAACCAACGACCTCTCTGTGAATTCCGAATGGTAATCGCGCACCAACCCATTCGGCTACGGCGGCCGCCACGCATTCACGCATACACTCACGAAAAGTTGTCCGCAGTAGTTGAGTTTGCTTATACGGCAAATTGCGGTTTTCCTACTCACATTTATGCATACATACACACGAAAAATACTTGTAGGTAGGGAAGTGCTTGTGTTTGTTCATGCTTGCATGTATGTATTGAGGGGTACGAGTGTTTATTATTTACCAATTTGACATGAAGCCACCTAATTTTGTAGCTGTAACTCGGCCAATCAACCTATTCGACAGCCCCAGGGGAGAAATTAGTCCGGCTGGCAAGCATTTGCTTCAACGGCATATTTGGGTAAAGTGTTTATTAATAACCAACATTCGTGTCTTCGTATGCTCGTAGTTAGTAGTGATGTTGGTTTAAACTCCCACAATGCGCGGCTCTACTAACTAGGGATAATATTGATTGAGGTGTCTCGGAAGTTTTTTTTATAGTGGAGGCAAGCTTGGAAATTATTCAACAGCAAATTAAAGTTATATGTTTTTGGACAGTTTAAAAGCAAAAATGAATTGGGGTTTTAGATCAAAATAAGGTGGATTATATGAAAAATAATATATATAAGAATCTTAAACTCGAAAATGTTTCTCCCTCACTTTCTAACACACAACTTTTCTTGTAGTAAAAAAACTAAATTGTCCACGCGTGTATGTTTCTATG
The DNA here is from genome assembly GCA_037575425.1 of Anastrepha fraterculus. NCBI lineage: Eukaryota > Metazoa > Arthropoda > Insecta > Diptera > Tephritidae > Anastrepha > Anastrepha fraterculus. The sequence goes on from JAYXIM010039776.1 coordinate 221,499, forward strand.
TATATGGAAATATTAAAATAGGGTTAAGGCCCATTTATTGAAAATATTTTATCATATTTGATATCACTAAAGTATTGGGTGTTTTGAAAAGTTTGGTTATACTTTGCAGATAAATGATAAAATATCTGCGGTAAGACATTATGGACAAAAGAGTGCCTTTGTATAGAACTCTGCCTTTCAAAATAGTCAACATTTCTGTCACATATTTTTTATTGGTTAATAGGTGGTCTAGAGCTCGAAAATTTAAGTTATTTGCAGGAATTTTTTTAACAATAAAAAAAATGAAAAACGATACTCATATTTTGTAGGCTTCATATTTAATTCTTTTACATAAAAAAATAAATTTTTTTTTTATAATTTTAATAATTTATAAAATGACGCTGAAGTTGACTCTCCCAGAAAATTGGACCTGGACGGTGTTGTCCATTTTGGCTCTTCTATTTATCTGAAATACGAAACAAAATTTAATCAGTGTGACTGTAGCTTTGTCCCATACTAGAATAAAAAAAAAATTGATAAAATGGCGCAATTTTGAATTTGACATTCTAAAAATCAGGTTTTTCTCAGTTTTTTAGTAAAAATATACGAAATAATTGAAATAATAATATGATCTAGTACGGGCGATAGCCATTGATGTTGTGAACAACGAAGTTTTTGTTTGACAACACCAGGTCGAAAAAAGTTATTTCAAGATAAATGAGTTTAAAGTTTGAGGTACAGGTGCGCGCGGACCGCTTTCTACCTAGTCAATGGGCTTTGGAAGCTATAATATTGGGAATTTCCGCATGAAAATTTCACAGTACATTCTTAAGATATACTATACTTTCGAAATATTAAAAAAACAAAAAATCGATTTTTTGAAATTTTTAGACCACCCAAAGGTTGCTCAAAAAATATGAAAATTATTAACATAAACCCACTGCGAAATGGTTTGCTGAATTGCGTTAGGATAATATTCAAGTTTAGCAAAAGAATTTTTTTAAATTCAAAAAGCCGGCTATAGAAATAGTGGCATGGTTGTTGGTAGAGATCAATTAACTTAAATTATTGACCAAAACTGTAAGCAAAGAGGGCCTCTCTCGACAAAACGCTCTTGAACGCAATGGAATCGATGTATTTCAAAAGACTTCAATATTCAAAGCGAAAATTTAGTTCAAATAAGACATTAATGAACGAAAAAGATAACTGGTTAAGCGAAGATGGTAATGACGCACGGATGATAGAATACTAGGTTGCGCCTTCCGAATTCGCTGTGTCGTTAAAGCTTCATGAAGAAACAAACTACAGTAAAGGAAATTACTTGTTTGCGGAGAGGAAGAGTAGGCGAAGAGTAAACGTAAGCAATAGAAACTACCAAATAAGGTTATAAATTACGCTGCGCCAGTAGGTGCAGTCGAAAATTAAATTAAATAAATCGCGGACTGTAGATGGATGGAGAGAGCAGATGAAATGCAAAATAAGCAGATTGTTACAACCTCAAACAATTGACGCCTGGAGACTAACGGCAGTCATACTCTGGCTTTTAGTCTGCCGGAGAACAAGCATCCAAAATGGGCATCCCTCACAACACATCCTGTCATGGTTGCAAACAACCGGAGAAAAAGGAAACAATCTTCCATTTCCTCAGTGAATGCCCTGCCCTATGGAAGGACGGAATGTTACCCCTGGGAAAACCGCTGTTCAAGAGTCTTAAACAACTATCTGGCTTAGACGTTAACAATCTAATAAGGTTCTTAAACCGCACAGACTGGATATAGTCTTGCTGTAAATAACCGTTAAACAAGTCGCTAGCGAGGATGTGGTAACAAAATGGTGCAGAAGCGCTAGTTAAATTCGGGATGAATCACCGCTTAAACCATCCAACCAACCACCGCTGCGCCAGTCTGGTCGCGTGGAACTGGTGATGCGCAGTGGACAAACCTCCAGACATGCCAAAACACTGCCATTCGGACAGCGGCGGGTGCCTCCTGATGTCCCCACTACAACACCTATACAACGAGGCACAGATGCTGCCTGTAAAGGAGCACAATAAAATGTTCAGCTAACAGTTTCTACTGGGGTGCTACCGTAGGTTCCACCCATGTAGACATCAGCTTGAACCAAAGCTGCCACAGATTCCATCCATGCATACACCGGATTCAACCAAAGCCGCCTCCTAGGCACATCAGAACGCACCTCTTCAACTATCCATCAAATTCAGTCATCTGACACCTCTCTCCCTCTCACTCTGGACCTAACCTGTCAGAACAGCAAGTTTCCTGGGCCTACCGTTAATTGCACTGATAGGATTTAGTAAGCTGCTACAACAGCAACAACAACCTTATACAAGGAATTATACATACACACATACACTTTCTTGCCACGGTGTCTTTCGCATAAAACCGCAAGCAAATTGCATTTGGAGGTATTTTTATAATTTACGCTTTCACAATTTAACACACGACAATTCGATTTCATTAGTTGGTTTACCATAGTTTAAATATCACAAATTACAATATTCCCCCGCCATGCATAGAATTTTCACAAACAAGTAAATTCTCCTCCTTTCCTTTGTTTGTTCATTTGCTTTGTATTGGAAAGAAGCCTGACGTCAGACTTGTCAAAATAGCGAAAAATAGAGTAAATGTTTTGGGAAGTCGCTACTTTCAGTATTCAATTCGCCTTGGTATTCACTCTAAGCAAAACTGGAGAAGAGATTGGAAGAAAAGAGTAATTTTATAGCCTAGGGTGGGCCATGTAAAATTTGCTTTTTGAATCGACTATAGAAAAAAAACTAGTCAATAGTTTTTCAAACTTTTTCTTTTATTTTGAAGATTGAACACTGTCATTTATGAATGAAAAATAATATCGTTCAAATGACTGCCACGACTGGCTTTACAGTAGGTCATTCGATCAACCCAATTTTTAAGCACATTTTCGATTGTTTGGGCTCCAATTTCATGAATGGCAACTTCGATTTCGTGTTTTAAAGCATTAATCGTCTCTGGATGGTTCGCACAGCATTTGTCCTTAACGGCTTCTCACAAAAAATTGTGCAACGGGCTTAAATCACAGCTCCGAGGCGCCAATTGATATCGAAATTCAAAAACGGTAGCCAAAAGTTCGAGTGTAACTTGGGCAGTGTGACAAGTTGCACCGTCCTGTTGAAACCAAATGTCGTTCATGTCATCCTCTTCAATTTTTGGAAACAAAAACTCGTTGAGCATGTCACGGTGACGCTCGCCATTTACTGTGACGCGGAAAAAGAAGAAGACCACCACCACTTTGGAAAGAGGTTTTCAATATTTCCCAATTTTGTTCAAGCGTATAGCGTCCCATTTCGTAAATGTCTAACCTTTAAGTAAATTATGAACACATTTGACATGTCATTTGTGTTACCATTCTCAAAAAAATAGGTGGTTCAACAGGCAAACGCTATACGTGGTGGGCGTATAAAACATTTATAAAATTCATTGACTAATAAACATTTTTCCCTCCTACTACTAGGCCTTCCAAAAGACGCGCGTAGGTGTTATTTTTAAATAAAACGTGGAAAAATTTAGATTCACTATTTTTATTCAAGATTCAGAAAATAGGGCTCTTAAGAACTGCATGTGAAAAATTGCATCATTTAAATGTCCATCATGCGCGTCTATGGGTAAAATCGGCCAAACAAATGCCGAATTGTGGAGTTCGTTCAGTATCGATATTGAAGGTTGTTCAGCAACATTTTTCGCTAAAGCAGAATTTTTCCCAATAGACCGTCTAGTGTTTGGACTGCCACTGATTTTTTAACCCTCGACTGAACCAGTTTCCTGATAGCTTTTGACCAACCTTTGAATTGTCAATTCATTCGGATGATTATTTCCGCAAAAAACAATCACAAATTTTACGATATGTTGTTTTTAAGGGGTTAGGGATAGTCAGAATTAAAAAAAAATGGATTTTTGTTTCCATATTATTAAAGCATAATATCATAGAAATATTGTGTGAAAATTTGAAGTGAATCCGACAAATACTTTTCGAGTTATTCAACAATTAACAAAAGGCGCTCGGGCGCTCCAGTTCGATAGCAAAACCTGAAATGCGTTTTTCTCAAAACTATGTTTTTTGAACTGGTGATCACTGCAGCTTAAAAACCGTTTGGTAGATTTCAAAAAAATTTATACTGCTTTGAAAAACATAAAAGACTCGTGGCTGGTTGAAGGATTTTTGTTTTTTAAAATTTCGATTTTTTTAAATAATTATTTGTCTGTTTTTTTTCTCGAAAATCTGAAAAAAGCTTTCCTGAGGCCGCCATATTTAAGTTTTGGAAAAAAACTTCGATCAGGCACAAGATTTTTTATTAATAAAACTAATTTCTCTTCTCGGATGGATTTTAGATGAATCTCCAAGGACTTGTGATGATCACCGCAAGAGACTTCTGGAGAGACGGGCTCCACACAAAAAGTTTTTATAACAATTATACATTTTTTTTTTCAATTTTTTTTTTAATTCGAAACAAGATGTATTAATGCTATGTTTTTATTTTTGTAAAATAAAGTAATTGACTAGCAAGAAAAAAAGTGATTGGAAATCATCACTAACTAACTACCGCTAACCCCTTAAATGTCGACCATTTTTGTAGTAAGTTTCAATAATTTTACCGCGTTTTTCTATCGGTAAAAATTTTACAGCAGGCTACTTGAGAAATGTCAAAGGTGAATTATACTCGTACCTAAAACAGGTAGATGAATAGCGAAAAAGCCTTTTAAAAGCCAGTGCGCCTCTTTTACGGGACACTTTACATGACAGCGAGAGCCATTACGAGCGCTTCGATGGAAAGGTTTGATGGATCCATATGCATTTCTGACCTCAAACCATTTTTTTTTTTTTGGCGGTAAGGTTGGGTTAAAAATGCCTTCGCACCATATAATAACCGTCGCTACTACGTGTGTGGTGATTTCACTAAAGATATCCCTCCTCTTCTCTTGGATTTTTCCCTCCACCCCGGGACTGCTTCCGCATTGCTTCGAGGTAGAGGGCCAAGACGGCGTCCTAAGAAGGACACTTAATTACCCACCCTGCGTCCAGGGTCGCCTGTTTTGAGAAACCTATGCTCAATGCTCTTTGGCATAACTTTCCATTTCGCGCTTCTTTTTTCGGATAATATCCTCCCCAAAATTTGCGACGGCATTCCATTTTTCTTCGTCTATCATCATTTTGTCGATAATTTCTTCAGGTGTAAATACACCAATAGCTCGTTGCAGACCTGTTCTCTCTAAGTTCCACCTCTCGCATTTATTCTCAGTATATATGCAGTTTGGTTGGCTCACTTTTCCCATTCGCCACAAATACTTGCGAAAGGACCCATGTCCGGACAAAAACTGTGTGAGGTAATAGTTAACCTCACTGTGCTTTCTTTCTACCCACTTTTTTAGGTCGGATATAAGTCTCGCTGTCCATCTACCATACCGGTCAGAGTTCCATCTTGCCTGCCAAAGTGTGAGTATTTGAACTCTAATATCGGAGAAGTGTGGTACTGGGATTCCCGAGATTTTTGCCTCCCACCTCCGTTTGCGCTCTTGTGCTAGAATATCTATAGGGATGGTTCCGCTGATAACTAACACCGCTGTTTCAGATACTGTTCTGTATGACGAAGCCACTCTGAGAGCGCAGGTGCGTTGCAGAGTTTTCCGCCGGCATTGCACCCTTAGCGAATCTGCCCATATTTCGCATCCGTATAAGAGAATCGAGTTCGCTCTGTCCATTAAAAGTTTTCGCTTGTTCTGCGTTGGACCTCCAAGGTTTGCCATGAGCTTACGTAACATTCCGCTTACTTTGGCAGCTCTTGTGTTAGCATGGTTTATGTGCGCCCATTAAGTTAGCCTTGTGTCTAATTGCACCACTAGGTACTTGACCACTCTTTTTGTCGATAAAGTGGCATCGAGTACTTGTATGTCTACTTCTAATGGGATACGTTTGTTCGATAAGAGGACTAGCTCTGTTTTCTCTGTGGCCAGCTTTAATCCATGGTCTTCTAGCTATGTCTGAACTCGGATCATCACCTGATTTAACTTCCTTTTAGCTTCGTCAGTGTTTCGGGCGATTATTACAGCTGCAATGTCATCTGCGTATCCCACTAAATGCACATCCTCAGGTATCTCTATTCGAAGGATTTCATCGTAGCTTATATTCCAGAGTAGGTCCGAGTATTGATCATTGAGCCGCACCTGCTCTTACACCCTTCTCGCGTTTCGTATAAGATCACGCGATTGCTTAAATAGCTATGAATCATGTTCAATCGATTATTCGGGATCTTGAATTTTACCTTTAACGCTTCAAACTCGTAGTCCCAACTTAAACTGTTGAAAGCTTTTCAAATATCCAGTGTGGCTAGCTATGCAGCAGCATTGAATGTTGCATCTTGCTTTGTAGTTAGTTTATTGTCACAGGATTTCATATTTCTAAACGATTGCACTGTCGGGCTACAAAAAGCCGCAACCACCGGATCCGCACTCAATCAAAACATTCATTGCACACATACAAGTACATACTTCACACACACACTAGCACACACAGCTGTGTGAAGCGCGAAATCCCCGCTGACGCTGCTGCTGTTGCAATAAGAATAGATGTATGTGCATAAGCAGTAGATTCCCCAGGATCCTGCAACCAACCGCAGCACTAGAACGAATCTGCGCGTTTCACTGCTAAGTGGCTGAGTGTAGGAGTTACCCGTTTTTATGTAAATATGTGTGGCATATAGTTTCCATATTTTACTGTTATGCCTTGCAGCAAAGTAACTTGAGCAGCAAGCGAAAAAAAATGTCAATACATATGGCTCTATTCCTCAGCACTTTTATGCGTGGGCTTTGTGCTCATATTTTAAACATTTCTGCTACCCACATTTTTCATCTCCTATCCACTTGGCTGCTTTGCTCACCACCCTCACGGATGGATATTTTGTCGCAGGCCAGCATAATTGAAAATGTCATGTTCCGCAAATCTCTGCAACTATCCAAGGCACCCAGACACTGTGTTGACAGGCTGTGTACCTACTTGAAAATGGACCTCAACAGGCGTACACAATTTATTTACTGCTATCCACATCTGAAATCGTTGCAGCCATGAAGAAGTAAATGTCTTAAAAGGCTTTGAAAAATGATGCACAACCGCCACTATAACTCATAAAATGCTTGAGTGAATAGGAGTAGTGAATGTGTTTACCATATATACAGGGTGGTAAAGCTAGCGTCTCGGTATTGAACTACCGATTTTTTGTTTTCGCTTTGAAAGCTACGATAAAATTCACGGTGTGTCAGAAATATGGGTTATGGATAGACAGTCACCAAAAAGACGCTTTTAACCACCTGGACAAAGAAGGTCAAACTGGAACTTAGGGTAAAAGTTGACGACATACCAATATTGACTATTAACAACTCCAAAATCTTGGGAGTTACCTCCGACAGTTTGATCTCCTTCTCTGCACACACAACCACAATTGTTACTGAAGCAAAGACAAAGAAATATTGTTGGCAACATTTAAAGCAGTTTGCCGGCCGATGCTAAATTACGCTGCGCCTGTCTGGATGCCTGATATGCAGTGGCTCCAGACTTGCCCAAACACTTCCATTCGGACAGCGACGGGTTGCCTTCTGGTGTCCCCACTACAACATCTACATAACGAGGCTCAGATGCTACCTGTCAAGGAGCACGACAAACTGCTCGTATCACAGCGAATCGCACAAAATGGAAATTGGACGAGTCAATTTATACTCATAGCGACCACCTGGCCATTGTAATAGACGTTTGCACTGTAGGACTGCATCTAAGACAGTCAAGAAAAGATGGAAACAAAAAGATTTTAACGCAGTGGCTTTTGGACAAGTATGAACAGACACATACATCTTCCGCAACCCAGCAGACGAGATGACAGTAAAAATAGCCGTGCGTTTAGAAAGAGCTTGCGACGCAACGATGCCAAGATCCAGGTACCGGAGAAAACGAAAGCCAGCATATTGGTGGACAGATGAAATAGCTAAACTACGTAAGGATAGTAACTCTGCTAGAAGAAAAGCTCAGAGAGCGCGAGGCCGTACAAACTACGATGAACTTCAGAGTGATTATAAATGCCGAAAATTGTGGCTTAAATACAAAAAAGGGGACTCACAAAATGGCGTAATAACAGAAATTGCAATGGTTCCACAAGTTACGAAAGAAGAAGTTCTTAGGACCTTAACGAGGATAAAGGATAGCAAAGCCCCCGGGCCTGACGGGATTCCCAATATAACGCTAAAAGGAGCAATACGGTCAACTCCGGACATTTTTTCAGACCTATACACGGCATACCTTACCGAAGGAAAGTTCCCAGCGAGATGGAAAATACAACGTCTGGTTCTCCTGCTTAAATCGGGTAAACAACCCGATCTACCTCTGTCTGCTGGACACAGTGGGAAAGGTACTGGAACGCATTATCTGCGACCGACTTCAGGGGCATCTGGAAGGCTCGACACCGACAATCAACTTTCACAGTTGCTCAGCGGACAAGAATGCCTGCACCGTTTTAAGCTGGCAGATATCCCTTTCTGTCCAAACTGCCCGAATACAAACGAAAACGCAGAACACGTCATGTTTTATTGCGACCGCTTTAGAGAGGATCGAGCTATACTGGAGCAAGCCCTGGGTCATCAACCGTCCTCCAGCACCCTCATACAAGATATGTGCGCAACCAGCGGTAAGTGGGAGGCAACACAAACGTTTTCAGGTAAGATTATGACGCGACTTCACCATATTTATTGGGAACGCAAAATGTTTCAGCAACAGAGAAGGCGGACAGCCTCTGACGAACCGACAACAAACACAGACGTTTGAGTGAAACACCCAATACAGTATCATACAGAAGACAAGACGGTAGTGAATTAAGATAACACTACTGCAAGCTTTCCGATGCCTCCTTTACTTTGGGCCACCTATAAACATAGTGGGAGTAATTGAGACTATCGGCGGTGTATAGCCTTCATACGCCTACAGGAGAGGAACCTGGACGCGGGTACCTGTTGTGTCTTCGGACATAAACGCGGCTCTACCCAGAAGTTATACTTTTGTAGTCCCAGGCTAGAACTAGCCGAGGTTGAGGATTGTTATAGTGTTAGTGGGAGCGTGCTCTACATACCATTGGTGTGACGGCACCTTTGAGAAGTTTCTGACATTTTGATTTAAACTTCCTTAAAAACCAAAAAAAAAAAAAAATGCTCAGAAAACAGTTTCTACTAGGGTGCTACCGCAGGTTCCCCCCATGTAGACACCTGCTAGAACCAAAGCCGCCTCTCAGGCACGACAGGAGACATCTCTTCAACTACTCCAACGAGATCCAGGACAAAACAAATCGACAACTACTGGACCAGAAAGTGTTTACACAGACAATGAACGACATTCATCGGGCGACTCTCACCACCTTCTTGAGCTCCCCACGGCCGAATGCCGTTATCGGAGCTCAACCACCACCAATCACAGACGAAGAGTTCCCAAGTCCCACGTAACCTCTGCACAATTACGTTCTGGATATTATAGCAGGCTAAACACCTACTTATCCAGAATCGATCCCGACATACTAAACATATGTCCAGCATGTGGAGGCACCCCGCACGACACTAACCACCTTTTCACATGCCCCATTAAACCCACTCATCAACCCCTCCCTCTCTGGACCCAACCTGTCGAAATAGCAAGTTTCCTGGGCCTACCGTTAGATGAGCTAGACGAAGATGAACGGTAATCTACATTGCACTGACAGGGATTAGTATGCTACTACAGCAACAACAACAACAACGTCAACCACCCAGAGACGATTCGCGTGTTGAATTTTGCAATCAAAATTTTCGTTGAGGAATGTGTACTCAAACTGGAGAAACTGTAACGGAAAATATGTTATGACTAATAGAACCAGCTGGCTGCAGCTCCACAAGTTCGTCTGGAAGACGAGGTGGAATCTTCTCAGCCTTTTTCTCAACTGCCCTGCTCCTGTCGGGCCAAGGTTTAAACATCTGGGCTCTCACTTTTTCGCTACACCAGCGGATGTTGGGGATTTAAATATCACAAATCTGGTAAAATTCATCAGCAGCTTGAAGCGATAAAAACAAACGTAAATCGCCGCTCGTTGGTTGTCATCGTCAAATCCTCTAATCCAAGCCTTGGGTTCTGTCTGATTCCTCCTCTTTCCTGTTCCCCTCCCCTCCCCCTGTATGATGTGAAATTTTAATTGTTTGTCCAAGTGGGCCCATCGCGAGGGCAGCCATTTAACCTAACCTAATGGAATGAGCTTTTTTTAAATACAGCCGTGGAAGTCGTTTGCATCAAACTGTGATCCATATTTAAGGGTAAGTTTTACTCTAAAAAATTTTAATTTATTCAAGCATCCGTTATGACCCGCCCAACTAAATTTTAACCACTAAGCACTAAATGAACCACCCTGTGCAGAGGTTTGTTTCATAGCGCTGTTGTATAAACTCGCACATATCGAAAGTTGCGCGCTTTGTGGTGCGTGAGGTCTACTATAAAAAATGTATGCATTAAATTTCAAAAATTATCTCACACAAGCACAAATGTGTCTATTTTTCATGCCAGTGCATATACATTTTTAAACGAAACATATCCGCGTTACCTCCTTGTGGAAGTGTAAGTTATAAATAATTCTCACTCACCTCTGACACTCGACGAACCAGCGCTCCGGCTGCGACAACTTGGATACGATGAGTATGGGCAATGCCGTTGCCAGGGCAATAAACCAAACGCCTGCTATGATGAATTTTGCAAGCCTAAAACGAGAAGCGAAAACAATGAGGATTCGGCTATTAGATATATAATAAATAGTAAACGCTTAATCTACTTGTACTGTGCGTAAAGGGACATATGCCAGTTACGGCAATCAACAAATAAAAATACTCAGTTTCACATGGGAGTGGTTGTGTGTGTGTGCTCAAGAGCAATTGGCTTAATGTGTTGTTGTTTGCTTATGAATAAACTCAAATCTCATTTGTGAGGCTATTTCCATTACGCGTATACTTTATTTTCGCCTTTTTCGTGCTCTCCGGTCGTATATTATGACGAATTCCGGTTTTATTGAAATTCACATTATCTCAAATCATTTTGTTAATGGTGATACAATTTTTATGATCGACCCCACGCAATGATAATAGAAAATATACGGTTGTGGGCATAAAAGTTCGGGCAGCTAGTAAGTTTGCTTATAAATTCATAGAGTGCGTACTTTTTTAGTACAAATGTATGTATTCGATAAGTGCCTTTTCTGGCAAAACTATGTATTTGCGAAAGTTAATGTGTACTTTAAATGGAAGAAAATTGTCATTGGACGCAAATAAAATTGTCCAAAATCAGCGCAATTTTGTACCGACTTCAAATTTACATTTTATTTTTTCTAAAATGAAAAATATAAAACTACATAGGCAGAAGTTTTTTAGAAATTTCGTGATTAAAAAGTTAAATTTTTTGAAGTGAAAACTTCTTTAGAATCGTTGGGAGTGATTTGAGACTCGATGAAACGAAAAAGCGACACTACAAAGCGTTATATGTTGATATACGTATATGTGTGTGGCTGCGTACTGCTGAGCCACGCTAGTATAGTGAGTATTGTAGTATATATACTACATTGCCTATTACTTGCTTTGGTGTTTAGTTCAAGCGTCATACGTATGTATGTTTGTATGTATGCTAGTACGTATGTGTGCGCGCCTGCGTATTACGGAGCCACGGTGAGCGAGAAGGCATTATGTATACCTATACTGCACTACCTAATACTTGCTTAGACCAAGCGTCCTACGAATGTTTGTGTGTATGTTAGTACGTCTGTGTAATATACGCGTTACGACGCTCATAATAGCAACCGCGTGTGCTGTATTGCGTCCGTATTTTTATATTCGTAAATATTTTCATTTTTAAATATTTACCGCAATTGCAGGCGGTGTTGCAATATACCACAATCAAAATGACGGTGCTCGTATTGTAACTCCACAGATAGATCTGAATGCACAGCAACTAGAATCACTGTCTGTTCAGCTCGCTAAAGTGGGAGAAATATGTGCATGCGAAACCAGATTGAGCAATGGAAAAACAGTTTTAATTGTGGAAATTTATATTTCCCCGAATCAATCAATAAATAGCATCACGGAATTCATTCACGAAAATTTAATAAAGTATTCACCAGAAGTACCGCGGATACTTAGAAAAGATTACGATAAGGTTCCAATGATTTTAAGTGGCGATTTTAACGTAGATTTTGCATTGGATACAGCGGTTCCTTTAATTGACTTTCTCAATACAACATTCAATTTAAAAATGTGTAACAATCGCACTGAATCGACAACATGATCAAAAACAACAATTGACGCGGTATTTGAAAGATATGTTGACAACATCGAAACCAAAGCATTTGTATCATATTTTAGCTATCATAAGCCACTCGTATCATTTGTTGAAATTGAAAACATTGAGGATGAATAATAATAAAATGAAGAAAATAAAATATGAACTTTATAGCAATATTATAATGAACCTATAATTATCCCGCTCCTAATGCTGCTTTCGTCTCATTCTCTCTCAGTTTGTTTTACGGAAGGTTTCACTTCTATCGCGTCTAACCGTTAGACTGGTATTTTTTTTTAAATTTGTCAAATTTTTGTGAAATCTTTGAAAAGTGGAATACTTTAATTTATAAGGTTTTTGTTATACAATAAGTTATATTTTTATACAAAATTAACAAAAATAATTTTACGTAAAAGTATTCCAGAAGGTCGCAAAGTGCGACCTAATATACAAGTTCGATGTGTCAAAAGAGCCGACGATGGCTGATTTGCGTTCCTAATTAACCGGAACAAGCTACTAATGGACTTCACCAAATTTATGATATTTAGACCCGCTATATCCGCAGGCATAGCAAATAGATGAGAACCCAGATGTCTAAATATTTGCCAGACGAGAGCAGGGCAGCTGAGAAGAAGGTGTTTAGATGATTCCACCTCGTCGTCAAGACAGCTTGCAGCAGAATGGACTTGAGCCAATCCCAAGTCTCACCGCATGAACACCTAACGGACAATGTCCGGCAAGGATACCCACCAAATTCGAGAGCTGGGGCTTTGTTAGCCTTAGGAGTTCCCTCGAGCGTCCCCTATCTACCAGTGGCCAGAAGGATCTCGCGACCTTGTACGTTTGCGCACTAGTCCAGCGCTCGTTGAGTTGACTCGAGGCCCATCTTTCCAGGAGTAGACCACAGGTTCTTAAGGGAACCCGAATTCTCTCATTTCGCGACGAAACCGTCTCGAAAGTTCCCTGTGTAGCCAGCTCATCAGCCCAGCATCCCTCTATGCCACTGTGACCGGGAACCAAAATGAGCCTGATGTTGAAGTATTCGGATGCAATCGAGAGAGAAGGTAGACATTCCCTGACCAATCTCGAACGCATAAACAACAAGCCCAAGGCCCTTAGTGCCGCATGGCTATCGGAGTAAGTATTTACTTCCTTATAGGTAATTACCGAAGTAAGCAACCAGTCCACTGCTTAATTAATTGCGGATACCTCCGCTCGGAAAACACTACAGTGGTCCGGGAGCCTGAATTTAAGTTTGATGGGAAGCTCCTTACAGAATATTCCCCCACCAATCCTTCCGTCCAACTTCGAGCCATCCGTGAACATTTTTGCCATGACTTGCGGCCAAATGTTGCACCCCGCCCACTCATCGCTTGATGAAATATGAGTAGAAAACGATCCGCTCGGATCTAGCGTGGGTGTACAGTGATCAAGCACCATGGAGATGAACTCAAAATGTTTAAGAATGCTCAAGTGTCCGTAGCTTAAGTCTAGCTTATGGCCCGAACACCTTAATCTGATTGCGGCGCGTGCAGCGGTAGTTTTTCCTACAATGTCCACTGATACCATCCTTTCTAGCGTGTTCCACAGACAAGGACTCCGTGTAGCAAGATTGGTGACCAAAAAGTGACTTAAGGCAAGAGACCCCATCTTTTGCCGATAGCGCCCCTGCAACCATACAAGGCGACTGTTACGTTTCTAATTCTCTCCTCAATGTTTGACTTCCACGTAAGACCTTTGTCAAGGATAAGTCCCAGGTACTTCACCTTGTCAGAGAGCACCAATGGAGCGCCCGCTGTTGAGGTGAGAAACATTTTAGGTATTTTGTATTTCCTCGTATATAGGACGAGCTCCGTTTTCAGATGATTTATCGAAAGACCGCAAGTTGCGGTCCAATTCATAACTAGATTCAGATAACCCTGCATCAGTTCCGTCAGAGTATCTAGAAGCTTGCCTCTGACAATAAGTGCCATGTCATCCGCGTAGGCAATCACCTTACAGCCCCTCCTCTCCAGCTCCTCCAGCAGACCGTTAAGTACGGCAATCCAGAGTAGTAGCGAGAGAACACCGCCTTGCGGAGTGCCTCTGTTCACTTGCCGGCGGAGAGAGGTGTCGCTCCATTCTGCCACGACCGTTCTATCGCTTATAAGTTCGGTTCCGACTCCTAGTTTACCCAGAGACCTGGTGATTGCCTATGGGAAGACATTATTAAAAGCCCGAGGAAGACTCCTACAGTGAACTCCTTCTGATGGAGGGACACCTCGACGTATATAACAATTGTATGCAAAGCCGACTCTACCGATCTGCCTTTAGAGTAAACATGTTGAGCGTACGATAAACGCCCCGGAAGAATCTCACCCCTTATGTGCAAATCCATCAGCCTCTCCAGGGTTTTCAGCAGGAACGAGAAGAGACTGATTGATCTGAAATCATTAGGATATACGTATGAGATCTCTCTCTAAGTAACTCTCACAACCCTCCAAGATCTGGGTATATAACCCCTATCTATGCAGCTCGCGTAGATAGGGAGAATCCAATAACCCCAAGGGTGCTATTTTGCGAAAAGAGACGTTGAACTACTGGTATTAAGTAAAATAATCACAAATACTCTCATCAGTTTTACAGGTAATTGAATAATAGTTAAAAGCAGCTCACAAATCAATCCTGAATATGAGATAACTCAGTAATTTTTTTTTCTGTTTTTTTTTTTTTTGTTTTTACTATCGTACAGCGCATGAGCAAAAACAGCAGCGAAGTTCTGCCAGCAAAAACAGGTGTTGTTGTTGTATTGTCACAGCTTAAAAATTCACTATAAATATTTAAGGAATGCTATTGGAGTGATAGTCCTTGGCCGGATATAAATGCGCGTCCTTTCAATAGCATAGTCGTCGTTTCCGACTGTCGTCAGATCGATCGAACAAAAACAAGTGACAGTATACGGTTCGTTATACAGAATGTCGATGTACGGTCCAGGGAACAATAACATGGCATATTACCGAACTTCTCACCCTTACATATATATTTACATATAATTGTTTCATACAACTAATGTTCTTGATTGGCATTGCGTGGCGAGGACCTCTACTCGAAAAATGCTCTAGCATTTGAGTTTCCACGTCCACAGTTCGATTCAAGAAGGCATCTAATCAAAATCGTGACTAATATTCACGCACAAATCCGCAAAACTAAACATATACACCTCGTATTTTAGTAAAGCTTGCGAGAAAACTATTCCCTATCCACTTAACGCTCGCGATTTTCTACGCAACGCGATTTTAGTCAAATTTTACTATAAATAAAAAACATTAAACCAACCACCTCTTCTTTATGTAAATCACCTGATGTAAAAAGAAACAAACCACAAACTGGCACATAATGAAAGAGGTTTCATAAAATTAAAACCCGTGCACTTCCATGTGTTAAGAGCCACCCCCACGGGGCGTATGCGTGATTTTTATGCTGATGCGCAGTTAGTATTACTCAAATTACTCGCGCGCTGCCCGTCAGTTGTATCATAAAATTCCATTTTAGTCAAATAAGTAATTTAATACTATGTTTGTCACAAGCAGTATACTTAATGATGCCCACGTTTTGCCATTCACTGACCTCTTTCACTTACACTAACGCATCCCAGCCCACTCAACCCAACCCAAACCAACCCAGCTTTATGGCTGCATATAACTAGCTAGAATTATGCGAATACCTTAGTTTTTATGATGAGCAAACAATAGCATAGAAAGAATGTGCAGTACAGGCTTACTGAGCATATGACTAGGCCTGTACCTTCTGTTGTATTCATACCCAAGTACATACAGTCCGCGTGGAAAATATATTACCTGCACATTTTTACTTTTTATTTATTTTTTGCTTAATTTTAATAAATCTTTTTTATAAAAACTATTTTGAACAAAGTTCCAAAATTGTATATAAGATTCATAGGAATTCGACGAATTTTGATTATAATTATAAAAATTGTACAGAAATTAAAAAGAAATTTTGGTACGCAGTTTTATAGTATTTAGTGTTATGAAGAGGTTCAAAATTTTAGTTGATTTTCGAAGATTTTTCCGCATATGAAGAAAACAAATTTCACGGATTTGTTATATGGCAAAAATGCGTAGGAAAAAAATACAAAAAAAAACAAAACTTTCTAGCAATTTAAAACTTTCACTTTGTTCTACTAAAATTTTGAATTTACTCACGGTCCGACACTCGAAGTATAATTAAAAAGCCCATACATTAAGTTGGGAAAATTACTTTTATTCAACTCAAAATAAAGAATGTGTAAAAATAATACAAAATTATAAATCAATTTACTTTTGCTCGATATGACCACTTTTTGCATTGACTATGGCTTTGAGACGCTCCAGAAACGAATCGCAAGCTGCCCAAATGTGACTTGCAGGTATTTTGGTGCACTCAGTGACAATGGCTTACTTCAGACTGGTGAATCGTTTAGTTCGGACTTTGCTCTCCAAAATAGCCCAAAGAGAATGATACATCCGATTCGCGTCTGGTGAATTTGAGCGCCATTGTGTGGACGTGATGAAGTTCGGAACGTTGTTCTTTAGCCATTTTGGGTTCACTCAAGCTTTGTGAGACGGTGACGAGTCCTGTTGACTTTAAAGTAGCCCCCAGAATACTTTTCCGATGAAAGGTGTTTCACATTTACCTTGACGCCAGGCTGGATGAAAGCGATTGAAGGGCGCCCATCTCCGGTTACAGTGGCCCAAACTATTACATGTGGTGGGTGCTGCCTCCTGTTGGCCAATCAATGACTAAACTTCTCGCATGAATGATCAGTCAAATAAACTTTAACGCTTTGGAAGTTTACGAATTGATCAATTTGAAAATTTTTCTCGCCAAAGCAAGCAATGTTTGAAAGTTGACCGCTTTCAGCTAAGCGAAGCACCTCCTTCGCTCTCTCAATTTTGACTTGTTGCTGCTTTGGTGTGAGATCATGCGCTTTCTGGATCTTGTAAGGCTTGACTTTGAGATCATTTTTCAGTATGCCGTGGATGCTACTGTCAGATATTTTCAGTTATTTGGCCATTTGATTGGGACTTCGTCGGGGACTTCGCTGAAGTTGCTTCTTTACTTTTTGAACCATTTCATGTGACGTTGTAATCTTTTGATAAAACTTTATTTACTTTAAGGTGCACGAGCTCACTTACAATCGCTGGTGGTTATTTTCCAGCCAAATTTAATACAATCAGACTATTACGTTTGAAATCCATTACTGATTTTCTTTTTTCGTATTTACTCTCGGCAAAATGCTTCCGCGCGCTTGGAAACGTTACTCTGGACTGTCATTTAGCCAACTAACAAAAAGCTTATGACTGTTCATCAGCTGCGCGAGTGGTCTGAAATTGGTTACAGCTCGAGTGCCGGAACCTGTACATTTACAGAACGAATTATGCTTTAAACGAACCTATCACTTGATCGTTTTTAGAATTCAATAACTTATTAACAAAAAGTAATGTTTTATTTATTTCATTTCATTCTCTCGAAGGATAGTTGCAAAAAGTCATGGCAAACTCCATTTAAAATTACTTACTTATATTAATAATTTTATATTCTATCTGAATTGTAAACTTAGTTTGTAAGGATGTGATACTCCACTGACTTGAAGAAAATAATAATAAATGACTGAAAGCCTGGTAGCTAGTGTCACTTTTATATCAATACTGCGGCGGGTCGATTTAAAAATCGCTCATTGCCGTATTCTAAAAAATAAAAAAAAAATAATTGGCGCGTACACTTCTGTTAGGTGTTTGGCCGAGCTCCTCCTCCTATTTGTGGTGTGCGTGTTGATGTTGTTCCACTAATGGAGGGACCTACAGTTTCAAGCCGACTCCGAACGGCAGATATTTTTATGAGGAGCTTTTTCATGGCAGAAATACACTCGGAGGTTTGCCATTGCCTGCCGAGGGGCGACCGCTATTGGAAAAATGTTTTTATTAATTTTGCTTTCACCGAGATTCGAACCCACGACCTCTCTGTGAATTCCGAATGGTAATCACGCACCTACCCATTCGGCTACGGCGGCCGCCGTATTCTAGGGATCAAAATAAGGAACTTTGCCGAAGGAACCAGACCTCTAAAACGAATTCTGATGTCCCCCAATTTGGGTCGAACGAAAACTCCCACTTTGACCCATTTAGAGTGCTCCAATCGAGTCCAAATGTATGACCGACCCCCACTAACTTTGGACGGCCGATCCACACATGCCAGTGGCACACCCCCTGGAACTCCCCTGGGGGGTTCCCCATACAATCATTTCAAAATATCACCATTTTTCGCCTTTACATGAGAAAAGAAACTAAAAAGTTCGACCCAAATTGGGGGGCATCAGAATTTGTTTTAGAGGTATGGTTCCTTCGGCAAAGTTTCTTATTTTGATCCCTAGAATATGATTTTCACAGAGGAATGGGCGATTTTTTTGTCTCCCCACAAATCGACCCGGCCTAATCAATACTGTAATTTATTATTATATAAATTGTTATAAGTAAAAAAAATAAAAATGTAAAACAATAAATAAATTGCGTACTCAGTTGTTCTTAATACCTATTTTAATTTTTAATAGAAATTTTTCCAATTTTTGTATAAGCTTTACAATTTGGACTTATACATACAGCTTTTTCTAGGCAGAAGCTACACTTATATCCTTTTACCAAATATTTGGGGTGCTATATTTTTTGCGCGAGCTGTACATTGATTGCCTGTATGTACGGGTGTGTATCACTGCTCATAGAAAAACTCTACACTGAGGCTCTTTTGAGCCTACTTAAGTAAAGTAGTTATATTGAGGTCAGTGCGTCTTTTTTACGCACGCATATCCCTTTCGCACATAATAATTAAATAATATTTTCCCATATGCCTTTATTTAGGAAAGAGTGCATATGTAAATATGAGCATAAAAGTGTATAAAATGAACACGAGTCGCTTTATTATAATGTTGTATATGTATTGTACTTATATGTATGTAACTATTTGTATATGAATGTTCAGTCATGGGCGGGGTCGGAAACTTATAAAGGGAGCGATTTAATTTAGTTGTGTGCAAAATAAAAGCTAAAATCTTTTTACTCCAAAGTTGTTCCTAAATATCGTTCACTTGTTCCATATACAAGGATGGCGCAAAATTAATCATCCAAGTTTATTTTTGAATAATTTTTTTACTAAATAAAAAAAGTTCCTTTGAGTGTCGGCAGTCTTTATTTTAAGGGGGAACGCCACTGTGCGGGGCGAGGATCGGAGAAAAGGCAATTTATTATATATGTATTAAGCTATGTTGATGTAAATTTTTATTAAAAAATATTGAAAATTGACAAATTTATGTAAATAAACGTAAAGATTACTCTGGTGGCAGCGATACAGCAATGAATAATCATCTGAAATCAAAAAACCAAAATTTTATTAATCTACACAATAGTGACTATCGTTGTACGTATCCGTTTTTGAAGTGAAACTTCTTTAGCGGCGGTCTGATATTTGAGCGAATGGTGATTGAATTGGAAAAAATGTAACGTTTAGAGATTTCGTTACGCGAGAGAGAAAAAAAGATACAACGTAGAGAGAAGGAGAAAACAGACAAAAAATCTGAAAAAAGTTGCTGGTCATGTTGCAGCGCATAATATCAGTAAAACAGCGGTACCAATCGGACGACGCACATCAACAATCCCGCATAACAACAACAAAACGATTAAGGCTAAACCATCACATTAACCATTAGTTTGTGCTTGTGAGACGACCATTCACAAGTCTCAGGGAAGCACGTTTTCTGAAGTTGTTTACGAATATGATAAAAAACATTCGCAATCATTAGTTTACGTTGCTTTATCACGAGTCACTTGTATTGAAAGCTTGTGGATTATAATGAACGGAAATGATTTTAGATTCTACCGTGGTCGACGAGCGTCAGTCAGTATGTCTCATTTACAAGATGAATTCCGGAGACTATCGTTAAATAGACTGGAAACTGTGGATAACCAAATAATCGATTTCATGACATTCCGCAGATTTAACAGACTCTGTCATCCGCAAATCGAGTATAGTACTTTTGTCCGAAACTTGGTTAAACGACAACGAGGATATTGGTATACCAAATTTCAATTGCGTCATCAAATATAAGCGACTAAATGTTAGAGCTGGCGGTGTGGTAATCTGCCACAATCAAGATGATAGCGTAAATATCGTCACACCAAACATGGAAATGACTGCAAGGCAGTCTCAGTCATATTCATCAACAGTCACACCAATTGGCGATGTTTGCATTGCAGAATGACAAACGCTGAATGGAAAAACTATTGTCATAGCCACTATCTATATCTCACCGAACCAAAATCTTAATGACATAATATATTTCATTCACCGCTCACTACTAGTTTACACCCACGCAGGTCCAAATGCACTTGGAAGAGGCGAAGACAAAGTTCCATTGATTCTCGGGGGAGATTTCAACGTAAATTTCGGATCCAATGATTCTATGCCGTTGATTCAATTTCTTCGAGAAACATTCGGTTTGCAGATAAACAATAACCCTAAAGAATCAACAACAAAATCCGGAACTACACTAGATGCAATTTTCACACGTTATCTAGAAAATATTGAATCGCGTCCATATATTTCATATTTCAGCTGTCACAAACCAATTATATCAGTATTACCAATTGAACCACCAACAGATGATAGCATAATGGATACATATATAGTTAATAAAATCGAACTTTGGTTACACAAATTTTATACTGTTGTATTTCTTCTTCACTTCTACCACGTGTACGATGCTGACATGATATTTTTGACAAAATGGTGGTGATTTGAATTTCGATGTGTGTTTTTCACCATATTTTTGATTTTCAACAGGCCCAAAAAAAAAGTTATTTTCAAAATTTTGAAAATCGGCTACGTACAACGATAGCCAATGCGATAACAAAAATTTTGAAAAAAAGAAAATTAAAACCGGTTCATTAGTCTTCGAGAAATCGTGGCCACCGTATCAAAAAAAGTCGTTTCGAGAAAAACGCGTTTGAAATTAGGCATGGTATCGTAAGCGCTACGGGGCCGAACGGACGGGCGCTCACTTACATAAGTGCACATAGAATCGGGAATAAAGCGAATTTCGCTTTAAAATTTTTACCACATTTTCTTGAGTAGTTATACTAACAATTCATGCAAAAGAAAAATCAATTTTTGAATTTTCACAGTGGCGTTCCCCCTTAATCTTTACGTGTGCCAATGCTTATCTATTTGTATTCTCCTTTCTGCCTTATTCACAAGTTCGTCGGTGTCTATTGCTTCAATTATTAAAGAACTAAATAAAAGGGGCATTCACTTTAATAGCGCACGGAAAACTCCTATGGAGCATTCATGGCGTAACTTAGAACCCCTTTCCCTTCAAGAGTTTGTAAAAAATATCCCCTCTTACATCCGCTCTTGCAGACATACAACAGGATATACATACAGCTCGTCCTGCTTCAACCAGCTGTGTAGTTGGAATAATCTCGTGCAATTATTTTGTCAGAAAATTAAAGTTAAGTGAATATGAATTTACATGCAAAATTATATATGTAAATAGTCGCAGCAACTGGCAGCTTAGCTTCTGTTCAGAATTACCCGCATCTGATACGAGTATCATGGCGGTGGTTCCTTTTGCTCATATGTACGAATGCAAGTATGTAGTAGGTCATGAGTTTGAAGAAGAATGTGACGCAGCAACAATAAAAGTGGAAAGGAAGTCAGAAAAGTTGTTGTTGCAAGTTCTGGAAACAATTTAGACAACTTTTCTGTTCATACAAAAAGTTTTAGGTCATTTTTTTAATGCAACGAATTTTATGTCCTCCACTTTAATACTTATACATTTGTCCTCCAAAGTACGTTTGTGTTTTGGTTACCAAAGTTTGAGAAATCACCACACATACCAAACATTTCGAAATTTTCTCAACTCTTACGTTTATCCGAAATACAAAATTTCAGTTTGTAAATTAAGAGATATTTACTAATTTATTATCATAAGCAAAAACAAATCTGCTGAATTCTTAAGGGGACCCTAGAAACTTGAAAAAATGGTTTTTTTGTTTTTTCGATATTTCGAAGGTATAGTATCTTAATAATGTACTGTGAAATTTTCATGCGGAAATTCCCAGTGTTACAGCTTCTACAGCCCATTAACTAGGTAGAGAGCGGTCGACTTTTTTCGGCACGGCGCACACTGTGACTTTTTATCGTTTTAGGATGCCAAAATTAAAAAAAAAAAAAGTTCTGCGAAAATGATTTTCTTTCGGTATGTTGTGTAAAAATGACCAAATTTTACGACAGTGTACTCAAAATTTATCAAAACAATAGTTTTAAGAAAGATAACCGTTTACAAACACAAGCCGGTGCGTCAATTGAATAATTTTTATTTATTATCCGAACATCGCTGTGAAGTTTGTCAAAAGATATAACACGAATAAGTATCAATTTCATAAAATTGAGTTTTTGCTGATTAAATTTCAACAATTTTGTACTTCAGGGGTAAGTAAGAGGATTATAAAGTTTTTACTATCGATACAAATCCGCTCAGTAAAATATCACTAAAACAGCCATAGCTTAATATTATTTTTTATATTTTACTGAGAAAAGCTTATATTGGTCCATCGAGTTCCGTCCATTCTTTAATAGCGAAACGACCTTTAGGATTCTGTGTTTCAGATAGTGGAATAAAATTTTGCTACAATTTGCTACCACAGCTTTAAAAGAAGTTTTCATGGCGATTCCTCGGAAAGAATTTTTTGAAATTTGGCTGACGAGCTCAAAAGAAACGCGTCGTGATGCGGTGTTAGAGAAAATTTTTTGCGGTGATCGAAAGAGACGTGGATACTAAAAAGCTAGGAGAGCGTATAAAAAAACTGTGTTACCAATTTTCTTCAAAGTGGGAGGGGTCTTGCCGAGTTAAGGCCCGTGTTCTAGCCCGTAATTATAGTTGGTTTTCCAAGAGTGAAGACTTAGGAAAATACCGTCTTGATGTTGGGCCATCAACTTTATCCTCTATTAGATCCAATGTAGGTAGACGACATGTGGCGTTTTCCGATTCTTCTCTTCGCACAAAGAAAAGAGCAGCAGAAATAAATCCCAAATTATATCCGTCGTATAACTGCATAAAAAGTCCAAAGCTTTAGGTTACCCAGAAAAAATCACAGTAACCGAAACGTATGCCGAAATTGAGTTGCAAGCGCTTATTGATCATATTTAGTATAAAAATGTTGTGTAACGCACAAAAAGAAGTACTGCTGTCGATTCCCAGTATTCAAGAGGTTTTCGTGACTTTCAAATGGGGTTGCTATGGGTCGGAGCAAAAACGGTATAAGCAAAAGTTCAGCGAAGAAAATCAATCTGATAGCAGCATGTTTTTTGTTTCACTCGTACTTCTCCAAATGTATACTCTAGTTAATGAGCGTAGAGTTGTTATATGGAGGAACCCTGTTCCATCATCAACCAGATATTGCGGTCCCATTAAATTTTTGTTTGAAAAAGAAACGCGAGATGCTATTGTGAGAGAAGTAAAGATTGTGGAAGACCAAATTTCTAATTTTCTTCCTACAATAATTAAGATGGAAAATTTAAACTTTAAAGTTACTAGTACACTAATTTAGTGTATAATTGACGGTAAAGTATGTAACGCACTTTCAGCATATACCTCATCTCAAGCGTGTTATATATGTGGTGCTTCAGCGAAGGATATGAATAATTTTAGCGCTTTGTCGGTTGGAACTAAGGACATGGTGTGTAAGAGGCGCCGAAAATAAGGAAAAACTGAAACACAGGAAGGAAAGCATTCAAAGCAGATTTAGAAACGAAACTGGGCTTTTAATTGATATGCCAAAAGAGAAATCTGGCAATATAAATGACGGAAACACAGCACGACGTTTTTTTAGTAATGCAGAAGTTACTGCAGACATTACAGGCATTAACTTATGTCTCTTAAAAAGGCTTTTCACCATATTGTCTTGCTTAGGGTGTGAATTTCAGATAAATGCTGAGGCCTTTGAGGTATACGTAAGAGACACACGCGATTTTTATTTGAGGGAATATGAGCGGTACAATATGCCAGTCAGTCTGCATAAAATACTGTTCCATAATATCGTCATGCATGGTTCCTATTGGTCAGCTTTCCGAAGAAGCGCAAGAATCGAGAAATAAAGATGTCAGAAATTATCGCGAATGGTATACAATGAAAAGTTCACGAACTCAAACCAATGAGGATTTATTGCACAGGCTTCTAATATCATCCGATCCCTACATTTGCAGCTTACGTAAGCCATCGAAAACCAAGCGCGGGTCTTTGCCTCAAGATGTAATTGCATTGCTGGCCCAGGAAGAAGTATTATGAATAAGTGTTTATGTTTTGTTATGTTTAATCTTTAGAAACTGTTTGTTGGCTTACTATTAATAAAATAAAGATTAGTGACATATTTATCACTGAAACAATTTGTGATTATCTCCTTCATTGAGCAGTATAATGTAGTATAAAAAGGTACCCAGGGGCTGAATGAAATCTTTTAAATATTAGTCATAAGCCTCTAAGCTAAAGTTAAGAAATCTAAGCAATTTGTATTTAAATTGGCACTGGAAAATGCTTTTAAAGTAGAAAATATGATTATGTGAAATTTTACCTTATATGTGGGCACGGAGAAAAAGTGGGCGTATCACGCCCATTTTTATTCTCAAATCAGATTTAAGTATCTGCAACCACACAGCAAAATTTGAAAAGAATTGCTCCATTGGTTTGGCTGTTATTAATTTTGGCATCCTAAAAGTGAAAAAAGTCACACTGTGCGGCGAGGATGAAAACAAAAAAACTATTCAACCGAATCACTTGAAATTTGGATATGTTGCTCCTGGGACTTATGTTGTTCACAACATGTATCGCTAACGTCGGAAGTAGAATCATAATTTTATTTAAATAATTTTCTATTTTTTAAACTAAAAAGCTAGTGAGAAAACCCCGATTTTATGAACTTTTTTTCAAAAGTGCGCCATTTTGTCCATTTTTCAATTTTTTCGATTTGTTCTAGTTCCGACCATAACTGCACTCTTTCTGATTAAGAATCTTCTTGAATTTTGGGTTTCAGATTCGTAGAAGTCTCGAAATCATCTACACCGTCCGGGTTCGATTTTTCGAGAGGGTCATCTTCAGCGGCATTTTTATAATAATAAATAATGTTTCAAAAGTAAAAAAAAATTGTTTGTATTCTCAATAAACGTACTAATAAGCCCGAAAAGTTCAAACATGGTTTTTTCAATTTTTAATGGCAAAAAAAAATCGTGAAAATAGGTGAAATTTTCGTGCCCTAGACCACCGGGTACCCTTAAGTGATTAAGCCACTGCAGTATGGAAAATAATAGAACAACGGCAGATCAAAAATTATTTTTACAAATGTCGCTATTGTCACCTTTTTTTATTTTTTCCCCATAGTTTAACACGTTGGCTGCCACGTATCACCGGTGATCACAAAAAAAAACCTCCCCCAGGTGCCAAGTATCACCGGTGATCACAAAAAAAATCTACTCCCAGGTGCCAAGCAAAAAAAGTCATGTTCCCGTTTGAATTTTAACGAGATATTTTTACCAGGAATAAAAGTCACGCTCCTGACGCGTATGAGCATGTTTTTGTGCTGTGTTCACTGGTGACCACTTGCCGTTTTTTAAAACGATTCTTATTTTTTTGAATTGTGATCACCGGTGATCACATTTCGAACAAGTAAATCAAAATAAATCAGTATCAAACTTGAGTTCATAGCGAGCAGTTGGTTGCAAATTACAGTGAAAAATAGTGAAGTGAAGTTGTGAAGTTATGAATTCCGAGGAAATACGTGACGCGTTGAATTCAATGGAAAATTCCAGTGTTAGTGGTGAGGATTTTAGTCCAGATGAAGACGAGTACATCCCAGATTCAGGCAGTGATACAACGAGTGATGACAGTATTGATGAAGACCTCGATGTTAGTGCTACAAATGTTAATAATACTGCAGATGAAGAACAGACGGAAACTACGACAGCATGGACCTCGCCTGCTACCGGAGAGACTTTGAAAAATTTCGAAGAATTTACCAATCCACCCCAGGTTTTGCAATATGATGCCGGTACGCCATTTCAATATTAACGAAAGTTTTTGACCGATGAGATATTGGATATTATTGTTGAAGAGACAAATAGGAATGCAAACTCTCAAGTAACTGGCATCGGTACTCGCAGCAGCAGTAGGATGAATATGTGGAAAGATACTGATCGCCAGGAGATCATGGATTTTCTGCCATAGTCATGTATATGGGAATGGTAAAATACCCTGCAATAACCGACTATTGGAAACCAAGCACATTGTTCAAAAACGCATTCGTCCCACAAGTTATGGCTCTTAACCGGTTCCAGATCTTGCTCAAATTCATTCACTTCGCAGATAATGCCCAGTCCTCTGAAACAGTGTCAAAAACTTATAAAATGCAAATAGCCTGATTTTCGTCAAAGATTATCCTTTTCATGAGTGGAAAAGATAGCGCTTCAATAGCGCGCTCACCTCCGCAGGAAAAACACTTTTTAATAACGTCGACAGAAACAACAAAGGATGGTAGGCGCAAGAGACATCGTTGCGGCATGTGCTATTCAGAATTAAAGACGACAAACTCGTCGTCAGTCGCCAGGAAGAAAGCCAAACTAGTGGCAACATACTGCGCCCAATGTCGGAGGTCACCATACCTATGTCTTAAACATTTTCAACAACTACATTAAAATTAAAAACAAAAAATATAGTTTTTTCTGTTTCCAGAATTGAATTGAATTTTCTCATTTTTAATTTCGTATTATTTCAAAACTTTGTATTTTACTATGAAATAAAATATTTTTTCTTTTAAAATAAACTTTCATTTTTCTCAAAACTCCTTCCGTTAGGGTCCCAGCCCCTAAAATCTAGGGGCCTAGGCGTGTATCACTGGTGATACATTGGCACCTGGGGGTAGTTTTTTGAAATGATCACCGGTGATACATTGGCACCTGGGGGTAGTTTTTTGAAATGATCACCGGTGATACATTGGCACCTGGGGGTACGTTTTTGAAATGATCACCAGTGATACATTGGCAGCCAACGTGTTAAGGATCGAATTAAAATATCGTAAAAAAATTATTAATAAATTATATGAAATTAATTTTTTATCATTCGGCAATCTTTGTTATTTTTGGAAATGTCCAGGCGAAGCCACTTCACCTTACTACATTTAAAGTGATTTTAAGGTCATACTTTGTAGGAGTAAATATAAAGTGTTATATATTTTCGGAAAGCCTATTTTTTTTTTTTTTTGAATTATTAAAAACATAATATGTTTCCAAATTTGTTTTAAAATTAGTACGAAAACAGTTTCAAATAACATAAGTTAAAAAAAAAGTTTTTTTAAGTTTATCGAAACTTTCAACAGTTACCCACGCCTCCCTACGTTTAAAATTTAAGTGGGACTTGTAACTTTATTATTAGTAAAAAACATTTATAAAAATTCGCTGCGGATTTTTGCGATTTTCAAAGTTATTGATAAAAATGTGAAAAGTCAAAACAGGGAAATTCAATTTCAATTGCGATTGCAGAGACAATCTATTTACCGTTTTATCTTTTGAGTTGTCTTACTACGGAGGACGAAATTAGGGAAAAACTTTGGCATCTGTGACTTTCTGAAACCGAAAACTTTTTATGCGCGCTTCTTGTGTCATATAAACATAAAATTATTTGCACGCTCGCGGCACGTTAAATGCAACAAAATTAATAAAATGACTTGTTTCAAGTGTTCTTAGCGTGAAATAATGATATTATAAATTATATTGGAGGAGGAAAAACTTTTAATGGTTTGTCAAATGTTTTGAAAAAGTACCTGAAGACAACATCTGTCTTATCATCAGTGATATTCAAAGACATATAATTCCAGCTTTTAATAAAAGATGGACGAAAGTATCCCGTGAAATCTACATATTTAAAGAAACCAAAACAGTAATTGGTTGGATTCCGGATATTCAGTTATTTTACCGAAAGACAATACACCCGTTTCTGGTAAACATGGAAGACCGTGCTTACCCTATACAGACTCATCAGCATCCAGCAAGAAAAGAAAAAACAAAATGTTACTCCATGAATACAAATTTGAACACATTTACAATGCTTATCTTCAGGGACTACATTCGACAGGAGAAGGAACAGAAGCAAATCTTGTGGAAACAATAAGAGCAGCAGACCGTAAAAATAAGACCTTATACTCGGATCTAATAGAAAAATCAGAACAGAAACCTATTCTAACGGATGAAGAAACATTAAGTGTTTTAACTGATTTAAATTTAACAAAATCCCAATATCAATACCTAAGAAATTTAACTAACGAACGACACTCTTTTATATTTCCCCCATCTTACAAAGTGCAAGCAATTAAACAAACCTGCTATCCGCCAGTGTCATCAATAGAAGTAACAAACACAAGTGCACAAATAGTGAAGCTTCAAGATTTATTGGATCACACTTTGGCTAGAATTTTGAGAGTAGATTCCGTCTTCAAAGATGAGTTGAACCATCTATTTTTGTACAGTAAATGGGGATGTGGTGGTTCATCTGGACAAGGCCAGTATAAACAAAAACTTCCAGAAGAGTCTGAAAGTATTACTAACGCAAATTTGTTTATCACTTCTATGGTCCCTACTAAATTGATTAACAACCTAACAGAAGATGGGGTATGCGAAAATCCAGTACCTTCATCTGTTCGATTATCTCCATCGTCCAATATCTATTGAATTTAGCAAAGAAACTCCGGAGAAAACTAAAGCTGTTGTGGATGAGATAAAGTGTCAAATAAATTCTTTAAAACCAACATTTATTATTAAAGAAGATAAGAAAGTGGAAGTAAAGCATGAACTCTTTCTAACAATGATAGATGTTAAAGTAGCTCAAGTTTTGACGGACACTTCATCAGCTTCCACATGTACAATATGTGGGGCTACTTCACGTGAAATCAACGATCTAACTAAAGTGATTACTAGGCCTGAAAATGAAGATTCTTATCAATATGGACTATCTACATTACATGCCTGGATTCTTTCAATCCTACAATCATTCCTTCAAAACATGGTTAGCTCACAGTGAAGAAAGTAAACTGCTAAAGCAAGAGAAAAAAATCCTGGTACCAAACGATTTCGCGATGAGCTGGGATTGATAATCGACAAACCCCGACAAGGAAGTGGCAATACCAGTGACGGTAATACTGACAGAAGATTTGTTTACAATGCTAGGTGTTCAGCTGAAATTACTGGAGTCGACATTCATTTGATTAAGCGCCTTCATATAGTTCTACAGACTCTTTCATCGGGAATGATGATGAAGTCAGAGAAATTTGGTAGTTATGCTATGGAAACTGCTCAGATCTATGTGACGAATTATAAATGGTATTACATGCCATCTTCGGTTCACAAAATTTTAATACATGGAATTATATGACATTTTCCAGTGCTTCCTATTGGTCAACTTTATGAAGATGCACAAGAGTCCCGTAATAAGGATTATAAAAAATTTCGTTTCCATCATGCTCGGAAATGCTCTCGATCAGCTACAAATGAGGATGGATTTCACACTCTTCTTTATACATCTGATCCATTTATAACAAGTTTAAGAAAACCCTATAAAAGAATTGTAAAGGAACTAGAAGAGGAAACCCTGGACTTACTGAACATTAATTAATTTGTTTTTAATCCTTATTCTCCGTTAGTATATAAGTAACAATGATGATTTTTTTTTATTATTTATAATCTGGTAGATAATTTCATGGCTTTTATTTTTTCAATATAATGTCCGAGAGCGACAACAAACCGACCTTTCGGCGCCTTCTTCAACACTTCGCTGTATGAACTTCGCAAACAAATTTGCTTAATTTTTTTTTTTTTTTTTTTCAAAGTAAATTTCTACAGTTTGGAAGCGCTGTTCTGGCGTTAAACGCTTTATGGTGACTTGAAAAACCTTACTGGACAGAAATATCAAGACAGTCATCAGATTATTTAAGAGTGGATGGATAAAATTTGCTACTTAGAATGCATGATCGCCACAACTGGAGGAACTGAGACTGACGTTGAAAGCAAAATAATAGCACAACTACGCGCACCAAACTTCAAATTTTAAATGCTTGCGTCAAATCCGTCCTGCTATACGGCTGTAGAACATGGAAGGTCATCGCAATGATTACAAGACGTCTCCAAACGTTCACTAATCGCTGCTTTCGCCACATAATGCGAAATATCTAACACCGAATTACTGAGGAAGGCTAATTAATCGGATGTGACGACTAAAATCGGAGAAGGAAATGGCAAGGAATCGGCCACATCCTGAGGATGAGTGACCACACCATTGCCAAACAGGTGCTCCGATGGAGCCCCTTCCAATAGACAGTATGTAATATAGACAAATGACGAACCACTTGGCGTCATGCAACTGAGGCTGAAAAGAGGTCTGATAATAAGACTTGGAAAGAACTTAGAGCCCTTGCACAAAAGCGTGTTCGATGGCGAAGAGGAGTTGTCGACGACCTATTCTCCTACAACTAGTTAGAGGGCCCCATATATATATATTAGGGCGGAACGATTTAAAAATCGCTCATTGCTCTGTGAAAATCGTATTCTAGGGATCAAAATAAGAAACTTTGCCGAAGGAACCATACCTCTAAAACGAATTCTGATGTCCCCCAATTTGGGTCGAACGAAAAATGCCACTTTGACCCATTTAGAGTGCTCCAATCGAGTCCAAATGTATGACCGACCCCCACTAACTTTAGACGGCTGCTCCACCCATGCCAGTGGCGCACTCCCTGGAACTCCCCTGGGAGGTTCCCCATACAATCATTTCAAAATATCACCATTTTTGGCCTTTACATGAGAAAATAAACTAAAAAGTTCGACCCAAATTGGGGGATATCAGAATTCGTTTTAGAGGTATGGTTCCTTCGGCAAAGTTTCTTATTTTGATCCTTAGAATATGATTTTCACGGAACAATGGGCGATTTTTTTGCCTCCCCACAAATCGACCCGGCCTAATATATTGTGTATATATATATTTCCCATATTAATACTTTGAGTGTTTTATTTTAGTTTTTGAGAAGGAATACATTTTCTGAAATTTCAATAATAGACCCTCTAAATATCCTATATCTGTAGTTTAGTAGATAGTTTCAAGTGTCTGTTTTAAATATATGGCATCTAAGCCATTGCTGTTTGATATTTGAAGAATACTGTCATTGCTATTGTCCCAAACAATTTAGCATTCTTTTTCTCGTTATAGCCAAATATCTAACAGCAACGAAAATACCAGAACCATCTTTCAGTACTCCAAAAGATTTCTAGAGCGTAACTTGCATTCATAGTGAGACGGTTTCCCGCTTCCAGCATTAGTTGAGAATAGAAAACTTCGGATGTACTGCAAAGCTATTAAAGAACTCCTAAGCCTGACCAAACCTCAAGCCTCGCTTATATATATTAGATGCAATAACCGGATATTTTCCATCCATGCCGTGAGACTCTAAGTCCCTTGAGTCCCTTTCCTAGCAGTTATCTGGATCATCCCTTCACTTATTCTCCAACTGATCAGCTTTCTGCTAAATGAGCCAAACTCCTGCTTGGTTTTATATTTAGAATCGAGGGCAGGCCCTGTAGTTCCATGAGATGAACAGATATTTTTACTTGAGTGTTATCTTCTAAATTAGAACCATTTCGACTGATATCTTTAGCATTGGCTTAAGGGATCCCGGTGGTCTAGAGCTCGAAAATTTAGGGTATTTTTTTACAATTACAACAAAACAAAAAAAAAAATTTAATGTTAATAATTTAGAAAAGGGCGCCAAAGCTGACCTGGCGTTGTCCATTTTGGCTCTTCTATTTATCTGAAACAAAACCAAAAAAATTAAAAATCAGTATGACTGCAACTATGTCCCATACTAGAATAAAAAAAAATTCTCAAAATGCCGCGGTTTTGAATTTGACACCCTAAAAATCGGTTTTTGTTGCAGCTTTTCAATCAAAAAAATACAAAATAATTGAAATAATAATATGATTCTAGTACGGGCGATGGCCATTGGTGTTGTGAAGAACATATGAAAATTTCGGACGACTCGGTTAAATAGTTTTTTTTTTTTTTTGTCAACACCAGGACGAAAAAAGTCGTTTTGACATAATTGAGTTTACAGTTTTAAGAGTGGATAATGCGGCCATTGATGCCGCCGCGTGACGAATCTTACTCTACTTGCTAAAACGGCTGTAGAATCGAAAATATTAGGAATATCCTCCAAAAATTTCACAGTATGTTCTTAAAATCCTATACTTTCGCAATATCAAAAAAAAAAACAAAAATAAATTGATTTTTTGAAAATTCTAGACCACCGGGATACCTTAAGTAAAACTGTCTATAAAATGTAGGTCCCATTTAAAAGAACGCTTCCTTTGCTTTCTTAAATTTTGTGATATGTAGAGCGCTATTGAAGGATTATTCAATATCTGAGTATCTTCCTTATTTCAGTACAATTACGTACTCCTCTTCTTCTAGTTGCACCAACCTCAGCCCCTTTATTCATTAGCCACACCTCGTATAATCGCACATTAATGCATTAAGGCTAATTAACACATGCCATCGAGAACAATTAGTTAGAGGTCAACTAATTAATTCGATATTTATATTTGTTCAATAAAACCAAAAACAATAAATAATGAATATTTGTGGGTGCAGCGAACCGCTAAGCATTTAGCCGAGCATATTAAAGCGCGTCATATGCACACGCGCTCATATTTGTGGACAGACTAACGAACATAACATTTTGCCCAAACATTGATAAATATTTGGTAATGACCACTTTTTTTCCTTCATTAAATATTTAAGTTGATGGTTCGACTTGATCAGCTGATTGCTTGATGGACATTAACGAGTTTGATGGTTTGATGCGCTGATCGCATGATTCATTATATGGCTGGCATGCCTGAGTGCTTGGCAAACTGCTTAAAGCGTACTTGACTGCCAGGCTGTCAGCACAACTGTTTGCCCATTGGCCCATTTGCCTGTTGGTCTACCAGCTGCTACTGTTGGCTTTGCATTTGTGTGCGTACGGTTGTTTAGTCATATTTGCGGTAGATTCAAAGGCGTTGCGCTGCGTTAAATTTCCATCCGCCGCCTGCATTTGGCTGTGAAGCAAAATATTAAGTTGCTAAGTAAATTTACGTTACGCCTTAAGCGCCACAAAAACCAATATAACTTTGTATGTACGTTTGTACTTATAGTTACAAAGCACTAGTAGATGTGTGCGCACACAACTAACTACATACACACACACACACACACATCTGTCAGCTTGTTGCCACTTTAGCTGTTGCTAATGTTGGCACTTTTTCGATAGGCACTCCGATGTCGCCACTGTTGTCACTTAGTTTTAGTGTTGGTGGCGGCGCAGCACAGCAGGAAGCATTTGTATGTAAGTTGCGCGCTTGAGTGCGTAGCGTGGGAGCCGTTGCAAGTCGATGTTGGTATTTATGTATACAAAATTGTATGTGAATGTAATGTGCAGACGCGTGACAGCAAACGGAATTCTGTCTATATGAATTGAAAAATAAATGAACCCCAAGTATGATATTGTGCCTACAATAAAATTGTATGGAAGCTTCTCTCCATGCGTCTTGTTCACTCTACGTGCTTTTTTATATTTACTTTTCTCACTTTCCTGCCTATTATTAGGTATCCTTGTAATTGGAGACGCAATTAATGGCCTCGTCTATTGTTGAAATACTTTGTAGGGTTTGCTTTTACTTTGGCCGGAATATGCGTACATATGTAAGTCTATGTCTAATGTGTCTACTTATATTTGTGTGCTTAGATATGCCAGTCATTCAGATTGTGGCTTAATTTGAGAATTATTGGAGTGAAAACAGACTTTTATTTCGAATTTCATTTCTAATTTATTCTCTTCCTATTATTCTCGTACTCTTCCTCTTGATTGAAATGGGAAAAATGTGTCAGCGTGTTGATATTATACGAGTATTAGCTACAAAATATATTCGGGTTGTGGGAATGAGTTACTGGTGAGTGAACAAATGGAAAAGCAGAAACTCGTTTAGAAGATATACAGTGGGTCACTTATGTATGTTAGAGCGCACTCATTCTGAGTTCAAAGTATATGGAGTAATAAAGTAAAGGACTACACTATAGGATAATTAATCTAACGTCAACTTTTTCATTTTATTTTATTCTGTTTGGTCTGTTTTTTGATAACTAGAATTGTATATGTAATGGGCAAAGGTAAAGTTTAATTACGATGAAGCTTTTACAAATAAAATCATATCAAAGCATTTATTTCAAAACGAAATCGAGCGTATCGAAACTGGAGGTGCTGCGGAATGGATATTTTCTACAACGAATGCAAAACTCTACGAATAGCACAAAAAGCAGTAATCAATAGAATTTACTGCCACTGACATTTTATTTGCATTACCAGTAAACTTTTACTGATTACTCAAAAAAAATGCAGTAAAAAATTTTTTGACTGATTACTGAAAGCTTTTGCAGTAAAAATACTGATAATGTATTATTATTTGATTTGCACTATCAGTAAAATATTTACTCTTTATTGAAAATAGTTACTGGTTACAAGTTACTATTACTGGTTTCTGCGCTCGCTGGTACCAATTACGAGTAGAAATGCCGAGAGCTGACAAGTTCTGCAGCTCACAAAAATATGTTTACTTCATCCAATTGTATTTTTTTTATCCAGTAACACTGTGTGACAAAAAAAAAATTAAATATACTTTTATGGAGACCTAGCACAACTTGTGGCTATAGAAAAACTAAAAAAAATGGTATAGGAGAAATTTCCAATACACCCCCAAAATCTCATTTTATGGCCATAAAACCGTTTTTCAGTACGTTGATGTGAAAAATTACTCCTAACTTCACCAATTTCCATCCGATTTCGAATTGGTTTTTTTAGTTCGAAAGAACAAAAACAACCCTTTTTGACAGTTTGTTGACAATTTTTCTGATATGACAACTGACGAGACTGTAGGCGGAAGTATTTGGAATTTTTTTATTTTTTCTCTATTTTTTCAACTTTGACATAATTTTTACGATATCCGATATTGAGGATTTTTTTTTATACACTACTGTTATAGTAAATTTAATTTTGCGTCGAATGAGCTATATTTTCATATTTCTATTGAAAAAAAAAAGTGTGATAATATGTCAGATATTTTCGTAAGTTATAACCCTATACCTACAAGTTGTACTAGGTCTCCATAAAAGTATAATATCACTGTCGCACAGTGTAATCAGTAAAAAATATTTTTCCACCAGTCCAGTAATCAGTAAACAAAATATTTACTTAAAATTTTCCAATAATCAGTGAAAAAATATTTTTACTGAAGTTTTGTCCAGTAATCAGTAAAAACATATTTTTCAGTAACTGAAATTGTGTGTCGAGTAATTAGTAAAAAAAATATTTTTACTACAAAATTTTTAAATTTTTTTATTTTACTGAAATTTTTGTATTTTTTTTATCCAATAATCTGTAAAAAATATTTTTACTACCAGTCCAATAATCAGTAAAAAAAATGTTTACTGCATTTTTCTCAGTAATCAGTAAAAAAATATTTTTCAGTAAACGAAATTTTGTGTCGAGTAATCAGTAAAAAAATATTTTAACTACAAAATTTTTAAATTTTTTTTATTTTCCTTAAATTTTTGTCCAGTAATCAGTAAAAAAATATTTTTTATGCAAAATTTTCCAGTAATCAGTAAAAACTATTTGAATTTTGGTCAAATTTTTGTCCAGTAATAAGTAAAAATATTTTTTTTTTTTGTAGTAATCAGTAATAAAAAATGTTTACTGAAATTTTTGTAGTTTTTTTTTTATCCAGTAATCTGTAAAAAATATTTTTACTACCAGTCCAATAATCAGTAAAAAAAAATGGTACTACTTTTTTGTGTCGAGTAATCAGTAAAAAAATATTTTTGCTACAAAATTTTTCAATTTTCTTATTTTACTGAAATTTTTATCCAGTAATCAGTAAAAAATTATGTTTACTACTACAGTAAAAAGCCCATCTATGGTCACAAGTAATACAAACAAAATTGATTCATAATTGTCTCCTAATTGGTATTTGTTTATTAAATCCATACTGTTGATTTTTGACAATTTTTTTGACTGGTAATGTCACGCATTTTTTCCATACAAAGTACTTTCCACAAATTGTTTTATAAAAATGGCTATCACCGTGAAAAAAAATTGTCAAAAATCAACGGTATTATATGGCCACAAGGAGCTTGCACTTTGTTACGCTAAAGGTGCATGAGCTATAAACTGTATACTAAAAATTATTGTAAAGATTCTCATTAAGAAGTGATTCAAATGCTTGTGCAATATTCAGAACCTTTAGAAAACTCTTACAGAATGAATATTCTCTACAGCGAATTCAAAACTCTTCGAACAGAGACGAACAAAGCAATAAGAACCCAAAAAACTATATTTTACGGCCAACGATTTAGTGCAGCAATTGGCTCAGAGCAATCATGACAGCGTATTCACGCAATAGCTATTGATAAAGAAAAGTCACAAGTCTTTGACGCTGTTGACGTAAATGATATAAATTAATAGTTCCAGCTTTGAAGGGTTACATACCTCGAGAATTTTCAAAAAAAACGATTTTTTTCATGCGGAAATTCCCAATATTATAGCTTCTACAGCCCAATAACTAACTCCTGTGCCTCAAACCTTAAACTCGTTTTAATCGAAACTACTTTTTCCGACAGGGTCTGCATGATAACTTATACAGTTTTTAATATATTTTGATGCGGTTTTTTTTTTTTTTTTTTTTGAATATTCGAAAGTGTTTTCTCTACGGATTTGATTTGTGATATTTTTATAAAAAAAGTTTATAAACATAATTGAAGTGTGGCATTTATGACGTAAAACGCATTCTTTTTTTAAATTGCCGTAAATTCCAAAATTTTTCGGAAATCATATAATATATTCGGCTCGACAGACTATAATTCGAACTTAATTTTACAAAATTATTTTTACTGTCTACAGATCCACCAACATCTCATGGAGAAATGATGCAGACCGTGGAGCAACTTTTTTTCATTGTACTTTGGGTCGCGTGATACTAATTTTTGTAAAAAAAAAATTAAAATAAATTAAAAAAAAAAACAGTGCATAACATTTTTTTTTATATTTATTTCTTCTTTATTTATTATTTATTGATATCCCCTCTAAAAACAATTTTTCTTTTAGCGCATTTTTGGCACATGTAACCCCTTAATTGCCTTAAATTGTGTGTCTGAAGTTAAAGAATTTATTTTACTTTTCATCCCCGGTGGTATCATATCATGATATCTTTTGGTAGATCGCAAACAGTCAGCATAAAAAACACTGAATCAAACTTTCTCTCCATATCTAGCTGGGTCGACTCTTGGTTTCGTATATTAACGCGCTGCCTAAGGTAATGAAGTACAATAAAATTCAGATATTTGCTGATGATGTTCAACTGCACTTGCGCTGCCCTTTTCACTCCTTAAACCTTTGAAGAAATAACCTCAACAGGGACTTAGTCAACGAGTGCCCAAGTAACAATGGCCTGGTCTTGAATCCAAATAAGTCGGAATGCTTTGCTATCTTTAAAAAATAATTTCATATCAATATTTATGGTAAAATGTTATTAAACAGATCGGCGATGCCGTATGTTGATCTAGCTAAGAAGTTAGATGTACTATTCAATAGAACACTAACGTGGGATAGCCATATCTATATTGCAATTCGTAAAGTGTACAGAATGCTGAGGTTTTTATACCTAACACCAATATCCACTAGACAGCTCATCGCGAGACCTAACGTTGATAGTAATTGCGATAAAAAACTCAATGTGATTTATAATACCATTGCCAGGTATATATGTATATAAGTATAGCAGAAAACGGTATGATAACATCCCTCAATGGGCTCGCAAGACAACCTCGATATCACTCGACTATAGGTTGCAGTTTAAGTACCTTATAGTGCTTCACGAAATCATAGACGCGTAAGAGCATCCGCATCGCAAAAATCTCCTCAAATTACTCAATCATGACAACTACAAGAGCTTTTGCACTTGAAATTTACTTTACTTTGTAATATCTGAACGTCAGTTTTTCGTCCCTACTGCCCGTCTATGGAACAAAATACTTCTTAAGCTCAGGGCTACTAAAGATACATTGCACTTTAAAACGGCAGTACTTTAATAGGTACTATTCACAGTACGGAAACTTTTTTACTATTTAATAATTTGCCTCTACT
Organism: Anastrepha fraterculus; assembly: GCA_037575425.1. Lineage (NCBI taxonomy): Eukaryota > Metazoa > Arthropoda > Insecta > Diptera > Tephritidae > Anastrepha > Anastrepha fraterculus. The sequence continues at coordinate 260,183 of JAYXIM010039776.1, forward strand.
CTATGTCGCTAAATTCTTGTATTAGTCTTTTTTTCTACATGCAATTTAATTTTAATTTAATAAATTTGAGGTGGCAAGTTCGAATTGTATAATTCTTACATTCTTACATAAATAATTGTAGAACTTCGTCAAATCCATTTAAATTGAAACGATTAGGAGATTAGTTGGGAGCGTGTTCGTTTGCAAATTGAATGGCCAAATATCGTGAAATGAAAAATTTTGGTAAGTAAAAATTCACATACATTGTAATATATATTACAACGATTTACAAATATACATACATACATGTACATTCCATACAAAAACGTGTCAAAAAATCGTGTAAAAAGTACATTTGGTGTTGTAAATTTGGAAATATGTTTCAAAATATTACAAACTCAACGCTAATTGCGTATCTTAGGTGACGTCTTCCCAAATCAGTTATTTTATTTTGCGTGACTTTGACAAGTCTGATGTCAGCTCCCTTCGCAATACAAAACAAGCGAACAAAACAAACAAAAGTAGAAAAAAAATCACATGTTTGTGAAAGTTCAGTGAATTCGGTGGCATTCGGTTCAGTGGAAGCGAAGTTATTGTGTCTAAGGTCTCAGTATGTTTGTGTCATCGGTACAAAAATGAGTTTCGAACAAAGAGCTAATATAAAATTTTGTTTTAAAATCGGCAAAACGTTAACCGAAACATTTGAATTTATGAGAAAAGTTTATGGCGAAGATTGTCTATCTCGTGCCAGAGTTCATGAGTGGTTTACATGTTTCAGAGATGGTTGTGAGGAGATAAATGACAATGAACACAAGGGCCGCCCAAAATCAGTAATCACCGAAATTCTATCGAATTGTCAGTAAATTTATCAAAAATGAACCGAAATCATAGTTGAAATTCATGGAATCGGTCGGTTTATCGCATTTTAACTGATCATTTGGGCTTACGAAATGTCTGTGCATTCCATTCCGTACAAGTTAACTGAGGACCAAAAATTGCTCAGAATTCAAAATTCGAAACCCTTATTAAAGAGGCGAGGAAAGACAAGAACTTCCTTTACAACACTGAAACTAACCGTCAGAAAGCCAAATGGAAGACCCCAAATGAGACACAACCCAACAAAAAAAACGCGTTTGGAGAAGTCAAAAATCAAGTCGATGCTCATTAATTTTTACGATTCCAAGGGAGTTGCCCACAAGGAGTTTGTGCCGTCAAACCGTCAATGCAATTTTCTATCTTGGCGTTTTGAAGCGAATTCGCCCAGAATACCGCGAAGGCGCTTATTTCATGATAATGAACCATCTCATCGATCCATTCTTGTGTCTAATTTTTTGACTAGAAATCGCATTTTAACCACCAACCCCTCACCTTAGCGGAAGGCACTAAGTACTTCTACCCTACAGGACAGATGGCCACAGTATTCTTTACGGAAGTCTATGCCATCTTGAACGTGGCATAATGGCTAATTGAGAAAAAGTGGCGGGGTAGCAGTATTGGAATTTGTAGTGACAGGCAAGCCGCACTGAAAGCCCTTTCTAACCCATGCTCTCTTCGAAGTTATTCAGTGACTGTAAGTCAAAACTTAATAGTGTTGCTAAAAACAACAAAGTTAGTCTTACTTGCGTGCCTGGACATTGTGGTATTACAGGGAACGAGTTAGCTGATAAACTGGCTAATGAAGGCTCTGTAAGGCCATCTAGAAGACGTTGGTCTGAGTTCGACTCCTGCAGAGTAGCCAAATGCTTTGTGAAAGAACTAAACAAGAAAATAAGGACCTCTCTCCTAAAACTCAGCAGAAAGGACCTGAGAGTAGTGGTGGGTGTAAGCTCAACGCCTGTGGTCAGCATATGGCTACCATGGGGGTCGTCGACAGCCCGATATGCCTATCCTGTCTTGAGGATGACGACACTGCACAGCATTTTCTCTGTAGCTGTCCGGCGTTTTCCAGAATCAGGATATTGGGTTGCGATATATTGAGTATGGATAAAGTTCATACTCTTCCTCTTCCGGATCTCTTACGATTCATCAATGAATCCAAAAGATTTGTGGATGTGTGGAAGTGACCTCAAACAAATTTTTTCGTCTTACGACCCACATTTTATCTTCCCTATCTCTCTATTCTTTCTAGTGAAGCCGATCTGGGTGTAGTACAATGGTCCCGTGACTGAGTGCTTGGACTTGTCCAACCCCCACAAATTAATTTAATTAACTAATTTAATCTAATCTACTACGAGTATTTTTTAAAAAAATGATGCTAAAATTAAATTGGATGATTAGTTTTGCGCCCCCTTACTTAATATTTATTATCCTGCTACACGCGACCCAAAGATTACATTGAACTGTGAATGCACAGTTCGACTTGGTTAGTTCTAAAATCTTTTTTCAGTCATTTTTGAAGGAACATTTGTATGAATGTATCAATCAAATTTTACTTAATGAGTCATCCTTTTAGGAATTATATTTGGTTTAGAAAAACTTTTTTTGTTTTGAGATTCCTGCAAAAACGGAAATTGTGTAAAAAAATACGTATAAAAAGAGAGTTGGGTGTATATATTTATTTATTAAGACTTTAGTATTTTATAAGTTGCTTTTAAAACATTTATTCGAGTCTCTACTACTTTCATCGTAATTCGTGATGAAGAACTATATTTGATCATGGACGAAACAGGGCATCTCTAAATTTCTTTCACACACGTTTAACGATTGATCTTACGAATGTTAAGAGAACCTGAAACGGGACACGTTTAAGCTAAGTACTAAGTCCTGACTGCGCTCTTCGGAAGCCTCCCTGATCCGTCGATTTAATTGTGGGTTTGATTTGCGCGACCGTTGTACAATGTTATTGTTGTCCGATTTTTGTACGGCGTTCTTTCCAAAGAAATCATTTTTAAAAGACAATCGAAATTTTTAAATAAAAAATGTTGAAAATTTTAAATCAATTTACTTTAATTAAATGCACCCATTACCTGTTCTCTTATTGAATTTATTAGGAATTTTAATAGTCTCGCTCTTGATTTCGCTCCCCGATGAATTAATTATAAAGGATGCAAAATCGCACTGAAATTATTTCATTTAAATTCTCACAGATTCCGGCAAGATTCGTCTGGATAAATTCTTGCTCGATGAAGAGACTGACAGACACCCATGAGTTTGCACATAGAGGTGAAGAATGAAAAACAATTTCGGAGATATGAATATAATTTAGAATAAAATATAATAATAAAATCCTTCATCTAAGCTACAAACGCTTTTACTGCTTGACTGAAGCAGTGTCCGCATAGGCGAATTTAGTTAAGTAAAAAAAATAATGGCACTAAAAAGGACTAAAATTGAATTTATAGAATACTCGTATAATAATAAAACCCTTCATCTAACTTAGGAGATATGACGAAAAAGTAAATTACGTCAGTTATTCGGAAATTTTGCCCCACATTTAATGTTGAAATTTGCACTTGCAAGACCGAGTTTGAGCAACTAACTTTAAAGTAACTAATTTACAATTTATTTGAAGCATTTCTGCGCTGGTCAAATAGCTCATAATATCTACTATTTTATAATAAAATAAGTATTAAAAATAGCAAAGTTTTATTCGTGTTGATTTTTTTTTTTTTTTGTTTTATTTTAATTCTTTTTTTTGCTGGTTGTTCGAGCTTTCGTTGTGTGGAAGAAAATGCGTATTACCGTCACACAAAATAAAATGTATCAAAAATCAACGAAAATTTTGAGTCACTTTTAAGGGGTTACATACGTCCAGCAGCGCCAAAAATGCGCTAAAAGAATAACTGTTTTTAGAAGGGATAGCAATTCTTGTAAGAAAAATGTAAACATTGTTTATTAGTACTTAAACTATATAAAAAAAATTATTTTAATTTTTCTTTACAAAAATTAGTATACAAAAAATCACGTGACCCCAAAGTGCAATGAAAAAAAGTTGCTCCACGGCCTGCATAATTTCTCCTTGAAATGTTGATATATCTGTAAAAAGTGAGAAACATCTTGTAAAATAAAGTTGTAGTTATCGTTGTCGAGAAAGTTATATGAATTTCGAAAAATTTTGCAATTTACGGCATTTAAAAAAAAAAATATGCTTTTTACGTCATAAATGTCACACTTTAGAGAAAGAGACTATAGAGAAAACACTTTCGTATATTTAACAAAAAAACTCATCAAAAAATATTAAAAACTGTATGAGTTATCATGCAAACCGTGACGGAAACAGTAGTTTCAAGAAAACCGAGTTTAAACGGCCAGCTGCCTCAAACGAAGGACAACTGCCTGTGCACATCAAACTCTCGTCGGGCAATTGCATTTTCTACCATAACTTTGTATCTATGGGAAATTTTTACAATCGATTTCCACAAAAATACGCCTAAAACTATAAAGAAAAAAAATCTTTCAAAAAATCGATTTTTGGAAAATTTTGGGCGTACGTAACCCGTTAAGTAGCGGAGCACTACGCAACAATTAAATGGGCAATAAAACTGTATAGTTAAAATTTTTTCAAATACTTAAAATTTGGAAATGCAGATGCAAATTTATGTATTGTACTTTTTGAAGCTTTTCTTCAAATCTGGAGCTATGAATTTCATGGTATTGAATGTAGCATAAAGGAACTCGAATCTGAAACACCCAGCCCTTACCTATTATCTACCCATATATTTTGCAGAAAAATAAATATTTACGCTTAAAAAATTGTCTTGAGCCATAAAACTTCATGCTCAAATTTCTATCGTAGGCATCTTTTAAACTTATTCTAATACTCAACAGAGCAGGAAATAAAACTCAGTAATAAGAACAATATTCAAGGTAGTAGTCTGGTCAAATACTAATATTTTATAAATATTTTTTAGGAATTTTTTGGTTTTAAGAAAACAAAATGCGAACGATCTGATTTTATACTATGTTATTATTGACATCAAATAGTATACAAGAACAATTTTTTTCTTTTTTTTTAAATTTTTTTTTTGTAGTAGTGTGCCACCAAAGTAAGCGTCTTAAAACAAAGATAGGTGGCTTTTAAACAGGATTTTGGCTCTTTAGGACATTGATCTGAAACTTTCATCAGTTATTCCACACATAAGTAGTTCTGGGAGGTGTTACTTGCGTTTCTTTTCAGCCCTAACTTTCAGTACTACAGTCTGATTTCAACCCGAAAAACATACCTTCTTTTCAAAAGTCCGCCATTTTGTTATTTTTTCAAAAAAATGTTCCCATTGTAGCACCTGCCAGAATGACAAGCCTACAGAATAACAATCAGTTTAACTTCTGCCAAAATCCTGTTGAGCCCAAAATCCTGTTGACAAGCCACCTATCTTTTTTTTAAGACGCTTACTTTGGTGCCACAATACTACAAAAAATATTCAAAAAAAAAAAATATGTTAAGAAATACTATTTGATGTTTTTAATAGCATACTATAAAAACAAAATGGTCGCATTTTATTTTCTATAAAAAAAATTCCTAAAAAATATCTATAAAAAATGAGTATTTGACCTTAAATTTATTGAAGAAGTTGGGATCAGAGAAATACTTTGAATCTATGAAGGCGCTCAATCGATCTTTCAGGTCGCCGTTCTAAGTCCGCTCATAATAAAAATAATAATAGCAAATACTCAATATGAAATAAGCGACCTAAGCCTACTACCACATATTTAAAGCACCTACAACGCAATATTTTTTAATACTTTTTTGTCACTTTGTCAAATTCGTTGAACCAAAACCTTTTGCTAGCTGAGTAGCTCATGCGCTGAGGTCATAAATGTAAAAATGCGCTGAACTAAAACGTAACTAATGGTTATACTACTGTGTCCAAAAAATAAGGTGACATTGTATTTATTTTGAAAATTCTTTATTTATTCTTCCAAATCAATTTCATCCCCTTCAAAGTAATCCCCTCCCGACACAATGCACTTATGCCAACGTTTTTTCCAATTTTCGAAACACTGGTTGTAGTCACTTTCCGGGATGGCCTTCAGTTCCGTCTTCGTTGCGGCTTGAATCTCCTCTATCGTGTCAAAACGGTGTCCCCGGAGCGGTCTTTTGAGCCTGCTGAACAGCCAGAAGTCTCACGGTGCCAGATCAGGTGAATACGGTGGTTGCGGAACGATATGGGTTGAGTTTTTGATGAAATGATCACGAATTACGAGTCCAAAAAATTCAATGTTTTCGGTACCAGTCGAGATTCGACGCGCTTGAGGCCCAAAACATCCTTCAAAATGGTATTGACTGAGCCTTTCGATATGCCAACATCATCAGCAAGGTCTCTAATCGTTAATCGACGGTTTTTCAACACCAAATCTTTGATTTGTTGGACGTGAGCTTCGTCAGTTGAGGTTGATGGTCGCCCAGGACGCTCTTCGTCTTCGACACGTTCACGACCGGCTTGGAACTCACTATACCACTTGTAAACATTTTTTTTAGACATAGCCTCATCACCAAAGGCTTTCTGCACCATCCTCAACGCAGCAGAAAATTGATTCCGCAAACAAAATTTAATGCAAATTCTTTGCTCAACAAATTTCGACATTGCAAAAAACGAGAAACTCACTTTTAGCAGCTCACAAAACGACGCGTATCTCAAACAGTAAATGAATATTTCACATGAAATTTGACATAGATGTCACTCACAGTACTACCAACCTAAAAAAAAAAAGAATTCTCCTAATCCTTCAAAGCGCGCAGTTTAAAATCAAATGTCACCTTATTTTTTGGACACAGTAGTAAACTCTTGAAGAAGAAAAAGCAATCAAAAAATCAACGAACATAGTACACGCATTGTGCACACGCACACACACACACACACACCCAAACAATATAGCACAGATATGTATCATGTTTTAGATGCTCGTAAAAGGTAAATTTTATGCAGCTCGTTACCAGGCAGGAGGTGAGCAACATATGTTCGCGTGCTAGCTACAAACTAGTTGCGTGTTACTTTTTTATTTTATTTTTACTTTTTGCTGCGTGAATTTCAAAATCTCATACATACGCGCGTACACCAGCAGTAATTGTTGGGCGCGGAGGAGCGCAAATAATAACAAGAAACTAACTTGATCAGCTTACTTGCTTTACAGCTGATTGCATCACTTTCGCTTCACAAGTACGCATGGAAATGTTCAACAACGCCGGCTGCAAGGGGTAGCGCGTACATGGCGTATGAGCAACCTTGCCAAACAGTTGGCAGAATGTTAACAACTGTGCCTGTGTCGTTTATTGCATTCTTCCACAGCTGTGCGCTTGTGTGACTCTTTCGCCGCTCACTCCCACACTATAAATTCTTGTTACACGTTGCGCGCTCCAAGCCTGACGACACAATGTTTTGACACTTTTTAAAAACTTTTACTGTGCGATGTGTCAATAAGAAAATTTTATTACCCTATGGTTTTAAATTTGCAACAAAGTACCGACAATTCATGTCTGGCGCTATAAATTCCAAATTTCAACGCACGACAATTCGATGCTTGCTTACCTCTCTCTCTCTCTCTCTTTTGGTACTGGCGGGTTTGGAGAGCGAAATTATTTTACGACACTCTACCTTCTGTATGCGTCAGTACACAAAGTGAAATAATTTAATTTTGAATCTCATTATTAATTTATGTGATACTCTACTAACGAGCTGACAGCTGACGGCTGGCGCGTAACAGTTTATTGAAAAACGTAACAACTAAAGTGAGAGTAAAAAGTAAATACCACAATTTGTTGCATTTACTTGGTTTTTTTTTTTTGTTTTTTTTTTCTAGCGAACTCAAAGGCGAAAAGTTCGCCATATCAAGAATTTACATGTTTCATTCAAAATTAATTTCTCGTATCTCTCTTAAGCACTTTAGATTTTATACTTTCAATCTGTTTTTGATTTTTTCTGTCCGTAAAATATGCAATTGACCAACTAGTAAGGAAGCTGATGAGTGGAGTGTAGCTTCTTCTGCAAGACTGGCCTTTGAGGTTGACAATCAAAGCCGAATGGTTGGCTATACCCAGCTCAAAGTATGGAAAAGTACTTTTAGGGATCCACTTCCGAGTGAATAATTTAAGGTTGTCTGTTCTAAAGAAGTGGGTTTTGGCAAACAACGAGCTAAACACAAGAACAAGACGAAATATTTAAGTGGTGCATCATCATCATGCGCATCATAATATTTACAGCTCGGAGTGAGCCAATGCTTCCTCTACTACTGCGCACCAATGTCTCACTTCATTGCATGGTTTCTTCGTGCGTTTATGCTATACAGGTCGTTTTCCACATCATCTGCCCACCTTCTTGGTGGCCGTTCGCGCTTTATGCTATCTAAAATGAAGTGATTAAAAGTCTTATTGCCATTACGTTACCTCCTATTGGAAGTACATGCCCCAGTCATCAAAGACGTTGTGCATGCACAAATTGCACTAGATTTTGCCCATTTATAAGATATTCTATAAGACTCATCAGGCTCTCGTGCATGGTCAACAATTCTCCTAAAAAGTTTACACTCAAAGCGTAAAAAACAGTTCCGTATATTACACTGCGTTACAAAAACGAACTTTTTTTTTGTCCTATGAACCAAATATACTTTTTCGGAAAGGGGAGAAAAAATAAAAATACACGTGTAGCGGCGATTTTCATGTACACGTCAGAATTTTTTTTTTTTTTTTTTGTGTATAAAATATAGAGCTCGTAGTCCGCTTGTGTGAAAAACTTTGGATAAATTTTTAACCCTTTTTCCGTGATCCAATCGCGCAGAATTTCTGCAGGCAGACTCGTGGAAATGTTTTTATTATGCAAAATTAAAAACAAAAAAATGTATCAATTCTCACTCACTTTCTTGAATTTTTTTTTTTCTAAAACAAAAAAAAAGTTTCTAAATCTTCGGCATAACTTGAAGGGACTCCAAATTTTTAAACAACTTATTAACCTTTAATTTACTGTTTCATACAACACACTCTGTGCCGTTTGTGTGTTTGTTCAGTTCCGGAAGTTCCGATCATCTGACAGTTGCGCTACTAGGAGACGTATACTTTGACAATTGTTTTAAGTTCTGTTGCGTGAAAACGTCTTTCTGTATATTTCATCTTACAAAAAATGCAGTGCCCGACTCGAAATAACTTTTGTTAGGTTTGTGGCTTATTCGCACCAAGTAAAAATTTTAAAAATATTACGAAAACAGTGGTTAATTCGTTTCATAAAATATTCAAGACTGCTTATGTTCCTTACTTGTGGTATACTCCGGAAGTCGTGTGCGCCTATTGCTATAGAAATTTATGCAAGTTTACTGATGGAAGGTCAACAATAAAGTACTCTGTACCAACAATTTGGCTACCACGTACGGAGCACTGCAGTGAACTGTGCTACTTTTGCGTAACTTTTAGTCAAACTAAAGGGTACCAATCCTTTCGCCGCAACAAAATTCGCTACGCTAATGTCGAATCAGTTATTCCAGCGGTTCTGTACTCACCAGAAGAGCGTATAGCGGCTTCAATGGAGATTTTTGATGATGTTCCCGAATTAAGGGATGGAGAATTAATTAAGGTTCCATCAGGACATTGTGGCTACTGAAAAGCGCTTTAAAGGACAAGACATTACGCATATGCTTGGCGAATACTGTTGGTCTATTTGTCGATACTGACACAAATGCTTACAAACGCAAAAATAAAAATCCTAAGTTTCTTTAAAAGCATTAAAATTTATAATAAAAATACATTAAGTAACAATTTTTAATTTTAATATAATAAAATTAATAAAAAAATTCGGAGTTTTATATCTCTATTGTATTGCGGAGTGAAATACCTTTCTTTTGATACCCACATCGGCATATCTCATGGAATTTTTTTTTTTTTATTTTCGAACAGGTGGCAACCCTGTGAAACATTGTCAGTGGCAGCACCTAGGTGAAAAGTCTAGAAATGTGATACACTACCTGTGTGCCCACTTTCATTCAAATCCGTTAAGCTAATCCTGAGATCGTGTGGCTATACAGATATGCATACAAGAATTGCTCGTTTAAAGTTATAAAATACAAAAAAAAAAATGTGACGTGTACATGAAAATCGCCGATACACGTGTATTTTTATTTTTTATCCCCTTTCCGAAAAAGTATATTTGGTTCATAGGACAGAATGTGTGTAATGCGGTGTTAGCAGTCAGAACCCATCTTTTACATCCATACGTTGCTAGTAGTTTTATAAGAGTCCTATATATCTGTAGCTTACATGTCCAAGACAAGAGGTTGTTTTTAAGCTAAGTTTGAGGTACAGAGTGGCCAGTCTGTCGTTTATGTTTACATTATAAACGAATCTGCTTTACTAAAGGGTGTTTTTTTAGAGGTTAGGTTTTCAAGATGAAATAAAACTTATATAATTTAATGTTATGGCCAAGAATTTGGCTTTATTATAAAGATAAGGGTTTGCCATTATGTTTTAAAAATGATTTCGGGCAAGTGGCCACCGCGGCTGGCTCGAATAAATTCCAGCCGAGAGGCCCAATTTTCGACCACTTTTTGCAGCAATTGGGGCCGTATGTCAGCAATAACGCGCCGAATATTCTCTTCCAAGACGTCAATCGTCTCGGGCTTATCTGCGTAGACAAGCGACTTCACATAGCCCCACAAGAAATAGTCCAGCGGTGCTATATTGCACGATCTTGGAGGCCACGCCACAGGTCCACGGCGCGAGATAATGCGCTCACCAAAAGTTGCCTTCAATAAATCGGTTGTTGCGTTGGCTGTATGGCATGTAGCGCCGTCTTGTTGGAACCAAAGGTCGTCCACATCAACATCGTCCAATTCAGGCACGAAAAAGTCATTAATCATGGCTCTATAGCGCTCTCCATTGACTGTAACATTATGGCCGGCTTCATTTTTAATTAAAGAAATATGGACCAATGATTCCCTCTGCCCATAGAGCACACCAAACAGTGACTTTTTGAGGATGTAACGGCGTCTCAGCAATGGCTTGTGGATTATGTTCACTCCAAATGCGACAATTTTGCTTATTGACATACCCAATCAACCAAAAGAGAGCTTCATCGCTGAACAAAATTTTCTTCGATGCGTCGCGCGTACGGAACCATTATTTTCGTAATAAATTTGCACGATTTGCAAACGTTGTTCAGGTGTAAGTCTATTCATTATGAAATGGCAAACCAAACTGAGCATAAGTCAAGTGACAGCTGTCAAAAAGACCATCTACGAAAAAAATAGTGCCAACTTGAAAACCTAACCTCTAAAAAAAACACCCTTTACTTAAGTTTACTCCTAGGAATTTGAAGGTTTCGATTTATTCAAATTCGTGAGACCCGACTTTCAGTTTACCATAATGACCACAGCCTCGCAATCTAACTAAGTATTTAATTTTTAGATACTGACTTCTAGACCAACTAGCTTGGCTTCGTTAATAAGATTTAACGCGGTGTCGCCGAACACTATTTGACAGAACAGATCTGAACGCTCCTAGAGAAAATAGTGCCGCCAGGGTCGATGCCGTTGATAACAAAATTAAAAACTAAGTTAAAAATTTCTGCATACAGCGTGTCACCTCGCTTGACACCCGTGAAAATATCGAAAGGATCAGAGGTTTTTTTCCACCATCACTTTTAACAGGTTAAGTAAATAAATGCACAAATCGAAATACTTAATAACCCACGTTAGGTTAGGTTGAAGCGGTTGCACACTGTAGGACACACTCAGGCTCGTGGCCCATTGTGATGCCGGGTGGGGAACTAGCCTTTATCTCTCCTAAAACCAATGTATACTTTTCAAAAATTTGTAAGGTACTTAATTTCGACAGAGGCGAGATGTTATAATTCATTAGAGGATTGTCCACCCAAAATGGCGAGTCTACGTCTGGATAAAGCAGGGCAGTGACACAAAAGCTGCGAGACGTCTCTTACCTTTCTTCGTCTAGACAACTTCTGCAGAAATCATGTATTTGCATACCCATTCTCTGGGCGTGCCTACCGATTTGGCAGTGCCCCGTAATAACTGAAATCAGTGTGTTAAGACTGAGCTTATCTCTTCTTAGTAGAAGTTCCGTGAGGTAGTTGCAGAAAGTTCAGAAAAATCGATTACTTTTTGCTTAAAGCATCCATTAATATCTTACAAATGCTATAATCAGCGGATTAGTGTTGAAAAATGTTTCAATAAACATTTCTAAATACTATTGTTTAGAGCTTTGGCACAGTCTCTAATAATACGATGCAGAACGTAAAGTAAACCTCAAAGGCTGTTTTGTGAAACTACATTTTTTTAAATTTCAACAACTCTTAATATATTTACAAACGCATTTTGCTTGGAATTTTTTCGACAAATATTTATTTATTTATTAATTTTTTTTTGTTCTTGAAAATTTTGAATTAAAATACGGCGCCATTTCTACATTAAAAAAAAGCTCGGTTTGTACATCTATAGCTATTCGAATATAGGTATATACATCCCTAAGGACAAGTCCCTTAGAGTAATGGAAAGCACCAAATATCTAGAACTTATATTGGATAGGAAACTAAATTGGGGGCTCACAGTTACTAATGGAATAAACAAGTCATTGGACTCGAATGTAGTATTGCAGATGTTTTTTAAGAGAAAATATAGGTGAATCCCAGAATAAAATACATTGCACCCTGCGGTAGTTAGGCGAATTATCTACTTTGGTATGGGCTCACTTCTGTTCCCATCGAAAGCATTTTACGGGACACTAAACTTCCTTTTAGTAGATCTGCAGGCAGGCAAGATCTATATACAATATTTTTTTTTTTTTGAGAAAGACGCGCCGAAAGCCTTTCCTCCGTCAGTATAGGTTTTTTAGCCGAACTGAACCTCCTACTCACGGTAGGCAGGAAGCATCGATAGGTTGCACAAAAATGTCGACAAAAACTGCAAGCTGGGTTGTATTTGTTGATGATTATAGGTGCAAAATCCGTTGGAATTGAAATCCTACCTGCTCCTTTTCAAAAGTTATTCATATTTTTATATTTTATGTTGGGACAATTTGGAATCAATATCAAAAGTATAATCTCGTTTGAATTTGTATTATGCAAGAGAATAATAAAGAATCTTACGTAAGTTTTTAGCCGATTTTAATCGTTTCCAAAGTACACCACGTGGAGGTAACTACTTTGTACCTTTTTTTCTATTTTTTTATGTTTTTTCAGTTTTTTTGTTTTTTTAGATTTTTTTTTATTTTTTTATTTTTAGATATTAAGATGTGTTACTATTTCTGTATATATTATTTAGAATTTGTAAACTTAAGTTTGTAAATTTAAACATGCTGTGATGAAAATGTAACGACAGCTTTCTTTAAGCGACTTATAAAAGATGGTTCATCTAGCAAATTTATTTTAAATCTATTCCAATATTTATTGAACTCGCTATGAACTGACTCTCCAGCCTGCTCGGACCATAAACCTAAGCCATCATTATTCAAGAATATGATTGCTTCCTCCAAATGCTCCAGGATAATATGAATTTTTAGTGTTTGAGAAATTTCAGTACTTTTTAAGGCTTCACGGAGTTCTTTTAAATTTTTTTTAAAGTCAGTAAGATCAGCTTTTTTGGCAGCAAAGCACTTTTCAACAATTTTATTCATAGCTTTAAATGCAGCAATATAAGGCTGTAAACGAAATGGTCCTGCAAGCTCGTAAATTTCAGGATCCTGCAATTTATCGGCTTCTTTAAGTAATTTTCGACATTGATTGCCTTCAAACATATCTCCTTGATAGCTCTTATGAGATATACCTAATTTATTCGGCCACAATAACGCTCTATATTTTCCAATTTCCTCAATTTTAACTATACCGTCCCAGAAAAGATGGTTGACAAACCCTTGTAATAGGTGTAGTTCAGGAGGAATTCACTTCTGAAGTACGTACAAGTTATCATCTTCAGTAGTGCCGTATTCAATGAATAAAGGGTGATTTACTGTACTGCGACATTCTTTAGACTTTTTTTGTCATTACCCAAGCTCTTGAATTTAAAGTAGTCGTCTTTTAAATTCTTGTAGGTCTTGGAGAAAGTAAATCTTTTTGTTGCGAAGTATCATCAAAACACTTGTTTACGTCAATATTTGTAGAGAAATCCCTAATTTGACCTCTACCTTTTTTTGTCTTTTATGACTCGTAACTCGTGCTGTTAGACAGATGTACCAATTACAACCCATCGTTCTTGTTTCTTTTGATAATTTGAGATCCTCGTAATTGGGCATAGTTGGACAAGGTCTTTTGAAAATATCATTTCCATATTCATTTATAGTTAGTCGGCAAGAGCTACATAAACTTTTTGGGAATTTACTATTATAAATATTAAATTCACCATTAATGTGATTTTTTATAACTTCAATATGTTTTTCAGATAGCAAGAAATGATGGGAAGGTGCCACCTAGCGGCATTTATCGTAACTATTATATATAATATAGCTACATAATATTGATATACGTATTATATACCATGTATTGAGTATACAACACTTTTACATATCTATTTAGAAAATAACTTTTGATATTGATTCCAAACTGTCCCAACATGAAATATAAAAATATGAATAACTTTTGAAAAGGAGCAGGTAGGATTTCAATTCCAACGGATTTTGCACCTATAATCATCAACAAATACAACCCAGCTTGCAGTTTTTGTCGACATTTTTGTGCAACCTATCGATGCTTCCTGCCTACCGTGTACTGTCAGTGTACCGATCTCCTCCTGGTACTGCCGTTAAGTAAATCGTCGCGAGGTGTTTGGGCACTGGGATCTACATAAGTTACTCTTCATATGCAGCCCGTCAAAAGTTGCACGTTAATCCTCCCGCAGTCTTGTAAGCTACTTATTTTTGAGAAGATTATAAGAACAGTATATGACCTGTGGCGTAACGAACCCACCCGCAAAACCGCCCGAAAATTGTGCCTGATTATCAATGCTGAGCGTACAGAACATCTGCTAAGCCAAAATCAGCATAGTCTTAGCACAATCATTTCCGTTACCCATAGATACGCCACGGTTTGTGTTACAAAATGGGCTATACTTTTATGTAAAAATAATGAACATTCAAACAACTTGTCAGAATATTGATGTGCAGCCATTTGGCGCGGACTGTAAGTAGTTTTGCGAGTAGAAAAATCTATATACAATACATAGTATAACTTATTACTTCCTTAGGTCCAATTAATCTTATTGATTTTAACCACAGATGTACAATTCTTTTACATACAAGGTGGCGCAAAATTAATCATCCAAGTACGTTTTTGAGTAACTATTTACTAAATAAAATTCTAAGAGACGGAAATCTTTATTTTCCCCTAAAAGTGCTCCATTGCTTTTCTGTAGCTATCCCTTCACAAGTGTCAAATATGCCTGACTTGCGCCGCCATTAGCAAAATTGTAAATCTTACTATAGGGTGATTAATTTTGCGCCACCCTACTCATATATGCCTAGCAAAATATTCTCCGCTTCTTACCTTTTCGTGATTCGCGGACGAAGCGGCCACATAATCGCTATATATCGATCAATACTTATGGCGACCAGGGTGTATGCGCTCACCAACACCGACACCGCTTGTGAGTAGTTCACCAAATTGCACAGCACCGTACCAAAAGGCCAATGGTTCAGAATAAAAATCGAAACAAACGAAAATGGCACGCAAAAGAGCGACATCAGTATATCGCCCACGGCTAAATTGGCTATAAAATAATTTGTGACGGTGCGCATGCGTGGCGTCGATTGCACGATGTAGCAGACAGTGCCATTGCCCAGCAGAGCAAATATAAAAATTGGAATGTACATCAGATAGACGGCCGTTTTGAAGTAGACAGTCGACAGTGCTGATACATCCTCAGTACCATTCTGTACTGAGTCATCACAGATAATGCCGGTTATATTGAAATCGCCAAAGCCGCTCACATCCACATCGACATCGCCATCACCGAAATCTGCGATGGAGCCTGCCACCGATGCCATCGCCGCCGCAGCTGTCGTGGTGGCAAGATTGCCAATATTTTTCATTGTCCCCGTGAGCGACGATAATACCAGCACCGAAGGACTGTCGCCACTTTCGTTGTAGGCCAGCTGCCCGGGCATAAGCTCAGCAGATGATGAAGAGGTGCCAGCTGCTGCTGCGTCTGCGACACTTTCGCTGTCGTTGAGCAATCGCTGTGCACCGGATGCAGATGTAATAAAGTAATAGTCGCCACTGCTACCCTCAGCCCCTTTCGTATACGTGGCGCCAGCGAGTAGACTATCGTTGCTGTTGACTGCACTTTTCAATGCGTAGCGCACATATCGCTGTATCGTGCTGCCGGAGGTGTGCAGGTGTGGCAGGATGCTGCGCATTGCATATTCGTGCAAAAATTGGTCCATGCTGTGCATAAATTATATATTTTTCTGTGTGTGTGTACGTGCACCTTTGTTTATGAGTCGTTGTTACCGTTGTCGTTATTATATTTTACACACCAGCACGTGATTTATAGTGGCCCAAGGAAATTGGCTGGTTTGCGATGTCAAGCAAATTTTATCAGCGCAATTGTGAGAATATTTTTTTGTCACTGCCGTAAAGTTGCGAATTATACTGCTTGCATACTTATGTATGTGTGTAAAAATGTATGTATGTAAATCCGTACAATCCAATTTCGCAAAATTACTCATACGCCCAGTGCGTCCATTTGGCCTTTGCATATAATTATGTAAGTTAAAATTTCTGATTCATGGATGAGCTGACACCACAAAGTTATCAGCATTCGCCTCAACTGCCGTCTCAAGTCGTTCACAACAACCACAACAACACTTCACTTGAAGCTGACAAAAGCCCCACAATACTCAAAGTTACTTTTTGGTTGTTCACTTCTTCACTTCTTATTAAAATTCTGCTTTGTTCTCTTCATTTTGTGTGCATGCATGCAAACTTGGCAAACTCAAAGCACAAATGCAAACTTCTGCATAACAATCAGCAGCTCTCAGCAACTCTTTGCTTTTCCGCCCACTCATATGCCACACATTTCTTTGTTGAAGGGATTTTTGGAATCCTACTCGCATGAGGAGTCAGTTCCTCGCAGCAATTTTGTTACTTATCACAGCACAATTTCAGTTTCCGCTAGAGGTGTTTTCCTTTTACACATAAATCTACAAATTTGCTGCTCCTTTTTATGCCTCAAATTTCGCCTTTGGTTTTATTCCGGAAAACTGAATTGAATTCCCTTTGTTAGAAATTTTCCAAATAAACCTTAGAAGGTTACATTGTGATTTATTGCTCTGATGCACACGCACGTACACACGCTTGAAAGTAGACCTTTACACCTGCAATTAGAAAAGATTTATTATTATTACAAATACTGTCTACGAGTGAGTGTAGTTAAAAAGGAGTAAAGCTGTTTGATATGAAAAATTGCCGATTGGGTGAAAGTGGTCATAAATTCTAAAGTACTATTTTTATGCCCCATTTTTTTCATTTTATCACCCATTTTATCGAAGGTACTCTCATAGGTATGAAAACAAAAAACCTAAAATAGTTAGACACAAGAGAATTACAGAGCGTTGGTATGTTTGTGAAATTAGCGAGCACACAACATAGTTGTTTACGATAAATACGAGGTGTCTTCAAAAACTATCGCGAATTTTGAATTTTTGAAGGTCTTTTTGTGTATAAAGATATAAATTTTCTATTAAGTATTTAAGGCTTAACTTGACTACGAATATTTTCGCATAATCACCTCGTCTGTTTCATTCACCACACAACGCTTGAAAAGCAATTATTTTTATTGTACTATCGACTCACACTAAACCGTTGCATACTTTTTTGCGTTATTTAATACCTTTAGTAGGTAATAGATAAGGCAAAGTGGCAGCAAGAATTTATGGTGGCTACATTTTGTTTATTGTCTAGATTATAGCATATTTCTTGGCGTTTAGTTTATTAGTGGCGGTCATTAGGTAGCTTTACTCAATTACTTAGATGAGCAGTGCAACGACGCGAAGCTAAAAAGTTTACTCAGTTTCTCTTTGCTTTTCATAGTTTTGAAGTGAGCGAGGTGCAAGACAAGACAATGGGATGAGCACTCAAAAGTTTATTTGGTAGTTAATTTGTAGTTGCAACAAAAAATATTTATACAATTAGTTTTTATGTCCAGGAAGCAGTCCATAATTCATTTAAAAAGGTAATGTGGTAATTTATGCAATAGCACCGACATTTGAAATTTAAAAGGCTTCGTAAATGGTGTACATGAATTTATATAAATACAACACGCTAACCCTTAAGGCACTGCAAATCAAATTCGGTGTATCCATGAGGATGGAAATTTTTGTTAGATTGCTAAAGGAGTTCGCTGAAAAATGTTGCCTTCTTAATTATCGATGCAATTCGTTACACTAAAGGTAAGTGTAGAATTTAAGAAATTAGATATTTTTGATAGAACAAAATTAAAATTTTTTTATTGAATAGATTACAAATATGCATCATTCTGATCGTTGACTTTCTGGCATTTTTTGCGTAGTCTTCTAATTTTTGTGTTTACTGAATAGAAAACTAATTCTAATGCGTTTTTCAGATATCTTTTGAGCTAATATACTTAATTGGATGAATTCCGAAGACTTTGAGACACATCATAGCCAGCCTTATGGTTCGAACGCACCTGCGCTCTCAGAGTGGCTTCGTCATACAGAACAGTATCTGAAGCAGCGGTGTTAGTTATCAGTGGAACCATCCCTATAGATATTCTAGCACAAGAGCGCAAACGGAGATGGGAGGCAAAAAACACAGGAATCCCAGTACCACGTTTATCCGATATTAGAGTTCAAACGCTCACACTTTGGCAGGCAAGATGGAACGGTATGGTAGATGGACAGCGAGACTAATACTCGATCAAAAAAAGTGGGTAGAAAGAAAGCACGGTGAGGTTAACTATTACCTCACACAGTTTTTATCCGGACATGGGTCCTTTCGCAAGTATTTGTGGCGAATGGGAAAAGTGAGCCAACCAAACTGCATATGTGGAGATACTGAGTATGATGAAGCGGAGCACACCTTCTTTAAATGCGAGAGGTGGAACGTAGAGAGAACAGGTCTGCAACGAGCTATTGGTGTATTTACACCTGAAGAAATTATCGAGAAAATGATGATAGACGAAGAAAAATGGAATGCCGTCACAATTTTTGTGGAGGATATTATCCGAAAAAAGAAGCGCGAAATGGAAAGTTATGCTGAAGAGCATTGAGCATGGGTTTCTCAAAACAGGCGACCCTGGACGCAGGGTGAGTAAGTAAGTGTCCTTATTAGGGCGCCGTCTTGGCCCTCTACCTCGAAGCAATGCGGAAGCAGTCCCGGGGTTGAGGGAAAAATCCAAGAGAAGAGGAGGGATATTTTTAGTGGAATCACCACACACGTAGTAGCGACGGTTACTATATGGTGCGAAGGCATTTTTAACCCAACCTTACCGCCAAAAAAAAAAAAATGGTTCGAGATCAGAAATGCATATGGATCCATCAAACCTTTCCATCGAAGCGCTCTTAATGGCTCTCGCTGTCATGTAAAGTGTCCTGTAAAAGTAGCGCTTGGATATGTATTTTATGCACTGGCTTATAAAAGGCTTTTTCGCTATTCATCTACCTGTTTTAGGCACGAGTATAATTCACCTTTGACATTTCTCAAGTAGCCTGCTGTAAAATTTTTACCGATAGAAAAACGCGTTAAAATTATTGAAACTTACTACAAAAATGGTCGACCTTTAAGGGGTTAGCGGTAGTCAGAGGCCCAAAAAAATTATGATTTCCAATCACTTTTTTTCTTGCTAGTCAATCGCTTTATTTTACAAAAATAAAAACATAGCATTAATACATCTTGTTTCGAATTTCAAAAAAAAAATTTTAAAAAAAAATTAATAATTGTTATAATAGATAACTGTTTGTGTGGAGCCCGTTTCTCCAGAAGTCACTTGCGGTGATCATCACAAGTCCTTGGAGATTCATCTAAAATCAATCGGAGAAGAGAAATTTAGTTTTACTAATAAAAAATCTTGTGCCTGATCTAAGCTTTTTTTTTTTAAATTAACAACATGGCGGCCTTTGGAGAGATTTTTTTTCAGATTTTCGAGAAAAAAATAGACAAATAATTATTTAAAAAAATTGAAATTAAAAAAAAAATCCTTTAACCAGCCACGAGTTTTTTATGATTTTCAAAGCAGTATAAATTTTTTTATTTATTTATTTATTTATTTATTTATTTATTTATTTAAGTCTATGAATTACAATCCTTACAGACTATGATACAAAAGTTGCTTAGATTAAACTACAAATATATTACATGTATTTAAAAACTATACTAGCTACTAACTAACTATAATATAGAATTCAAAAGATTTGAAAGTGCTGTTCTTGAAAGCGAGAAATCAAGAAGAACATCATTATGAACGGCATTTAATTCCCGTAAAGCACGAGTAATGGGAGCATTGCTGGCATACGTAGTTTTAAAGTTTCCCCCATAGTAAGGGTAGAAGTTCCTAAGAGATCGCTGGGGAACATTAAATCGAATCCTTTCCAACAAGTAGGGACAATCAATTACTCCAGTAATAATATTATGAGTAAAAGACAGACACAGTATAGTCCTACGAATCTCTAAGGACTTGAGACTTATAATTTTATTTTTTTGCACACGTTCGATTCTATTAATAGCTTGCTGACTACAAGGTCTCCAAATAAAAGCAGCATATTCTAAGTGAGATCTAACAAAAGATGTATACAGTAACTTAATGGTATAGGGATCAGAGAACTTAGTGGCGTTACGTCTGACGAATCTGAATTTTATTGACATCTACCAAACGATTTTTAAGCTGCAGTGATCACCAGTTCAAAAAACATAGTTTTGAGAAAAACGCATTTAAGGTTTTGCTATCTGCCGGAGCGCTTTGTTAATTGTTGAATAACTCGAAAAGTATAAGTCAAGTTTTCACACAATAATTTTATGATATTATGCTTTAAGGAGTTACATGGGTTTCGTCGGGTAAAAAAGTAAAAAAACGCTATTTTCAATATATTTTTTTTCTATGTAAAAAATTCTTTATTTAATTCAAACTTTTTTCTGTCTTATAGATACATATTTAAAGAATAATTTCTAAAATTAAAAAAAAAAAATTAAAACTCCTCCGTTGTGACGTCATTTCCGGTGACTCCTCGAAAAAAAAGGTGCGCCCGCGTTGTCAGCATAACTCCTGATAGGATCATCAAAAATGAAAAAACAAAAATAAGTGTTTTAGTTGAGACCATAAGCTCGTGTTTGAACGAAGGAAAGAAAAAAAAGTAAAGATTGGAATTTTGGCAGACATTTTTCCAAAACAATGAAAATTTCGG
Source organism: Anastrepha fraterculus (assembly GCA_037575425.1). Taxonomy (NCBI): domain Eukaryota; kingdom Metazoa; phylum Arthropoda; class Insecta; order Diptera; family Tephritidae; genus Anastrepha; species Anastrepha fraterculus. The sequence continues at coordinate 281,442 of JAYXIM010039776.1, forward strand.
TCAAATTTGCTCGACATTTTGATTTTTTTTTAAATAGTTGTAATTAAAAAACAAAATCCTTCGTTCAAGCACGAGTAAATTGTATTTCGAACACCTGTGTAAAATTACATCAAGATCGGTTGAGTAGTTTTCGAGAACATTTGACAACCGACTTTGAAAACACGGCTTGGAGCGCACACCTTCCAAAGGCTGTATCTCCGATACTATAATTCGGATCGACTTGAAAATTTAGGAAAATATTCCTGAGATGTTGTAGAAATTAATAAGCCCAAAAAATCGATTTTGTGAACCCACGAAACCCATGTAGCCCCTTAAAAAAATGCAAACAAAAATCCATTTTTTTTTTTAATTTTCACTACCCGTAACTCCTTAAAAACAACATATCGTAAAATTTGTGGTTTTTTTTTGCGGAAATAATCATCCGAATGAATTGGCAATTCAAAGGTTGGTCAAAAGCTATCAGGAAACTGGTTCAGTCGAGGGTGAAAAAATCAGTGGCAGTCCAAACACTAGACGGTCTATTGGGAAAAATTCTGCTTTAGCGAAAAATGTTGCTGAACAACCTTTAATATCGATACTGAACGAACTCCACAATTCGGCATTTGTTTGGCCGATTTTACCCATAGACGCGCATGATGGACGTTTAAATGATGCAATTTTTCATATACAGATCTTAAGACCCCTATTTTCTGAATCTTAAATAAAAATAGTGAATCTAAATTTTTCCACGTTTTATTTAAAAATAACACCTAGGCGCGTCTTTTGAGAGACCCAATAGAAGCAGGGAGAAATTTTTATTAGTCAATGAATTTTATACACTTTTCATAGTAGCGGCTACAAATTTACTATTTTCTGCCAATCTCTTCTCCGGCTTTGCTTTGCATCAATACCAAGGCGAATTGAATATTGAAGGTGGCATCACTCTTCCCAAAATAGTTACTCTATTTTTCGCGATTTTGGTATGTCTGACGTCAGGCTCCCTTCCAATACAAAGCAAATGAGCAAACAAAGGAAAGGAGGAGAATTTACTTGTTTGTGAAAATTCAGTGCATGGCTTGGGAATATTATAATTTGTGACATTTAAACTAAACCAACTAATTAAATCGAATTGTCGCGTGTTAAATTGTGAAAGCATAAATTATAAAAATACCTACAAGTGCAATTTGTTTGCGTTTTTATGCGAAAGACACCGTGGCAAGAAAGTGTATGTGTGTATGTATAACTTCTTGTATAAGGTTGTTGTTGTTGTTGTAGCAGATTACTAAACCCTATCAGTGCAATTAACGGTAGGCCCAGGAAACTTGCTGCTCTGACAGGTTAGGTCCAGAGTGAGAGGGAGAGAGGTGTCAGATGAGTGAATTTGATGGGGCATGTGGACAGGTGGCTAGTGCCTTCAGATGCTAGACATATGCTTGGTATGTCGGGGTCAATTCTGGATAGGTAGGAATTTAACCTGCTACAATTATGCCAAGTTTACGCGAGTCTCTCGGCTCTTAATCTGCTGTGGGTGATGGTTGGACTCCGATTACGGCATTCGGGGGTCGGGTGCTTTGGAAGGTGGAAAGTGTTTCCCGATGAATGTCGTTCATTGTCTGTTTAAACACTGTCTGGTCCAGTAGTTGTAGATTTGTTTTGTCCGGGATCTCGTTGGAATAGTTGAAGAGGTGCGTCCTGATGTGGCTGGGAGGCGGCTTTGGTTCCAGCAGGTGTATACATGGGTGGAATCTGTGGCAGCTCTCGTTCAAGCTGGTGTCTACATGGGTGGAACGGTAGCACCCTAGTAGAAACTGTTTGCTGAGCAGTTTATTGTGCTCCTTTACAGGCAGCATCTGTGCCTCGTTATGTAGGTGTTGTAATGGGGACATCAGGAAGCAACCCGCCGCTGTCCGAATTGCAGTGGTTTGGCATGTCTGGAGGTTTGTCCACTGCGCATCACTAGTTCCAGGCGACCAGACTGGCGCAGCGGTGGTTGGTTGGATATTTGAAGCAGTGATTCATCCATAATTCAACTAGCGCTTCTGCACCATTTTGTTACCACATCCTCGCTAGCAGCTTGTTTAACGGTAATTTACAGCAAGACTATATCCAGTCTGTGCGATTTAAGAACCTTATTGGATTATTAACGTCTAAGCCAGACAGTTGTTCGAGACTCTTAAATAGCGGTTTGCCCAGTACTAACATACGGAATGTCCTTCCATAGGGCAGAGCATTCACTGAGGAAATGGAAGATTGTTTCCTTTTTCTCCGGTTGTTTGCAACCGTGACAGGATGTGTTGAGAGGGATGCCCATTTTGGCTGCTTGTTCTTCGGCAGACTAAAAGCCAGTTATGACTGCCGTTAGTCTCCAGGCGTCGATCGTTTGAGGTTGTAACGATCTGCTTATTTTGCATTTCGTCTGCTCTCTCCATCCATCTACAATCCGCGATTCAGAGGTATTTTAGGGAAATTTTATTTTCGACTGCACCTAATGACGCAGCGTAATTTATAACCTTATTTGGTAGTTTCTTGCTTTCGCTTACTCTTCGCCTACTATTCTTCTCCCCAAACAAGTAATTCGCTTTACTGTAGTTTGTTTCTTCATGAAGCTTTAACGACACAGCGAATTCGGAAGACGCAACCTAGTATTCTATCATCCGTGCTTCAGTATCATCTTGGCTTAACCAGTTATCTTTTTCGTTCATTAATGTCTCATTTGAACTAATTTTTCGCTTTGCATATTAATGTCTTTTGAAATACATCGATTCCATTTCGTCCAAGAGCGTTTTGTCGAGAGAGGCCCTCTTTGCTTACAGTTTTGATCAATAATTTAAGGTAATTGATCTCTACCAACAACAATGCCACTATTTCTGTAGCAGGCTTTGTGAATTAAAAAACAAATCTTTCGCTAAACTCGAAAAATATCCTAACGCAATTCAGCAAACCATTTCGCAGTGGGTTTATGTTAATAATTTTCATATTTTTTGAGCAACCTTTGGGTGGTCTAGAAATTTCATAAAATCGATTTTTTGTTTTTTTAATATTTTGAACGTATAGTATATCTTAAGAATGTACTGTGAAAGTTTTATTCGGAAATTTCCAATATTATAGCTTCTACAGGCCATTATAGGCCGCGTGCTCCTGTACCTCAAACTTTCAACTCATTTATCTACAAACGACTTGTTTAGGCCTGGTGTTGTCAAAAACGAAAAAAAAAAAACTATTCAACCGAATCGTCTGTAGATTTTTTTATTATTTTTATATTTTATTATTGCTTCCATTGTTTCGTATTTTTTTATTAAAAAACTGAGAAAAAAACTTGATTTTTAAAGTGGCAAATTCAAAACTGCGCCATTTTGTCAATTTTTTTTATTCTAGTACGGGACAAAGCTACAGTCACTGTCCAAAATGGACAACACCGTCCAGGTCCAATTTTCAGGGAGAGTCAACTTCAGCGCCATTTTATCAATTTTTTTTTTATACTAGTATGGGACAAAGCTACAGTCACACTGATTAAATTTTGTTTCGTATTTCAGATAAATAGAAGAGCCAAAATGGACAACACCGTCCAGGTCCAATTTTCTGGGAGAGTCAACTTCAGCGTCATTTTATAAATTATTAAAATTATAAAAAAAAAAATTTATTTTTTTATGTAAAAGAATTAAATATGAAGCCTAAAAAATTTGAGTATCGTTTTTCATTTTTTTTATTGTTAAAAAAATTCCTGCAAATACCCTAAATTTTCGAGCTCTAGACCACCCATTAACCAATAAAAAAATATGTGGCAGAAATGTTGAGTATTTTGAAAGGCAGAGTTCCTCACAAAGGCACTCTTTTTTCCATAAATGAGGCGCTAATGTCTTACCGGATTCTATGATTTATCTGCAAAGTATAACCAAACTTTTCAAAACACCCAATACTTTAGTGATATCAAATATGATAAAATATTTTCAATAAATGGGCCTCAACCCTATTATATTATAATATTTCCATATACATAGAAATATACACGCGTGGACAATTTAGTTTTTTACTATAAAAAAAGTTGTGTGTTAGGAAGTGAGGGAGAAACATTTTCGAGTCGAAGATTCTTATATATATTATTTTTCGTATAATCCATCTTATTTTTATCTAAAACCCCAATTCATTTTTGCTTTTAAACTATCCAAAAACATATAACTTTAATTTGCTGTTGAATAATTTCGAAGCTTGTCTCCACTTACAAAAAACTTCCGAGACACCTCAATCAATATTATCCCTAGTTAGTAGAGCCGCGCATTGTGGGGGTTTAAACCAACATCACTACTGACTACGCGCATACCAACACACGAATGTTGGTTATTAATAAACGCTTTACCCAAATATGCCGTTGAAGCAAATGCTTGCCAGCCGGACTAATTTCTCCCCTGGGGCTGTCGAATAGGTTGATTGGCCGAGTTACAGCTACAAAATTAGGTGGCTTCATGTCAAATTGGTAAATAATAAACACTCGTACCTCTCAATCCATACATGCAATCATGAACAAACACAAGCACTTCCACATCTACAAGAATTTTTCGTATGGATGTGTGCATAAATTTGAGTAGAAAAACCGCACATTGGCGTATAAGCAAACTCATCTACTGCGAACAACTTTGGGTGAGTGTATGCGTGAATACGTGTAAGTGCGTACTTAAACCCCTGTGGGCGCTGCCCAGTAAATGCCAATCGTCATTGAGAAATTTCAAAATATTTTACAATTACCAAGGAATATCTAGAAACAATTTTTAAAACCGAATTCCCAACAGGACATAGGGCGAAGAAAATAACATTCCACTGACTGTAATATAGCCGTTTATACAGACAGTTGAAGGCTCGATGCTACAAGTGCAGGTGTCGTCTTCTCACCCTTCCGAATTGGGTGCACTGCTTTTATAGTGCCCTTAAAGATCTTTACAGAAAATTGTCTAAATAAATGTTTTAATGCTTTAATTTAAGAATTCTTCCTTTTTCTCATTCAATATATAATCGTCTGAGAATGACTTCCATTTTCCTAGCAGTACCAAAATATTAAACAGTAACTTAGCCATTTTCTATGCAAGCGCACTCACTCGAGCCAACTACAAATAAATGAGACCAAAGTGCCAACATTGGATGTGAAATGAAGTTATTTTCGTGTGAAATGCTGAAAACGGCACAGAGTCCTCCTCTAAAATTTCTAAACAAAGCAAAAACGAATGAACGTCAATATGTTTTATGCAGCCATTTAATATTAATAGAAAAACTATTGCGAAAGGTTGGCATTGATTTTACTTTTGCTGCCAACCACACATTTAATAGCATTCCATGCAAAGAGATTAGGGTCATGGAATTGTATGAGCGCGAGTCGGTTGCGTCCATTGATTGGTCTGCTGTGCATTTATCTATATTTTCTTTAGCTAAGAAGGGTGTGTGTGTATGCGTATTTTGGTTTGTACACCAGATTTTTCCTTGCTGTTTTCCTCCTTTTCTCTAAGTCACTCTAAGTAAAGTCACAACACGTAGACGTCCAGATAAGCCTGCCAAATTCGCTCTAATGCGATTAGTTTTTCAATTTTTCATTTCTTTCATTTTCCCTTGCATTTACGATTTTTCATGTTAGCCAGTTGTCAAAAATAAGTTTTCCACTTAATAAATCCTGCATTAAATTTTATTGGTTTCTAATATATTTATATGTTTTTTGATTAGTTAAATTGAGTGGTACTCGAACTAACAAACACACACAAACCTGTTGCACGTAGTCATATATTTGTTGCTCATGGCACTATAGTGAAATCGAAAATGACATAAAAAATAATGGCTGATTGGAAAGTTTTAAAATCAATGCTATTAACTAATAGAGAAAAGCTAAAGTTTGTAAGCCTTTTTAATATATTTTCTCTCATTTGAGAGCAGAATAAATTTTAGCTCGAACTTTGATTTCATTCTTTGTTTACAAGCCATTTAAATTCTCTGTGTTAGTGTATTTTTTATAATGAAAAAAAAAAACCGAATATCGGTCAATGATAATATTCTTTGTTATGGGAAGCTGATCAGCAACAGACATTTATAAAAAAAAAATTGTAGAAAATGTTGAAAGGGTTCCGCTCCTCCACTTCCAACTTCCCATCGATAGGTTTTAGAGTTGAAACGTGGCCGCAGAAGCTTTGAAGAAGCACCACACAGTGGACGTCCAAACAGTGGCTCAACAACAGAAATCATTAAGCAAAATTTACGATATTGTTTGTGAAGTTTCAAGTTTGACCAAGCATAAAATTACTGATACGGTGCCTTTGTCACAGGGCATACTTCGCGCATGTAAAGTTATGCCAGTCTAAAGGTAGAGAGCGGTCCGGGCGCTCCTGTAGCTCAAACTTTGAACTCATTTATCTTGAAACTGTATTTAAAAAACTGCTCGTGTTGCAACTCAAAAAGTTATCGACCGATTTATTTGAAGCTTGGTGAGGCCTTTCTGTAGATGATTATCGGCAGGATAAATTTAAAATTTCAGATATTTCGCGTTGACAAATTGCTTTTTGGGGTTTAAAAACGTCAATAAAATAGCCCTAAATTCTGACTTTTTTTCAAAGGCTTATTTTATAATTAATTTTATACTTGTTTTTTAATTTCATAAGTTCATCCTTTCAGTTAGTATATTATAAAAAAAAACCAATATCATTTTTTTGTTTCAGATCGAGAGATTAACAATATTAAATAGAGCAGTTTGGCACCTCGCCCCGTAGGCAGCCGACAAGAAATGATCCTGAGCCGCCAATTTGGAAAAAAAATGAAAGAAATTTTTTTCTGATTTTTTTGTACTCTCGAAAGGTTAAATAAAGTTTTGTTAAAACTTAAAAAAAATAGAATTATTTTATCACCTTTAAAAATATGTTTAAAAAATTACCTAAATTTAGGCTTCTACATGGACTTCCCCCTTTAAGTTTACATACAGTAGCATATTTTCTTATTTCCCAGAAGGTATAAAATAATTCAATAAACTGTTGATGCATTTTTTTCGGAATTCAAATTTATTCATAAATTTACAAAAATTAAATTTTTTCACTTGCTTTATAACAAAAAAATAACAAAACAACAAAAAAGCGGTATGACAGAAGTCTGCATACAGTTCAATTAGCTTAAAAAACAAATTTATTTATTTTAAAACTATCTTTTATGAATACTTTTAGTATTTAGTTGGTCCACTAGTGTTATCAATCACTGCTTGGAGGTATCGGGGCATTGAGCCAACGAGCTGGGTAAGGTATTCCCGTGTTATTTGGTTCCCTGCCTCCATCAACTCTTTCTTTAGCCATTTTGCGTCAGTTACTTTATTTCGTAGAATTTTTCTTTCTAAAAGCTCCCAAAAAGTTCTATCGGACTCAAATCCGGACTCTGTACTTAGTTGCCTGGATGCGTAATATAAGCGCCATTCTTTGACAGTTAGTGCAGGGTGCTTAGGGTAATTGTCTTGTGGGAAAACTCAGCCTTGCCCAAGACCCAAGCATTCTACCGATGGCTTCAAATATTGTTCCAATATGTTTTTGAAGTGAAACTTCTTAGGCGTCGATAGACGAGCGAGAATGGAGAGTAAAATTTCAAGGCCATACAACGTTTTGGGCATTTTCGTTCCGCGAGGGAGAAAGAAGGATATAACGTAGAGGAAAAGGAGAGAGACAGCTATACCTTATATATATCTTAGATACACTTTAGGCTATTTTTGCTGAGTTTTTTCTTGTGGTTGCTAATTTTTAGTGAGAAATAACACCGCCTACTTTTTGGCGCTTGTTTGTTGGTGCAAACTTGTAGGGAATATATTTTTGGTGCCTTTTCTTTGGCGTTATATTTCCTTGATGACTTTGTTTGATGTTTGGGGCGTTTTTTGGTATCAATTTTTTTGGGCGTTTTTTTTTTTTGAGCCTACTTTTCGGCGCTTATTTCCATTTCTTGGCTACTGCTTGTGCGTACTATAAAGTGCTATACATTCCGGCGTCGGATTTGGTATTGCCTTGCGGTAATTTGTGCCGTTGCTGCGTTCCCTGGAATCGCTGCGTTTGTGCGGGTGCTAAACGGTCGGAGTAGTGCGCGTTGTTGCCACGGTTTGTGTCCGGCGTTTACCTACACCGGTCGACCCTTCTCGGTTTTTTGAAAATTTTGTCTATTTGTATTCTCTGCAAATGTTTTGAATTTATTTAGATATATATTCTTTCTCCCTCTCTCTCTCTCTCTCTCTCTCTCTCATTCTCTCTCGGATCTCTCCCTCTTACTTTGACTGCCTTGAAAGTTTCACTTCTATTATGTGTACTACCACTTTTTTATATTTATATCGGTCCATAGTAACTTTAGTAAAGGTCATATTTCCAACGCCAGATGAAGCTGTATCTCCCAGAACCATTACGCTACCTCTGCCGTGCTTGACAGTAGGCATCAAATTCTTCATTTCCATATCCGCATTTCATCTCCTCCATTTGTATTTTAGCCCGGCCATTATTTCGCCTTAAATAAATATTAAACAAAAACGTTCAAAAATATTTTAATGCTTAAAATAACCCATCTGCAACGCTTAGATTTCTTCGTCACGGTAGCCATTGTGGCCCAAGTCACCTATGTTTTCGCCTTGAATAGGTAGATAGGTAGGTAGAATTGGCGAGGGGGTCTTTAAACCAACTCACTTAGACTGTTGCCAAACCATTTGATACCACAGTAGCAGTTCACCTTCTACTCCTCGCGAAACCAATTTATTTTAAGTGCAAACCCATTGATTTAGCTGACACTTATATATCCCTAAGCTCTTCAGTATCATTCAAGAGCGAAGAGCCGAAGTATGGAAACCTAGTGGCATACCACGCAAGACAGTGACAAAGAAGAAGTCTGGCAGACTCTTCCTCCTCCTCATTCTCGCAGCTTCAGACATAGTCGAAATGGGGTACGTTCAATATTTGAGCCTGTCGACCTAGGAGACCTAGGAGTGGCCTGTGATCAGTGTCCAACATAGAGATGTTTATCCCTGGATAAGGATGTGGTCAGCTACTAAATGAAATTTCTGAGCAAACACTTTTTCAAGCACTTACCGGCCTCATCCTCTATTGCAAATTCGGGAATTCCTATTTATAAATATCTACGATTTATGCCAGAGTTTAAAACACTCCAAAATTTAAATAACAATATAAATAACAGAATAACAACAATGCATTTGTTAAAAATCAAAAATAACCTTTTTACCCACGACAGCACAAGGTGGCGCAAAATTAATGATCTGATTTTGTTTTTGAATCACTTTTTACCAAATAAAAAAAAAATTTTTTGAGTGATGAAAATCTATATTTTGGCCCTTTAGCGCACCCCATTGCTTGTCTGTTCGTATGCAGCAGCTCTCGAGTAAACAAGTGTGAAATATGATTGACATACGACGTCATTTGCAAAACTTATAAATCTTCCGGTAGAGTGACTAATTTTGCGCCACCTTGTATTTATCATGCGTTGTAGCATTGATTCTTATCGACCACATAGCAATGCTTTGTTCATATAAAAGTAATTTTTTTCTTGTCCAAACTGCAATAAATTAACGGTTTCCGTTTATCAGCGCCACCACTTGATGACGATTTAAATTTTATATTAGTCGAGCTTCTATTTTGCTGATATCGATGCAATAAATGCGATTAACTGATTCACCTAAAATTCGTTATTTAGTGCCCCCCGCTAGGTATATAAACTGTTTACCTTCTGAACAGAAATCATTAGTAGTTGAAAATAATTCCATAATGAAAGTCTTTTGGATTTTGGCAGTCTTTGCCTTAGCAGGTAACTTAATTGTGCTACCGAAATTTCTTAAAGCCAGTAACTACAACAGTAACTTCTTTTGAATAGTGTCGGCTGTTCCCATACCTGAGGAGGAGCGCGTGAATGGTGAAAATGGTTGGTATGTACCTCAGGCTAATGGCTCATATGTATGGGTTTCAATGGAAGAGGGCGAAAGCATGTTGGAGGAATTGGAGAAACAGGATGAAATGGAGGGACGCCTGTCACTTGTGCCTGTAACTTTTTACTTGTATACAAACCTAAATCCCTCCAAAGGACAAAAGATTAGCGAAAGCGCCTCATCGATTCAAAGTTCTAACTTTGATCCTAGCAATCCAACGAGGTAACGAAAGAATTTCAAATATGGGTACACTTAGCAAAAATCAGCAAATTCGCAAGGAATTTATTTTAATTTTTTTTTTTTTTTATTATAATTTTTCGGTTATTTCTTTTTTTGAATTTATGTATATTTATGTATGTCAGTTGTTTCGTGTGCGAACTAATCAGCTTCATCGTGAATTATATATGAAAAAATCGTTCTCATAAATAACTCAGATTTGCAATTTACGCTCATGAAATATAATGCAATCCAAAGGCAAAACGTGGGAATAAATTGCAAATCCACTGGCAGCAAACTTTTGTATTTATGAGAATGACTTTCTTGCATGAAATTTAACAAAAACCTGGGCTAAACATTTTTTATGTGCCGAGATTATTTTTGTGAATACAAATTTCTAGCACAATACTGATTTTTTATATGTACCACTCCACCACCATTGCAGATTCGTGATCCATGGCTGGATACAGAGCTACACCTCCGGCATGAACAAGGATATTCGCGCTGCATGGCTGGCCCGTGGCAAATACAATGTGATCGTTGTCGATTGGGCCCGTGCTCGTTCCGTTGATTACGCTTCTTCCGTTGTGGCTGTACCCAAAGTGGGAAAGAAGGTTGCCAGCTTGATTAATTACTTGGTAAAATACCACGGTTTGCTTCTCGACACGACCGAAGTAAGTGGTCATAGTTTGGGTGCTCATGTTGCCGGTTATACTGGTAAATTAGTTGAGAATGGCAAACTTCACGCGATCATTGGTATGGATCCCGCTTTGCCGCTTTTCAGTTACAAAAAGACAAAGAAACGTTTGAGTTCCGATGACGCCAATTATGTTGAAACTATTCAAACCAATGGTGGAATGTTGGGTTTTTTGCAGCCCATTGGTAAGACCTCTTTCTATCCAAATGGCGGTAAGAGTCAACCTGGTTGTGCCTGGGATTTAACTGGCGCATGTGATCATGGTCGCTCTACTACCTACTACGCTGAGTCAGTGTCTCGAAACGATTATCCCAGTGTAAAGTGCAGTGACTACACGTCAGCAGTGAGTAAATCATGTGGCAGTACCTACAGTAGTGTAAATATGGGCTCAGAAACCAATGCTTATGTGGCTTCGGGTGAATACTATGTACCTGTATTGAGTTCTTCCCCCCATGGTTATGGCAATGCATAAGAAATTTGATAAAAAATAATGATAAATAAAATAAAATACAAAATAAATAAAGTTTTGTTTTATTGTATGCGCAAAGGCAGTTGCCTACTAAGCTGATACAGGGTGGCTGATGAATTTTGCTACATTAAGAAACTCAAATAACTTTTTTTAGTGTATGGAATTCATTTATTTTTTTTTCAAGTTGAAGGTCATTAAATTTTATTAAATGTAGCTCAACTAGTTTTAAAAATAATTGAATTTAAATGCCCCCATGCTCGTTGACACAAGTGCGGCATTTTAGTAAAAAGTTGTTCATTGCTGCTTTGAGAGTTGCGACAGGAATAGCCGCAATTGTTGCCCGAATGGATTGTTTTAGTTCATCCACATTTGTTGGCTTTGTTTTATAAACTTCTTGTTTACATAAACCCCACAAGAGAAAGTCAGGTGCAGTAAGGTCAGGCGACCTGGGGGGCCAACGAAATTCGGAGTTTCTTGAAATCAGTTTATTGGGAAATTTTCGTCGCAACTCTGTCATAACAGCCTGGGCTATGTGAGATGTTGCCCCATCTTGTTGAAACCACACAGAGTTGAAAGGAATTCTCTTTCGGCGTAGTTCTGGATAGAAAAATTCTTTCAGCATTTTCAAATAACGGTGTCCAGTAACCGTAACGGTGTGACCATTTTCTTCAAAAAAATAAGGCCCGACAATACAGCGTGAAGAAACCGCATACCACACTGTCACGCGAAGAGGATGCCATTCCGTCTCGTGGAGTATCTGTGGGCTAGAAGTACTCCATATTCGACAATTTTGTTTGTTCACATTGCCGTTTAAGGGGTCAGTCTACTTTGGAGACTCGAAAAAAAGGCTATATTCGTGATTTTTTTTTTGAGAAAACTATAAATGATAGTAATATAAAATTTGTTTGATTTATTAAATAAAGTCTTAAAATTCAGAAATAAATTTTTTTTTTTTTCAATTTTATAGTATTTTTAGTAAAAAAATAGCAGTGAAGCGTAACGTCTCAAACATGGGTTGGTGAGGCAGCTCCATCAGAACTCAAGAACGGCTTGTCTGAAACAAAAAAATCAAAATGTTTCAGATTCAGTAAGATACTGGCTACAAAATGACCCTCGGATATTAGGTTTTAATGAAGACAAAAAAAATGGCTGATAAAAATGGAAAATTTTTGATAGAACGGTTTTTTTTTTCGCATATTTAAAAAAAATATATAGTAAAAATTTAAAATTTCAAAACCCCCGAGCGTCAATTTGGTGCAAATTATGTCTAGAATAGGTGATCCAAATTTTATGAAAATCGGTTGATTAGTTTTTGAGATACAGTGGAGCTAGATTTTGAAAACGTTGTTTTGAGAAAAACGCGTTTAAAGTTCATCGATGCACGCTATACGCGCAGGTAGACGAAATAAGGTACTGATGTTCAGGTAAAAAAAAAATAGTTAGAGTGCTCGGATTTTCTTAAAATTTTTACACAATATTTCTGGATATATATACTTTCAAATTATGCAAAAAAAAAAATTGAAAAATTTTAAAGTGACAAAGTAGACTAACCCCTTAAATCGAAATGGGCCTCATCAGGCATGAAAAGGCAGTTTAACATGTTTTGGTCTTCTTCCACCATTTGCAGGATCTTCTGGCAAAATTCCAAGCGAATCGGCAAGTCTGCTGCATTCAGTTTGTTAACCATTTGAATTTTGTAGGGAAATAAGTCTAAATCTTTGTGCATTATTGTTTGCAAAGACTGTCGGCTGACACCAAGTTGAGCAGATAAGCTTCTTGTTGAAACCCTTGGATTGCTTTGTATAGCTGCAGCTACAGCAGTGATCGTTTCCTCCGTCCGAACTGGTGGGTTTCGATGATAAGGCCTTCTTGCGACTGTTCCTTGCTCAGCAAAATTATTCACCAGTCTCATTATGGTCCATCTGCTCGGGGGATCGCCGCCAAACATCCGCCTGTACTCTCTCTGTACCAAAACTACGGACTCCAGTCCGTGATAGCGGCGGACTATCCAAATTCTTGTTTGCGTGTCCCAGTTATCCATTTTAATAAATTTTAAAGATCAATCTGCAAATTAAAACAAAAATGGAACAGATAACTTAAAAAGAAAAAAAAGTTATTCAATTTTTTTTTGGTAGCGGCTTTCATCAGCCACCCTGTATATTATTATTATTATTTATAGGGGATATATACTATATGACCTTAACTTAATTAACGTTTAATTATATAGTTTTTTTAACTATAAGTTTCGGTAGCTTTAAATTAAAAAAAAAAGAAACAAACACGAAACTTCAAAATGTTCGCAATTTGGGTGTAAAAAAGCACTAAAGTTATTGTGAAGAGCAAATGGTTGGCAATACTGCACAACTCGGAAAAACGTGACGTCACGCACTTTTGATGGGCGCAATCTTCTTTCTATCATTCTTGATATTAACTATATGAAATCAATTTTCGAACTCCATGCAAAGACTAGGAGAACTACTCAAAAATATTCATCCCAATCCCACAGCTTTTAATTCGAGTTTTTAGAAAGATTTTATGTACGTAACATAGTTTTGAAGCTTACTAAATTTTAGTATAATAAAGTGCAGGTCGACCGCCGCACACTGGGGATTTTTGTACAGAGATGCGGAAAAAAGTAGGTATACATCCCAAAAAATATTTACATTTTTACTACTAATGAAGTTGTATATATTTGTGTATGAAAAGAACATGTCTAAAAACTATTTTTTAAAAAAATTTAAAAATTTTTTTTTTTTAATTCATAAATTTTAATTTTTTTTTTTTTTTTTTTTTTTTATTAATATAAGCCAGCAAATATTTACGCACAGGATACATGTAAGTTCATAATTCAGAATTACCCTCAAAATGTCAAAACAAAATTAAAAGTGTTTCGTTCTCATTATGCACACTAGTGGTGGCACCTGCAATTGATTAAAACTGAAAGAGACGCTATTAAGCAACACGTTGATACTAGTTTCTGACCGTAGGTAAATGTAGCTCAACTTGCAGATCCAAGAATATGAAGGAATATGATATTTTTTTTTTCGTAAAATTAATTATAAATAGATAATCAAATGCTTTACAGCCTTTGTTCTTCCGGCTAAAATATATAAAAATATCGTACCCTAAATGAAAAATAAAAAATTGGAAGTCGGCTAAAGCAAAAGGAAAAAAAAACCACCTTGGGCTTTGAAGTTTTTTCTTAGTCAGTTCAATACTATAAAAAAATTATACTTTTGACATATCTATAAAAAAAAACTGTAAGTCGGAGTTTAGTAATTCTTTTAGATTTTATTGTTGGTGCTATTCTGGAATTTAGAAATACCATTAAACATTGCGTAGGTGGTATGTTGCAAATTTGACTTTTTTCCGCAAAATCCCCAGTGTGCGCCGTAGCTGAATTCGTTGCTTCGTAACTATCATTCGGAAGTGCGGAGGTTCGTATCTTCGTGCATGAAATATCAATGGATAAAAAATGCTTTTTCTAATAGGGATTGCTCCTCGGCAGGCAGTGGCAAAGCTCCGAGAGCTCTTGAAAAAAATCATTTGCCACGGTTTCGAAGATATGGGGAAGATCTTAAGCCTGGACATAATACGCGTCTCAGCGCTATTCGGAGGGCTGGAAATAGCGTTTCCAAAATTATATTATAGCTGCGGAGATAACTTTGGTGAGAAATAACTAATGTTGTACAAATAAATATTTCTCGGGAAGCAAGCGCAAGTAAAGAGTGATCAATTTAGAAGTATTGAATTTAAAATTGAAATAAAACACCGAATTTTCAAATTAATTGGGCAATCTTTATTATTTTTGTGTGAAACCATTCATGACATTTATTTTAAGGGGACAGAGACCTGTAAAATTTCCAAAAAAAAAAATTTGTTTTTCATACAATGTTAATATAATCCTTTAAGAATATGTCAGAACATTTTTAGAAAGTAAATTTAAGCGTTTCTTATATTATAGATCGTCAACCGTGACGACTCTATTCTTTGCGTTCGAGCGCTGGGAGAGGTGTAATTACGTTGTATTTTTCGAAGCAAAAATAGTAGGAAAATTCGCTCCCAAATTCATTGTTTTTTTTTTTGGAGCATTTTATTCCGCGATTTTTTTTTTCATTCTGTTTTAATTCATATAGAAATTATGACATTAATAAACAAACAAATTTTTGGTTTTTTGTCTTCAGGTCACTGACGCCGATACTACTATGTCCGCCGATTGAGAAGCCCCGCTGCGACCTTCCTGGAAGAAGTGAGTGTAAATCCACCATTTTAAATGATTAAAATAAAAAAATACAATTTTTTTATTATTTTAATGTATAAATAAACTGTATGCCAGTTTAAAAAAAAATATATTGACTTCCTCATTTTAAATAATTTTAATGAAAATCATGGAAAATATGGCCGTTTACAGGTAACTGTCCCCTTAAAGACAATCCCTTTCGAATGTTGGCCGCAGCGGCGCCGTAATTCGGCCACCCGTAAACACCAATTTGACACTGAATGAATGACTCGCTGGAGGACTTCGATCGGTATCTTCTGCATAACTTTGGTAATGTTGGTTCCAATGCCTCAATCGAAGCTGGTTTATCCACAAAGCATTTAGACTTTACATATCCTCTCAAATGGCATTCGCCATTTGCTTTTATAGTGACGCCAGAGCCTCGTCTTTGAAGAAATATGGGCCGTTGGTTTCTCAAGCCCATAGGCCGCACCAAATGGTTGTTTTCAGTTGCTTTTTTTAAAGCTTTCAAAATTTTTGGGCCTTCTTATGTTCAATCGGCATAGGAAACTATGTGATCCCTAAATTTTAGATATACGACTCAGTCCATCAGTTCTGTGGAAAAAAGAATGAGAAATATTTTTATGACATATTTTAACCCTCCTCTAGCTCATCTATAGATGTATCGCATTTGTCGCTCTCAAATGCTCATAAAAATATTCGCCATAAAATTCAACTGAAAGTTTCTTAATACATCAAAGCTTGAAATCCAAATTAAATGCCAGAAATAACTCAACACAGAAAATGTGTAAAAATTAACTTTGTTAGTGCATTTTCAAAATCGCATGAGCAGACTAAAGAAAACGCGACTGAGGTATGCATACAGAGAGGGTCTCGCAATAGCAAAAAAACTGTTTACCCGACCTGCCAGGTACTAAGCAAGTAGAGTTTGGAAACGACGTTTCGTTATGTTGGATCACCAGCTGAGTCTATTAAATTGGGTTGTTTTGAGAAGAGTATACCTTTTCGATAGCTAAAAAGATATACCCAAATAGTTTGCACATAAAATATGTATATATGTGACCTGGTATACGAAAAGGTACCTTACGTGCGAAAACAAGTTTTCGAGAAAACAGCAGTTAAAGTTTAAACTTCTAAAAACCCTTTTAACTTTTTTAAATATTAATATTTTTCAATCCAGTTTGGCTTATTTTCTTCAGCATAGATCACAGTATCAATAAAATCACAGAAGCAGTGAAAAAATTTTTTTTATATATTATATAAATAAATAAGAAAAAGTTAATGCAAATTGCAGAAATCGTTTTAAAAAATAAGTTAGCTTTTATACCGACATCCATGCCAAAAAAACTTATAAGACCCGGTTACAAAAATTTTTCGAAGTACTGAATAAGATTCTGGTGTCGAATTTGAAAAATTTTAAATGGCATAGCCAAGATAGTGCTCCAAACATAGAAAAAATAATTTAAGTTTTCCAAATAGCAACAATAACTATAAATAAGTGACACATGTTTGTAAAGGTTTTTAAAGCCACTGACTACGAATATGATGTCAAATTGACAATCTTACAGTTGACAGCTGCGATACGTCTCCTTATTTTACTTCGTGGCTTTTCTGTTACTACGTTTATGTAGTCATTTCTGTTAGTCTTTTGTTCACAAAATAGTGAAAAATGAGTGTTGACGAGGAGTTTAGTGCCATTTACAGTAAATATTTTCCTAAAAACGATGAAGACGATGATGTTAATTCGAATAGCGATGATGATGGTGAACTATATTTGACTCATTCAAAAGATGATATGGAAAAAGCTTTTGTTAAGATAGATTTATCTACTGTGGATGAAGAGGAGCAGGAGCTGGTAACCAAATTTCTCTGTAACAATTGTTGTACTAACAAATGCCAAACGATTGTACCACGAAAAATGATCGAGAGTACGCGAAACAACTGTTTAGAGTTATCAAAAAATGAGCTCGATTTATTAATACTAAGTCATATCGAAGCCGGAATGATGTGTAATGAAGAATTAGAAAGTGTTTATTCCAATCTTGCCCAACGCAAGAAATATGGTCAAAGAAATGATGTAGAAGTAAGGAGACATAAGATCGAATTTACCTTTTACAACGTACCTACGTACCAACGTAACGAGTTTAGAAAGAATTCGATGCATTTTTAAAAATTTGTCCGCCATATTGGATCAGCTATTTTGATTTTTTTAAATCTCACAACAGATTCGTAATCAGCGACCTCCAAAACCCCCGAGTGAAAAGTTTCAAGCGGATCTGATGAATTTTGAAAAACTATGTCCGACATATTGGATCCGCCATTTTGATTTTAAATAATCTCACTTCATATTCATATTCAGCGACCTCGCAAGCCCCGAATAACAGTTTTTAAATATTTGAATTAACTTTTGATGTTGAAACAATGCCACACTTCGTAACAAAAATTTTGACAAATCCTTAAAAACCACCATTTATAAAGTTATGAATACATTTTTTGTAACAAATTTTTTGAAAACAGACTTCAGTATCGTATTCTTCACACCTCAGACTGTCCAGAAATGGTTCAGTTTTTTATTTGCACAAATTATTATTCATGACAAAAAAATCAGTCTTTTTCGTATTTGTACTTTTTTCTTTTTACTTTTAACAAACTTTTAAACAAATTATGACTTTCTAGTTTTCACCATTTTAAAGAGCCTTTCACACACTATTCGAATCAACAAAAAAGTGAAAAATGATTTTTTGACACGTAAGGTACCTTTTCATAGACCAGGTCACATATATATTTTTTTTTGTTTTTCTTTTGAATGACTTGAAGTGGGAAACATTCAGTGAAATATCGTGAGTTTAAAATATTATCAAGCAGCTACATTTTAGTCGCAGGGCCTGGTTCGGGCTTTATTGACAACTTTTATTAACCATTAATTTTACCCTCTAATTGAAAAACAGAAAAAAATCGAGCCCTTCAATAACATTTTAAATAAAGTCCTTGTACAATACAAAACAAAATCTTTATTTACGAATAATCTCTAAAATCGAATATCTCGAAAGTGGTTATGTTTTGTACCAAACTTGTCAGAAATCGCCTAAATAATAATATTCTTAAGTATCCAGCACATCTGTCCCGGTATCAGCACGCTTTTAAGCAATCGCCCCTTCCACGTTGCCACTTACAGTGCAGCGCAAGGTTTCATTGTCGTGTAATTTTCGCTGGCGATTTTATTAATGCAAAAATTCTTACGCATAGAAATTTATTTTAGTAAAAATTGACCACGCTTAATAATTTCATTATAATTTTATGTTCCTTCACGGCATAAAATCGCAACTACAGTTATATTACCTTCTATTTTTAAATCACTTGCTGCACTTTACCAAATCTTTATCAGTTAATTCACCTTGATTCAATTTGTGATATGAGAATACAATCTCACGTTTACGTGCAGTAATACATAAAAGATTAATAATAGCATTGAAAGATTATCTTTTTCTAATATAATAAATAATAAATATTTTATTTTAAAATAATAAATTTATTAGCTTAAAACCTTCGATGAAATTACTCGATTGAGCGGAAAGGTTGAGAGAGTATTTTCAGTGCTAATTCAATGCGATTGCACGGGACTCGAACGTTTAGTATTTATTTATTTATTTATTGTTAGTAAGTCTAGAAATACATGATTTATTATATACTACAACAAAAAAAAGGCCAGCCGCACTATGTGCGAATATTTGAAGTGAAACTTCTTAATTTCTGGATTAAATTGAAATATTTTAATGAGGATTGAAAAGATTTTTTAAAAAATTACATACAATAAAGTGGATAATATTATTATTCAAGCTGATGGCCTAGTCGCTAAAGCTTTTTAATTTAATTGTGATTGTAATTCATTACTTTTCCAATTTTTCAAAAAAAAAAAAATATTATTATTCATTTATTTCTGAAATTTGTACATTAGTCGGTGCTTCAATAGCTGGTACAATAGCAGCGGTGGATACAATCGGTTTGTGGTAACTGAAATAGGCTGAAGTCGCGGGAGGATCACAATCTATTTCCAAGGTTTGAGATTGTAACACTTC
Source organism: Anastrepha fraterculus (assembly GCA_037575425.1). Classification (NCBI taxonomy): domain Eukaryota; kingdom Metazoa; phylum Arthropoda; class Insecta; order Diptera; family Tephritidae; genus Anastrepha; species Anastrepha fraterculus. The sequence continues at coordinate 301,029 of JAYXIM010039776.1, forward strand.
AGCAAAATCAACTTGTATATCACTCACATTCGAAGACACATTCACAATAACTGGAGAAACTACTGGTCTTTGGACGACAATACTATTGGCATCTTCTAGCATCTTTTTTCGCTGTCTATATTCACGACACCGCTGAGCGACTGATTTCCTTGTCTTTGTGTATGTAGTTGCGGTTGGATTCATTGGACTTTACGATGAATTGGCCTGATGCACGTCGACTTCAATGACAATTATTCTTCCCTCAGTATTTTTAACAGGAACTTGAGCCTGCTCAGCTTGGCCACTCGTTTGTGATAAATATTGATGCAATATGTTGCCATTGTCTCTGCTGGTACTGGGTGGTGGATTATCTTCATTGACTAATTCACTTGGATTAAAGAAATTCGTCGATGATGATTCGTCTGGGATAGTGGCGATTGCATTTCGCACAGCCTTCTGTCGAGCCCTTCATTTTCGATTGCGTTATAGTGCTATTTGCGCTGGCGGTTTTTCTTGTTTCGACAATTTTTTCCGAGCTCTGTATTCTTGTGCACGTTCAGTAGGCGTTTTTGGTATATTGAAGTCTATAACATATAGTAATACCAAATTGGAAACCAACAATATTTTGTATGGTCATCCAACACAATAATATAACTATCATAAAATTATACTTACAAATACTAAAATTAGTGATGTCAAATCGGGTTTAGTGAGTCACAGCAGTTTTTCTTCAACAGTACCTGTGAAGTGTGTAAGATAGATCTTTCATAATCACAATATAGTGATATTTAATTTCTTCGTATAGAAACTAAATTTGATATAGTATATTTATAAAAATGTATCAATACATACCTTTTCTAACTGGAAATTAATTTGCGAATTTTAACTTCACTTTCACTGAATATATATTTAAATATTAAGTATTATTTAATAATAATTTTGATGAACACGTGGACTACACAAATCCACGTCGTTTCTGCGTCTCCTCGCCTTTGTAATATCACACGCATGCGCGTGTACTATATACGGATGTCACCATATGGCATAGGTCGTAGGCTGCAGTATATGGCATAGTATTAGTGCATATTGTCTGTGTATACTCTGTAATACATATCTACAGAGTGGCGAGACTACGAAGCCCGCACAAAGCGGAGAAAGAGAATAGCTTGTATGGCGTAGGCTTGTATATACATTTCGTGACGGTTTTTCGTAACGCTAGCTCGTGTGGCGCGGCCTTGAAATTATACTCTGACGCGCATAACGAAGTTTCACTTCAAAAACTTAACGACAACAGTTCAGACTTATCTCTTTATGTAATTCGTTCAGTCACAATTTGAAAGTTTGCTGAAAAGATGCAAAATCAAAACCCAAAGAATTTGAAATTTTATTGTATTCATTCAATTTTCTGGTATTGGAGCATAAGTGGCATAAACGGTTCTAATCCACTTCAGAAAAAAAAATATTACTACACAAATTTGTGTGTGAAATGTAAAAATAAATGCGCTGTAAAAGATGAGGACAGTCAAGTGAAAGAATATTCCTTTTAAGAATTTTGTAAAGACTTGAAACTGATTAGAGTATTGCACAACTAACATCATACAATTTTCATTCGTCACCATTTGCTTTTATACAAGCGGTTCCCATGGATATTGATGGCGCTGCTCGAATCAAAGATTGTCTAAGATTTTCCAAATTTCAACTTTCAACAACTGAGACTTTCTGACTACAAATTGTAGTCCAATAGGTTCAGATCTGGCCTTCCAGATGGCCAATCTTCTTCTTCTGAACCCAGGAATATTGTTTTTTACCCTTATAGGCCGAACAAAATCAGTAATCACCAAAAACTCCATCGAAATTGTTCGTAAATTTATCAAAAATGAACCGAAATTATCATTCAAATTCATGGAATCGGAGTTGAATATCTCTAAAACATCGATTTATCGCATTTTAACTGATCATTTGGGCTTACGAAAGGTATGAGCACGTTTCATCCCTCTCAAGTTAAGTTTTATCCAGAATTCAACATTCGAGGCGAGAAAAGACGAGAACTTCCTTTACAACTTTTTAACTGGTGATGAAACGAAGTGTTACCAACATGAACCTGAAACTAAGCACTAACCGTCAAATTGGCAAAGGGCAGACCCCAGACGAGCCACCATCCGTAAAAATCGCGTTTGGTCAAAAATTAAGTCGATGCTCATTTGTTTTTACGATTCTAAAGGAATTGACCACAAGGAGTTCCTGCCAACGGGCCAAACCGTCAATGTAATTTTCTATCTTGGCGTTATAAAGCGTTTGTTGCTTCACATTCGTCGAATTCGCCCTGAATACCGCGAAGATGCTTATTGCATGATAATGCACCATCTCATCGATCGACTCTTGTTACTGATTTTTGACTAGAAATCGCAGTTTAACCATCACTCACGCACCGTATTCGAATGGTTTGGCTCCTTGTGACATCTACCTATTCGGAAAATTGCATTTGGCCATGAAAGGAAAACTTTTTGCGTCCGTTGAGGCCATCCAAAAGGCTTGTATCGACATCCTGAAGGACAATCCGGATTCCGGTCAACGAACTGAAACACTCTTCCGAAAAGCTTTTCGATCACGCAAAACAGTGTATCGAGGCCAGAGGGGACTATTTTGAATAAATAAACTTTAAATTATCAAAATAAAGCTCCTGTCGTTTTTATTTTAGCTCAGTATTATTTGTTTTTGGACTTCCACCTGGTACACTTTTGAAGCACGCACAAATGAAGATATATAACGCCTTTACAAGACATTCCCCACCAAACCATTACGGAGGCTGGATGGAGGCCACCCTGAACCCTTACAACAACATTTTTTTTTTGCGTCTTTTATAAAAAACTTCTTCAGCAGTGAAAATTTTCTCATCTGTGAAAAGAATATTTTCACGGCTGTTGACCGCGTGCCTCCGAAGAAGCTGATTGCATCTGTCGAGTCCAATTTTCTTCAAACTCTACGTCAAAATATGGCTAGTTGAACAACGAGAGGCTTTGATGTGGAGATCATATCTACTTACTCTTAGCATGGATCTGGGCGATACATTCATTTGCCTGTACATGATTTCCTGTTTTCTAAGGAGGTTTCTCGAACAGCTTTTATGGCTGCACTGGTTCGAACCACGCGAGGACGACATTTTCTTTTTCTGTCTGTCACTTTAGACATTTGGGAAAAACGATTGGTCGAGCGGTAAACAAACATTCTCGAAATATTAAGTTTTTTCAGCAATTCGTAAATCTCACTTGCACTTTTACCACTTTTCTGTAGTGCAATCCCTGCAATGCGATTTTCCTTAGCTCCCCACTCCATTCTTAGCTAGTAAAATTTGCCACGAAATTGAGTATAATTTATGAGTAGACAATGCATACGAATGAAAGCAAAAATAACGAAACTTTTTTCAGCGAATTTTTTTCTCGTGTATGCATTGTAAAATTTGTCATAGAATTTATGGCAAGACTAAGTATAGCTGTCTACTTGGCAAATGTCAAAGATGACATAGAAAATGGTAGCTTCTAGGAATTATTCAGTACTGACATCTAGCCGTCACTTTTTAAAGGTCCTTTACCAACAGACAAGCAATAGAGCGGGTGAAAAAAGGTCACAGCTCCAGAGCGGGGGCCCAACAACACTTCAAAATTTATTAAAAATCGCATTATTTTTATCGATTTCGACAGATGATGGCTAACCACCGCTTATCATAAGAGCCATCTTAGCTGGCACGCGGCATGAAACTGCAGGTCCTCCATAAGGTACAATTTTATGGAACAACTCCAAACAATTTTTATTAATGAGATTGCCGTTAACACTAGAAGCGAATTATGATATTCTCGAGTAATGAAAGCTTATCATAAACGTATTTTTGCCGTCTTCATTGTCAACTCTAAAAAAAGAAACAAAAGCACTACATTGCCCCTTTCTATTCATTATGTTTAAGATAATATTCGCTTTATGCTTCTTTTTAATACAAATACATGTACGAGTAGGTATGCACGATTTCAGGCGCCATGGGGCGTGTAATAAAAATTAAAATTTTCTTATCTCCTTGCCGACAGTTATGATAATGCGTTGACGCACAAAAGGAGACGAGATGCTTATTTTTTGTCATCCTGTTGTCTAAGGTATAAATGTACGACTACTTATCACCGCACAGTGGAAGTATATGTTTGTATGTATGTGTTTAGCAGTCCTTTGGAGTTTTTCTTTGCATTTCTTTATATCAGCGAATGGAATGTATTAAATGCTCCTCTCGTATAAATAAACTCAAGCACACACATTTATTTGTGGGTATCAACTTAATTATGCAAATGTGCAAAAGTATGCGCAAATACCCAGTAGGAAAAACCTGAGCTAGCGCAAAAAAATATGCATATGGTTCAACATGATTACGATTTCGAGTCACGCCACAACTTATATGGCGAATACATGATGGAAAGAATAATAATTAGTTCAATACGAGGGATGCCTTTTATATTTCGGGATTTTGGCAACCCTGGTGTTGCAATCTGGCAACTGACAGTTGTATCGCAAAGTTTGACATTTTTTGGCTTTTACGTACTCAGAACGTTTTGAAATACCAGCGCTATTTGTGTTGTTTACAGTAACTTAAAAGATTCATCTCGGTCCAAAAATGGAATTAAATCGTGAACATTTTCGTGCGATTATTTTTTACAACTTTCGACGTATATTAACTCAGCAACATTGCATGGATGAACTTCATTCATTCATTTTTTGGCGATGAAGCTCCATCAAGGACCAGTGTTTATCGATGGTATGGTGAATTCAATCGTGGTCGTAGTTTACTCCAAGACGAATTTCGTGAAGGTCGTCCAAAATCAGTTGTTGTTCCGAAAAGCATTGATGCTGTGCGCGAACTGATATTGCAAGATCGTCATGTGACCTATCGTGAGATTGAGACAATCTTAGGCATTAGTGGGACCAGCATACATTTAATATTGCATAAACATTTGACTGTCAAAAAAATTTGTTCGCGTTGGATCCCACACAATTTGTCAATCGCTCAAAAAAAGGCTCGTGTCGATTGGTCGAAGGAAATGCTCAAAAAATACGATCGCGGGGCTTCGAAACACGTTTATGACATCGTGACAGGTGATGAATCATGGATTTATGTGTATGAGCCCGAAAGTAAACAGCAGTCGACTGTATGGGTGTTTCAAGATGAGCCAAATCCAACAAAAGTGGTTCGCACACGAAGCACTTCCAAGCAAATGGTCGCCTGTTTTTCTGGAAAAACTGGACATGTCGCAACCGTACCACTAGAACAACGCAGAACAGTAAATTCTGGGTGGTACACAACCATTTGTTTGCCAGTTGTCTTCCAAGAAATTAGGAAAACCAATCGCCAAAGACGGATCACTCTTCACCAGGACAATGCGAGCTCTCACACATCCGCTCAAACAACTGCATTTTTGAGCACCCAAAACATCGAATTAATGGGTCATCCGCCGTATATTCCTCACTTGGCACCGAATGACTTCTTTTTATTCGCGTACGTAAAAAACAAACTGAAAGGTCAACGTTTTTCGACACCTGAAGAAGCGGTTGCGGCATTCAGAATGCATGTTTTGGAGGTACCTCATTCAGAGTGGCAAAAGTGCTTCGACAATTGGTTCAAACGCATGCAAAAGTATATAGATCTTCATGGAGAATATTTTGAAAAACAATAAAGGGATTTTTGATGATTAAAATTTTTGTTTGTTCTCTAATCCCGAAATATAAAAGGCACCCCTCGTAATTCACTAGGTTTTATTTAGCTTTACTTTTTTAACATCTGGTCGCATTGCACGCTATTGCAGTTGTTGTTGGTGTTCTTCTCCTTTCAGCAGTCAAATCTCTCTCTCGCTACTGGAGCGTTGCCTAACTTTGGATATACTCGTAAAAACGCACTAAAATGCCCATTTAAAGAAAATAAAATACCAAATTTTAATTGAATTACTTAAAGAACTTTGTATGCGTGACAAATTGTCTTTAAAATGTGCGTTTTTTTTAAATAAATGTGTTATGCTTATGTACAATTTAATTTATTTTTTTGTTAAGTGACCGACTTTTTTGCTATATTTCAGGTTATGTAACAAGATAAGGTACCCTTTTTGTAAAAATGTCGTTATGGTATTTCCAATATTTTGTGGTATTTTGTTGCTTGTTTTTACTTTGAATACACCTCTTGATTCCCTATGTGCCACTAAGGATTGAGGACCGGAAGCAACGAGTACACCTCTGTGGTTTTTATTCGCATTCAGTAAATTCAAAAATGTGTAAAAAGGTTTTCAATGTTAAGAAGAGTTGAGACAAAAAGATCTAATATTTTTGCTTAACCCCAAAAAGAGCAAAAAATTAAATTTTCACTTTAAAAAATATCATATTTTGTAAGAATCAACAAATTTTCATTAGCACTAAAATCTTCTCAGGGTGGTCTTTTTTAATCTTCTTTTGTTTATTAATAAAGTTCTTTTCTTTTTAACTTACAGGTTCGGTAGCTTTAAATAAAAAAAAGGAAACAAACACCAAACTTAAAAATGTTCGCATTTTGGGTATAAAAAATAATTAAATTTATTGCGAAGAGCAAATGGTTGGCAACACAGCACAACTCAGCTCATGTGACGTCACGCACTCTCTGATGGACGCAACTTGTTTCTATCATTCTTGTGGCGAATAGTTACATTCGCGTTCAGAGCGTCGATCGAGTCGAACCTAACCCATATTACTAGGACGGTGATGTCCTGCAACGATAGTGGCTTGTGTTACAGTCAGTTGCTAAGGGTGATAGATTACAAAATTTAGCCACATCGCATTCATTAAAGATGATGGCACCGGCAAAAACATTTTGTATATTCGAATTTAGCGACGAAAAAAAAAATAGGAAAGAAAAGGACGAACTACATTGAACAGCCGACAGCAGTTGGGTTAGAAGCATACGACGATAGTGCGAGTGCAACGCTTTGTCGTCGTTTCATTTTGTGCTGGTATCCTTATGTAGACGGGAAAAGGTTGGTCTATTGATATCAGCTTTAATAAATTGTCTTGAATTTGGCCATCTGAGATCGAGAGTGATAGCATACCAAGCCAAATTGAGTACTGAAGGTGGCACCATTAAAAAACAGTTACTTTACTCTGAGGTCAGCTCCCTTCGAAATACAAAACAAACAAAAGTAGGACAAAGTACATTTTTGTGAAAATTCAGTGAATAGCTTGCTAATATTGTGATTTGTCAGATTTAAAGGAAGATAAATTACTTGTTTGTGAAAAGAAAGAGTAAACGAATAGTAAGCGGAAACCATAGAAACTGTCAGACAAAAGAAATCATACACACACACACGCTTTCTTGCCACTGCGTTATAGGCATAAAAACGCAAAAATTCTGCAATTGGAGGTATTTTTATAATTCGTTCCTTCCAGTTCGTTTTCATTAGTTTGCTTAGCTTAAAGGTCAAAAATCTTCAAATCAGCCATTCTATGAATATTTACAAACATAAAATTTCGCTTCCTTTTGTTTGCTTTGTTTATTTGTTTTGTGTAGTTATGGTGCATGACGTCAACCAGTGAAAAAATCGCGAAAAATTAAGTTCCGGTTTTTGGAAGGCGCCATCTCCTGTACTCTATTCGCATCGATATCTGTGATATGTCGGCGGTAGTAGAAATCTTGGTTTCCTCTTAACTAGACAGAAGACTTTTTTGGATACATAAAAGTGTGGTGCCGGGAAGCCGTTCCATGATGGTGTGTACTATTTTCGACCACAAAAACATACAGATTATAAAAAAAGGAAGAGGGTCCAATAAGTACCCGTGTTAGAAATGAAGACACAATTATTTCAAAAAAACTTTTTTATTTTTCAACCAAGTCCCCTTTTAAAAAAATACACTTTTCCCTACACTCCGGCCATTTTTTGTAACCCCTTAAAATATAGGATTTGTCGAATTCTCTGAAATACGCATCTGTCTCGGCGATGACTTCTCCGTTTGAAGTAATTTTTTTCCCTGCGAGCCAGTTCTTCATGTTAGTGAACAAGAAAAAGTAGCAGGGAGCCCGATCGATGAATACGGGGGTGTGACCGCAATTCATAATGCAATTCATGCAGTTTGACGGCGATTACTCCGGATGAATGTGCTGGTGCATTATCGGGGTGAAAAAGCATCTTCTTTTTCGCCAAATGTGATCATGTCTTCTTAAATTTTTTGTGGAAGCAGTCCAATAACTCACCGTAGTATTGTCCAGCAATTGTGCTTCTTTTTGGTAAAATCCACGAGAATGAGGCATCCCAAAAAATCGTCGTCATGACCTTTTTCGGTTGATGGGACTGTCTTCGTCTTCTTTGAAGCAGATTAACCGGGAGAAATCCATTATTTTGATTGTTGCTTAGTTTCTGCTGTGTAATGGGTAATTCAGTTTCAATCAACGGTGACAATTCGACGCAAAAATTTCATCGAATCTCGCTTGAATTGCTCCAGCAGCTGCATCCGCTTGTTGTAGCTTGTGAGCAATCGCGGCACCCATCGGGCCGACAATTTTTTCATCGCCAACTTATCACTATAAAATATTAACTGAGGTTCCGATCGACAAACCTTTGGCCTCTGTTACTTCGTACACTTCCGTTCAACGATCAGCGAGAATCATGTCGTGGAGTTTTTGAATGATTTCCTCGGTAACCACGTCTGCCGGGCGCCCTGGTCGCTCCTCATCAAAAATGGATGTTCGCCCGCGTTGAACCAGTATCTAACTGTGGTCGTTGATTTCGAAGCGTCCCCATCTTTACTTTAACTCCTCGCACTTTTCCCCATCCAAAAACAAAAATCGAATTACCGAACGACACTGGACTTTACCCACTTAGCAAATATCACAAAACATGTCTTACTCGAATAGCTGCCAAATCCAAACTAACCTATCAATCAGTCTGAAATTGGTTTTGATGTCGTTTGATAGATGACAGCACACGTTGCTAACACCAACTTCCCTCAGGAAAGCCCTCTGTCATCAAACACGGGCACTTATTGAACCGCACTCGTATTAAGTTAACCTTTGACAGACTTTGGAAATAAGGAGTCTGGTTCAGTATTTTATCAGAAACAATCTTTCAAATGTCCGATATTATAATGGACAAAAACAGGGACCAAAGGAAATAAGACCCGAAAAACTAAAAAATTTCTGTTATTTTTTTTGTTTTTGTTTTTGTTTTAGTGTAATGAGCTTTTATATAAATATAAATATGTATTTTAATTAATATATTTTATATCAGAATCTGTAATAGGCTTTACCAGCGCCGATGAAACAGAAAAGCAATCAAGTAATGCAGTGCAATTTAGTAAAAAAACGAAAGCAGTTTCATGCTTTCACATATGAAAATAGGCGAAAGTGAAATAAATACAGAAGAACTGCGGCTTTCCTCATAAAATTAGTAAAATTGTTTTCTCAACGTACTGTTGATCGAAGTAGCAATAAAATCGCAAATTGCATAGATTTTCATTGGGCACGCAGCTGCGTTGAATTCGCTAGAATGGCGTTGGTTGGATATTCGATGATTTTCTTGCTGGGTATATTTATTACTCTCACTCATTCGGCTTTCAATTCAGACATATTATCATAGATTACTTGTATGTTTACATTTCTACTTACATAATCATACACATACGCATGTATGTATATATGTCTATAGCAAATGCTCATTTTGTCGCCAAATACGTGCATGGGTTTAAATGTTTAATGAAAAAGTTCCGACAGAAAATATAAATGTTTTTCTTTTATTTTCTTTTACTTTTTGAATTTTGACTTTAGGTGTTTATTTTATTGTATTGCCATTCATTTCTTTCAAACTTTCCATCGCTTGGTTGCCATGGTTCCTAGGAAGCTTTTGTATCTACTTAACCAAGTTGCTCCCTTGTGAGACAGTGGGGAGTTGGGTTGCTGCCCCCGACTGTCTACTAAGTTGACTTAAAATAATTCCATAGATTACCATCTTCTCTTGTATGAAAGTTTTATTATCCTGAATTAAAGACTTGCGCTAATTGAATAAAACCATAAGCATTTGGTGTAAATAAGTGAAATGAAATGCAAGGTTCTAAATATTTATGCCAGTGTTAGAAGTATCGCGGGGATATGGGTTTCGGCGTATACGTACGCAATTCTGGCATCATCTGGATATAGATTTAAACCACAGAGGCTAAAGTGTCCTAAGAAAAAGGATGCATGCAGTTTGCTAATTATTAGCTGTAGTTAGATAGGCTAGATAGCCAGAGTACGTAAATATTTTGTTAAACCCCGCATCAAAATGTCAAAATATCAAAATTATTAGAATTTTTTCTTTTTTATGAATCTTCATTACTTTTTTATAAATGTATGGCTCGCTGCCTAATAAAAACCATACAAGCCTGATTTTCGAAATTTTATTAGAAAAGGCATGTCGTGCATTCCTTATATGGAGCAAATGCGCAACGCCTTGAAGGAAAAGACTCAACGGGGACTCTCCAGCAGCTTCAAACTGACACTTTATTTACTAAAATTTAATATGATAAAAAAATACGCACCAAAAATATTTCTGGAAATTCTAATTAAAACTCGTGGACCAGGAATGAAATTTTTTTATTTTTCCAATTTTTTTCTTAAGTTTGAAATTAGAATTGGCATGGTTTTTGTTAGACAACGAGTTATATCTTTTGACAAAAATCATCACAAAAAAAATCCAAAAGAAAAGTAGTCAAAACAGGTTAAAATAATGATTTTTGTTATATTTTATCTCGCCTCCCTTTTGGATCTAGACTTCTCCAGGGCGAAACATGTATTTAACACCCAATTAAAAAATATCTTCCTTTGTAAGAAATCTAAATAATTACCTAGTATATTTTGTTAATTTAGTTTCCTAAGCTTTAATTTTGTTAATTACTTCTATATAAATACGCTTAGTTCTATGTAGTCTGTGAGAAACTTTGTATTTCATGACTTACTAAAATGAATAAATGAATAAATATTTTTTTTTATTACCGATTCTTATTAATTTTTTGGAAGGATTATACACTTACACCATTTACAATAAAAGGATACTAATAAGAAATTTGTTTTTACGTTGCTCAACGCCGTAAGAATTGGGAAGGACCTCTCCGAGCCGTTTGATACCAAACGAGGTTTCAGACAGGGTGACTCGCTGTCGTGTGACTTCTTTAACCTAATGTTGGAGAGGATCGTGTGAGCCGCAGAACTTAATCGCTCAGGCACAATTTTTTACAAGAGCGTACAATTGTTGGCGTATGCCGATGATATCGACATCATCGGCCTTAACAACCGCGCCTTCTCCAAACTGGATAAACAGGCAAAGCGAATGGGTCTGGTGGTGAGCGAGGGCAGAAACGAAGTACCTCCTGCCATCAAACAAACAGTCGGCGCACTCGCGTATCGGCACCCACGTAACTGTTGACAGATATGATTTCGAGGTTGTAAAGGACTTCGTATACTTAGGAACCAGCATTAACACCGATAACAATGTCAGCCTTGAAATCCAACGTATAATCTCTCTTGCCAACAAGTGCTACTTTGGACTAAGTAGGCAATTGAGTAGTAAAGTCCTCTCTCGACGAACAAAACTAACACTCTACAAGGCTCTCATCATGCCCGTCCTAACGTATGGCGCAGAAGCTTGGGCGATGACAAAGGCGAATATCGTAGACGATGGAACGATGAGCTGTATGAGCTTTACGACGACATAGACATAGCGCAGCGAATGAAGATCCTCCTAGCGGCTACGTTGGCTGAGTCATGTCGTCCGAATGGACACAAAACAAACGCTCCGACTCTGAAAGTACTCGATGCGGTACCAGCTGGTGGTAGTAGAGGAAGAGGAAGGTTTCCTCTGCGTTGGAAAGATCAGGCGGAGAAGGACTTGGCTTCACTTGGTGTGTCCAAATGGCGCAGGTTAGCACGAAAAAGAAACGACTCGGCCAAAATCGTGTAAGCGCTTATAGCGCCAATTAAGAAGAGAACCGAAAACCTTGAAAATTCGCCTTTACTTCACTGAAATTTCCGGCAAGCTCGATTCATCACTTCCGGAGATTAGTGTGTTCCAATAGAAAAGCGAATTGCCAGCTTGTCTAAGAAGGGTAGTCAATTAAAATTAAATATTTTCAAAAAAGGAAACGTTTGGGAACTAATTTAGAAATTCAAATATTTTGTATCGGCCTCCCTTTGGTAGCAAAAATGCTCAAAGTGATATGATTTTGACAAATAATACTTGGAAAACTTTGTATTTATTTATTTATTGAAAAGAGTAATAATTATAAATAATTATTCCAGTTAAAAGGTAAGAAAAAAAAATGAACAAGCGTTGGCTGCTAAGGCCTTCGGCTATTGTTTTAAATGGTTAATAATGTAATTATATTATACTAATATAAGTTTACTAGATGCTAACTGCAAGATTATAATATATTATACCTATACTGGAGAAAAGATGAAGATAGTACAATCGAGGGAATGTGGAAGTAACCACTACTATATACACCAGATAACTTAGAAGCCTATGAAGTTAAATGTTTAATTTACAGCAAGAAACGAATTGGTTTATGATACTAATATTATAGGCCGTTGTCTGCTTCAGAAGTTCAGATGGTTTGATATTTTTCTACACCGATGATCTAATATTTTGGATTCCTGAACATATATCCATGAAATGAGATACGGTGAACTCGCTGAATCCACAAAACGGGCACGGGGGTTTCGGCAAACCATTTAGCAAATACGAGTGGGTTGAAATGGTATGGCCAATTCTCAGACGAACAACGGTTTTAGTATTTCGGCATGTTGATTTTGACGGGTATTGGTTTTTCGATCTCGAGAGATTGAAGGATTTATAGTGATGTTGGTACTGGTTCCATTTGTTCAGGGAACTTTCATAACTCACACAACTCTATTAATTTTAATTCAATTACAGTCAAATATAGCTCATTCGACGCAAAATTAAATTTTCTATAACAGTAGTGCACTAATAAAAATCCTCAATATCAGATAATATCGTAAAACTTATGTCAAAGTTGAAAAAGTAGAGAAAAAATAAAACAATTCCAAATACTTCCGCCTATCGTCTCGTCAGTTGTCATTTCAGAAAAATTGTCAACACACTGTCAAAAAGGCTTGTTTTTGTTGATTCGAACTAAAAAAACAAATTCGAAATCGGATGGAAATTGGCGAAGTTAGGAGTGATTCTTCACATCAACCTACTGAAAAACGGTTTTATGGCCATAAAATGAGATTTTGGGGGTGTATTGGAAATTTCTCCTATACCATTTTTTTTAGTTTTTCTATACCCACAAGTTGTGCTAGGTCTCCATAAAAGTATATTTAATTTTTTTTTTTGTCACACAGTGTAATTGGTACGCCTTACCAGTTTTTTTATATCTTCTGGAAGAGTGTATTCGAACATGTACAATGGCTCTTTGGTTGCCTCCTTAACTCTACTATCGGCCTGTTCGTTACCTTTGATGTCACTGCGACCCGGGATCCACATAAGTTTGATTGAACCTTTTTTTGTGTGAGCATGTTGCGCATTTTTGTGATTGGAAAATTATTTTCTAACATTTTCGTTGTTTCGTATAAAGGAGTATGCACATTCATACACACTCACGCACACATTCTCAAAGTGTTTTGCGATTGAAAAGTTCAACTTTTATTGCCACTGTCTTACTTTGTAGTTTTACACTCGCAAGTGGAATATTTTTACTATTTTTTTTTTAATATTTACGTGAAAACTAATTATAAATAATTAACCCACTAAAAGTAAGCGCGGCTCATTTTACTCCAAATTTCAAATAATAAAAGCAAAAATGCATCAGCTGCAAATTTTTTAATATATGAAAAGTCCTATAATTAAATATATTTCTTGCTTCAAGTTTTTAGCGATATTTAAAAAAAATTATGACAAGTATTTCTTGGCCTTTGGGCTCTCCCCACAGATTCTAAATTATTGAAAACGTATTTCCTTTTCTGATTATCTAACTCATTTCTCAATACACTGAACTAATTTGTACACCACAAATATTTCAACGCCTACTTAAATCGACTTCAATTATGATATTTCTACCTCTCCCACCAAGGCTTTATTTTGCACAAAAATAGATCAGCCTGTAAAGGGCATCTCTGGAAGTATAATATTTCACCTTGGCACACAAATATGTTTACTAATACTGGATCAAGTAACCACAAAAAAAAAAAAAAACCCTGCAATCTTTCCCTTACAAGTCAGTCGTGGTCTGTATGGGTGTTCGGTTGCAGGTGCAACCGCCACTAAATATACTTAGTAAAAAACATATATAAACCTATCAGAAAACACAAGACTTAATGAAAGTTTTATTAAGTGGAAAAATCAGCTTTAAAAAAATGGGTGGGAAAAAAAAGAAAGGAAAAATTGAAAAAGTAATCGCATTAGCGGGAATTTGGGAGGCTTATCTGGATGTCTACGTGTTGTGACTTTACTTGGAGTGGCTTAGAGAAAAGGAGGAAAACAGCAAGGAAAAATCTGGTGTACAAACTAAAACACGCATACGCACACACCCTTCGCACAGCTAAAGCAAATATAGATAAATGCACAGCAGACCAATCAATGGACGCAACCGACTCGCGCTCATACAATTCCATGACCCTAATCTCTTTGCATGGAATGCTATTAAATGTGTGGTTGGCAGCAAAAGTAAAATCAATGCCAACCTTTCGCAATAGTTCTTCTATTAATATTAAATGGCTGCATAAAACATATTGACGTTCATTCCTTTTTGCTTTGTTTAGAAATTTTAGAGGGCGATACTGTGCCTTTCTCAGCATTTCACACGAAAATAATTTCCTTTCACATCCAATGTTGGCACTTTGGTCTCATTTATTTGTAGTTGGTTCGAGTGTGTGCGCTTGCAGAGAAAATGGCTAAGTTACTGTTTGATTTTTTGGTGCTTCTAGGAAAATGGAAGTCATACTCAGGCGATTAAATGAACTGAATAAGAAAAAGGAAGAAAGTATTATAAAATTTATTTAGACAATTTTTGTTAAGATCTTTAAGGGCACTATAAAACCAGTTCAGCTCACAGAACAGATAGGATTCACTGATCCACAAAAGATTAGATGTCCGAAGCAGTGCCACTGTGTTGAATATCCATAGGACTAAGGCTTATTCACAAGTTTTGGCAATTTATTTGTTTCTCACTGAATTTTAATAATTTCTGGTTAGAAAGTTCATTATCCTACAAAATCCAAGATTCAAACTTTGGATAAATTAAAAAAAAATCCAAAACTTTTCATAAAATTTTCACTTTTTAATTAGAGCTTTCGAAACATCTCCAGATTCGCAGTTTGAATTTTCATAAAAATATTAGTAAAACTAAATGAGGAACAAATACATTGCCGAAACTTGTCAGTAAGTCCCGGTGCTTAGGGATGCAGAGGAAAGTTGATCAGGGGAAAGTTTTTGAAATCTGAAATGAAGCTTAGAAGCATTTCCCACATTAACCAACTCGTGCCTTCTTTTCCTGACTACTGAACGATGGCATTCAGCAATGGCAAGAGAAAAGTGTGCTTATCACTCTTAAAAGTGGCTGACGATATTAGGCTTAAGATGAACAAAAATCTTGTGACTGTTCTAACTCTCGACCATAACTTAGTCAAGCATGTGCCTGACTTATTGCGTTTAAAGTTGAAAAATCTTTTTAATTTCTCATTGTCAGCGTTAAATCTGGTAAGGTCTTATCTTTGTGAGTAGTTAAAGGTGTCGCGCAAAGTTCAGTGCTTGATTCCCTACTATTTGTATTAAATGCATATTGAGGACCTTCCTGAGGTACTTATATATATATAATGGGCGCATACACCCTTTTTTGGGTATTTGGTCGATCTCCTGCTCCTATTTGTGGCGTGCGCATTGATGTTGTTCCGCAAATGGAGGATCCTACAGTTTCAAGCCGACTCCAATCCGACGGCAGATATTTTTATGAGGAGCTTTTTCATGGCAGAAATACAATCGGAGGTTTGCCATTGCCTGCCGAGGGGCGATCGCTATTAGAAAAATGTTTTTTGTTTTTTCGTAATTTTGGTGTTTCACCGAGATTCGAACCTATGTTCTCTCTGTGAATTCCGAATGGTACTTAGTCACTATGATATTCATGTCTATGCCAATGAGGTCCAATTGCATCTTAGTTGTCCCTTTCAATCAATTAATGCAAGTATTTGTTATTTAAATAACGACCTAATTGTAGCTTATGAGTAGACTAACAATAACCCCAAACCCAATCAGCCCAATGAACCTTAAAAAACTCCGCGATTGGCTATGTTGACTCCGCAAAAATCCATGGGGATATATTTAAAATGATGACTTTCAGCAATGGCAAAATAAAAGCAGTCATACCTCTATAAAATCCTATAGAATCGAGCTCGACCTTATTAACGAATTGTGTTGTCGTGGAATTATGTCTGTTATGAGATGTTTTAGCTCTAGTTATGGCGCACACAGGGATCAACGAGCAAATTATTTCCAAAAAAATTTCCATATCTCCAAATTATTCTAACTTCTTAGCTTATTTTAGAAGGCATTCTACAGAATCCTAAATATCCACTTTTTTTTTGTAATTAGTAACAAATTTGGGGTAGCATTCATAGGCTTAGAGTCAACAACTAAAATTCTTTCACCCCGAAAGAGTCGCTGGCGAAAACCAACTACAATCTTTTGTAGTCAAAAATAATTCATGGGATTCGAATTAGACTGGCGGAATAGAGTTCTGTTAATAGTTTACCAAATACAGGCAAATAGCAAATACAACACTTTCTTGACTAAAAGGTAGCCCGGGATACTCAAAGCTGCCAAGAAGTGTGAAGACCATTAAATTTATTTCAGGAAGGAAGAAGTTAATAAAAATAATTAAAGTCAGCTGAGTTAGAGCGATGATGTTAATTTTAAAAAAGTCCAAATTCGCTATTTTATATTCTATTCTATTCTATTCTGTTCTATTCTATTCTATTCTATTCTATTCTATTCTATTCTATTCTATTCTATTCTATTCTATTCTATTCTATTCTATTCTATTCTATTCTATTCTATTCTATTCTATTCTATTCTATTCTATTCTATTCTATTCTATTCTATTCTATTCTATTCTATTCTATTCTATTCTATTCTATTCTATTCTATTCTATTCTATTCTATTCTATTCTATTCTATTCTATTCTATTCTATTCTATTCTATTCTATTCTATTCTATTCTATTCTATTCTATTCTATTCTATTCTATTCTATTCTATTCTATTCTATTCTATTCTATTCTATTCTATTCTATTCTATTCTATTCTATTTCATGCCGCCGCTTCACTCTTGAACTTAAGTTAGGTTTAGTTAGTAAATCAAAAGTCTATCCTGTTAATTTATCTCCTGCAGATGTTAAGGGCAGCTTAGCGCTGGTTCATATTTAAAGATTAAGTTTTTACTTGCGTTTAAGATATACAAATATTATTCTCTCTAAATTTTCATGAAGATTGATAAATTTTCATGAAGATTGGTATATCATCCGCCAGTTGCTGAATTGATTAAGTAACCCAATTCAAAAGAAGACGAGAGCTCCTCTTAAACCAATCAAACCTTTAGCTTTCTTTATAAATTTCTATACGAACAGTGGAATGTTATTTTCTTCGCTCTTTGTCCTGTTGGGAATTCGGTTCTGAAGATTGTTTCTAGATATTCCTTGGTAATTGTAAAATACTTTGAAATTTCTCAATGATGATTGGCATTTACTTGGCAGCGCCCACGGGGGTTTAAGTACGCACTTACACACATTCACGCATACATTCACCTAAAGTTGTCCGCAGTAGTTCAGTTTGCTTATACGCCAAATTGCGATTTACTTGTAGATGTGGAAGTGCTAGTGTTTGTTCATGCTTGCATGTATGTATTGAGGGGTGCGAGTGTTTATTATTTACCAATTTGACATGAAGCCACGTAATTTTGTAGCTGTAACTCGGCCAATCAACCTATGCGACTGCCCCAGGGGAGAAAATAGTCCGACTGGTAGGCATTTGCTTGAACGGCATATTTCGGTAAAGTGTTTATTAACAACCAACATTCATGCGTTCATTGTTTGAATGTATTTACTGGTGTTAGTTTACGGCAGCAAAATATACGAGTATGTAAGCTCTACTTACTAAGGATAATGAATGAAGTTTCTTGAAAGTTTTTTGTTAGAGGAGTCCGGCCGATTAAGTCAGAGTCTTTTTGGGTTAATACAAGGAAATCCAATGCCACTATTAATTTCATATATCTCTCTGTAACTCTTGAGGATGTTTGGAATGGAATTCAGCCAATCAAAAGCTCTTCGTTGACATCTGATCTTTTAAGTTCTCAACTTAATCTTTCAAGAACTGCCGAGCTATAGATTGCAAAGCCACATCTAAATATTACACATTTATTCGAAGCATATATGTATTAAAAATAACTAAAGACCAATTTCTAAACATTTTAAATGGTAATCAGATTGGAGGTACCTTTTCTAATCGATTGTTTTCTGTTTTTTTTTTTTTTTTGACACATCACGCCTGACTACTGTCAAGCTAAACATAATTTTTTTCACTATTCGTTGACATGGAAAGACTTACGCCTCAACAACGCTTACAAATCAAGCAATTGGATTACGAAAATCGACGCGCAGTGAAAAGTGTTCACCACGACGCGCACAGGCCAACTTGTGGTATTCAGCGATGAGGCCCATTTTTTAACTTAATGGCTACGTCAACAAGCAAAATTGAAGTATTTGGGCTAAAGAGCAACCCGAAACATTTCAAGAGCGTAATTCAATTGAAAACCACCGTTTGATGCGGCCTATGGGCTAGAGGAATCATCGGACCATATTTCGTGCCATGATGAACGACTTTTTGATGCTGAAAATAGCCCGTTATCTCCACAAAATTTGCTTACAACAAGACGGCACTACTTGTCTGGGCTCGGACCAGACCAGATTGGGGGGTATATTTGTGGGCTATAGAAAACCTTAATGCTTTGTGGTTAAACCAGCTTCGATTGAGGAATTTGAAAGCCAACATTCAGCCAACTAAAGTAATTCACGAGATACCAACCGAAGTCCTCTAGCGAGTCATTCAAAATTGGCGTTGACGGATGGTCAAATTAGTTGCGGCGCAGTTACGACCAACATTTCAAAAGGATTATCTTTTAAAAATAAATATCATGAATGGCCCCATACAAAAATAATAAAGATTGCCCAATAAACTATCAATCCATCAACGATGCCTCTAAATTGATCACCCTTTACTTATGCGAGTGCATAATCTGATCTTGCTTCATCAAAGTGTCAAGTGTCACGATCTCTGTCGAGCTTCTTAATGAAGCCAAGTAGAATTCAAAGAGGGTCTGCATATTCGGTTTCTTTTTCTTTTTGCTAGAGCCTGTTATTCGTGCAGTGAATCTACTTGCAAAATAGCAAAATATGATTTATCAAAAATACATGGCCATGTACATAATTAGGGTAATAAATTAAAAAAAAAAACAACAACAAGAAAAAACAAATTGATATTTTAAAACCTTGTAACTGTCCATCAAGCACTTTTGCTAATCTAATAAAAATTTACACCATCTAAATACTATCGATTTTGATTTACAATGCTGTAACATTTATTATGATTACATACAGTAACTCCAAATATTGATCTAAATGAAAATGATTTTTATTTGTCGTTTTGGTGACTAAAGAGAGAGAGATGCGCAAGCGGCGCACGGATATCAGGGTGCCTGTGAGAAATAGGGTGGAAAAACAAGTACATGATAATGGAAAATAAAACACGAATCTACAAAACAATTGTAAGGTTGATATTGACTTATGGAGCAGAAGCTCGTGCAGAAAACATGAAAACGGAACAACAGCTGCGGACTACTGAAATGCTTTCCCTTAGAGTCATAGCTGGGAAAATTAGAAAATTAGAAAAATAGACCACGTAAAAGATGAGGAGATAAGAACACAGACAGGGGTGACCGACATTGTAACATTCATAAGAGGCAGAAGACGAGCATGGCAAGAGCATGTGCCAAGAACCCCTAGTAATCGGTTGATAAAAATAGCTCGAGATGGGATACCAGAAAATGAAATGAAAATGTAAACTTGTATCTTTCAATTTCACGAATTTTTTCCAACTTTATAAAAAAATAAAACAGTTGCAGTAGTGAATCGTCGGTGCCCACCAACAAAAACAACTGACCAAAAAGGAAATTCTGGTATTGTAAGAGAGCTACAGAACTTGAAAGAGACCCACAGTTGGTAAAAGAGCTTCAGTTACCAATATGTTATCCTTGACAGCAAGCTTACATGGAAGCCCAATATTGAGGAAAGAGTGAGGAAGGCAACAATCGCCTTGTATGGGTGCAAGGGCGCAATTGGCAAAAGATGGGGCCTTTCGCCTAGAGTTGTTTTCTGGCTATATAATACTATTGTAAAGCCTATCTTGTTATATGGAGTCATAGTCTGGTGGAACTCACTAGAGAAGACGACATTGGTGAAGAAGCTGGAGAGAGTTCAGAGGTCGGCACTAATTTGAATCAGTGGGACGCTTCGAACGACTCCTACTCTGGTGCTCAACGCAATGTTAAATGTGGTACCCGTAGACATCGCAAGCACAATTGCTGCTACACGTACCGCAATCAGACTGAGGGGCTGGAGCTATAAGCTCAACCTCACTTATGGGCACTCAAGCATCCTTAGAAACTTCGAGTTCTTCCCTCTGTCAACAGATCAGTGTATACCCTCGTTTAGTCCAACCGGAACCTTCTCCACTCGTATCTCGTCAAGGGAAGAGTGGACGGAGGGCTACACTTGGGGGCAGGGCCTGGTGAACTTATTCACGGATGGATCGAAGTTGGAAGGAAAGGTCGGCGGAGGATTTGTTTGCGAGGGGCTCCCCATCAGACTCAAATTCAGGCTACCGGACCACTGCAGTGTGTTCCAGGTAGAGGTAGCCGCAATCAAGGAGGCAGCTGATTGGCTGCTTGAATGCGTACTAACAGTCAAGAAAGTAAATATTTACTCCGACAGCCAAGCGGCAATAAGGGCCCTCGGGTCTATGACGGCGCATTTGGAATTGGTCAAGAAATGCTTGACCTCACTTTCGACTGCGTCCGAATTCTTTGACATCAGCCTCATCTGGGTTCCTGGTCAGAGCGACATTGCGGAAAACTGGGAGGCGGATGAGCTGGCCAGACAAGGGACATGTGAGGTGATTTCCCCGCGAATGGAGAGAATTGGGGCCCCCCTGACTAGCTGCGGTCTGCTCCTGGAAAGATGGGCATCGCGCCAACTTAGCGAGCGCTGGGCAAATACACAAACGTGTAAGGTCGCGAAATCCTTCTGACCACATGTGGACCGGAGGCGCTCGGGCGAGCTTCTGAGGCTGACAAAATATCAGCTCTCTAATCTAGTGGGTTCTCTAACAGGACACAATGCGCGAGGAATGCATGCTGTGAGACTTGGAATCGCCTCGTGTCCTTTTTGCGCTGGATGTATGGAGGATGAGGTGGAATCATCTCAGCACCTTCTCCTCAGCTGCCCTGCTCTGGCGGGGCGCTGATATTAAAAATCTGATGAATTTCATCAGCAGCACAAAGCGGTTGACGCAAACATAATCATCGTTCGTAATCCGCGCGCTCCTAACCATCCCATCACCACCTCTCTCCGCCCTCTCCCTCCATCCCATCGGTCTTTCCCTTTCACCTCACCTCCTTCATAATGGTATCACAAAGGACGAATCTTTCTTCGTCCAAGAGTGCTCACTCCCTGGGCAACCATACCAACCTAACCTAACCTAACCTACCAATATGTTCAAGTACTGTAGCTCGTCGCCTGGGCAAATCCGATTTGCATAGTACCAACCTGCAAAGAACCCAATCGATGATTAGTAAACGTAACCGCAAAAACCGTTGCAATTCACTAACGATCACTTAAACTCACGTACATATAATTAAGTGGAAAAATGTTTTGGGACAAATCCAAATGTAATTTGGTAAGAAGTGATGACATATGCCACGCCCGACTCCCACAAAACAAATGCCTTCAAAAATCTTACTGGGTTAAGGCAGTAAAACATATTGGATATGTTATGGTCTGCGGATGCTTTTCCTCTTCCGGTCGTCATTTAATAGCGCAATGGATTAGTATCGAATCCGTAATGCTACCACATGCTGAGTGGGAAACGCCACCAAAGTGAGTTCTGCAACAGGACAATGACCCAAAGCATAATAAAAAGTTCTTTAAATCGTAGTTCTAGAAGAATAAATTATAATGGAGTGGCACCCACAATTTCCAAGACCTAGCCCTATAGAAATTTTAGAGAAAAACAATAATTATGGGAGGCGGAGCTCCTTCTCCTATTTTTGGTGTGCAAATGGAGGCATCTTCAGTTTTAAGTCGATTTCGAACGGCCAATACTTTTTATGAAGAGCTTTTTCATGGCAGAAATACACTCGGAGGTTTGCCATTGGCTGCCGAGGGGCGACCGCCATTAGAAAAAAACTTTTTCTAGCTTTTGGTGTTTCATGTTTCACACATCAACCCATTCGGCAACGGGGGCCACCAGAATGTAATACTACGTTAATTTTTGATGAGCCCCCTTTTTGTAGCAATCTTTAACCCAACGCCTTGAAGAGTCAATTTATTTCGGTATATTACAAATTGATCCATTTTAATTCCACTTGTGGTTTCATAGTTCATCGTGGGTACGAAAAATATTCTCGCTGGCTGTCAAGAACCCCTTTACCTCAACACATGGGTGCTCTTGGGGCTAAGGTCCGAGAACTGTGGAGTCAGTTGAGTGCCATAACCAGCTTTTCTTGAATCGTTGTTTTTATAGCCCTAAAAAATTCTGTTCAAAATTAATATTTTCAATGGAAAAACCACAACGATTTAAGGCCTCAAATCCGAGTACATAGATTCAGATATATAATCATTAACTTAGTCAATAACAGTCATTAATCTCTCAGTTCTGCAGCCCTTTCCTATATTATTCTAACCAAATGGCGAGAAAGTAATTATAAAGGGTGGTTAAGTTTCAAGGGCCGGTGTTGATTTTGAATAAAATACAATTTATTTATGAAATTATTGTCATTTCTCTTTATTATGATAATATTGGTATAGCCCAATTACGTATGGAACACCGCTTTGGCGGCACACCTCCATCCGATGGTCCAAATTTTCGATGACGCTGAAGCATAATTGAGGTTCTATGCCGTTAATTTGCCGAATAATCTCATCCCTTAGCTCTTGAAGTGTTGCTGGCTTATCGACGTCCACCTTTTCTTTAAAATAACCCCAAAGAAAGAAGTCCAACAGTGTCAAATCACATGATCTTGGCGGCCAGTTAACATCGCCGCGACGTGAGACTATTCGGCCATCAAATTTTTCTCGTAAAAAAGCCATGGTTTCGTTAACTGTGTGACAAGTGGCACCGTCCTGTTTAAGCCACATATCGTCCACATACATATCTTCCAATTCAGGCCACTGAGGGGAAAATGTGTCTCATCACTGATGATGATTTTCTTCGAAAATTGGTCATTCACTGTTGCCATTTCCTGCCACCATTCTGACCATTGACCGCGCTTGAAATGGTCTAGAGGCTAAAGTTCTTGAGTCAATTGCACCTTGTAAGCGTGTAAATGTAAGTCTTTATGCATAATGTTCATCAACGACGAGCGTGAAAGGTGCAATCGTTGGGCCCGACGACGGGTTGAGTTGGACGGCTCTTCAATCACACTATCGCGAACAGCAGCAATATTTTCTGCAGTACGAGCTGTATGAGCATGCACTGGTGTTTTCACATCTCCTACAGACCCGGTTTGCTCAAACTTTTGCACAATTTTTCCGATTGTACGCACATTTGGACGATTAAATTGAACGAAAAAATCACGAAGTGCGCGATATGTATTTTGATTTGAACACCCCTTTTCATAATAAACCTGAATAACTGTAACGCGTTGTTTGATTGTGTATCTTTTTATGGTTCAAATTGATATAGTCTGTAATTGGAAAAATAGTGAATGAAATGCAGAAAAAAACTTTACGTTGAGGTGTGGTTCACATTCACCATCGGCCCTTGAAATTTAATCACCCTTAATAAATATTTTTTGTTGCAGCTACACTTTATCGACATACTAAGTAAACTTTTTACTGCTCCCTACTCATTTTTCAACTCACTCACTCACAAACTGTGCTAGGCATGAAGAAATATAATAACTCTTTTGCTTTGCATGCTTCGAATGCTTAAGTAATTAAATTAAGCTTACCTATTGACCGCCAATTATAAACTAAACGCCGCGAAGTATGCTACAAACAAAATGTAGCCACAATAAATTCTTCATAACACTTTCTTACTTATTACCTGCTAAAGGTATTAAATAACGCAAAACAGTATGCAACGGTTTAGGGTGAGTCGATAATGCACTACAAATAATTTATGTTAGTATTTAGTGGTGAGTAAAAGGGGAGAACATTTGGTTTTTTTTTTGTTTTGTTGAGGTAGTCAATTAACGAGAGAATGGTCAAGGTTGTTTCGGAAGATGTTGTTGTTGTACTAGCGAATCATCGTTTTTATATAAAAAGGTACGTACATATGTAGATATGTATATGGCCAGCAATCTTCTGTTGGCATGCACATATAATATATGGGCATTCCGTTACAAAACGAGAGCAGCTCAACATTTTGAACCGTTTTGACTATTTTTGTGTTTTTTTTCGTTTTCTTGTGTGAATTTTAATTGTTTGAAGCTGAAAACTGAAGCAAAGCTAGTCGGCCTTGAAGTTAATGCCGGTATGATAAAATACATCGCTAGGTCTTCAAGCTCCACATGATATGGCAACCAGGAGGTCAGCCCACACTTTTTCATTAAGAGGAGACTTTAAAATACCTGGGTGTAAACCTTAGCAGCATTGCAGACCCCAAATTGGCGTGAAGGAGAAGTTATTTTGATCACCTGAAATCATCTTAAAAATAAATTACTATCGAAGTGGTGTAAGCTGCAAATCCACAGGACGCTAATAAGACCAGTAGCAACATATCGAGGGCGCTAAGATAAAGGACTACCTTCTGCGCCTTGAGCGTAAAATCCTAAGAAGGATATTTGGACCAGTAAGTGAAGCTGATGGATCTTACAGAATAAGGTGCAATGACAAGATCGAACAGCTGATGTCAGGTCAAAACGTTGTGCGCTTCGCTAAAGCTGAACGGCTGAGATGGTTTGGATACCTACTCGGGATGGACGACAACAAAATTACGAAAAAGACCTTCAACTCCATTGTTCTTCTTCTTGATTGGCGCCGTAATCTCTTACGCAATTTTTGCCGAGTTTAACAAAGCAAGGATCAGGATAAAATTCAGGTGCCTCAATTTATCAAAAAGCACTATTGGATCATTCTGAGAAAATTCCAGCTTCGTCTTACAAGTACAAATAGTAGCACGCCATCGCAAGGGAATATTTTATAATCAAGTTTAGGTACCCTTGCACCGAATACTGGATAGCCACTTCGAACCAACAAACAAACAACAACAACCCAAACGTTTCTTGTTGTATTTTGTTAGGGAAATCACTATCTTTATCTCAATTATCAAACATTATTTTGACTGCTGAAGTCTTATCTATACCTTTTCATCCCGCCACCGAAGCCGAGTGCATTTGTGCTTGACAGCCATTGTGACGGTCCGTGATTACAGTCCACTTGTGGACAAGAAATAACAAACGAACGTTTTTTTTACCTTAAAAAAGCTGATTTGAAAAAAAAAGAAATATATAATTTGCGCATACAAGTGCTTGGCCGAGCTCCTCGTCCTATTTGTAGCGTGAGGCTCGATGTTGTTCCACAAATGGAGGGACCTACAGTTTAAGGCCGATTCTGAACGGCAAATGGTTCTTTTTTTTTAATTTTTTATGCGGAACTTTTTCATGGCAGAAATACACCCGGAGATTTGCCATTGTCTGCCAAGGAGCAATCGCATAGACATTACTTTTCTCGTAGTCCCACAGAAAGAAGTCCAATGGGCGACCATTTGAACTCGCCATTCATGCGATAAAGCGTTCCAGGAGCATCTTTCGCAATAGAGTCATTGTTTCATCCTCTATGTGGCAAGTGGTACAGTTTAGATGGAGTGTCAAAGTCTCTATATCACACTAATATTCCTCTTTTAGTTACCAAACCTTTATCATGACATTAAATTTGTTTCATTAATTGATATTAATTATATTTTGGCCAAAAAAATGGTCACGCCACACTAAATGCTATGCTTGATAACATTTTGTGTTTATTTTCATTGAACACACAAACAACCGAAGTTGCCGAGAGTGAAGTGGCTCTTATAGATGAAAGAAAGCTTTTAGCATTGATTCATGCAAATCTAATTGTTGACAGCTCAATAATTTTATCAAAATTGAAATTTTATTTATTTATGCTTAACTATTATCCAAATCCGGCGCGGAATTATGTGGTTAAAACCCAAACAAATTGAGGTTTGATAATTTTGTCGCATATCTCTGAAGGTTACATGAACCCTTAACATCCAATTCACTTTTTACACGGTCTTTTTTAACCCGTCTCGGAAATAACACGGTTCACTAATAAATATTTTTAATCGAAATTTTCGTTCTTCTACGAATCTCATAACGAAACATGTTTTTCTAAACAAAACATAGGTTAAGTTAAAAGTACGCTCACATATGCATTAATTAGCAATAAATCCACAAAATTAATCTACCCGTTTACAATTCACAGCTTACCTGCAAAATTGACAATCAGCTATCAAGACTGCTTAGAAATTATTTTGGTGGAACATTTGGAGTTTAGTTTAGTACAAATTTTCAAATCAGTAAATTTAGAAGTTTTCTCAGAAAAAATTCTGGAAAATTCGCTTTATTTCGGCCTTCAAACTGAAAGAGGAATCATATCGTCACAATACCGGTTAGATGCTTTTCAAAACGTTTTTGAAACGATGACTGAATTGAAGTTGCAGTAAGAGCATCCCATGCACTAGCTAAAAAGCATTTTGCATTTTTCAGCTCAATGTTTCGCATTGACTCATCAACAATTTCTCCAGAAGGAACAATGTCACTTAAGAGAAGTTTTTTTCAGTTCCCTTTAGTAAGCCTTGGTTTAGTAAGCTTTTTTTTTTTTTTTTTTTTTTTTTTTTTTTTCAGTTCCCTTTAGTAAGCCTTACCTCATCATGTTGGTCTCCTTGACGCGGAGATGAGGCTTAAGTGGTGGTCTGACCCCCGATAGCATGGGGGCTAAACCAACACGAACTAAGAGGGAAGCTCCACATGGGGATTGGCTAGCCATCCACTCGCTTTACGGCGTACTTGGTGGCCACCCAATCACCATGTGAAGATCACCGTACCGACGAAGATCCCTTTGTCATCCCCAAACCCCCTACATCCCGTTATTTCCTCTCCTAGCCCACCCCCTAATCCAGGGTGTTATGCGACACCGTGCCCATTGGATGGTTTGCAGCCAGGGGGTTCATCAGACCGGCTGTATTTCAACGGCGCCTTCCTAACACCGGGCCGCCTTAGGAAGTAACTGTGGCCTTACCACGGCATGGGGCGCTGCCGTGGTGGACCGTGTTGAATTCCCCATTATAAAAATAGACCACTGCGCTCGCCTCGTCGAGCAGGTGGTCGTACGAAAAATATGAACGTAAACAAAAATTTAAGCAACAAAACTTCCATTGTAGCGGGAGCAGGCTACAGTGGTCGTAACTCTACTGCCAAACATACACATAACGCTCTTCAGCGCGGAGGTGCCGTTGTCAACGAAGACTCGGACCACGAAAGCGTTGGGAGCATTAACACAGCTGAGGAAGAGGCTCTTCTGCATTCTCCGGCTGGATCCAATGGTGCTGCTTCGGATAGCAAGATCAGACCAAGGATCAAGCCTGACAAAGAGAAGCTGAAGGCCAAAGCCCGATACAAGGCCGCGGTCAAAGTTTGTGACCGATTTGGCAGCAAGTCCAACCTGACGAAGCAAGAGGAGGAACGGTTGGCTTGGGCCAGAGAGGAGATCAAAAATGGCCGGGCCTTCTACGCAACAAAGCCAATGTTCGCGGCTTCCAATCCAAAATATGCGAACAAAATCGAAGAAGAGCTAGCCATCAAGAGGCAGCGTTCTGCGGATAGTGAGGCCTCAGGGCCATCAAAAAAGCAGAAGCACAGGCACGAGACGGCTAAAAACAATGACGAAAGACCTACGACGTCGAAAGCAGCGGCAGCGGCCAGTGAAATTGCCAAGAGACACCTCATAGTGGCACTCACTGACCGTAGTGACCAGCTGGGGCGAATGTCGCAGGAACGGTGGAAGGTAGTAGAAATGAAGCTACTGGAAACCTTGTTTACAAAAATGGACGCAGAGCCGGACGCACCCATGCCAGCATTCGACGGAGCAGGGTGGTTCAGCGGCGTCAAAATCATAAAATGCAAGGATGACCCCACGCTCACATGACTAAAGGAAGCGGTAAAAACGCTTCACGGCCTGTGGGAGGGGGCATCACTGGAAATTGTGGATCGCAGCTGCATTCCCTCAATACCGAAGGCGAAGGTTTTCATTCCGCGAGTGGTAAAACCGGAATATGCGCTGCGACTACTACAACGACAAAACACGAACGTGCCGACAGACGATTGGAAAGTGTTGGGTGTGGCAAAACCAGCAACTGCTGATGGTGGCCAGGACTACATCATCCAAATCAACAAGCCGGCAGAGGACCTGCTTTACGCGCGATTCGGGAGGATGGCTTGGGGAGTTGGTAGCGTGCACCTTCGCCTCAAAAAGCGCAACCCGACAGATGACAACCACAACACGCTCGCTGCGGAGGAGGTGGAAAAGGATCTCGGTAAAGAAGAGATCCTGGAAGCCTCCCTCAATATACAGGAAGTGGAGAAGGGTGACTTCGAGGTAGTATCCAACCCCGAGAAGGTACTGAGGCCAGATGCTGAAAGTCCTTCAGTTAAACCTCCACAAAAGTAAGAACGCCTCAGCCGAGCTCCTGCTCAACATAGAGCGAGTCGGCTACGATGTGGCTCTACTCCAGGAACGATGGATAGCATCGGGCAACATAGTCTCCGGTCTAAAGTCAAACAACTACAACACGATTTGTAAAAAATAAGGTAAGAACAGTGATATTGGTCAAAAAAAGTATATGTTCTTATATTGATAACAATCTCTCTTCAGACGATCTGACAGTGGTGACGCTGGAGGGCTGCAAGGATGAGACGCTACTCTTTGGGTCCTGCTATATGCCACATGTTGGAGAAGCACCACAGACGGAACTTCGGAAGCTGGTAGAAACAGCTGCCAGAAAGAAGCACGCTCTGGTGCTAGGAACGGACGCAAACGCACATCACACGGTCTGGGGAAGTGCAGATATAAACGACCGAGGTGAGTCACTATTTACCTATATTCTTCAAAGTAGCCTAGAAATAGCTAATAGAGGTGAAGAACCAACGATTTAACACTCTACACAAGCAGGCATGTTATGGTTCAGGAATGGGAAGTGTTGAGTAGGCCCTCATTCTCTGATCACAGATACATAAGCTTTCAGGTCATATTCCGCTCAAAAAACAAGCTTACATCTTTTAGAAATACTAAGAATACGAACTGGGACTTGTATAGGGATATACTATCAAAAGCACCAATGATACCCCGGAAATACAAGTCACACGTCGCACTTGAGAAAGGGGTTGAATTGTTTGCAACTACTCTCGTCAAAGCCTTTAAAAGATCCTGCCCTCCAACACGTAATAAACGCAAGGTGAAGCCTCCCTGGTGGAACAGGGAATTAGGAGCACAAAGGCGTAGAGTACATGAATTCTATAGGTTAGCCAAAGTGGCTGACAATGAGTTCTGTTGGAAAGAGTATTAGGATCTACTAAAAGTATACAAGAAAGAGATACGTAAAGCCAAGAGAGAATCTTGGAAAGACTTCTGTAGCAGTATGGAAGACACTAACGATGTGGCTAGACTCAGGAAACTGCTATCCAAGAATCCGTCTATGCCAAGAACAATACGAAAAATTAACGGGGAGTGGGCTGACAGCTGTGAGGACTCTCTAGAAGACCTAGTCAGTACACATTTTCCAGGGTGTGCGGACATTACAGATCTCGAACCTAGAGGAGATATTGTGCACGAAATCCCGACGAACGTAATTACAACCAACAAAATAGAATGGGCTATACAAAGTTTCGACCCATATAAATCGCCAGAACTGGATGGAATCTTCCCAGCCATGCTCCAAAAGGTAAGCCACCTTGTGGTACCATGGTTAAGAACGATATTCAGGGGATGCTTGAGGTTCAGCTACGTTCCTGTATCGTGGAGAGAAGCGAGGGTTGTGTTTATTCCAAAAGCGGGGAAAAGCAACCCTCTATACTCAAAAGAATACAGGCCCATTAGTTTGACTTCGTTTCTCCTGAAAACGTTAGAGAAGATTCTAGATACATACATTAGAGACACAATTGCGCCGGACGAATTATCCAAAGCGCAGCATGCTTATACTAAAGGCAGATCCACTGAAACTGCACTTCACTCACTTGTACTAAACATAGAAAAGGCGTTAGAATATAAGGAGTATGCTCTAGGAGTATTT
The DNA here is from genome assembly GCA_037575425.1 of Anastrepha fraterculus. Lineage (NCBI taxonomy): Eukaryota > Metazoa > Arthropoda > Insecta > Diptera > Tephritidae > Anastrepha > Anastrepha fraterculus. Next base: position 331,654 of record JAYXIM010039776.1, read on the forward strand.
CTAGATATATCAGGGGCCTTTAACAACGTGACAAAAGATGCTATTTTAAATAGCATAGAGTCACTTAATGTGCAACCCGCGGTTTATCTATGGATAAGGCAGCTATTAGCTAGCAGAAAGATAAGAGCGGAGTGGAACGATGCGACCGCCACCAAATATGCATGCAGAGGTACTCCGCAAGGTGGGGTACTATCGCCGCTATTATGGCTACTAGTAGCAAATGAAATTCTTAAGAAACTTGACAGAGGGGCACCTAAACTAGTGGCATATGCCGATGACATAGCTATAGTAGTTACAGGAAAGTACCTGGACACCATCAGTAATGTGATGAACAGCACTCTCAAAACGATACATCAATGGGCATCTCACGCAGGGCTAGGGATAAACGCGGGAAAAACGGACATGGTACTTTTTACCAGGAAGTACAAAGTTCCGGCGTGGAACCTCCCGAAGCTAGGCAACAACGAATTACATCTCAAAGATTATGCAAGGTACCTCGGAGTAATATTGGACAGCAAATTGCTGTGGAAACACAACGTTGAGGAGAGGGTGAAAAAGGCCAGTAATGCGTTGTACGCATGTAAAAGAATGCTGGGCGTTACTTGGGGTCTATCACCCTCCCTGATGCATTGGTGCTACACAGCAGTAGTCAGACCGATATTGATGTACGGAACCTTAGTATGGTGGACTGCGACAAAAAAACTGGCATACTTAATGCCGCTGGAAAGGATTCAACGACTCGCTGCTCTGTGCATAACAGGAGCGATGAAGACCACTCCAACGGCGGCGCTGGAAATGATACTCAGCATGCCACCTATTGACCTCATGGCAGAAAACCTGGCAGCGAGATCCGCGAGGAGGCTAGTGGCTGCGGGGGTATTCAACTACAGAACCTTCGGTCACAGCTCAATAGGAAAGTGGAGCTCAGGTGGCACAGACTACATGACTCCGTACTTTAATTGGGAGAGAAGGTTCCGCACTACAATTGAAGAGGAGGGATGGCACAAAGGCATGAATCCTGGCCATAGAACCTTTCATATCTATACAGACGGCTCGAAAACTCCAGACGGAGTGGGAGCGGGTATCTACTGCTCAAAACGAGGAATAAGGCAGTCTATCAAGCTGCCAGACCACAGCAGTATTTTCCAAGCGGAAGTTTTTGCTGTGGGGAAGGCCGCGGAGCTAGCCTACACTAGAACAAGAAAGAACTCAACAATTAATATATACGTGGATAGTCAAGCAGCAATAAGAGCAATAAGCTCATATTGTATCAAGTCCAAAAATGTTCGACGGAGCAGGGAGGCCATAGAAAGGCTAGCCGGAAACAATAGGCTGCATATCTACTGGGTACCTGGTCACAAAGGCATTATGGGGAACGAAATAGTAGATGAGATAGCAAAAAGTGCTATTAGACTACCTTTTGAGCAAGAGAATGACACACCAAAACCGCTAAATACTACTTATACACAATGAAATGGACGACTACATGAAAAGGCGAGTGGGAGATAGGATAGATGCAAAACAGCAAAAGCAAACACTAACGACAAAAAAGTGACTCAATTCGTACTTACGCTCTGGCGAAAGGACTGCAGAACTATTATAAGTATGCTAACAGGTCACAATCTATTGGCTGCACATGCGTACAAGATAGGGATTGCTAACACGGACAAATGCAGAAAATGCAGACGTCTCAAAAGCGGAGCTCCCAGACCTACTTAGATTCACCAAAAGCGCTGACATCCTATATGATGTCTACTTTAGGGATTCATAGAAGTCGGTCTCCATCTGGTATCGCTAGGGACCAAAAGGTCTATGCGTGGCTTATTGCCAACCAGGCTAACCTAACCTAACCTTAGTAAGCCTTATAACGTTTTGATTCATATATATTAGAGTTGTACAATTTGACACATTACCGATATTTGGCCATCGCAGTTATATACAGTTAGAATTTTCAAACAATCGGTCTTGTTTTTATTTTATTTTCTTAATATACAGGGTGAGCGATTTGAAGTATTACTTATTCAAAGCACCATAACTTTTTTGTGTGAACTAGGCTTTTCATTCGTTTTCTAGCTAATGGTGTTCACACACACACGCAAACGCACGCCCGTGTCCCATTAAGTAAAAATTGTCTCTTGCATACATACCTGGGTTGAAAATTTATTTCGAAAAATGGCACTCCCTTCATGGGACTCGAAGTTCTTTTATAATATGCTTTTGTTCTATCAGGGCCATCTGCGGCAGTCAATGGAGTCTTCGCGGCAAATAAAAGTATTTGCACGACCGTAAAACACCACTCACATATCGAAACGCTAAAGTCTTTTCTGTTCATCAAACATAATTTGGAGCAAAGCCGAGGTCGAAGTCGAGATCGAAGTCGTAAAAGGTCTACGACTACTTGAAAGAAAAATCAGATTTGTTGAAGAAAATTTCAATGCTGCTGCAGCATCGTGGAGCGCTGCAACACCGACTATTTTTGACAAAGAAATCTCGATTCAGCTTTCGTCAGCCTTGTAGAAATTACTACAAATTTCACATATTCATTCATTGCCAAAATATTAAATACATAATATTTTTGGTGTGCAGTTTTGCCTACTTTCCTCTAATTTTTCAATTTAAACCTTTGCACGAAATTACTTAAACAATTTTTTGGTTGATTTTTAACCACTTCAAACTTCCCTTCTTTATTTATTTGATAAAATTTATGCAATTTTCAACGGTTAAATTCATCAAGTGGGTGTTCACTATAGATAACTTAAATCTTTCAATTTGATCTCGCACGTGAACTAATCTAAATTTTCTTATCTAACCAACGCGCAATGACAAATTTTTATATAAAAACCCCAGGCTATTTCGAATTTGATGTGTTTGTTTTCGATACCTTGAGCAATGAAGACTTTCTATTTGTTGGCAATTTTTGCCTTAGCAGGTAGCTCTTAACTATTATATAATAATAAAAGTATTATTTAGCTCTAACAACAAAACGCAATTTCTTACTTAGCCACAGTTTCGGCCTTCCCAGTGGAAGAGGGTCGTGAAAATGGCGAAAATGGCTGGTATATTCCGCAAGTCGATGGCTCTTTCGTCTGGATGTCCACTGAAGAGGGTGAAGCACTGCTCGACGCAATGGAGCAGGACGAAGGCGTGGAGGATCCTACGTACCTTACTCTTGTACCCGTCTCCTATTACTTGTACACCAGCAAAAATCCCACTACCGCACAGAAAATTTCCGCTACCAATACATCGATTTCGGAATCGAACTTCGATGCTAGCAACCCTACCAAGTATTTGCATTCATAAAAGACTTCAAAGTATCTTATTTTTATAAACATTAACTTTACACATTGAAACATTGCTTTCAGAATTTTGATTCACGGTTGGTTGCAAACTTACAAAGCCAAAATGAATACTGAAATTCGCGATGCTTGGCTGAGCCGTGGAGATTATAACATCATCGTCGTAAATTGGGCACGCGCTCTGCTGATTGATTACGTCTCTGCTGTCGTGGCTGTTAAACCCACTGGCGTGAAGGTGGCCAGTTTTATTAATTATTTAGTGCAAAACCACAGTCTCTCCTTGGACACAACCGAAGTAATCGGACACAGTTTGGGTGCTCAAATTGCCGGTTACACTGGTAAGAATACCGATGATAAGCTTCATGCTATTGTCGGTTTGGATCCCGCTCTACCACTCTTCAGCTACAGCAAACCCGCCAAGCGTTTGAATAGTGATGATGCCGAGTATGTTGAGTCTATTCAGACAGATGGTGGTCAATTGGGCTTCTTGAAACCCATTGGTAAAGGTGCTTTCTACCCGAACGGTGGTAAGAAGCAACCTGGTTGTGGCTTGGATTTAACTGGCGCTTGCAGTCATGCTCGCTCTTGGGCCTATTACGCTGAGGCTGTGAAAGAGAATAATTTCCCCAGCATGCGTTGCGGTACCTACACAGAGGCTGTGGCGAAAGAGTGCGGCACCTCCTACAGTAGTGCGAAAATGGGCGCCGTAACTAATGCCTATATGGTGACTGGAGATTACTATGTACCCGTACACAGCACTGCACCATACGGTTATGGATCTTAAATGGGTTACACTTTCCAAAAAAACGCGCATAGATAAATTTTTTAAAGAAAAAGCTTTGCTAGTAATTCAAAAAGTGATAATAAAAATAATTTCAAATAAATATAAAATGCGCCTACATCTTTATACTCGTATATAAAAGTGTAATTTATAGTGCCAGTGGTGAGTGACTACCATTCGGAACTGCCGGGTTTGAGTCTCTGTGTATGAAACATCAAATAATAGAAAAAGTGGTTTCTAATAGCGGTCGCCCACCGGCAGGCAAGGGCAAACCTCCGAGTGTATTTCTGCCTTGGAAAAGCTATGAAAAAGCTTGTAAAATTGTAGGGTTTGATTGAAAAGTAATGAGCCTTATTTTTTAAGCAGTTTTATTAAACCTTTCGGCTTATACAACTAATATTCCTCAAAATAGGACCCTTGAGCGTCAATACACCGCTGGTGGCGGCCCTTCCACTGCAGGAAACATTTTTTAAACTCATCCGCCGGAATCGCGTTCAATTCGGCTGTCACAGTTTTTTGGATCGCCTCGATGGAGTCAAAACGTCTCCCCTTCAGCTTTCTTTTCAGGCGCAGGAACAAGAAGAAGTCCGGAGGGGACAGGTGATACAATTGTCTAAAGCATTATCCTGTTCGTCACTTTACAATATTTCACGACTCTTTTCCACACGCAATTGCTTTTGTTCATCAGTCAAATCCTTTGGAACCAATTTGGCACACACTTTGCGCATTGCAAGTTTTCCGGTCACAATTTCCCGCACATTGTAATAAGTTAAATTTAACTCTTCACTGATCTCACGTAGACTAGCACGACGGTCAATGTTCAAAAATTCACGAACCCGGTTCACATCTTCGTCTGTTTGCGTCGTCGAAGGCCTTCCAGATCGGTGTTCGTCTTCGTCGTCCTCCCGGCCTTCCTTGAACGACTTGTGCCAACGTTTTACCTGGGCACTGGACAGAGATTGGTCCCCGTAAGCCTCCTTGAGTAGCCCAATGGTTTCGGTACTCGTCTTGTTTAGTTGTACGCAAAATTTGATCGAGTAACGTTGCTCCAACGGTCGCTGCATTTTCGCCACTGCAAAATCCTAACACACTTTTAAAACACCTTTCACGCGCGGAGCGATGTTGACTGCACCGCTGTTGCCAGCGAACTGGGACCGGTTTCTAGTGGAAGGCGAAGGTCCAACGATCATTTCCCCCCACCAGCCGATACGGTTGATCGCTTGGCAGACGCTACGCGCGGGAAGGTTCATTTCTTTTCAATCAAACCCTGTATAAGTATGTACGTGTATTTTTTTGACCAATTTCGATGAAATAAGCTGCTGTGTATTTGAGTAGTTGAGATTCACAATGGGCATTTTTCGACCAATTTTGTTCAATAATCCTTGCGAATGCAATTTTCGACCGATTTTAATATTTTTTTTTATTAATGCTCGTAAGTGATTTTGGAAGAGATTTTTGTGGCCGGAATTTCAATTTTTTTTTATTAAATCAAAACACACCATTGAATGGGGGTACTTTTAGAAAAAATTCGGAACAACTTTGAAAACCAAAAATTATATGTATTCAAATTCGAGTTGGCATTTTTTATTGCAGTTGTAATCAGCAACAACAACAACAATTAACGGTAATACTCGTACATCAGGGCAAGGACGAAAATTTACAACCAATCTTATGGGGTGAAATCATCCGCTAACTACCTAAAAACATGAAAAATACATTTTTTTCATGGAAACGAATATTCGCGGGAAAAATTTCTAAAAATTTATATACACTTAATTCATTTTTTATACTATAGATACGTTTCCAAAAAATTCATGCAAAAAGAGAATTAGGATAAAAGAATATTAAAAAATTCAGCCCTTAAAATTTGCTTCCAAACATTGCTTGTCAACCATTCGAGCGCCTGTTTGGCCGTATTCCAAGCGACGTGAATGGTCTGCCGGCAATATTCTTTGTGTCAATTGCACTTTACATGGAAACATGTTTAAATCATCCTTTCAAATGCGCCGCATTGTGGTTTCACTGACGATATTACACTGTTGGCTCCTGAGCAACGCTCTCCCTCACTGTCTCAACCAGTTCATTGGAACGTCTTGGTCGTGCTCAAAAAAGTTCGACACCAACCCACGAATAGTATTGTCAGACGGTGCCTGTTTGCCGGGATACTTCTTGCGAAATGCGTGTTGAGTTAGAACAATAGAACGACTATTTTCGCTGTATAGCGGTACTATTTTAGCGCGTCGGTTCGGTGTAAGGCGATCCATGGCTGAAGTTGTACTGATTTGGCGTATCGAAAACATGTATGTTGAAGCCGATCGGTTGGTAAATGACAAAGTTATTCACCGTTTACACACCGACATAAAATATACCGCACCCTGTACGTTTTTTGAGGTTGATGAGTCCTAATTCGTTGTCCATTTGCCCTTCTGAGGCCAAATTGAAGGCCAGCTCAATGGGTTTTAGAATATTTCTCTTTTATTTTTGACAAAATGTAACGAGCAGGAAATAATAAGCGTATCAAATGCGAGATATTTAGTAATATTTATTCCAAACATAAGTATTTTCAAATAAGGCTGCCACGTATCTCAAACGAATTTATAAGTGTATATTTTCCCGTGGTTCCTAGGTGGAACATAGGGCCTCATATAAATATAGGTATATATAATATTTAATAACTTCTGTTAAATATTCATATCAATGAAAAACAGTACTTTTATACCAAGCACAAATATATGTTTTAAAATGAGATTTCCTAAAACCATTATTTTTTAATTTTGTGCCTATCAAACTTTTTTTTAATATTTGGATATTTGTATCAATTGATAGGTATCTAAGAACACTTTATTCCATAAATATGAGTCTTGAAAAAAGTGCCATTTATCTTAAAATTAATTTGATTTTTTTTTAATTATGCAACCACTTACGGACATTCTGAACTCTCAACTAATAGATAAACACCGTTCCGCCTACCCGAACACTAAAGTGTACATTTTGTCAAAAACATATCGGGAATTATTCATTTAATGTGTCAAAATTTTTTCTACTGGAATTTTGGTACAACTATCCTCTAAAGTGACGCAGAGATCGATCGTAGTCTCTCAATTAGATTGTTTTTGGCATTTAATTTACTACGGATAAGGATACATCGAATAAAGAATTTGTTTTAAATTTTGTGTTTTGAACGGGATTTCGTATGCCGAATCGTTGAAAATGTTGCAGAAAGCCTATGGCGAGTGTGCTTTATCAAAAACACGAAAGACACGGGTCTACGAGTGGTATAAGGCTTTTGCAGAGGGCCGAGAAGTCGTGAATTATTTGGTCGCCCATCAACCTCTTCAACGGATGAAAATGTCGACAAAGTCAAGGAAATGGTGCTGGAAAACCACAATTTAAGTTTGAAAGAGTTAGCTCGTAAGCTCAGCGTGCCTCACGAAACAATTTGCAACATTTTTCACCATCAGTTGGGCATGAGACGCGTGGCTGCTCGACTCGTTCAAAGGGAGTTGAATTTCTTTCAAAACATTCTTCGGAAGAAGGTGGCTTAAAACATGCTTGAGTAAGTGAATTCGAACCCAACGTTTATCAAGTGCATCATAACAAATGATGAGAGGTGAGTATGTGAATTTCAAATGCTATCCACATGAGTCGAACCCCAAAAATCTACGTCAAAGTCGGTCAAAAGTGAAAGTCATGCTACTTGTTTTCTCTGATTATTAGAGGTTTGTGCACTTGGAATTCATTCCAGATGTTTCTACGGTAAATAAAGAATATTATTTGGAAGTTATGTGACCTTTGAGCGAGAATGTGCCTAGGAAACACCCCAATTTGTGAACAGAAAACTCATGGACCTTGCACCATGATAATACACCGTCTCACAAGGCTGATATTGAAAACACTTTTTTTACCAAAAACTCGAAAAATTTCATCGAACAACCGTCGTATTCACCGGATTTAGCTCTCTGTGACTGTTTTCTTTTCCCAGAAGTTAAATTGTCACCCTGCGGATGCCGCTTTGCCGTCGATAGAGGCCATTAAGGAGAATTCGCTGAAGGAGCTGAAGAAGAGCCCTTCAAACGCGTTTAAAATGTGCTTTGATGACTGGACAAATCATTGGTATTTGGCGTTGGTGTATTGCTTCGAATAGAGCCTATTTTGAAACCGACAAAATAAATTTTGATGATTAAATAATTATTTTGCGTTTTATTGCACAATTCCCGGTACTTTTTTGACAGAATGTATTTCAAGCGAAAGTCACTGCTATTAAGGAAGGGCTTACAGTCATAAATACGAGTGTATTATTCACCAGAAATGTCGACATTTATTCAGGCAGCAATAAAAGCACTAGAGTTCAAAACGAACTTGGCGAAAACAGCCATAGAATGTTATAAACTCCTAAACGACTTGTGGCAGTATTTCAATGTAGACCTCATATGGGTGCCAAGAATAGAAATGCAAAGCTTATTAAGTATTGGTCATTATCACTAGTAGAATTGTGTAGAGAGTGCATCTCAGAGACCTCTTTCACACACTCTTCCTTGCCGATTTTAGCGTTAAAGTCGCCCAGTAATATTAACGTACTGGAGCCAGCGATTTTATTGCACTCTTTAGAAAGCAAATCGTAAAAGCCATCTTTTTCTTCATTTTTTGCAGCTTCAGTTGGAGCGTATATTGAAAATATTGTCACCGCTTGAAATTTGCTTTTCAATTTAAGGATACTTAGTCTATCACTTACGGGCGGAAAGAAAATCAGAGTCTTTCTTATTTTCTTGGTGACATAAAAACCAACTCCCTTTGCGCCGTTTTTTTCGCTCCCGCTAAAAAAAACCGAATAGTCTCGCTTTTGCGAAATTTTTCCATCGAATTTTCAGAAAAGGTACCACATCAAAACTGTATCGCATTATTTCGTCAGCAATTTCCGCCATTTTTCAGGTTCCAACATAGTGAGTACATTCCATGAACCGAATTTTACATCGTTGTCCTTTAAACGTTGCGTGGGTCGTCTATAGATGGGGTTGTACTTTATCCGATGCTTTTGTGAAGGTGTCATAACTTATTGGTTTTTACGTGAAATAGGGGTGTCAGCCCTAAGTCCAGCAAGTTGTGTCAGCAGTTTGCGGCAGGAATTTTTACCTGCGCAGGGCGACAGCATTTGCTCAGCGCCAGGGTGTTAGGGTTATCCCTTACTCGGCCGACATTGCCACGTTGGCGATAACAGGGGGCACCAAATCTAAAAGACAGTGGATGAGGTTGTCATTTGAAGAGGCAAGGCTATAGATTTCGCATCACTTTCCCTTTTTAGTATGAAGAAGAATTGAAGATATCATTTTAGGTAAAAGAAATCCATTATTTTTACCTAAAATTCTTGCGCAAATAGCTTAAATCTGTTTTGTGATCGATCTTTAGATTCTCGGCGATGCTACGACAACTAACAGGCCGGTGAACTTCCATTATTTCTGTGATTTTATCGACATTTTTGACGACGGGTCTGACTGAGCGAGGTGCGTCTTTAACATTCAAAATGTCTGAACGGAATCGACGAAACCAAAATGGCACGTAATCAACTGTTACCATATCGGCTCCATAAACACCATTCACAATTTCAGCGGCCTTGCTTGCATTTTTGCCTTTATCAAAGAAGGAAAAACTTTAAAGTGTGCCAAATTTTCTCTTTGCTGACTTCGAATGTAAACACCCTGTAACTCACGACTGCATGGAACAAATAAAAAATATTAAGCGAATTTTTTTAGTGAAATCTCACCTTGACAACACCTAGCATAAACTTTAACCAGCTACCCAGAAATAATGGATTTCATATCATTTGGCCGAAATTCTACTGTGCATTTTGATGTTTTGCTATAAATTATTTGAAGAGGCATAAGAAATTTAACAAATACCCATGTAAAACTGAAGCTGGACTAGCGCTCTAGCGGAATTCCCCAACCAGTGATGTATTTAAACTGCACGGAAACATTTAAATAAAAAATCTTTGCATTTGAATAGACACTTATCTGTCAATTTATCAAAAAATAGCACATAATTTGAAATTCACTTACAAATTATTTACATCAAAACATTTAAATCTTAATAGCATTGCCGCATTTAAGTAAACGCGTCGACATGCTTTACATAGAGGAGCCCATAAAAATGATTGAAGACGGCAATAAAAGGCAACGCAAAAAGGACAAATATATTTGCACACTTTTTGAAGCCATAAATGCAACAAAATGGAAAAATTACGTGCCACGCAGCGAGTAGGGTACTTTCTTGAAAGGACTTTGCACTTTTCACCTTCGTTTAAAGCACTCTTTTAATTTTACTCTGCTCTTCCTTTTGGTGTGCCTGTCATTTTCCTTGACACCTATGGATCTGTATGTAAATGATGCGTAAGTGAGGTGGAGCGCGTGACACGAAAGGTAACGAAATATTCAGTAAATTGCAAGGACCAAAAACCGAACTGCTTGCATTGAAGAAAGTGCGTAAGAAAATTGAATCGCCTGCAGGCAAATGCCACGAAGAGTTTGGTCGCTTTTATTATGAGCAAAGCATACGCGTAAACGCCCGGTCGTGCTGCCTCATGTAATTTACGCCTACGCAGAGCGAACACTTTTCGTGCAAGTATCGGTGTTTCACATTATTATAAAACAAAATTTATATCATTATAAGCAATGCAATTTAATAAATTTTTTTGGGCAATCGAATTATCTTCGAAGGCCCAAAATCCTTAAAAGCAAGCTGTTGCCGCATTTTTTGTTTCTATTTTCTTCCTCAATAAACACAAATAAACTAAATTATAAGTCCACGGCTTCACTTAAGCTGACCAATAATCGGAGCCTGCTGCTGCTCCATTTAAATTGTATGGCCACAAGTAAAGAAATGGCCACACAAATGTTTACGTAGTCAAGTATAATTTCGTATTTTTACAAATATTTGTGTTTTTTGTTATAATTTTTTTTTTATAGAATATTATTGCAAGTAATTCAATTTAATCAGTTTTTTAGGTGCTCAAATTAGCCTCAAAGCCCCAAAACTCTCACATGCAAGCTGTTACTTTACATCTTTATATATATACATATATATATATTAGGTCAGTCCATAAGTTCGTGCGTATTTTCACTTTTGTTCGATCTTTGCATGAAAAAAAAACGGAAGGAGTATAATAAATAACAGAACTTTTTATTTAATTCATGGAACACGTAAAGCTATCTATTAAACTTTGATTATATTGAAAAGGTACAAGAGTCAGCTTTCAACCGCAGCCAACTTCATTCAAATCGTTTGACAAGTTAAAAAGTTACGCGCCTTTTATTGACAGTATGTTTCGTGCTCGTGTCGTAAAAATACAATGGAGCAAAGAGCAAATATTAAATTCTGTGTTAAACTTGGAAAAACATTTAGTGAGACGTACGAATTGATGCAAAAAGTTAATGGTGATGATTGTTTAGCTCGTTCAAATGTATACAATTGGTTTAAACGATTTAAAAATGGTCGTGAAGATTTGAATGATGATGGAAGACCTGGTCGTCCAGAAGCAAGTAATCGTGCTGAATTGGTGGAAAAAGTCCGCGAAATCATTGCTGTTGACGGGAATTTCACTGTAAGAATGTTGGCTGAAGAATTAAATCCATCTACTGGTACTATTTGGAAAATTTTAACTGACGATTTGGGTAAAAGAAAGGTTTGTGCACGCTTTTTCCACACCAATTAATTGAAGATCAAAAACTCGCTCGTGTAGAGCATTGTAAAGACATCATTTCAACAGCTCAAAACGATCCAGATTTTCTTGATTCGATCATAACTGGTGACGAAACGTGGTGCTTCCAATATGACCCTGAAACTAAGCGTCAATCTGCAGAATGGAAGAGGAAAGGGGAGCCAAAAGCAAAGAGATTGCGTTTTCAGAAGTCAAGAATCAAAACAATGTTGATCACGTTCTACGATTCCAAGGGTATTGTACACAAGGAATTTGTTGCAGAAGGTCAAACTATTAATGGAGAATACTATTTACAATTTTACATCGTTTGTGGTCAAGAATTGTTCGTGTAAGACCTGAATATCCAGAGGGGAACTGCTGTTTTTATTGCATGATAATGCACCACCTCACAAAACCAAAAATGTTCGTGAATTTTAGATGCAAAAACATATTTGTGTCATCGACCACCCTCCGTTTTCTCCTGATCTATTACCATGCGACTATTTTCTATTCCCTAAATTGAAAACTGCCATGAAAGGTGCGTTTTATGATGATATTCCAGCCATTCAAGCAGCTGTGACACAGGTGTCAAAGAACATTCCCTTAGATGATATAAAAAAGTCCATGCAGAAATTGGTTGATCGTTCTGAACGTTGTATCGAGTTAAATGGAGACTATTTTGAATAAAAAATAACTTTCAAACACAGTACAATACGTGTTTTATTCTACATCTGAAAAGTTATGTTATTTATTGAACATACTGTGTATATTATTGATTAATAAATACTTTCAACATCTTTTTTATTAATTTTAAGACCACCTTTGAAAAAACGCATGAACTTATGGACTGACTTGATATTTGTGGTGTGCGTCTTGATGCTGTTGTATAGGTATATACTTTACATCTTTACTTCTCCATAAAAAACAAAAAAAAAAAAAAACGACAGAAAAGAAAAATAACAAATAAAACACACCAGAATGGCTACAAATAAAATCACTTTTCCCCACCAAAATTATATTTTATCTGCTTTGGTAACCAGTAAGAAAAAGAACGAAAAGCAAACAAGGGTAACTTCCTGAGCAACTAAAGACGGCGGAAGTAATCCAAAAAAATGCCACAAAATAAACAGTTTTAATGGGGAAACGAATTTTGTTAGCTCTTTGGCTGCGGAAAATTGCCCAAAGTTGGTGAAGGCCGGCAAAAAAATAAATAATACACAAAATACCTAAATATATTATGGTGATTAGCGGAATTTTTCTTGGTCGCAATCTATTGGATTACACAAAGGAATGAAAGCAAAAGATTGAAAAAGATGAAATGTTGAGGTGTGCTGAATAAAAAAGGCCGATTGTGAGAGAAAGCTTAGTTGGAATGCACAGGGCCTTTCAAGGAAGTTTTTTAAGCAGGGTTTTTTGGCAACAGCTGACATAGTGCGGTGGTTTGTGGAAGAAAATCTTGAGAAAAAAATTGTCAATATATTTTGTTATTTTTATTTATTTATCAATTTTGAAAATTTTCGCTATTTGTGTTCATTAGAGCTCTCAGCGTTGAATAAATAATTTAATAGAAAACCGGCAAAAGACACAAAAATATGACTCACTTTTTTTCTTTTTTTTTTCAGAAATATTCATCATTTCCTGCCCATGCAATTGAACTTATTGCTGCAGCCAGAAAAGTATTGAAAATAATCAAGAAAATCAGCTGGAACTTCATCAACGGATTGTGATGTAAAGATATTTTTTTTTTTTTTTTTTTATTGAAATGTTATAAATTTGTATTTACATTCCATAAAGATTACGCCTAGTATAAAACTAATAAGTAATTTTGATTTCACAATTTGAAGTGTAGCTTAAACAATATTGACAACTAAGTCTTGAGGTTTCTTTCTTTTTAATCTTCTTTTTTCAGTTGCATCATCGCTTAGTACGAAAGCTTCTGCGTTAATGTGTTTTTTAACTGCACAGAGATTGGCTGTGTCTGAGACGGTTTTTAAATTTAAATCCTTGTGCAGATCTTCATTACTTACGTACCAGGGAGCTTTAACGATTCCCCTGATTACTCTATTTTGGAGGCGCTGTATAATGTCGATGTTGGTATTTGCGGGACATCCCCATAATTGAAGACCATAGGTCCACACCGGCTTTAGCACTTGGTTGTAAATGAGGAGTTTATTTTGGGTTGATAGCTCAGAGTTTCTGCCAATTAGCCATTGGAGTTTTTGCGTATTTAGATTCAGCTCAGCAGCTTTCAGATTTTCACGTGCTCTTTCCACTTGAGCTTTACATCTAAAGTCATGCCTAGATACTTTGCACTATTAGCATTTGGCACTATTGCTGACAAAATATGAACTGGTTTATAGATACATTTTTTATTAGTAAATCCACGTGAGCTGATTTGGTTTCATTTAGCTTTATGTTCCAATTTTCAGTCCATGTGACTACTTCGTCAATGGACTTCTGCAGTTTCTGGATGGATTCGTTTTCAGTTGATCCAACAGCTAAGATGCATGTATCGTCAGCGAATGTAGCTACTTTGCACATTTTCGGTACTGGCAGGTCTGCGGTATAGAGTAGGTACAGTACTGGGCCGAGTATGCTGCCTTGTGGTACTCCGGCCAATATTTGTTTTATTTCCGAATACGCCTGCTTTTGCTTTACTCTAAATTACCTATGTATTTGTTATATACGATTCCAAAATGTCAGTGAACTGCAACGGAAGAAGGGCTTTTAATTTACAAAGTAGTCCTTCGTGCCATACTTTATCAAATGCCTGGGCAACGTCAAGGAATATTGCTGAGCAGACTTTATTACTCTCTATTTGTTCGACGGTAGAGTGTTTTTCCCGGAAGCCAAACTGATGTGAGGGTATGATGTTTCTACATGCAATTCTAGATTTTAAGCGTTTGGAGAACAGCTTCTCGAATAGTTTACCCATTACTGGAAGCAGAGCGATTGGCCGGTAAGATATATATAAAGATATGAATAGGTTAGCAATGCTGATGTTATGGATATTGACGGTATGTGGCTTCAACAAGGCGGGACCACATGACTTCTGGCTGGGGCCTTAATTCCAAAGCGCGTTTCATAATCATAAGACACCCCTAATCTTACAAATTATTTTAATTTATAGATATCAGAGGAAAGTAAACATTTCACACATCGATTAAAGTAACAAAAGTTATCTGTTTTATTGCAGAATTTAGAACTTTTTTTAATACATAAAGAAAATTTTCAGCAAAAAACGTATTTCCAGGCGTTACAAAATGATAAGACGGGCCTCTTGTCAGCGGCTTCAAAAAAAAGTGTTTTTTCTCAATTTTTTTCGAGGCGAAACAAGCGACACACTGGAATAATCTTTTGCATTTATTTGAAGGCATGATTGAAGAGTAATAAACAATTTTTTAACATAAATAAAAAAACAAAATGGGGGACATAAGAAGGATCTCGCACATCTTCTCGTTGCGCGCTAGTAAAACGGCGTGTAAGATTGCGGTCGTAGTTTTCACCTGAAACACAAAAGAAAAATATTGTCTTATTCAGAAGGCTTTCCCGCATATAAAAATATGAAAAAATGAGTACACAATTAATTATTGAAAAAAACTGCTTTTTTCACTATTTTTTTTTTCAAAAAAGGTGTTAAATAACATTAAGAAATGATTTTTTTTTGTATTTTGTTCGTTAATTAGTTGCATATTTTAATTTTTTTTATATATATTATCGGTTTGAAACGATAACTTTCGTCGTTTTTTTACACGTAATTTTCAAAAACATGGTTTTGAGAAAACGTTTTTCAAAGTTTTCAGAAGGTAGACAGTATACTCACACGAGGGACGGCACACAGGCCTGTAACTCCGAAATCGCTTTGAATTCCGCTATAAAATATTGAGGGCATATTCTCCTATAATATATCTATCGTTTGCAGTAAAAAAATCGATTTTTTGAAGCCGACTGATAAGAGGGCCCCCTTAAAGTGATCGTTTAACAAAAGCATACTTTTTTCGGATTTTTTTTCTGTCGTCTAGAATATTTTAGTATTCTATGGACGCACCATTTGCTTTAGCGACACCAAATAACCTTTTTCCATCGATTCTGCTAGCTTTTTAAGTAAATTTACATCTAGAGAAGCCTATTCTAACTTAATTGCCGCTTTAAGCTCTTTGGCGTTGTCCAATTGGCGATTTTTGCCGTAAACCCCAAATGTTTTCCATTGGGCTTAGATCCGGAGAAAACGCCTGCCAGTCCATAGTTTCTATGGAACAATCGGTCAAATACTGCCTTGTTTCTCTGCTTACATGGATTCGGGCATTGCCTTGCTGAGAAACGATTATCCTGAATAAAAGGAAGGATAATATTTTTCAAAACGATTTTGTAGTCCCCACTATTCATTCGCGATGATGTAAACTGTATATCAAGAGCTGCCTTCGACGTAAATGCACCCCAAATCATAACAGCACCTCCACCGAAGTCGCGCTTGGAAAATAAGAGGGGACTCTTGCGCAAATATATCCATCGGGTCCATCAAGGTTCCATTTTTTTTTGTATCCGAAAATATAAACTTTTTAACAAATAATATGAAATTGAACAACTTTAAAAATATTCCAAGTATCTCACTGTGTCCCAGTTGCTGTCTAGGTGTTTTTCTGCAAACTGAAGACGCGCCAGCTTGTGCCATGGCAAAAGATGGGATCCTTTTGTTATTTTTGATAATTTTAAATTTGTTTTTGAAACCTTATTTTGCACAACAGCGGCGAAGTTGGCGCAAGACTTAGTCGAGTTAGAAGCTTTTCTTGTTATTGCTCGCTGTTCTCGACTTGATAGTGATCATTTTCTTGCAACGGGCTTCAAAATGTTGTAATTCTCAGAACTCCGTAAAGAATTGCGGATAAAACAATGACTTCTGCCTGTTTTTCTTTTGCAATTTATTGGATTGACAAGCCTTAATCCTTGTAGGCCAACATTTTTCCACGCTCCTTTTGTGATAATATTGAATCCCTCGGCATTTTATTGAATAAAATTATAATTAAAGTACTCCAAAACAACAATCAACACCTTCTATCTCTTCAGAAGCTTATTTTCGACTAGTGTCTTATCATTATGAAACTCCGAAAAGACTAGCAAAAGCGCAGCTTTTTGGAAAAAAGATAATGGTTCTACAAAATAGAGTGAGCTTTCGCAACAAAAACCATCGATGGAAGTCTTAAGTCTATAACTGTTAAAATGACGGCAAATAAAAGCTACTCCGGAAAGAAAAAGCGTGCTTATGACAGTTCAAAAATTGCATACTAAAGGTGTCTTATGAATATGAACCGTACCCTAGTACCTCTTACAAGCAGTTTGCTGCAAGCTCTTTTTGGGAATGGTCTCTTTTGTAATGGCCTAGATTTAAGTCTCAAATTCAGATGGAACAGGACCTGCTGTCACTCTGCTACAACAACAACAGCCCAAACTCTTTTCGTGGCCAAGTTGGAACCTATATTAGGTTGAGGGAAAAATAATTCATGGAACAAACAAAAAACAGCAAAACATTTTTTTAGTGTGAAATGTCATCTTGACAACGAGCATCAACTTTTTTTTTTTCCTAAACTAATATTATTATTATGAGGAGATTTAGCACTCCGACCTCAAACCCTATTTTACCCTATTTATGGATACAAAGTATTTCTCTAAGCCAAACTTTTGCAATAAGTTTTAGTATTTGTCTTTTCTTTAATTTTATTTTCTTCTCTGGTAAAATATGTTCACCCAGTTGTTTGTGCCCTTTACGAATCAGTGCTGGGCACTATGCCAAATGTCACATAAAATGGGATCAAAAGCAAACACACCTCTTAGCGTGGAGGTATAAGAAGAATATAATTTATTTCAGTTACTTAAAAATCTTTAGAGAAAGGAAAACAGCTACAAACAAATTGATTTGTAGAGTAATTTTGGATCGATAAACATAAAAAAGATGCGATTTTTTTTTTTGTTTTTTTCAAAATTCAAAATTCAGAATTTCAGTAATTTTCCCACTCTTTTTGACAAATATAGAAATAATAAAAAATAAGTCAACATTCCAAAAATAAGTTTAATGTGAATTTAATCAAGAAACTCGCACTTAAGTGACCCTGTACATACAGACGGATAGAAAGTTTCTTAAGTACAACAAACTAATGCAAACGGATAAACCTATAAAAGTCCTTCAACTTACAGCAGGAACGATTTTCTATGCCTTCAGACGGCATTTAAAAAGGCCGCAGTTGGTGTAAATTTTGAAGCTGTATTATTCTATTATAATTTTATATATGGAAAAGGTATTTATTTAGGTGCATTTATATTTTATATTTGTCCGCGGTTCTATTCAAATTACGTGGGATGATTTGATTCTCTTGATGTGGTGGGATTGATAGAGGGACTTACAGTCTTATGGGCTCTTCGTGCAGATAATTGTTTCAAATTTAATATTAAAATTAATAATGTGACTGTTCTTGATTTTTCGCTTTCAATAGTTGCTTTTTTAAATACTTTGAATTCTATATTATAGTAGTAATTATATATTATAAGTAATATATCAATAGTTTAATCTAAGGTACTTTTGTACTATAGTCCGTAAGGATAGAAATTCATAGACTCCAATATATAAATACATACATATTGAGTAAGTTTCCGCCCTCGTAAAAGAAGTGTCGCTGCTGATACTATTTCTGTGTTTGCTTTAGTAATGTACTGGTGATTTAAAGGTGTATAAATTATGATTAAAGCACTATGTGCTTATTAAAAAACGAAAACTGTCCTTAAAGCACTATGTGCTTATTAAAAAGAAACCCGGAGGTCTTTGGTTTTAGCGCGATGCGCTCTTCTTTATTTCGAGTCAAAAACGGAACTGAACTTAACTTATAAATTAAAATCTAACTTGTCCCTATTCTTGGCACAATTATTTTTCTGGCAAATACTTTATTGTTGTTGTTGGTCTGAAATTCCAATGTTGTTGTTGTTGTTTGCATAGCTAGCTGAATATGGAGTTGTTGTTGCAGTCTGCACTTGTCGGTAAGTATGAATATGATCCCTACCGCTGCAGTTGTGCGAATTTAACTCGTGGGACCATGAAAAGTTTAGCTTTCCCACGCTAATGCAAAGTAGCTAAGTCTGCACATAGTATTCATACGTCACTCATGGGAGTCATGTGTTAACTTATATGTGGGGTCTCGATCGCAGTAGTTGACGTTCGTTTGAAGCGTAAAGATGTCTGCGTTCGTCCCGAAAAAAAACAGCATTTGCGTGAAGTCATGCTTCATTATCACCTTTTGAAGAAAGTGCAGCTGAAATGTGTCGTATAATGATCAATATTTACGGCAATCACACTCCATCAAATACAACTTGTAAAGAGTGGTTTCGACGCTTTCAAAGTGACAATTTCGACGTGAGTGACAAAGATCGCGAAAGGGCACCGGAAAAGTTCGAAGATGCTCAACTACAACAATTATTGGATGAAGACGCATGACGAACCCTTGATGATTTGCCTAAAGAGTTTGATGTTGACAGCTCAACCGTCGGTAAACGTTTGCATGCGATGGCAGTGGTCCAGAAAGCAGGAAACTGGGTGGCATCAATGGAAGGATCAAATGAAGGAGAGTGATATCGAGAGACGTCTGGTGACGTGTGAGATGCTTCTTGAACGGCAGAAAGCGTCGAAAGAGTTGGAGCCTGCCATGAGAACCAGGTCCATCGCCAGCGAAAAAATATATTCATGCTTCAAAGGTTATGTTGTCAGAACTTTTTGTCCGTTGTCCGGAACTTTTTGACAAAGACATTTGATGCAGCGCCAAGGTCAGAAGAATTTTCAAGTATAACATTATCTCCAGCGCCTGAGTCAATTTCGAAAGCATATGAGAAGCCGCACGAATCGCATATAGAGTAAAGTTTCGTTCCTCATTTAAGAAGTTTAGCTAGCATACATTTGGATATCGATAAACTGACGTGAAAAATATGCTCCGAATAAATTTTTGAAGTTCAGCTCCATTTGTTACGAACCGCGCTTCGACACCTTTTTGACGCGCATGCCAATTCATTTGCTCGGCCAAGGACCCGTTCATTTAGGAGCTCATCTCTCAAGAAATATTTGAAGAAAAGGCGTCTTCAATACTTTGAATTCTGTTGCCATTTCTCTGTGACCCTCATTCGCATGGAGAAGTAAATGCTTCTTCTTCTAAGTAATTGATTTGAGATCGGGTGAATTATTTGTTAATTCATTTGAATTACTAACAAAAACGCTACTCGTTGGAACAGCAGCTCTGCCATCCTCAAATCCGCGCTCCGGGCAAGGTTCACTTTGGCGTTTGCTTGATTGCGACCGAAGAGCAACAGAAGCATCGGATGAAGTTGGACCAATTGGATCGAAAGCGGCTACAATTTTTTCCTCCCTCTGATAAACGATGAAAAATTGTGAATGGCTGCAGAGTCTAAGCCTCAGTCATCGAAAGAAGAAACAGTTTAGATATGAATGCTGGTTCTGGGAAGAGTAGGATGATGGAAGAGAAAGTGTTCAACACCATCCACATTTTCTAGTAAGGAATATTAATTTCAGCAGTTAAAAGCGCACTTCCAAAGGTAATTTGAAAGAGTATTTGCTCTTTGACTTGCACAAAGAGAATCGAAAAAAAAGCGAGAACAAAGTATTGTTACACTAAAGCAAAGTGTTTGGCCAAATAAGATAATCCGCAATTTATTTTCACGAGCATTTCGAACATATAATTCCATTCGTACTGTACTTAGTACAAAACTCTCCTTTACTCTAATTTAGTCAGTAAGTAATATTGTAAATATTTAAAGTCAGGCAAATTAACGAAAAAAGTAGAAAAATTCATTCGACTGCACACGACAGCCTGTCAGGCACTACTAGGTTGTGCAATAAGTTTGGCGTTCGAGGGAGGGAGAGAGGGAGTTGCTACTAGTCTAAATTTTTTTGTTACACTCTTCATATGAACGCATGTCACGTTTCATTTCCATCTGTTAATGCATTCTTTCTTTACAAGCCATTTAGTATCGACATGTCACAGATCTTCTACAATGCAAAAAAATGAAGTATCGTACAGTGATTGAATTTTTATTTTTGGAAGGTTCAAAAGTAAAAGAAACTTATGAGCGAATGTTGAAAGTGTATAAGGACTTACCACCATCAATTAGTACAGTAGAAAGATGGGTTGCTGAGCTTAAGCTTAGTCGTACAAGCCCTGAACGCGATGCACGTCAAGGACGTCCAAAAACAGCAACAACACGGGAAATCGTAAAAAAAATACCAGAATTCGTACTATAGGCATCTCACTGGGCAGTGTTGGCATGCGCCAACAATGGAACAGAAACGCATTCGAGTGCCACTTTCTCAGCAATATTCAAAGCATTTTCGAAAAGATAAAGTGGATTTTGTGTATCGTTTTATCACTGTGGTTCAGATTTAGGTCTTTCACTATGATCCCGAATCAAAACAATAGCCTAAAAAGTGGTGTGAACCTGGTTCTTCGACTTTGAAACGAGTTGTGACGAGAAAGCGGAAAGAAGGTGTCAGTATTTTGGGATGCGAAAGAAATTTTATTTGTGGACTACTTGCAAGCTGGTAAAACAATAAATTCTGAATATTATTCTAACCTTTTAGACCAGCTGTAGGAAAAACTTCGTGCCAAAAACCCAGCTTGCAAAAGAAAAAAATTATTTTTAATCAGGGCAATGCACCGCGTGACGATGCCTAAAATCCATAAATTAAAGTTAGAATTGTTGGATCATGCATCGTATTCATCAGATTTGGCTCTTAGCTACTTCTATCTGTTTCTAGACCTAAAAAATGCATGCGTAGAAAGCTTTTTCCACCAAATGATGATATCAGAATAGCTGTGGGAACATACTTTGCAGCTCTTCCAGATTCTTACTACAGCGAAGATTTGTTTTTCTTATCGAACCACAAAACTTCTTGAACAACCTAGTAATATTGTTGACTATTGCCCATAATTGCTGTGTAAGGCTGCTTATTTGTTTTGCTGCTGCAAATTTCTGCTACTCAGTGTGACAGCTGTCTCATTTTTAAGCCATTACTTTCGCATTTTCAATTATTTTATATAAATACGTTTGTATGCAGAAGTATGTGAAGGTATGTGTGTTTCGTTTCATTACTCATTATCAAACATCTGCCTTCACACGAATTCAATAAGAAAATTCTTCACTAAAATGACTGGCAGAAATTAAAAAAAAAGTCAATAAATTTAGCCGGTATACAAGGAGCAAATACTGCACGCCATATTGATATTTGGCTGCCTTACACTTACATTTTTTTTTTTTCACAATTCTATATATCGTAATTAGCTTTGTGATCGATAGAAGTCAATGCCCAGTGGTATTGTGTATTGCGCAACCAAGTCCCTCCACAGTCGAACTTTTCATTTTTATTTCTGAACCTTTTTCGTTTCTGCTACCATTTAAATGTATATCAACCAAATGCCTCCTTGATTGCAAAATGTTAAGGCCGATAGACTGCCTTACTCTGTATACTACAAATTAGCTTGCGACAGGATGGTGAGTGACCAGTAATGGCGCTCACGTATTTTATGCGCGGATGCTTATTAAAAATTTAAAATATCATTTCAATAATTAAGTGACCTAAGCAACGCTATCGAATTTTTGTAGCCACTTTCAATATCTATTTACGCAATACATCTGCCCTTTGCACGAATATCATACAGCGCCGGTCACGTATACGCCACGGCTCACGCATTAGTGGTAATAAACACAAGCATTGGGAAACATTTTTATGGAGAATTCGAAATTGGGTTTATTACGTGTCAGTTACAGAAAGTTATTTTAATACTTCAAGTGTGAGAAGCATCAAAGCAGCAAGAACTTTAGCGAATAGAAACAATACGTAGACGTTTAGCTGCAAATGACGGGAAAGAAAGCAGCAAACGCGATTGAATTTCGAATTTGAACAAAACAGCAGCAGAAAAACTTACAAAAAGTTACAAATATTATAAGAACTTTTAAGTGTAATTAAGATTGTGGTCACGCGCACCTCTATGTGAATAATAACTTTTTATATAAAGTAAATACAATTTGAATAGGAATGCAAGAACTTGGACTGAGTGAGGAACTGTATTTAGTTTGCATATTATGAGGGGGACATTTCTTTGTGTTTTTTTTTTGTTTGTGCTTAATTAGGTGTAGAAAAGTATAACAAAATAAGTGAAATGATATTTGGGAAAAGAAAATTTCATGAATAAGTTGATTGCTGGTCAATTACTACCCCGGCTTGCTAACCATCCAAATCCTCGGGCGTCAAACCTATCACACCAACCAATGTTCCACGCAAACTTAAAACTTTTATACCTACTGATTTGGCACGAGAATTTAAATGTAGACTTAAAGGTTATTACATGTATTTAATATACCTTCTGCTCAAATATGAACGAGACGTTATCAATAAAACGGTCCGCGGATGACATATGGCAAAAATAAATTTTTTGTTTTTTGGTAGGACTGTTATAAGCTTACATGGCAAATTTCAGCGTGATATGTCACATAGTTTGTTTTCTGTGCTACTGTAAACAAGTCAAGCTCGAGTGTGTTCTTCGAATTCTCTTTTATGACTTCAATTGTCTCAAAATGTTTTCCACGCAGCGAAAACTTGAGCTTGGGAAACAGGAAAAAGTCACATGGAGCCATATCAGGCGAATACGGTGCTTGCGGAACGATATTAACATTATTTTTGTTCAAATAATCGCGAACAAGACGTGATGTGTGAGCTGGTGCATTATCGTGATGCAAGAACCATGACTTGTTGTCCCACAATTCCTTCCTTTTAAGGCGAATGTTCTTGCGCAAACGCTTTAAAACGTCTAAATAATATTCAGCGTTAACCGATTTTGCGATTTGTGCGATTTTCAAGCACAATTTCCTTTACTTTTCCGATGTTTTCGTCGTTTACTGATGTTGCTGGACGACGTTCATGAGGCAAGTTTTCAACCGATGTACGGCCATCTTTGAACAATTTGTACCACTGGAAAAC
The DNA here is from genome assembly GCA_037575425.1 of Anastrepha fraterculus. Lineage (NCBI taxonomy): Eukaryota > Metazoa > Arthropoda > Insecta > Diptera > Tephritidae > Anastrepha > Anastrepha fraterculus. Next base: position 355,443 of record JAYXIM010039776.1, read on the forward strand.
ACGTGCACGCGATGGAGCAGAGTCCCCATAGGTTGTCTGTTGTCGTTGGAATAACAAAATTTCAAACAAATTCTTTGATCAACTTGAATTTCCATCGTTAAATTCGAAAAACACACTCGAGCTTGACTTGTTTACAGTAGCACAGAAAACAAACTATGTGACATATCACGCTGAAATTTGCCATGTAAGCTTATAGCAGTCCTACCAAAAAACAAAAAATGTTTTTTTGCCATATGTCATCCGCGGACCGTTTTATTGATAACGTCTCGTTCATATTTGAGCAGAAGGTATGTCAATAAAAAAATTAAAAATAAAAACTTATGTAAACTTTAGTAAAATAGAAGAATAATAAATAGAAAACTAACAGTATAGAGGGTCAAGAGAAGATTTACAATATTTTATAATTTTTCTATTTTTGTTTTTTTTTTATACAATACACCAAAAGTGCTCTGATTATAAAGGGTTTTTCAATAAGGGCGGGTAGATGTTGAAATGGAATAAAATGGCGTTTGCTGTGTGGCACGTAGCGCCGTCCTGCTGGAACTAGATGTCGTCTAGGTCCATACGGTTCAATATAGGCCATAAGAAATTGGAAGGGCCACCACGTCTACCGAAAAATGGGCGCAATGCGTGCAACGTTTGCGTTAATGAACACTCATTTTGATAATACAGTTTTATCATTTGAACGTGCTGTTCAATCGTGTAACTTGCCATGATGATTTGACATAAACAACTGAATAATAAACAAAAGATTTGACAGATGTCACCAAAACAAAATGTCTGCCACAGGGCGCCAAAATCGAACCGCGCCAATTGAAAAACCCTTTAGTTGCATGAAAAAGATAATTAGTTTTTAGCATAGGAGATAAAATAAAATAGCATTTGAACTTCAAAAGCTTTTCTGCATATATCAAAACTTAGTTCAGATCAATCAATGGAACCACTGATAAGTGTCCTTAAAAGAATAAGAGGAAAATGGCTCTTCAAATTTTATCGGTTGAAGTGCAAATTGAATTAACTCATTTTGCAACCTTTCTATACCGAAAGCATGAAAATTATAGGAAATGAAATTGCCGTGAATTGGCCAACTGCGGATCAGCGGTTACCACAGGGACCAGCGATAAATAATCGGGATCAGTTCCCACGTAAAGCACGGTCCTCGCACTTTTCCAAATTTACTTACTTTCTCTGGTTCTAAAAACAAAAAAAAAAGAAAACAAAAAAAAGAAAAAAAATGTCTCCAGTTCCATTCCTCTACCCCAAAAACCTTTCCTTTCCATCCTTACTCCCGCACAATATTCTGCGAATTACTTGCATTGAGGCTGCTAAAACAAGCAAAAAAAAAACAAAGAAAAACACACAGTTACACATTGCATCAAGTCGCGCCAGCATGAGGAAGCCACGGTAATAGCGCAGACACACGACATCTAGCGAAGTCCCCAACCATCTGTGTGATCCTTCTGCCAGAAAAATGTGACACACAGATGGCGCTCGAAGCAGTAAGAAGACGCTATTCTTAAGCATAGACAGATGGGCATTCTCACTACTTAGGACTGTTAGCGGCAGGCTAATCACCTACCCTGTCAGAAATCCAAACTGATTCTCGGAACCAACGCAAGGCTGAGTCTTGTCGAGGCCCTATGCTCCCGAGAGTAGTGAACAAGGACAGAAAAAAACAAAGTTCTGCAGGAACCATGAAGTGGATCAGTGATTATGTATGCAGTTTACATAAAGAGCGATGGTCCGGTCTTGAACGCTTCAGAGTTGAACATTGTTGTGTGAGAAGCCCGAATATAAAACTGTGAAACTTTCTACTAAAACTTGGTAGGAAAGACGTTCGGTTGATTGTTGGTATTATTACAGCACACATTCGTCGGCATATAACCACCATTGGAATCAATGAGGACCTGATTTAATTATCTTGCTTAGAGGAGTCGGACAGCACTAAACATTTTATATGTGAGAAGCCTGTCTATGCTAGAGGAAGGCTACGAATTTGGGGTTCCAATGCCATGAGAATGAGTAATATTCGTTTTAAATGGAGGATATTTTCAAATTTGTCAAAGAATCTGGAACATTCTCACAAGACTACCTATCTCTGTGTGTCTGTCTCCATTCTATCCTATACCTCTCTCTCTGTCCCTTCCCTACTTTGCTCATTTACTATCAACCCTTTTACCTTTCAGAGCTTTGAATGAAAGGGCTGTTTTTAGCCTGAGTGTTTTAGAAGTTACTATTCTCTGATTTTTGAACGTAGATCGATGGATTGAGCAATTTTTTTTTTTTTTAATTTTTTACAAAATACCTTAGAAATGCACGAAATCATACAAATGAAATTTTATAATAAATAATACCCTTGAGCACAAGTGGGCGGGTAAAAGAATGAGTAAATTAAAAAAATTATACTGACGATAGACCCTTCAAAAAATGGAGCACGACGTGTGGCGCGATTTTCCCCCTTTCACTCATATGAAAAACAAAGAACAAAAGGAATTATTGAGAAATAGAAAAATAAAAAAAGGAATACAAAAATAAAAAAAGACATTTTTCACTAGTTAGTTTATGTAAAAATTATCAAGGTTAGGCCACGGACGAAGTTTCGAAACTTATCATACATTGAGTTTTTTGGCTTATTCAGATAATTGAGATGGGTGGGATAACTAAATGCTACTATTTTGAACTTTACCGTAGATCCACTCAGCCCCATGCAAGCAACACCGAAACCTTAAAATTCGAATTCTGAAGAAGTTGTCGACTGCTTTGGGAGGGATTTTATCGCCGTCTGGCCATCAGTGCAAATGTCAAGAAAGACATCATCTCCAAGTATCGTATCACACTGTACCAGTGTCGCGGCTCTCATTATTGACATCAGTTCTGTCTGAAAGGCCGATCAGTTCAGTCTAGAAGCCGAAAACTGAAGGAGATTCCCAGATGTTCAAATATACACTTCTGCCCACCCTGCCTTCAAGCTTTGAGCTGTCTATGTATACATGGATGGACTCGCCCTGCCTTCTCTTAAGGGTAAGAAGGTCGTGAACATTACAATGGCAAGTTTAGGTGGCAGTGCATAGTTCACCAGTCCGAGAAGCCCTGAAATACCAGTTCGGTTCCTACCGTAACCGGTGTCTCTGTTTCACCACTTATGGTACTTAAGGTGCTCAATCTTATAACCGCACTGATACAAATAAGTATTTAGATATTTTTACCTCCTTAATCGTTTGAGTATCTTAGTTAGGAACTTTTCTGATTTTTGCTTTGCGCACTTTCATGGCTTTTAAGGAACAAACTTCAGAACTATTTAAGTTCATTTCTGTTAGTTTGAGCTTGAATTTAACCCACCCGTAGTTTGTTACGTTTAACTCGGAATGTTGGTGCATAAATAGGTGTACACACGCACAAGAAATATCTGCCTTAAATATATTTACAAAAAAACCATATGGCACATCGGTATACTAAATATTATCCGCAACTGAAACCTACCATGCATACGTATGCTTACATACATAAATACGTTTATAAATATATGAAAACTATTTCATGGAGTGAAAAGCTAAAGGCGTGATAAAACGCATTAGTCAAATGGAAATCAGCAAATAAATAAAACAAACAAAGGCAAAGCAAAGAATCATGTAGCAGCTGGTCAAAGACGCTTAAAGATGTAATATTTCAATATTTGGCGATAGGCATATCAGTTGAAGAGGCAGGAATACTACATAATTTACTACTTGCAACCCAGCAGGCAAACCGGCTAGTTTCGAGCTTACTTACTATCAGATTTGATTATCATAATGGGCATCCAGACCTAAAAGTGCTACTTTACACCCATAGGGAAAGCGGTATCCACCGTTACCCACTAACAGTCTGCTTTACAATGGAAGTATTTAGTTCCTCACCTATCTTTTTCTAATGACGGCAACTGGTATTTTCAACATGGAAATGCCAAACGAAATGTTAATTGGCAGCTTATGCATCAGCTTCACAGCATTCAGTGAACTACTCACACGGGCAGCAGCATTTTATAGCAGTTAATAAACTACTTCATAATCATCATCATCATCATCATCATCATACGGCGCTACAGTTCTGTGTGGGTTTTGGCCTGCTGCACAAAATGTATCCATTTGCCCCGATGTTTCCATTTTGATGTTTCGTCAATCCATCTTGATCTTGGTCTGCCTCTTGCTTCCGTTGAAAATGTTTTAGCGTCAATTATTTTTCGTTAAAATCTCGTGAGGTCCATTCGCATGGTATGGCTTAGCCATCTTGGTCTTTGAGACTTGAGGAACCGAACTATATTTTCTCCTCTTATAAATTGGTCCAGTTCATGGTTCCATACGCCATTCACCGTAGACTTTGAATGCACCGACGATCTGCCTCAAAATTTTTTTCTCGAAAACTTGGATTTTTTTTTTCACTATTGTCCAAGACTCCGATACGTAGCAAAGAACTGCTCAGACTATAGATTTATACAGGCAAATTTTGCAAGGTTTGCTAAGCAGCTTCGATTTAAAAAGTTTAATAAGTGATTGGAATGTTTTATGTGCTGCTTGTATACTCACATCGATTGCTCATTGTGTGTCGTGGCTTAGTTTAAACTCCCTTTCTTATGGACATCAACATATATTTTGTTTTATCCTCGTTAATTCTCAATCAAATTTTACCGGTTGCTGTTTCTATATCGCAAAAAATAGTGATAATGCAAAAGCTTGGACGATGACAACATCCGATGGGGCGTCACTTGAAGTGTTTGAGAGAAAGATTCTGCGCCAGATTTTTGGACCTTTGCACGTTGGCAGCGGGGAATATTGCAACCGATGGAACGGTGAGGTCTATGAGCTTTACGACGACATAGACATAGCGCAGTGAATAAATATCCAGCAACTACGTTCTCTATTTCTTTGTTAAAATCGCACCAATCAAAAAGAAAAAGCGCCAGTAAAGACTTACTTTGTAACTCAAAATCAACTATAAATATTTCGGTTACTCCAGTAAAAAGTGGTAATCGATTTACATAGAGATAACGATTTTGCAGCTTTTGGTGGTACGAACGAAGATGTCAAATCGCGCATCGGCAAGGCAAGGGCCGCGTTTGGTATGCTCTCTTCTATGTGGAGCAATAACCACTTTAACGCTTACACGAAATTCAGTTTCTTCAAATTCAACACGATATTGATTTTACTTTACGGTTGCTGCACATGAAAAGTGCCCAAATCCATCACTTCGAGCCTCCAGGTTTTCCTAAATCTGTGGCTGAAGAATATTTTGCTAATGTTTTGATAAAAAGGCGCAAATGAAGTCAGTTGAAGTGCTCATACAACGCCAGGTGTGCTGGTCATATTTTACGTAAAATGCTCTGGTAAATGCTGCTCGCAAGCCTAGTAGACCAAGGGAGATTTGGAGGTGAACAGTCGAAAGAGGACCTAGAAAGAGCTGGAGCGAATTAAAATATCTTGACAAGAATCGCCCAAGAAGGTGCACAGACGCGGTTGATGCTATATGTCCCACGAGCGATTGATGAACTAAAGCAGAAGGAGTATGTACACTGGCATGTCCAACAATTTCGTTCTTTTAAGGTTATTAATTTGGGATAAAAAAAGTTTAGCCTAGTTTTACTATATTTGGCACTTAGTTTAGCTCTCGGAATAGCTATATCGATTTTTTGTGCATGCAATTGACTGTTGCGCGGTGCTCTAAGTCAAAGTGGCGCAAAATTAATCACCCTATCAAAAGATTTATAATTTTAGCAAATGGCGTCGTACGTCAAGCTTATTTGACCCTTGCGAACTAAACAGGTGAGGTTAGGTTACAATGGTTGCCCAGCTGGACAAGTTCATCCTTTGTGGGCAAGAGAAAAGAGATGAAGGAAACCTATAGGACGAAAGGAGAGAGAGGGGGGGCAGATGGAAGAGGGGTTGAGTATTTATGGATTATGAACGCTTAGTGATTTGTGGTTGTGTTAGCTACTTCATGCTGCTGATGAAGTTCATCTGATTATTGATATCAAGGCTTGCTATGTCAGCAGACGTAGGAAAGAAATGAGAACTAAGATGCTTAAATCTTAGTCCTGCGAGATCAAGGCAGCTAAGAAGATGGTGCCGAGATGATTTCACCTCATCACGCAGCTGACGCAAAAAGGACTCGAAGTAATTCCAAGTCTCACGACATGCAAACCTCGGGGATAGTGACTGTGAAAATACCCACGAAGTTGGAGAGCTGATGATTTCGCGACCTTGCAAGTTTATGTACATGCCCAGCGTTTACTGAGTTGATGCGAAGCCTATCGTAGCAGGAGTAGAGCGCTAGTTGTCAAGGCGATCCCAATCTTCTCCGTTCGCGGGGAAACTAACTCACAGGTTCCTTATCTGGCTAACCCGTGAATGTGAGCCTTTGAACTAGACACCTTCAGTGTACGAGTATACCTTCTGCTCAAATATGAACGAGACGTTATCAATAAAACGGTCCGTGGATGACATATGGCAAAAATAATTTTTTTGTTTTTTGGTAGGACTGTTATAAGCTTACATGGCAAATTTCAGCGTGATATGTCACATAGTTTGTTTTCTGTGCTACTGTAAACAAGTCAAGCTCGAGTGTTTCCTGTTTCCCAAGCTCAAGTTGCCGCTCCGTGGAAAACATTTTGAGACAATTGAAGTCATAAAAGAGAATTCGAAGAACACACTCGAGCTTGACTTGTTTACAGTAGCACAGAAAACAAACTATGTGATATATCACGCTGAAATTTTCCATGTAAGCTTATAACAGTCCTACCAAAAAAACAAAAAATTTATTTTTGCCATATGTCATCCGCGGACCGTTTTATTGATAACGTCTCGTTCATATTTGAGCAGAAGGTATTACAAGCAAAATAAAGATTTTTTTTATTAAAAAAATTGTTCAAAAACAAAATTGCGTGATTAGTTTTCATCACTCAAGAAGAGTTTTTTTATAAAAAAGTTATTCAAAAATAAAATTGGATGATTAATTTTGTGCCACCATGTACTACAGCATTTCTTTATTTAAATTTTTTTTTTACTTAATATGAAGGACGAATTATATTCTATTTAATATTATTTTGTATTTTGTTTAAATACTCCGCTCGCTGACAGTGCCGCTAATCAAGACTAATGATTTAATTCGGAATTATCTCAGGAATTGAGTGCAAGTAATCCGTATCAACTACTAGACTTAATTCCCATAACTTGATTAACTGCCGCGGTAATCCGGATTAACGCCGCCGTCTGTCAAAGCTATTCGATTCAGGATTCGGTGCGCGATTGATTCACTTTATTCAACTATATTCGTCCACTCCTAACATTTGATGATTTCTTATTTACATTAATAGAGGAATATTTGGTTTACATACACCTTTAAACGGCCATTTTGCAACTGGTCAAATTCTAGTCCCATTCGAACTAGTATGATTTCTTCCATCAAATGCCCATCAATGAAGTAGACGATTTGCTGACATGTTTGGATTTTCTGTGCATATGTCTTCACATAAGTGTGTGTATTTGTGTGTGTGTATGTGTGCGCCCAACGAAAACATCAATTTAAGGAGCAAAGCTGGCATTCAATACCCAAAGGAGCAATAAAATTAATTTGATATATCGCAGTGAAGGCGGAAAAGTAGCAGCCACTTTAGTATTTCAGCATAAATATTTATTTAAATGCAATATTTGCGAAATAGGCGCTACTTTACAAGTAGGCAAATACTAATGAAATAATAGTTTACTTTAGTGAAATTCTACTGCCGTAGCTATCTTAGGCAGTCACCATGGCCGAGTGGCTTTGCGCGTGTCTACCATTCGTTGGCACACTGGTTCAAAACCACCCACTGTGAAAGGCTAAGTGGAAAAATTTAAAGCTAAAAAAAAATTTCATTCTAAGAGCAATCGCCCATCGACGGACAGTGGCAAACTTCAGAATACATTTCGGCCTTAAAAAATGTATTCATAAAAATCGCCTCTACCTTTCGGAGGCGGCATAAAACTGAGCGAAGGTGCTTCCATGTGAGGCAGAGACCAGCACATTGCGCCACACTACAAATTGACAGAGAAGCTGAGCCAACAGCAAATAAAGGATATGCACGAATGCATATTTGCGCACAGCAAATGGATACCTGGCATGTGATATTTGACCTGTTAATGTTTTTTTTTTTTCAATTTTTTATTTATTTATTTATTTTTATGTTTGCATACAAATGTGGAAGGAATTAAGTAATTTGTTAAAAGTATCTGCATGCATGCGTCGGCTTACTTTTCATACGATAGCTGACCATGATCGGGAGTTCAATGCTCGTTGTGCGAAATGAAAACTTTTCGCAACTCCAAAAAACTCTGTATACAGCGCACGCTCGATAACGTGATCGCTCTAAAGCGTGAGCACCCCAAAACGTGAGCAGACATTTTTGTGCATTGACTACTCTAAAACGTGAACAAACCCAAAAAGCTCTATAACACGAACAATAAACGTTACAATTATTTGAATGTAGTTTTTATTGATCTCAAGTAATTCTGAAATTGGGGAATCCCCTAATTATAAGGTAGGCATTTTATTTGTAATTGCATGTGAGGAGTAAAATATTTCAGTCTCGGTTTTGGTTTTCCAAAGAGTGTTTCGCCTTATGTTTTCTGATGAAAATGAGTTCTAAACACGCGAGTGCTCGACATTAAAACAAAAGGCTAAAATTCTCGGCCTTTTAAAAAACGGCTCACCCGTGACGATTTTAGCAAAGAAATATAATGTTGCTAAATCAACAATTTGTAACATTTAAGCGAAAATGCAAGTGATTTTAAACTGCGTAAGCAACACGTACTGTGGACTTAGAAATAGAAAACCACTGCGTTCTTCAGAGTTGCCCAAAATGGAGCGAGCTCATTATCATTGGCTTATCCGAATGCGAGATAAAAACTGGCCAGTTAAAAGAAAAAGCAAAAACACTGCATGCAAAATTTAAAGAAAATGAAGCAAACTTCTTCGCTAGTGATGGATGGCGCCAAGGATTCAAGAAGAGGTACGGCAATCGTCTTCTTAAAATATCAGGCGAAAAACAGTCTTCGCATCCTCAGCTAGTGGATCCGTTTAAGGAAAAACTTAAAGCAAAAATGGCCGAATTGGAGGTGTGCAACGATTATTTATATAATGGCTGATGAGTCGGGGTTGTTCTGGAGACTTTTGCCAGAGATAACGTACGCGTCAAGTTTGGAGAAGAGGGTAAAGTCCGAGAAGCAGTGAATCACGTTTTTATGCTGTTCAAACTAAAGGTGCCAAACTACCGATGGTGGGCGCCATCGATTGTGGACGATAGTAATTTTCAAACCATCGATGGTGGTCGATAGTCGCAATAAAAAACAGTGATTGAAAATCATTGAAATTTGTTAGAAAAAACAAATAATTTGAATTTTATTTTAATTCATAAGGAACACTTTAAAACAACTATATATTTTCACAAGTGTGAGTGATTTACATTTGGAAAAAAAGAGTAAGAGTACAGGCTATGGGTCTTTTCTGCCAAAATATTGAACTTATAAGTTTAAGGAACATTGCTTACATTTTATAAAATTACAATTTAAGGAAAAGCTAAAAATACAAAAGCCTTATAAAAGACTTAAAAGCTAAAACTTGAAAACTATAATATGATTTATTTATTATAGCGAAAGATTTTTGTTTAAAAACAGCAAAACGTTCACATTTTCTTCTTTGAGCCGTGTTCGCCTATCAGAAACAATTTGTCCCGTATCGTATTTGTTTTATGTATCGAAGATTGATTTATTAATTTAACCTTGATCCATAAAAGAGGGTCCCTTTCCTGTGGGGCTATGTCTCTCTCCAGATACTGCCTTTTAATAATGATTGCATCAGATAGAACATTACTCTTTTTAGTAGCACATCGTTGGTTCAAAAAATCAAAAATCGGGTCCGTAGTGGTCGTGCTTGCTTCAAAACTGACAGGGTCTTCAACATGAGTCAAATTGCCGAAATTAACCAGCTCATTTTCCAAGATACTTGCTGCTTGTTCAGCATTTGCGTTGGATTGAAACCCATCTTTTTTGAAGCGTGGATCCAAAATCGTAGCCATGTTACCGTGCGTAGCTCATATATAGATAGTCGCTTTTTAATCGACTCCAACATAGCATCTTTCATAGATTTGCCTACCGCAGTTGCCAACTGAGATGAAAGATTTTCAATTTGCCGATATAGTCCATATGCCAATGGTATTATTAATGACACTGTAACGTATTTGCCACCAGAAACTTTTTCGGACACGTCCTTAAATAATGCTAATATTTTGTCAATATCTTTCAACACGTTGATTTCCTCTGCAGTGAATGGTAATGGTGCATCTGTTGTTGATAAAAGCATACTGGCAATGGCTTCATGGGTTAATAAAACTCTCTCAATCATGTCGTGGAAGCTGTTCCACCAAACAAAGCTTTTGTGGCATCGTTGTGATTGAGATTCAAGCCATCTTGGACTACCAAATTAACTGTATGAGCAAAGCATGGCAGATTTTGGATTTTTAAAATTTTACATGCTTTCAGCATTGAGCTTGCATTGTCAGTTACAATGCAGACAGTTTTTTCAAAGATGCCAAGATGCTAATATTTCTATTTTTTAAAGTGTCTGCAATATTTTGTGACAAGTGATTTGTAGTATGGATCAGTTTTTTGGTTGCTAGCGATGCCGTTTCGATGCCGTATTCATGTACGAAATGAACCGTTACCGTTAAAAAGCTCACGTTAGCACTAGATGTCCACATATCGCAAGTGATAGCAATGTTCAAAACCTGCTCCAAAATTGTTGACAATTTTTCCGTCGTTTTTTTAAACAAATTGGTCATCAGGACGTTTTCCAAATGACTCCGGCTGGGAAGCTTGTAACGTGGATCTAAGGCTGTAATTAATTTAATAAATCCTTTGTCCTTCACTATGCTAAAGGGCTGAATATCCTCAGCAACCATCTCTGCTACGAGTTCATCTAAGTCCTTTTTACGCTTGGAGTTTGCGTCATACAACACAGCCCTTTTAAAGTATGACTCCACTGACCGCATGCTTGACCTGCAGCTGCTGCTGAAAGACGCAATGTTCTCGTCTTGTACAAATTCAGGTGAAACCGTTTAAGGTGATCATGCTGGTTCTATATGTTGCCACTGGTTTTATACTCCTTGGCGCAACTAAGGCATTTGGCAAATTTTTTATCATCAGATCTTTTAAAATAATTCCACACATCCGAAATTTTACTTTCATTTTTTTGTGCAGGCTTCTCCAACACAACATTTTTTTCGCTGTCGCTGCTGTTGCAATCGCAACTTGCTGCAGCAGAACTGCGTCCTAAAATTAGACAAAAGTGTTCTTAGCATTCTTACTAATTATTTGAAAAATGTATTACCTCGTTTAAGAAAGCGATCCATTTATATATTTTTACGAATTGTTATTTTAAACACTTTACACTTTTTAATATTTGTACACAAGCAATGCCACAAATAAAAAAAGCGCAAATATTTGCTTGGTGATGTGTAAATCGCTCTTTTGACGATACTGTCGTCCACAATCGAGACTTTGAACCATCGATAGTTCAGTAGCTCGATAGTGCCCTACCATCGATGGTGACGATAGTGCCATCGATAGTTTGGCACCTCTAGCTCAAACCCCACTGGATCCCAGAAGTTTAAGATTTGGGTAATTGGAAAGGCGAAGAATCCACGCTGCTTTAAAAACTTTCAGTGTTCCACCGACTCGAGCTCTAAGAGCTATAAGAGCTCGAAATCCGCCTGGATGACGTCGGCTATTTTCAAGCAATGGTTTCATGAGTCATTTGTTCCACAGGTGAATATTCCTTTTAAGTTTTGACCGATTTTTAAGGTTAACTGGTTGTTTTTTAAGGTTACATCGTTTTTAAAGGAGAAAGCCTTACCAATTAAAGCTCTCCTCCTAATCGACAACGGTCCGTCTCACCCAAATGAGAGCTGAACTGACAACGGAGAATGGGCAAATTTCGGCAAAGTTTATGCCAACAAACGTTACTCCCCTCATTCAACCGATGGAGGATCAGAATGCAATAAAAGTCACAGCCTTCTAGCTTCAATAGCAGCGACAAAGTCTGATTTGCTCGAGTAGTTGAAAAAAATTAACAGCTTTAAATCTTTTGGATGCGGCTTGGTTTCGTGTTGGTGAAGCAACATTAGCTGAGTACTGGAACGGTATTTTAAATTTTGCGGTAAACAATGATGATCCCGAAGATAATGTTCCGTTGGCGGTTTTAAAAAAAAAATGGGAAGCTGAACTTCGCAGCAACACCGTCGATCTCCTTAGTATATAATTTAAATCCTGAGGCTCGTTCGTGTTCGCAGATATGCTCAAAGATATGTATGAGGGTTATTGAAAAACTTTTTTTTATTAAAAATTTCAGATTGAATTCACGTTACCGGCTATTCATGGAATGGAACGAAGATATCGAGGAGGGCAATGCAGATGACGATCATCAACAAGAGGACGAATCCGATGATGACAGCGTATTAGAGCAACTGGAGAAAATTAAGCCGACTGAAGCAGTTGAAATTTTCAACAAGGCTGGTATGAAGACGCCGATCAAAATGATGTGAGTGTGCTAAGACGGTTAAGTGAGAAAGGTGTGCTTTAAGTTTTAGAAAAACAGAAGATAAAAAAAAAAAGATGACTGATTTTTTTAAATAAAACCATCGTATGACTTAATTTTCAATTAATATGTAACGAAAACAAGAATAAAATGTGAATTTAAATGTGAAAAAATATATAAATAAAAAAAAATCTTGCGGTATTTCCGCAAGCTTGTCTTTGCAAGCGCGTAGTTCTAGTTGTATTCGTCGCATCGATTCACGCTAGAGTCTTTTGGAAAGCTCTTTTCACGTGCTAACACGTGTTTGATTAATTGTTGTTTGCTTTTAGCCGTTCGTGAGTTATAGCGTCGCAAACATGGAGCAAAATAAAGAGAAAATACGGCATATTTTACGGTACTACTCCGATAAAGGCAAAAATGCATCTCATGCTGCCAATAAAATTTGTGCAGATTATGGACCCGATACAGTTTCCATTTCCACCGCACAACGATGGTTTCAACGTTTTCGTTCTGGTGCAGAGGTGATCGAAGATGCGCCACGGTCCGGAAGGCCTGTCGTCGAAAATTGCGATAAAATCGCTGAATTGATCGAAAGAGACCGGCATAGTAGCAGCCGTAGCATCGGCCAAGAGCTGGGCATGAGTCATCAAACCGTTATAAACCATTTGAAGAAGCTTGGATTCAAAAAGAAGCTCGGTGTATGGGTGCCACACGACTTGACGCAAAAAAACATTTTTGCCCGTATGGATGCATGCGAATCGCTTCTGAATCGCAACAAAATCGACCCGTTTTTGAAGCGGATGGTGACTGGCGATGAAAAGTGGGTCACTTGCGACAACGTGAAGCGCAAACGGTCGTGGTCGAAAAGCGGTGAAGCTGCCCAGACGGTGGCCACGCCTGGATTGACGGCCAGGAAGGTTCTTCTGTGTGTTTGGTGGGATTGGCAGGGAATCATCCACTATGAGCTGCTCCCCTATGGCCAAACGCTCAATTCGGACCTGTACTGCCAATAACTGGACCGCTTGAATGCAGCACTCATGCAGAAGAGGCCATCTTTGATGAACAGAGGCCGAATTGTCTTCCATCAGGACAACGTCAGGCCACACACATCTTTGGTGACGCGCCAGAAGCTCCGGGAGCTCGGATGGGAGGTTCTTTTGCATCCACCGTATAGTCCGGATCTCGCACCAAGTGATTACCACCTATTTCTGTCCATGGCGAACGAGCTTGGTAGTCGGAAGTTGTCCACAAGAGAGTCCTGTGAAAATTGGCTCTCCGAGTTTTTTGACAATAGGGAAGCGAGCTTCTATAAGAGGGGCATTATGAAGTTTGCATCTCGTTGGGAACTCGTCATCGAACAAAACGGCGCATATTTGACTTAAATCGCATTATTATAACCAATTTTATGAAAATTTGAGAATTCAATAAAAATACCGCAAGACTTTTTTAACAACCTTATATTTACTTAGTCTTTTTGGGCATTCCAAAACGTGAACACTTTTGTTAACATGAACTGTCTTGGTTTGAATTAGTTCACGTTATCGAGCGTGCGCTGTACATACATTTTCAGTGAAAACTATATAAAAAATTTAAATGAAAAAAAAAAAAAAAAAAACCAAATTGTTTTTGTATGAAAAATGGATGGAAATTCAAAATTTTTTCCCAGTTTCACAATATTGCCAGTTCGCATTTTATGTAAAAGTGGTAAAAGTTGTTGAAATCCATTCATTTGGAATAGTCTGCATATTTATTTGCGCAAACGCAAAAGGAGAATTTGGTGAGAGGTAATCGTTCGCTATTTAAATAAATAAATCACTTTTATTTCGTATTCATTTTTTTTGTTTTGCCCCTATCTGTATTTTAAGTGAGTATTTTAATATTAAATCATGCATTTATGATAGCAAATATTTGCAATTATTTACATACATAGCTACAGGACCTCAATTCAGTTACATTTTTGTATAAATATTTAAGCCAAAAACAACAAAATTGCAATAAAAATAAATAAATATTTTAAAAATTACATCTCATCATATCTTTACTAATACATGGAGATATGCATTACTCACTGTTTGCATGGTATTGCAAAATCTGACTCTATAAAATTTAAGCTGAAAGCTTTGAAAACGGCTTATTAGTTTCGAAGAATAATGCACCGGAAAACAAGCAGAAGCAAATTTTGCAGGCTACTAATATACTTTAATAAAAATTACTAGAAACTTATTTTTTTCACAACTAAGTATCTTGCGAAAGATTAATAAATTCAAAATTGCGACCCGAATTTGCGAGGCATCTTAATTTAATTCATTCAAGAGTTGCCTCTATCTCATTTTTTTGCTTTTAGTTATCAGAAGAATTTGTAACTAGTCTTTTTCTATTCGCAATTTTTTCTATTTTGCGGAAAAGTAGGGCTAAATCCGAAAGAATAATACCTTTTGACCAATCTAAGTGCTTATATGAATATCCTACTAGTAATTATGGCTTTTTGTATGCAGATACATATTCACCCTTGCCTAGTTGTGGTTCGTCAAAAGAAATCTTGCATCTTCTATCCAGCTTTGTATATGTATATTGTATGTTATCTGTTCGCCAGATGACATCGTTTTTACTAAATGAGTTCTTTAAGTCTCTAATCCAGAAGACTTCTTTCTTTATAACAATTTTGGACATATAATGTGGCAGCCGATTTTCTGAGTATTTAAACAATATTCTGTGCATATAACGGGTGATCAAAAATGTAAATTATGTTCAAAACCTTTATTTATCATTTGAAAGGACATTCTTTGACATTTACTTTTTGAATATGACTTCATTTAAATGTTGGCCGCAACTACGCTTAAGGTGGTCCATTCTGAAGGTCCAATTTTCAATCACTCGTTCGAGCATTTCGACTGGTATGTCGTGAATAACACGCGTAATGTTGGCTTCCAGAGCTTCAATCGTAGCTGGTTTATCAGCATAGACCTTGGACTTCACGAATCCCCAAAGAAAAAAGTCCAAAGGTGTGATATCACAAGATCTTGGTGGCCAACTCACAGGTCCTAAACGTGAAATCAGCTGCTCTCCGAAATGACTTCTCAATAAAGTCATTGTTTCACGAGCTGTATGGCAAGTGGCTCCGTCTTGTTGAAACCAAATGTCGTAGAGATCATTAGATTCAATTTCAGGTAGCAAAAAGTCCGATATCATGGTACGGTAGCGAGCACCATTCACAGTTACGTTGCGGCCATCATCATTTTTGAAAAAATATGGACCGATGATTCCACCAGCCCATAAACCACACCAGACCGTTGTTTTCTCTGGGTGTAAAGGTAGCTCCTGAACCTATTCTGGTTGCTCTTCATCCCAAATACGGCAATTTTGCTTATTGACGTAACCATTGAGCCAGAAATGCGCCTCATCGCTGAACAAAATTTTGATCGAAAACAGCGGATCTTCTTCAATCTTTTCAAGAGCCCAATCAGCAAAACGGTGACGTGCAGGAAGGTCATTTGGCTTTAGTTCTTGTACGAGCTGTATTTTGTATGCTTTTAAATGAAGATTGTTCCGTAAAATTGACCAAGTTGTTCCATACGACAGTCCAAGCTGCTGAGAACGGTGCCGAATCGATTCATCGCGGTTTTCACGTACACTCTCCGCTACTGCCGCTATATTCTCAATGCTTCTTGCTGGACGTGGTCTATTCGGTCGAGAATTATCCACCAATGAATATTCGGATTCAAATTTGTTGATGGTATGTCGAATAGTGTTTAAGGCAGGCCGATTATGTTGACCATAATGCGGTCTAAGCGCACGAAAAACATTTGTCACAGAACGCTGATTTTCATAATACAGTTGAACAATTTGTAGACGTTGTTGCAGTGTGAGTCTTTCCATGATGAAATGCCAAACGCTGTTCAACAAATCCACGATGACAGTTTGCCACAACTCGCGCGCGATCTGTAAAAAAAACGCAAATGAAAAAAACTTCTCTTAATTGATCACCCGTTACTTAAGGAACAGTTCTAAAGTGAACAAATGATTTTCTTGCATACCGGCTTCCAAAAAAGTATGTATGTAAGCATATGTGAGTGAAGCTTCAGAATTCGCTTTACAAAATACTTTTGCAATATATCAACTTCTTCAAACCACCCGCATCCCCACACCTGTGCTGCGTATGATTGTATTGAACGACAAACTGCAAAAAAAAGTTTCCATTTAGCTTCAATTGCAATTTCTTTCTTTTTTAAAAGACAAGTCCACGAAGCATTAATACCATTCTCTGCCGCAACATGTTTTTTAAAATTCATCTGCGGTGTCATTTCCACTCCTAAGTAAGTATATCGAGACAAAGTCTGTATTTCTTCCTTACTATAATACCATTTCTCCTCTTTACTAAGTCGCCCACCTTTTCTGAATACCATTATTTGAGACTTTGAGCGGTTTACTTCAAGATTCCACAGGTTGCAGTAGCTTTCAAGGTTATTAATCATCACTCGTAGTTTGCCTGGGTGATCTGCTAACAAAATGATATCATCCGCAAACATTAGAAGTCTAATATTTTTCGCTTCTAAGCTTTCATGTAAGTCGTTTATGTAAAGAGCAAATAGTATTGGCGACAATAAGCATCCCTGTTTGACGCCTGAGTTTGTTTTGAATGAACCTGAAATTTCTGAGCCATTCCATACAACCCACCCGAGACCTCACACCTCAGCTGCGTATGACTTTAAGTTGACTATAACAGAGTTAAAGTAGTATTTATCGTAAAATGCTTCAAATGCTAAAACCAGCCTCTCACTCGTCAATAATTGAGGGCCAATTAATTCAGTTGTCTTACGTAAATATTTAATCACCAAAGGGAATGCGTAAACTGTGCCAATGCGGCCAACCGACAACGATCTCAATGAATAGGAGTCAGAAGGTTGAGCGGTTTGCGTCTTTATTATTTATGACCCCCCACCCTCCACAATGCAAGTGTAAGGGGCTCTTACATAATCGTTACTGCATTCATTAACATATTTACATGTAGCCCATTAATGAAGAACTACGAGTGAGAATTCATAACTCACGCGTGTATGTGTGTGCTCCTTTCATTGCTTGGCATAAATTCATTGAACTCAACTCGTCTCAGCTAACCATTACATAATTTGCTAAGCCCTTCAGCCCTTCAGCATGAAAGAACACAAGGCGCTTAGAGTCACATACTCACACACACTTTCATGCGCACACCTTCATTCACATACCGGCTAATTAATTCGTATGAGTAATTTATTGAATATTCGTTCAATTTTTCAGCTGAATAAGCAATAAACCGGATTAAAGATGCTTAAATGCTGGAAAATACAATATGATGGGGGAGTCAAGTGGCAGCAATTTGCATGTAACGGTTGTGCATATGTATGCATGTAGGTGTAAACGGGGTTGGCGAGTGTGCAAGCCGTCAATCAAATAAAATAAATATTAAAGTTCAATGCTTGGATATAAATATGAGTTCGCTTTTCGGCAGGAAATGTAGTGGAAAATCGAATATTAAGCCACAGCGGAAGAATGGAGGGAAATGAGTGCTGCTTTTTTTAACCCTCTCCCTGCAATACAAAAAGAAACCAACCCTATAAATATAATAAATTATTGGCGCGCACACTTCTGGGGGGTGTTTGGCCAAACACCTCCTCAAATTTATGGTATGCGCCTTGATGTTGTTCCACAAATAGAGGGCACCTACTGTTTTAAGCCGACTCCGAACGGCAGATAGTTTTTATGAGGAGCTTTGTTTTTGGCGGAACTACTCTCGGAGGTTTTCCATTTGCTGTTTCATGCACGGAGATTCAAACTTATGCACTCCTGAACGGTAGTCACGCACCAACCCATTCTACTACAGCGGCCGCAAAGGAAAAGAACTTTGTAAACTATTTGTACTCATATTAGGTAGGTAGGTAAGATGGCAAGAGTACCCAAGGTACACTACAAGTAGCACTTACGTGACGTTTTGATACCATAATGTGGACCACTACCTATGAAAAGATTTGGGGAAGAGAAAAACCGTCTACAGCCATCCAGTGCTGTTGATGTAGTGAAGGAGAGAAAAAGGATCTAGGCAGGAGATTTTCTTCAAGTCATCCCCGAAGGGAACGCTAAGGAATCTCAAGCCTTGCCGCCAGAGCCGGTCATTTGCATAGAAAGTCTCTTTCTCTGTAGTATCCCCACAGCTTCTGCAATAGAGGTTGTACGGAATTCCAAACTTCTCCGCGTGAGTACCGATGACCCAACGATCAGTGAATACCGCAATGAGTTTGGAAATTGAATGGCGAGTGATCCTCATCACCTTAAGCGTTCTGTTTCTATCGTATTGAGGCCATAGCATAGCATTTTGCATGCTTGCAGGATCGCGAAAACCTCTGCTTGAAAAACGCTGCTTGTGTCCGGCAGTTTAAAGGAGACCGAAATCCTGGCTGATTTAGAGTAAACTCCCGCTCCTACTCCAGGCTCAATTTTGGAACTGTCAGTGAAAACAGATGTATCTATATCCGTACCAACTTTCCCCTCTTTCCGAAGAGAGAGTAAGACACTGCTTGTTTAGTCTTTGAAGCTTAGATGGAGGTTTGTGTTTTCTGGTGAATAGCATCAACTCCGTTTTGTCAGAGTTGACTCTGAGACCGCAACTGGCAGCCCAACTACTGAGTGTAGTGTGTGCACCTTCCAAAATTTCAGCCATTACTGATGGGAAGCGTGTGATTCTAGCCCCTTCTATCGCAGCATTTATTTCCCTACCACCAGGCAGGGACGAGATCCAGAGGTAGATAGGTCTTTCTACCCCTAGCCTATTTAGAGCAGTGAAAATTGATTCAGCCGTAACATTATTAAAGGCGCCCTCTATGTCTATAAAGGCCGCCAAATTGTTTTCCTTCCAGAGAATTCTCTACGGTCCTTACTACCTCAAGTAAGGCTGCCTAGGTAGATTTCCCTTTCAGGTAAGAAAGTCTGGTTTCAAAGTGCTCTCGAATGTGATAGTCGATCACTCTTTCGAACACCTTGAGAATAAAGGAGGTAAGACTTATGGATCTGCAGTCCTTGGACAAGACGTGGTCCCTCCTTCGTGCCTTAGGAATGAAGACCACCTTGGTTTTCTTCCAGCTTGCATGAACGTGGTTTAGCGAGATACACGACAAATTGATCTTTTGAAAAACGGGAACCACCAAGGTTTTAGTCTTCTGAAGCATTACTGGCATGATACCATCGATTACCTGGAGATTTAAAAGGGGAAAAGCTCTCGATTGCTCATTTTATTCCATTGACGGTCAGGACAGGAGTCAGGGACATCGCCCCTCCTGCCGATTCGCGCCTTCATTACAGACTGGAGCAGTAGAATTTTCCGGTAAAAGAGCATCAATAGGGATTTGTAAAGATTCGCCTGCAGTTTCAGCCCAAGAGTTGCGCTTCGCATCTCTAATGGCTTTCTTATACTCTCTCAAAATTACTCGCTAATCTTGAAAGTTCATATTATTAAATAAAAGTTAAAAAAAAAACGTTATTTTTTCTTTCGTAAACTGATTTTCCTCAACTTGTGACCTTAGAGACGTTTTGAAATATTTTTCTGCTTTCCTTCTTATGAATAAAATTGAATGAAAATAAAATGAACTGCTTTCGAATGACCGTTTACAATTCCATTCAAGTAATACTTCCTTTTGGCTTTTATTTTTCGCTTAACGCCTGGTAATGTGCCCAATGCATCCCTAAAAATCAACAACGCTTTCTTCTTGACATTGTTGCTTTCTCATTGCTTTTTTTTTATTTGTTGCTTCAGTCGCGTATTTAGCAAATAATGAGGCAATTAATTTTCATTTCCTCCCCCAAGAATTGGGTAATAAGATTGTAGCATTACGCGGCATTTCTTTTTGGCTTTTGTGAGCTGGATTGACTGATATCCGTCATCAATTCATCTAAGCCAATTTCAGGCGAGAATAGGAGGGAAATGTTCTCGTTTAAGAAACTTATTATTGTTTTTAGTACATCGCGTTACTTGTTTTATTTGTAAGATTTAAAATGGTTGCTAGTCTTACTAAGAGATACGAACATTTATTACAATAGATTTGGAGTTAAACAATAATTATATAAAAAGGTGGTTAAATTTCAAGGGCCAATGTTGAATGTGAACCACACCTAAACGTCAACGACACCGTTGGTCTTCTTTCTTTGGGGTTGTTGTTGTTGTTGTTGTTGAGGTGGTTGAACATTTCTTAGCTGAAATGCTCCTAATTAGTGACCAGCACCGTTTTAATACCACTATCTCGTGAAATGATGATGAAATTTTTTTTTTTTTTTTTTTTTTTTTTTCCAAGTCAAATCCATTTAGTGAGGTCCAGGAATAGGAGCAAATCCTTTATCTCGATGACTGAGATCTCCTTAATTTGCTGTAGGAAAGGCTTACCGAAGGATCGGAGTCGTGCCCTGGCTAGTCCCGGACATTCACATAAATAGTGGAACAGACTTTCCTTCGCCCCTTCCGCTTGACAGCTTCTACAGATAGGATTGAAGGGTAGATTGAGTCTAGCTGCATGATCCCCTACTTTCCAATGTCCTGTAAGGGTTGCAGTGATACGTGAAATGTTTGGCAGAGAACATCCTAACAGGTCATTCGTCCTTTGGATTTTATATGACGGCCATGTGTTTTTTGTTGTGATACATGTAGGTATTTGCTTCCATCTTCTTTCGGCTAAAGCATGATAGTGTGAAGCAATAGATGCTTTTAGTGTGTTCAGTGGGGTGGAAACTGCCACCGCCTCTGCTATGTCTAGTGTTGAGCCCTTTCTTGCTAGCTCATCCGCTATCTCATTGCCTCGTATGTTCCTATGACCGGGAACCCATATCAGGGTAATTTCAAGCCAATGGCTGAGCAGTTTCAGCTTCTCTCTACACTGTAGGACCAGTTTGGATGAAATGTAGTTGGAGTCTAAGGCCTTGATAGCTGCTTGACTGTCTGAGAAGATAGCTACTCTTGCACCAACTACCTTGTAGAGTTCTAGGGATTTGCATGCTTCTCTGATCGCTAAAAGTTCTGCCTGGAACACGCTGGCATAATCAGGAAGACGAATTGATTGAGATAGGTTGAGTGGCTCCGAATGGAAGCCAGCTCCCACACCACAGTTCATCTTAGAACCATCGGTATAGATTTCGATATCGTGTCTTCCAATCACCTCTCCTTTGCTCCACTCGACTCTCGGTGGGAAGCGTACCGTAAAGCCTTTCTTGAAGTTTAGGTCGGGGACTGTGTAGTCTGATCCGTTTTTGAGCAGCGGGGGTCCCTGTAGGAGGATCTTGCTGTGACCGTACGGCCTTGTTGTCCAGCTTCCTATGTCTCTGAGTCTCACCGCGCTGCAAGTAGCTATTGTTTTAATGTGTAAATCTAATGGCAATAGATGTGTTAGTACATTGAGCGCTTCAGTAGGACTGGTGCTAAGCGCTCCTGTAGTTAGGATACACGCTGTTGAGATGTTGAGATCGTTGAGTCTGTAATCTTTTCCCTGAGATATACATCCAACAGTCGCTCAAGAGTTTTGAGGATGAAGGAGGATAGGCTGATGGGTCTGAAATCTTTCGCTGTATCATGACCGCGTCTACCAGCTTTAGGGATAAAGATTACCTTAACCCTCCTCCAGCTTTTTGGTATGTGCCCCAGCGTAAGGCTTTTCCTGAAAAAGACCTCCAGCCAAGGAATCGTCGTTTCTCGAGTGTTCCACAGCATGGCTGGGAATATCCCATCTGGACCGGCTGCCATATATGGTTCAAAGTTTTTTATCGCCCATAATATTCTGTCTTGGGATACGATGTGGTTGATTACAATGGGTGATAGTTTGGATGTTTGAACACTGTCAGTATTGTTCTCAATATATTCTGTGTTGCCTGGGAAGTGTGTATTTACCAGATGTTCTAGAGTGTCGGCTGATGATTTTGTCCACTCTCCGTTATCTTTCTTCAGGAAGGAAGGGCAGGAGTGTTCCTTGGATAAAAGCTTGCCTAGTCTGGCCGTATCTTTGGTCGATTCTATGGAACTACAAAAATCTCTCCAAGCCTCTGTCCGAGCCTCTTTGATTGCTTTCTTGTATTCCCTAAGGCAGTCTTTGTAGGGTTTGAAGTATTTATGTTTGTAGCAGATATTGAAGATTTCTCTTGTCATTTTTCTGAGTTTACTTAGATCTTCATTCCACCAGGTAGGATAGGTTGTTTTGCCATATGTGGCGGGACATGAGGCTTCAAGTCCTTTCGTCAGGGAAGTTTCGAAAGCTCTTACTTTCTCATCTAGGTCTTCCCTTGACGTTATGGTTTTATTTATGTGTTGAAGTTTAGACTGGGCCACTCTACGGAATGTCTGCCAGTTTGTTCTTCTAGGATTTCTATATGGGAGAGGTTTCTCAAGCTTGAGATTAATATCGAAGAGAATCCAGCTGTGGTCTGAGAAGGATTTCTTGTCGGATACCCTCCAATTTGTGACTATTTGGGAGTTATTGTTTGTGCATAGGGTAACGTCTAAGACCTCTTCCCAGCCAGGAAAGTTTGCCGAGCTCGGAAAAGTGAAGGTTGGGGTGGTCCCTACATTACATATGTCTAGGTTGGTGTTTAATAGGAATTCAAAAAGTGACTCACCTCTTTCATTCGTCTCTGAACTGAACTTTGGGGTTATTTGAAAGAAAAGGTATACGTCGATAAGCATGCAACAATTCAAGAGCTAAAGGATGAGAGAATTCGGCACATTAACGGCATAGAACCTCAATTATGCCTCAGCGTCATCGAAAATTTGAACCATCGGATGGAGGTGTGCTGCCGAGGCAGCGGCGATCATTTGGCCAATGTTTTACTTCACACGTAATTGAGCTATACAAATATTATCATAATAAAGCTAAATGACAATAATTTCTTAAAAAACTTGTATTTTATTCCAAATCAATACCGGACCTTAAAACTTAACCACGGTTTAGATAAGGAACTATTTGCATTTGGCGATCTTTGGAGCTGTGGCGCCGAGGCCGCGGCGGCCATTTGGCCAATATTTTGTTATGAACATAATTGAGCTATACCAATATTATCATAATAAAGAGAAATAATAATAATTTCTTAAAAAACTTGTATTTTATTCAAAACTAATACCGGCCCTTGAAACTTAACCACCATTTATAAGATTTTTTTGAAAAGTGTTCTATATTTCATAATATTTTGCGAAAATGATGATGAAAAAAAGAGTATGCACACATTTTATCTATTTTGTTTTATTTTATTTCTAAACATAAAAGACAAAAAAGTGCCCACCAATTTCACTGTAATGCAAAAATAACAAACACCAACAGAGAATTCTCGCCGCAACTTAAATGAAGAAGTTCAAAAAGAGCAACTATTTATTTCTAATTTATACTATTGGGTATGGGAATAAGTTTCCGTTCTCGTAAAAGAGCTGCTAATACTATTTTTGTGTTCGCTTTAGTAACATACTGGTAATTTGAAGGTATATATGTGAAGCCTCGATCGCAGCAGTTGACGTCAAAAAAGTCTACGTTCGTCCCGAAAAAGCAACATTTGCGGGTAGTCATACTTCATTATTAACTTTTCAAGAAAAATACAGCTGAAACGTGTCTTATATGAATCAATATTTACGGTAATCACGCTCCATCAAATACAACTTGTCAAGAGTGGTTTCGACGCTTCCAAAATGGCAATTTCGACGTGAGTGATAAAGATCGCGAAGGGGCACCGAAAAAATTCGAAGATACTCAACTACAACAATTATTGGATGAAGACGCATGTCGAACCTTTGTTGATTTGCCTAAAGAGTTGGATGTTGACAGATCCACCGTCGGTAAACGTTTGCACGCGATGCGAGTGGTCCAGAAAACAGGTAACTGGGTGACATATCAATTGAAGGAGAGGGATATCGAGAGACGTTTGGTGACGTGTGAGCTGTTTCTTGAATGGCAGAATAGAAAAGGTTTTCTGCATCGCATCATCACTGGTGATGAAAAATTGATATGCTATGTTAGCCCTAAGCGTCGAAAATGTTGGAGCCTGCCAGGTGAACCAGGTCTATCGACAGCAAAAAAAAATATTTATGAACTCCTTAAATCAGCACTGGCAATCATGCGATCATTACCGACTGCAGCTAATGCATTTGAATGGGACGGTAGACATAACAAACTGATTTTGCTGCATGACAACGCCAGGGCACACGTTGCCAAATTTGTCCAGAAATATTTAGAGGGCCCAGCCGCCGTATTTTCCAGACATTACACCTTTGGATTACCACCTGATCCGATCAATGCAGTCAGCGGTTCACTTCTTACGAGAGCATCGCAAACTGACTGAATGAATGGATCAAGTGAAAAGAAGTCGACATTTTTGCCAGACGAATCCTTTTATTGCCTGAAAGATGGAGTAAAATCGAAGCTTCCAATGACACATATTTCACATGAATTCATGAATTATTTAATTGTTTAAATAATTTGTAACTTTGACTAAGAAAGGACGGAAACTTATTCCCATACCCAATCATTTAATTTATTTAGAACTTTGCTGGGTATATTTTATTATCAATAACAGCTTGAAATCATGGCATGGAGTCAACCATTTTCTTTTTGTGTATTCTGAAAATAATTTGGTGCCACTCTCCAAGTATCGCACTTTTAAGATCAGATTTATAATGGATGTCATCTGTATCAAATGAGGTGTGAGTGACTGCATATTAATACAAATACAGGTCTGCAAAATTGTTTACTTATAATTTATCCGAAATACCGGGAAGTCATCCTAAATACTTAAGGAAATTATTGTTTAAGTAAATTCAGATTAATTTAGCTATAAGATATGACCGTTTTCGAGTGATTCGATTTTAAAGATTATTTTGAAAAATATTTTTGTTTTTACTTGTACGTCCACTTCTTTTAAATTTAAATCAAGGATACGATTTTTTTATGTTTTTGATTAAGAGTTATATCAATCAATGAAATGCAGCATTAAAATTTGCACAAACACCAAACTTCTTGTTGGCTGCTTAATAAAGTTTTGAATTTACTATTTTCCTACTTCAAGCATTAAAAGACAATAGTTTATATGAAACTCCACATTAATTTAAAAACTAATATGCCATCTTAGCTATCGAAAAATGTATAAAATTTAAAGCATAATGTAGTTAATTGGACTCAACTTCCCTGTCTGGGAATACGAAAACGTTAAGCACTGAGAAATATACCGACTTTCTAATCTGGAACTGGATGCCGTTCTGGGTCCTCCCGATGTAAGCAGAAAGTAATCCCGGGATGAGTGTCTCCGCAGAAGAAGAGAAGGGATTGTTCTAGTGGTTAGACCACTAAACGCAGTAGACGACGGTCGCAGTAAGTTGGAAGGCATTTTGAACCTTACCCCACCCACCAAACCAAACTCAAAAAATCAGCGGCACAAAGCATTTGAAGGTCAAGGAGTATATATCTTCATGAGTTTAAAAACTTTCTTGTAGATTACGAATAAGCAAATCTTTTAGATGACATTTGCAGTGATATGGTATAATGAGCTTCAACTCATATTTCTTCAGAAATCGTAGGCCTTGGTTGGTTTAAGCCCCAAAACCTCTCGCGCACCTTAGTCGCGCCTGACAAGTAGCCTGATTCACCTATCACAATTACAAATACAGTCGATTGCACCTTGGAGCAATCTTGTGCCTGCTTTGTTTAGTCAATTTACAGCATCTAAGTATAAAAACGTACCTAGCAACAACACTTAAAGAGAAGCCATACAATGCAATTGCCCCATATTTATCATTGCAGTACAGCACGGATACAACCTTAGAGGTGTTCAGGCATAATCCAACGGACACAGCATCGTACCACTGTTCGCTCGAACAAGTATTGCTCTACCATTGGTTCGTACCTGCGGTTCCTCTCGTATCACGCAGGAATGCTGTCGTAATAACAATTGTCATTAGTATTTTAAAACTAACCTGTCGCATTAATAACGGTTAATTAAACCTGGAAATTCTTTATTCCTGAGCAAAGAGAATATACAATTTGTAATTGCATCAAATCACCTCACGCATTTTTAATCCTGGCAATGAGTGTAATGTCAAATAGGGAATTCTGCTATTTCTATAAAGTAACTTTTAATATATAGGGTGTTTTTTTAGAGGTTAGGTTTTCAAGTTGGCACTACTTTTTTCGTAGATGGTCTTTTTGACAGCTGTCACTTGATTTATGCTCAGTTTGGTTTGCCATCTTATAATGAATAGACTTACCCTGAACAACGTTTGCAAATCGTGCCAGTTTGGGCCCAAAACGAGATGGCCACCGATCCCGATTTTCACAAGAAAATTTTGTTCAGCGAAGAAGCTCACTTTTGGTTGAATGGGTATGTCAATAAGCAAAATTGTCGCATTTGGAGTGAACATAATCCACAAGCCATTGCTGAGACGCCGTTACATCCTCAAAAAGTCACTGTTTGGTGTGCTCTATAGACAGAGGGAATCATTGGTCCATATTTAAAAATGAAGCCGGCCATAATGTTACAGTCAATGGAGAGCGCTATAGAGCCATGATTAATGACTTTTTCGTGCCTGAATTGGACGATGTTGATGTGGACGACCTTTGGTTCCAACAAGACGGCGCTACATGCCATACAGCCGACGCAACAATCGATTTATTGAAGGAAACTTTTGGTGAGCGCATTATCTCGCGCCGTGGACCTGTGGCGTGGCCTCCAAGATCGTGCGATATAACAACGCTGGACTATTTCTTGTGGGGCTATGTGAAGTCGCTTGTCTACGCAGATAAGCCCGAGACGATTGACGTCTTAGAAGAGAATATTCGGCGCGTTATTGCTGACATACGGCCCCAATGCTGCAAAAAGTGGTCGAAAATTGGGTCTCTCGGCTGGAATTTATTCGAGCCAGTCGCGGCAGCCACTTGCCCGAAATCATTTTTAAAACATAATGGCAAACCCTTATCTTTATAATAAAGCTAAATTCTTGGCCATAACATTAAATTATATACGTTTTATTTCATCTTGAAAACCTAACCTCTAAAAAAAACACCCTATATTTACCCATTTCGCGCCTTATGTCAAAATTTAATTTTCCTCTTTCCCCATTAACTCACGGTTCCTCTTCTTCATATAATTTCATAATATTCTGCCATCACCAGATGTTAAACTGAAAGTTTTGATATTCTTAGTAAGTATAAAAAAAAAATGTCATTCTAAATTGCATCTCCAAACATCGATCTTTAAACATTTTGCGAAGCTGTTGTTGCTTCGCTGACTTTGTGTCAAGTCAGCGCGTACACTGCGGCAATCTGTTTACTTAAAAACATCAATTAACGGCACAATAATTACCAACACCTCCATCATCATCACACCTTTATTCGCAGCCACAAACTATAGTCTGTTCCAGAGCAAAGAGCAACGAAGGCACTGCACATGCCCAGTAAATTCCGATATACAAGCCCAGCAGGAAATTGCATAGCATTGAGGAACGAGCTATGCAGTTTCCGGCCCTCAAAGGAGGTTTATCCTTTAGGTCCTCAACAAAATATTAGTATCCAAATGTGTAAATCAGACAACAGATGGATTTAGCTCCACCCCAATTTACATTCTTGCACAAACATATCGGGTATTGTTCCTTCAAAAAACGCTCGTTACACAAACAAATATGTCTAAATTGTTTCTACTGGAATGTTGGTACAAATATCCTTTGTATGACGCAGAGTTTGAGCGTGACCTGTCAATTACTTGCTTTGGGCATTTAGTTATATCAGCCAACCGCAGGTGTGCTCTGCGATTTTCACTATGGGTAAAAATATCGAACAAAGAATTTGCTATCTGGTCGCCCATCAACGTCGTCAGTGGATGAAAACGTTGACAAAGTCAAGGAAATGGTACTGGAAAACCATTATTCAAGTTTGAAGAAGGTAGCTCGTGACCTAAGCGTGTCTCACGAATCAATTTGCAACATTTTTCACCATCAGTTGGACATGAGACGCGTGGCTGCTCGACTCGTTTCAAGAGAGTTGAATTTCATTCAAAGCATTCATAGGAAAAAGGTGGCTTAAAACATGCTTGAGCAAGTAAATTCGGACCCAACGTTTATCCTGCCCATCAGCGCATCATAACATATGCTGAGACGTGCGTATATGAGTTTGTCATGCAAACCAGTCAACAAGTCAACAGGCGGCTGAATGGTGATATCCACATGAGCCCAAAAAACCACGTCAAACTCGGTCAAAAGTGAAAGTTATGCTACTCGTTTTTCTTGATTATCATAGTGTTGTGCAATCGGAATTCATTCTAAATAGTTCTACGGTAAATAAAGAATATTATTTGGATGTTGTGCAACGTTTGAGAGAGAATGTGCTTAGGAAACGGCCCGATTTGTGAAAAGAAAACTCATGGATCTTGCACAATGATAACGCACCCTCTCACAAGGCTCATATTGTGAATACTTTTTATTACCAAAAACTGGACAGGTGCCACCGAACAACCACCGAATTCACCGTATTCGCCGGACTTAGCTCCCTATGACTGTTTTCTTTCCCAAAACTTAAATTGTCACCCCGCGGACGCCGCTTCGAGTCGATAGAGGCCCGACTAGAATTACAGAGAGGCATGCCGAAGAATCAGTTAGGTCCGAATTAGGCAGACCTTACTGAGGCACGCCTCACTATCACCTTACCAGGCCCACGTTAGGCAAGGCAAAGATTGGCATGCCAGAGGAATACCAAATTTGGTTGTGGGCACGAAAATTTGTGGCAGTGTCTCACTTAGGCATAAATTGGAATCCCTAACTGATTTGTAGAAGGGCTTCCGGAATATTTCCGAAGTTCGGTTTTCCGAAACTGTGCCTAATGAGGCAGATGTGTGGCGATACCTTTCGGGACTTGGACCTAGTTTGGCTGCCTTATGAGGCGCGAATTTGGAATGCGGCCTGCCTTATTTGCGCCTAATCACCGCCTTACCAAAATTTCTAGATGGGGGCCATTAAGGGGAATTCGCTGAAGGAGCTGAAGAATTGCGTTTTATTGCACAACTCCCGGTACTTTTTTGGCAGAATGTATATACAGTTTTTTTTTACAATGGATTTAAATTAAAATTTGTGGAAGAAAAGCACAAATAATTTAGTGAAAATATTAGGCACAGTTTGATTTGAAATACCATTCCCGTCTTCGCAGACCTATAATAAAATTTAGTGAGCAATTTTTTTGTGGGACACAATGACACTCGCTTTAGTAATTCCTTATGACACTCATTTTGGTTTAGATTCTGTGAAAGTTCAGTAAAAGGCCAGCTGGAGGTGGGAAATGTTTAAAAAAAAAATAGGAAAAGTATACTGAAAATCTTCGATTGGAAATGGAGTCTCAGCCATAAAAATTAGATTAGATTAGCCAGGTTGTTTGTCTAAGACAAGGTACTCGGTAGCCCTAAGGTCCATTTTGAGTCCTACATTTGCATTTCCATCCCCAGCTACTAACTTACTTAAACCATTTATCTGTTTAAGCAGATAACCAATCCCTTCATTGAGACATTTTGCAAATTACCCAGGTATTCAAAGAAATAATCGCCAAGATATTTGGCACGGCTTCTTTGATGTTCAGGACAATCACAGAGGAGGTGGAGGCCCCTGCACTACAGAGTGGTCATGAACCCAACAAAGTGTGGTGTTGTGTTGTTGGAGAAGTGATAGCCACCTCCTGCATTCTTTAGCACATCTTGAATTGATGCACGCTAAGGTCAGTGCCTTGATCGCTGCTTGACTATCAACAGCAATGGTAAGATCCGGTTAGTCCATTAGTCATAAAAATTAGTCCTAGCACTTTTCTACTAGCATAGCTTCTATCAACTTCAAATAATTTCCGTATTACTGATTTACTCTAATGTAAGCATGGAAAATCACTGTAAACTTTATTAATTCTTTTTTTTTAATTTTAATTAAATGTCAACACTATAAGCAGCATCTCGTTAGCATAAAAATGTCCGCTGAGAATTCGTGTATTATGCGCATGTACATATATAAATATATATATGTGTGTATGTACTTAAACATACGGAAATATTCTTATACATTGCCAACTTTTACAGCTGCACGCCACTGCCAGTTCTATAGCTAATTAACAACTCTTCGAGCACTTCGAGTATTTTCACACCTGAAATGAAAAAAAGTACCAACAAACTGAAAACAAAAGCATGCACGCAAATAAACGTACAAATATACACTCGCGCTTGTTTGTATGTATAGCATTTTGATGGGAGCATCACAACGCAAAAAGCCGCAGCAAATGTTAATAAAGTGAGAGTGTAAAGACTCACGCAATATCCATGACACTTTAAAATCACTTTAACAGATTTTAATTAACAGTGTGTGTTTAAATATTTAACAGCAACGCGAGAAGACGAAGGAGTAGTGTGCCGTAACATATATGTATATATACAACTTTTGCTACTTAATGCGAGAGCATGAGTGTTTCCTACATACATACATACATACACACATGCATGTTATAAAAGTGTGTGTATAAATACATAAAAGCCTTTGGAATACCTTGCGACTTCACAATATTTCACAGCAACAAATGTGGATAGAGACGAATCGCACGTTCTCGGCGATAAATTCACAACACCTCCGCGAAAGCAAAATTTATGGTCTTGCAGTTTTGAATCAATTTTATCTTCAAATTTAGTATTAGTATTCAACTATTTTAGTCCATCAAATATACAAGGTGAAGTCCAAAATATACAAGACTGGCGTGATAAAAATGGTTTTGATGACGTCATCTTTTTAATGAGTTAGTGCGTTGGAACTTACATCCCTAGCTGACTTCCAGTGAAAGCTTGTTGACATTCGGTTCGGTGGAAGTGAAGTTATTGCGTCTAAAGTGTCAGTATGTTTGTATCATCGGTACAAAAATAAGTTTCGAACAAAGAGTTAACATCAAATTTTGTTTCAAAATCGGTAAAACGTTTACCGAAACATTTGAATTGATGAAAAAAGTTGATGGCAATGATTGTCTATCTCGTGCCAGAGTTCATGAGTGGTTTACTCGTTTCAGAAATGGTTGTGAGGACATAAATGACAATAAGAATACGGCCCGCCCAAAATCAGTAATCACCAAAAACTCCATTGAAATTATTTGTAAATTTATCAAAAATGAACCAAAACCATCGTTGAAATTCATGGAATATGAGTTGAGTATCTCAAAAACACCAATTTATCTCATTTTAACTTATCATTTGGACTTATGAAAGGTCTGTGCACGTTTCATTCCGCAGAAGTTAACTGAGGAACAAAAATTGCTCAGAACTCAACATTCGAAAGACCTCGAAAAGGCGAGAACTTGCTTTACAACTTTACAACTGGTGATGAAACCAGGTGCCAAACTAAACGTCAAAGTGCCAAATGAAAGGCCCCAGATGAACCACCACTCAAAAAATCGCGTTTGGACAAGTCAAGAAATAAGTCGTTGCTAATTTGTTTTTACGATTCCAAGGGAATTATCCACAAGAAGTTCGAGCTAACTAGCCAAAACGTCAATGCATATTTCTATCTTCGAGTTTTGAAGCGTTTGTTGCATCGCATCGGTCGAATTCGCCTTGAATACCGTGAAGGTGGAAGTTGGCGCTTATTGATACATCTCATTGATACACTCTTGTGACGGATTTTTGACTAGAGAACGCATTTTAACCATCAATAACTCACCGTATTCGCCTGGTATGGCTCCCTGTGACTTCTACTTATTCGAAAAATTACATTTGGCCATGAAAAAAAAACGTTTTGTGTCCGTAGAGGACATCCAAAAGGCTTGTACCGACATCCCAAAGGGCATTCCGGATTCCGGTCAATAACTTGAAACACTCTTTCGAAAAGCTTTTAGATCGTGCAAAACAGTGTATCGAGACCAGAGTGGACTATTTTGAATATATAAACTCGAAGTTGTCAGAACAAAGTTCCTGTCGTTTCTATTTTACCTCAGTCTAGTTTATTTTGGACTTCACCTTGTATATTCAGCAACACTAAAAACCAAAAAAAAAAAATGATAGTTATGGCACTTCGAAATGAACTCATTTTTGGGGTAATGGCTGAAACAGCAGCAAATTCAAACTACGAATTAGGAAACATAGAACACCTCTTAGGAAGATGCCCTATTTTGAAACAAGCCAGCTAACGGTACTTTGGGTAATTCCACTTAGACCAAGATGAATTTAAAGGGAAACCTTATACAGTTCGAATTTTCAAAAAAGCGATTTTTTATTTTTTTTTTAATCGTAATTTTAACACGAGCTTCTTAAATATATTTTTAAGTAATTAATGGAGGGTTTTTTCTCACCGATAAATATTTTTGTTTTTATAAAAAATTTAAGGCCGAGATTTTGGTCAAAAATCGATTTTTTTTTTTGTTTTTTTGACAAACCGCCATTTTGTCAAAAAAAATGTTTTGCTTTTTCCTTCGATTCGTTACTAGATTTAAGATTACTTAACCGAAACCTGTTTGGCTTTTTACTTTCAGATGTTTCAGTTCAGGGATGTAGTGGCCACTGTAAAACGTCTTTTTTGAGAGCAGCTCCCGGAGATCAGTTGTAGCTCCTTTACAAATAAATATTTTTGCTAATACTAAGCCTTTGTAACATAATATGTGTACAAATTTTCAGATCAATAAATTTAAAAGTTGTTTCAGAAAAAATTCTGGAAAATTCGAAAATATACAATATAACCCTTTAATAACAAACTGAATGGAATTGGTTAAGGGTGAACACCACTGCGATTCTTCAAAAAAATCGATTTTTTTTGCATTTTCTTAAAGTAGATATATTGAAAAATATTAAAAAAAATTTTAACTTAAAATCTTGAAAATTTACGAAGTTATACCCAATCCAATAAGTGTAGGTAGTGAGTTACAATGGCCAATGAAAACCTTAAACGCGTTTTTCTCAAAACGACTTTTCCGAACACGGTGGCCTCGATTTCTCGAAGACTTATGAACCGATTTTAATTTTTGATGTGAAAATGTGTCGTTATCTTGCTCAATCGTCGTTATCTTGCTCATTCGTCGTTATCTTGCTCATTCGTCGTTATCTTGATCCAATCGTCGTTACCTTGCTCATGCGTCGTTACCTTGCTTGAACTGTAAGCGAAAGCGCGGAGCGAACGACAAAGAGCACAATCGGCCCCCGCGTTCGGCAACGTTCGACATCTGGCGCTCTCCTACTTGAGTGAGCATATATATGTATGTATATGTATGTATATGCGCATATGTATATAAATTCACATGATGCACAATCGAAATTGAAAATATCTTTCATGAATTTGATAAATGTTTCATCATTTTTCACGTTTGTGTAAATGTAACTTGACCTATTCCATTGCAATTCCATTTACCCCCTCCTCTTTATCCATACAAAATATCTATCAAACAAATAAAATTAAAATTTTGTTTTGAAAATTGCAATCATTCCATCAATATTTTCTTATGACGTTGTCACGTTAAACTATCGTCAGTAAACCGACTTTACAGACAACCTCTTTTTTTGTTTAATTTTTTTACATGTATTGGCTACAGTCGAACATAGCCGTTTTTTAAAATACCAAAAATTAATATTTTTTCAAGCCTTTCGAAAAAAGTGTAAAAACACAAACTCGTTTTTCAAACCTCCACCATTTTCTCAAAAAAAAAAATAAAAAAAACCGCCACGTGCGCCGATAGCCATTGATGTTAGATTTACCCTTTCGACCAGACATTCGCACAGCAATCCAGGTATAAAATTGTTTATCGAAGTTGGTTAATGAGGTGATGTATAATTTAAAATTATTCAAAATCTGAGATGCAATAACAGGGTGGTGTGGTGGGTGGTGGTAAACCGTTGTACCACTCGGGATGTTATGTGGTACAAATAAGTACCAGCCGTCCTGTAAAACACACTTAGAAATAAGATATAATATACACAAAAATGTATATTTTATTTATTCATTTTTTTATTTATATTTTTTAATTTGAATATAATGCAAGAAAATTTTAGTGAAAAATAGCTTTATACATAAAATTCACGTATGGTATGATGCGATGCACGTTTTGCAAAACGGTACTTGGCACTCTTTACATATCGTCTTAGTGGGAGTCTGAATTTTTTTAGAACTGCAATTGGACCAACGACGTCGTGTAGTACCATCAACAGGAAGGTGTATTGCCTTGCGTTTGGCAATTTGTGGTGTTCGTCCAGGTTTTGAACGACGGACGGGTGTAGTTTGTAAGCCGTCCTGGATCAATGACTCAGCTAAAGTAACTAAAAACGATTTGAATGGCATCTTTTTCCGGTTGAGGTCGTTATAAATAACCCAAGCGTTCACTGCTGTCATCATCATCAGACGGTAAAACACTTTCTTCCACCACTTACCCGATGTCCTATCGTATTCACAAAGCTCAGACATCTGATCAGCCAAGTCGACTCCTCCCATGACCTCCCTATAAAATTGTATTTGCCTTGGACATTGAACTAGAATTTTTTTCTTCTGTTTTCAACGTTTTTGTAACATTAGTCACAGAAGGTTCGTGACAATTACTCAATACCAATACTTCTTTCGTGTTGTGTCTGATCTATACTTGAATGTTTTGGTATGCGGTTTGGTATTGTGCAGTTCCGAAGTCCATAAACAGTTTTTTTTTATGCAAAATTTTCATCAGGAATATTCCAAATAATATTTATTTGCGATGTGCCGGGGTTCGAAGCGACGTCATCTATGTCGCTTTCCGTATCATCGTTACCGCTGTTAGATCTCAAGACACCACTAGGTAAGAATCTCTCGTCAGCATCCTCATTCTCCTCGTCCACTGAATCTTCGCTATCACTGGAAGTAGTGCAATCCCTTGGAAGAAAATTGTCGGAACTTCCCCTAGTGAAGTCTTCCTGGTCGCTGGTACTATCAGCTTTGTCTTTTAGGATTTTTCTGATACCTTCAGGGTACATTTTCTAAGGATAATATAAATTTTGACCAAAAGAAAGAGTCACATTATGTAGATGCTTTCCATTTCAATTCAACCGGGCTATTCGGGTCATGTTCTTCGATTTCGATGTAACTTAAATATGTTGCTCTCTGGTCAAAATAATGAGACACGTATTTTTTTGTTCGCCCGAAAAAATCTTTTTTCAAGAGTTATCGGCAATTTTGTTTTTCGGCTTAAACTCGATTTTTTTTAATTGTATAAGAAAAAATTTTTTTTAAGTGCCCATAAGTTAGTCAAAAATGAACCGATTTTAATAATTCTGGGTTCAAAATGATCGTAATTACTTACACGAGCGACTTCATGTAGAAACAATTGCAAAAAAGTAGTCGAAAATTTTTTATTTAGCAAAAAAGAAAAAAAATTTAAATTTTTTCGAAATTCAATATTTCAAAAAGTGCATTTTTTTTTTTATAACTTTTTCCAAATCAAGAGGACACCTTCAACTTCAATTAAGCTGAATGCCTAGTAGCTAAAATGAGTTGTTTTTGAGTAATGAATTTTTGAGTAGAAAACCTGTTTCCCACTTTTTGTTTTTTGCAAAATAAAAAATGTTCAACTACTTTTTTGCAACTGTTTCTACATGAAATCGCCCGTGTAAGTAATGACGATCATTTTGAACCCAAAATTATTATCTTATAGATATATATTAAAGAATAATTTCTGAAATTTTCAAGCAAAAAAAATTTTAACTCCTACATTGTGACGTCGTTTTCGGTGACCCCTCGAAAAAAACGTGCGGCCGCGTTGTCAGCATAACTCCTGACAGGCTCATCAAAAATGAAAAAACAAAAATAAGTGCTTTAGTTAGACCATAAACTCGTCCTTGAACGAAGGAAAGAAAAAAAAGTAAAAATTGGAATTTTGGCAGACAAAAAATGAAAATTTCGGTCAAATTTGCTTGACATTTTGTTTTTTTTTAAATAGTTGTAATTGAAAACAAACAAAATCCTTCATTCAAGCACGAGTAAATTGTGTTTCGAACACAAAATCGGTAGAGTAGTTTTCGAGAACATTTGACAACCGACTTTGAAAACACGGTTCCGCAAAAAACGCGTTTAAAGTTTTGAGTAACAATAAAAGTGGCTTGGAGCGCACACGTTCCAAAGGCTTTATCTCCGAATTTATTATTCGGATCGACTTGAAAATTTTGGATAATATTCCCGAGAAGTTGTAGAAATGAATAAGCAAAAAACAAAAAATAGATTTTTTGAACGAACTTAATTAAACTTGAACCCTAAAATAAATTATAATTTGTTCGATCCCTACTTATAAAAAAAAATCATGAAAAACACTTAATTTTCACGCGTTCACAGTGATGTTCCCCCTTAAGGCGGATGGAATGGTCTATTGTGGTTTATCTTAAGTGCCTTAAAATATAGGCAGTTAATTGTGAACAAATATTATTCAGCTATGCGCATTTATTTCGAAGAAATTTGGTATTCAATGTCAATTTAATTGTGTTTTTCGGACAGACGACCATTTGGGTTATTGTCGCGTATTTTTTCATAAATTGTTTTTGATATATTTTCGTGTATTTCCATTAAAAAGAGCAACAATTTATTTAATCTAATCTAATCTACATCAAGATTCAAAACTTGTAATTATAAAATCGAACCCCCTGGGTGCTCTTCAGTAATAGTGACGCGTGACAGCTGCGTCGGTATTCTTCTGTTCTAATTTTGTGGGCATAAAGAAGTGTAATCGCACGTTTGCTGATTACCTGAATGACTTGTTTTCGATTTGTTTACAGTGCGCTATGACTTTTCAATTGTTGACGGTAAAGATTTTTTGCTATGCGTTTTACTCGCACTCTTTATCTTATCGCTAAATTTTCGGTTACACGCGCACAACTAATTATATATCAATTATAATCAAACACTTTATTTGAACTATAAAAAGTATTGATACAGATTTTTAGTTTTATTCACCCAACGCATTATTTCTTTTGAAATTCTCTAGTAAAGCAGATAATATTTCCACTTTTTAGATTATAAGAGTCATAAAAATTGAGTAACGCGTGATCAGATTGGAAGCACTTTTTCCAATATGTTTTTTTTTTTGACAGATCACACGGGACTACTGGCAAACTAAATACATAATTTTCTTTCAGTATTCATTGACATTTCATCATTGGAAGACTTACGCCTCAACAACGTTTACAAGTCGTACAATTTTATTAGGAAAATCGACGCTCTGTTAAAAGTGTTCGTTGCGCGCTCAGCCCCGCTTACGGTGTACATAAACGCCTTACCAAAAGCACTATTCGGCAAACCATCAGCAAAATCTATATATATAAAAATGAAATGATGTTCGTTTGTACGCATTTTTTTGGGCCGATACGAGGTTTACCAAACACTACGTTAACACATACATATATACATACTTATATATGTACTAAAGTAAGCTTATTAAGCATGCGGTTGATGAAAGATAAATGTGCATACATCAAAAGTGAGGCCCTGCTAATTAGATTCTTCTTAAGTGCACATCCTGTTTAGGAGTAAAGCAACTTTTACCACGTTATCAAATCGCTTAAAAAATGCACAAGGCACTTTAAAATGCTTCTCACTCTAGTACTTGAATCGATTAGCCAACCAAATCTTGCATGCGTCAAATATAATTTAACCTTCGGTTTCCTTCTTTTAAGAGCTTCTATGTTTTTAATTTGACTAAATATCAGATATGCGCACATATGCGAACATCGAAAGAAAATTTCTATTTGCATTTGCATTATTTTGCGTTTGTTTTACGTTCATTGGCATTTTTCCTCAAGTGCGTTATGTTTACCATTCACTCAAATACTTGGAAGATGTAAAATTTCTGCATGAGCGACTAATGTAAGACGGTTACACTCTTCATATCTCATTCAAATATAAATTATGAGCACAAAACATATGTATGCAGGTATGTGTGTGCATAGTATGGTTCGTTAATAGATTATCCAATTCATGTCTGAGCTTAAATATGTACGCTCTTGAGGGTATGTGTGTAAATCTGTATAGAACATAACTCTTTTCGTACTCATTACAGAGCAGGAATGAACGGATTTTGATAACAGTAGCGTAACATGAATTTTTATACAGGACAGAGAATGTTAATGAAGGAAAGCGAATGTCATTAACGTTCTCTGCTGTTACTATTTTCTTCTTCTTTGATTTGTGCGCTCTTGTTTAGAAATTAGTTTTATTATTGTAATAGGCTTTTCGGAAGATTTATAGTATTTGCGTCGCATGTCAATCATATACTGGGAGCGATACCATGATGTTCAGAAGAACTACAAGAGGCTTATTCGGGAATCGAAAAAAGCCTCATTTAGAGAATTCTGCAGCGGTATTGAATCTCTGAGTGACACGGCGAAATTGGTTAGGATCCTGAAAAGTGACCCAACGGCAAAGCTGGGGTCACTTAGGAAATCTGATGGCTCCTTCACGGAGCGGAAAAGTGAGACACTCAGCTTGCTGATGGAGTCTCACTTTCCAGGTAATCAGATAAGCATCAGCCGGCAACAGCCCTTATTGATAGAGGCAGTTGTCAGAGCTGCTACACCTTCTCGGCATGACTGGTTCGTTGCCAGATCTGTGGTGAATGAGGCCACCATTCGATTTGCCATCAAATCTTTTGGCGACTACAAGTCGCCCGGACCAGACGGCATATATCCTGCCATGCTGAAGGAGGGTGCAGAGTTCGTGACAGCAGCCCTGAAGAAAATCTTCTCGGCATGCCTGGCACTGGCTTACATACCACGCTCTTGGAGGATGGTGAGGGTCGTTTTCATCCCAAAGGTTGGAAAAGACGACTACACCAGCCCCAAAAGCTTTAGACCCATCAGCATGATCTCTTTCATGCTGAAAAGTCTCGAACGACTGGTGGAACTGCGCATACGTCAGAAGTCGCTGAAGGCTCACCCTCTGTCTCTATTTCAGCATGCCTATCAGAGTGGAAAATCCTGCGAGTCGGCACTGCAAAACCTTGTTGCTAGGGTAGAGCTGGCCATCGACAGGAGGGACTACGCTATGGGTATCTTTTTAGACATAGAAGGGGCGTTTGATAATGCCTTTTTTGATAGTATGTGTAACTCTGCTAGTAGGCACGGCGTAGACCGGGTACTAGTAAATTGGATTCGTTCGATGCTGGCCCAAAGAATCGTTTCGGTGCGAGCAGAGGAAGATCTGCTGGTGTCATCTGGGGTTAACAGAGGCTGCCCCCAAGGCGGTGTGCTGTCTCCATTACTCTGGCGCATGGTAATCGATCCTCTACTCATCACCTTAAACGATTCGGGAGTCCATGCACAAGCATATGCGGACGATGTTGCTTGTTTGGTAACAGGCTCTTCGTTTATGAACATCTGCAGGAAAGTGCAGAAAACTCTGGATCGGATTGACACTTGGTGCTGTGCGAACGGGCTATCGGCAAATCCCGCCAAGACTGGTATTGTCCTCTTTACCAGAAGGAGGA
The DNA here is from genome assembly GCA_037575425.1 of Anastrepha fraterculus. NCBI lineage: Eukaryota > Metazoa > Arthropoda > Insecta > Diptera > Tephritidae > Anastrepha > Anastrepha fraterculus. The sequence goes on from JAYXIM010039776.1 coordinate 395,480, forward strand.
AGCTTGACGGACTCGTTCTGCCAAAGCTAAAAGGAGTCACAATCCAGCTATCCAAGGAAATTAAATATCTTGGAGTAATCCTCGATAGTAAGCTCCTATGGAAATCATACGTTGAGACAAAGGCATCCAAAGCGCTGACAGCTTTCTGGCAGTACAAAGGTGTCTTTGGGAAAACGTGGGGTCTCTCTCCTAGCAAGGTCCTATGGATCTACACGGCTATGATAAGACTCATTATTACCTATGCATCAGTGGTCTGGATGAGTAGACTATCCCTAGTGGGAGTCGGGAGGACCTTATCGAGACTACAACGCACTGTGGCCATCTGTTGCACCGGAGCTTTTCCGACTACTTCAGGCCCGGCACTAAATGCTCTGATTGGTTTACCACCCTTTGATGCTTTCATCCGAGGACAGGCCCTGAAGGCCATCTGCAGACTGAAACACAGTGGGAACTGGTACGGCCCTTGTCCGGCATTGGAACACAGAGAAGGCATGGACATCGATCCAACGATTCTCTCCATGCCCCTTGACTCAATGCCATCAAGAGTCGTACTTGAAAAGAGATACAGTGTAGTGCTACCAGAGGCTCAGTTGTGGGGAGACTCAGAAAATGAGCCCGGCAAACACTGTTTTCGCATTTTTACGGATGGCTCCAGGACCGAGCATGGCTCCGGCTCTGGGGTCTACGTGGAATCCAGCGGGACAAAACTGCACTTTGCTCTTGGAATGCATGCATCTGTGTTTCAAGCGGAGGTGTATGCAGTTCAAGAAGCGATGAACTTTGTTGTGGAAAAACGATGGAGAGGCAGATCTATATATGTCTGCAGCGACAGCCAAGCAGCGCTTATGGCCTTAGACAGCCCTCAAACCACATCAGGGGTATTGAAGTCCTGTAAATCCAGGCTGAACTATGTCGGTAGACATAATAGCCTGATGCTAACATGGGTCCCGGGACACGTGGGTATCGCGGGTAACGAGACCTCTGACTCCTTAGCTAAGATGGGCTCTGAAGCCAACTTCTTTGGCCCAGAGCCCGCTTTGCCACTCCCCTCTGCGGCCATCACGGCCACGGTTAGCAAATGGGTAACTACTACCCACAAGCGAGCTTGGCAGGCTGAGAGAGGCTGCAGATGGACAAAACTGATGTTACCTGTCATGTCCGATCGACTGTCGCAAACCCTTCTGTCATTAAGCAGAAGGGAGTGCAGACGGCTGGTTGGACTGATGACGGGCCACTTTCTGTGGGCAAAGCACATGGAAAGGTTGGGCATCTCAGACAGTGTACTCTGCCCAGCTTGTGAAGAGGAGGATGAGACGGCGGACCACTTCCTGTGTGTCTGCCCCGCCTTCGCCCGAATCAGGTTTGAGGTCTTTGGCACTGCTGTGTTAAGAAGCGACCATCTTGGCTCCTTAGCACCACAAGATCTACTCAGATTTCTTCGGAGATCGGGTAGATTTAAAGAAAATTAAAAGGGAATCCAAATGTAGTACAATGGACTCAATTCATGTCTGAGTGCTGCACTTGCTCGTTGTCCCGACAAAAAAAAAAAAAAAAAAAAAAAAAAAAACAAAAGAAAAAAAGTTATCGCTGTTTTTTGATAAAAATACAATTTTATTCTGAAAATATTGTTACGAGTGAATCATTGAGAGTATTGCCCATCGCTGGCTACTACTTTTCCCCATCTTTCAGGTAGATCCCGTATACCTTCACAGTAAAACTGTTCGTCTTTTGAGGCTATTCACGGATCAAGCCATTTTTTGATGTCTTCATATGAATGGAACTGCTGGCCAGCTAGACCATGTGCCATCGATCGGAACAGGTTGAGGTGGATAATCGGACGGCGCAATATCTGAAGAATATGGCGGGTGGAATAGGATTTCCCATTTCAGTGTTTCCAGGTAGATTTTAACGGGTTCGACAACGTGAGGCCGAGCGTTGTCATGCTGTAGAATCACTTTTTCATGCCTCTCCGCGTATTGCGGCCGCTTCTCGCGCAGTGCTCGGCTCAATTGCATCAATTGAAGTCGATACCAATCCCCAATGATGGTTTCGCTTGGTTTTAACAGTTCATAAGAAAAACACCAAGTTGGTCCCACCAAATACATAGCATAACCTTCGCAGCGCGAATATTCGGCCGAGGCGACGACGTAGAAGCTTGACCGCGCAGTCCCCATGACTTTCTTTTCTCTGGATTGCTGTAATGAATCCATTTTTCATCAGCTGCAACGATTCGATGAAGAAAACCCTTCCTTTTTTGCCACTGGAGTAGTTCTTCGCAGGCGAAAACACGTCGTTCAACATCCCTTGATTTTAACTCATAAGGAACCCTAGTCCCCAGTTTCTGAATCATTCCCAAAGCATGCAATCGCTTGGAAATGGATTGGCGGGTAACTCCTTATACTGAGCAATGCCTCCAATTCAGCGTCTTCGAAGGTTTTGACCTTCCATCACGCGGACGGTCGTCTCATTAAAATCACCATCTTTGAAGCGACGAAACCAATCTCGCCACGTTGTTTCACTTAAAGCAGCATCTCCATAAACTTTTTCTAGCTCTCGATGCGCTTCAGCCGCCGTTTTTTTTTCGAATGAAACAGGAAAATCAACACTTCCCGCAAATGACGATTATTCGGCACAAAATCAGACATTTTCACAAAACCAAAAGTGTGTGATACCAAAACAAAATTACTAATGTGTTGAAGCAGTTTACCATATGTCTAAGTTTGGTTTATGACGTTTAGGTTATGTTAGAATCGACTAGCACGCACTGCTGGCGGCATCTATTGACAAACAGCGGAAACTTAGTGCGCACCTGATATTAAAGCTTAAAAATAAATAATACCTAAGTTCGAATGATCAGTGATTCGGATCAGCTTTACAACGCGGGTGCATCAAAACTTCCTTCATAGCGGTCGATCTTGAGCTTTTGCTTCGTTGTTACATATTTCCAAATCTTTGAGATCGCTTTCCACTGCAACTATACATCGCTTCCTCGGTTTGATTTTGACCTTTACGCCCATTAGCTTTTCTGTCATGGCTTTATTCACGGCACAGTCAGCAGGCCTATGGGTTATATGACTTAGTCATCTTATGCGCTGCGCTTTAACAAAACGCATAGCTGTCTCATTCGGAGTGAGATCGTTTCGTTCGGAGTTGTACCGTATTCTACAAGTACCATCATCCAATCTTATTAGGCCAAAGATCCATCTTAAAATTTTTGTTTCCATGCTAGCAATCAACGCAAAGTCAGCAACTTTAAGAGTCCATATCTCACATTTATACGTTAAGATTGGTCGGATGATGGTCTTCTACATAATTAGCATTGTAGTTTTAGTCAAGAGCCGAGACTTGAACAAGTTAAGGTGCGCATAATACGTTTTGATGGCGCCCTTGATGCAATCCTCGACTGCAGAAGTTGAATCACCGCTACATGCGAATATAATGCTTCGACTTCAGCAAATATTTAATTTTGTTCTCGTTTACAAACAAACCAATCCCGTTCGCAATTTTGTTTATTTTTAAACATATTTCATTTCCATTTCTTGGGTTGTTCTAATTAACAAGGTACCACCTTTGTTAACTTACTTGATTGGTCAAAGAAAACAATCATTCGTTCGTAATCATCGTAAAGCTGCCCAAGAAAGGCGACCTGTGTGACTGCGGTAACTGGCAAGGAATAACCCTACTTAACACCATCTACAAAATTGTAGCCGCGATCATACAAAGCAGGTTCAAAGGCATCGAACGCTCCTTAAGAGACGAGCAAGCTGGTTTATGCCCTCACTCAAGCTGTCTTGATCAAACCAATACACTTCGGATTATAGTAGAACAATCAGTTGAGCGGCGCTCTCTGCTCCACATGCTGTTCGTAGACTTCAAGAAGGAGTTCGACGCTATCAAACGAGACGCAATATAGCTGGCACCGAGTAGAAACGAAATTCCCGCCAAGAGTATCCCCCCATCAAAACCCTCTACAAGAGCTCCGAACTGGCAGTGCTTCACAAAGGCGTCCCCTGCAGCCCCTTCTCTTCACCATCGTCCTTGATGAGATCATGAGCCAACTGACCCTACACAATAAAAGCATCGCCTGGAGTTTCACCAGACATCTTAAGAACCTGGACTTCGCCGATGACATCTTCCTCCTCTCTCACAAACTCTCTGGCATGCAAGCGAAGGCGGACAGACTAATCGCACTGGCACGCACTGTTGGACTGGAGGTTAACATCGCCAATACCAAAGCTATGAGAGACGATGGATCAGATGAGGATGTCAACTGTAGGCTAAACAAAACAAGGGCGGCATTCGGGCGAATGCATACAGTATGGAGGAGTTCGCAAATCTCCAGGCGCACTAAACTACGAATATTCGGCTCATGCGTGAAGTCCGTCTTGTTGTACGGAAGCAATACATGGCTGATCTCTAACACCATCACACAGAGGCTACAATCTTTCGTCAACAGATGCCTCCGCATCATCTGCAGAATATTCTGGCCAAACACCATCAGTAACGACGCACTGTGAAGACTAATGAATGAGGAACCCATCCTTTAGCAAATCAAATGCAGAAAGTGGCAAATCAAATGCAGAAGGCATCAGAGAATGGCACTGGACTGGAACCCGCAAGGGAGCAGAGGTCGCGGTCGACCAAAAAACACTTGGAGAGGGTCGATGTTGCGCGAACTAGCAGATGCCACAATCACATGGGACGGTGCAAAAACAATAGCACAGAACCGTATACGATGGAAGAGTCATGCCGCGGCCCTATGCTCCCTAAAGGAGTGAACAACGAAAAAAAAAATATAACAGTAGAAAGTGCTACTTGTTTTACACCCTTTTCAATAGAGAAAGTATCTGTCAGCTTGCCTTGAATAATCACTTTTGCTTTTGCATTTGTGAGCTTTGCGATAGCGAGCCTTATTAGTTTGGTTGGTATTCCAAGACTTAGCAGTACAAGGTGAATCCTATATTTTTTAACACTATCGAAGGCTTGTTTAAAATCAACGAAAACTTATCGCGTTTTAAGGCAGTGGGACGTGCACAAAGAAAAGGTAAGGCTTTTCTAGTGAGCCGCTTGCCACAAGATAGACAGTCGCTTTGTCTGTTTTGTTCCACGTGTGGCATTTAATTTCCCACTTACCCAGCATGTCTGCCAAACATTCCCTTATCCACCAACTGAGGACACGTTCGATGGAAGACAGGCAACTTCACACTTCTTAGTCGCTCAGGAATAACAATCGCCTATGCGGCCGATATCGCAATAGTGGCGAGGAACAAAAAGTACCTATTTGAAACCTCTTGCAACATTCAAAGTCATGCAAAAGCAGTAGGCCTTAGAATAAACGAAGGCAAAACTAAATATCTGAAGATTTCGTGGCAGCGAAGAGAGACGAAATCCTGAAAACATCGAAATTTGTACATTTACCTTTGAGTGTTGAACTCCGCAAATATTAGGGACTGTTAACAAAAAATGACAACAGTAGACACGACGCAGTTCAAGACAGAATATTGGAAGCAAACCAAAACATATTACGCTCACTCAAAATTGCTGAAATTTAAACTGCTAGCACGTGAATGTAATCATTCACATTCCTTCTCTCATCATCAACATTCCTTCGTCTCCGTTGCGGAGCATAGGGCCAAAATCAAATTTTCCGATTTTGTGTGGTTCCCGGATATATTCTTCACATGCTGGCAGGTCATTGATTGGTCCACAGATTTGTATTCCTCTTCGATGCAGCGTTTCCAAGAGCTCCTAGGTCTGCCTCTTCTGCGCTGTCCTTGGGGGCTCCTCTCCAGCGCTTGTCTGCTGATTTCAGTGCCACCTTCCCGTAGGTTATGGCCAAGCCATCTCCATTTACATTCTCTTCTTTCAATTGCAATTTGTTTTTGATGGCATCGTAGATGCAACTCGGTGTTAGATATCCAGTTCTGTACAATTTCCGCAGACACACACCATGTTTCACAGGCGTAGAGCAGAACTGATTTAATTATTTAATGTTTAAAATACGGCTTTTCAACTCCAATGTTAAATCAGTTCTGCAAACTCCGTCTGTATAAGTCAATAATACGCACCGCCAAGCAAAAACGAAATACACTTAAAAGTGTTCGAACGAAAAGTGCACCCGAAGGGTGTAGTTCGATAGTTTATTTATCGGAAACTCATTCTTGGCAAAGTGTCGTTACCTCCAAGAACTATTTCATGACCATAAACCAAAATGATGCCTAGATGTCAATAGTGAATAATTCTTAGACGGTACCTTTTTCAATGTTATCCATGACATTTGTCAAGTAGAGAGATTTACATTTTTACACGATGGAACAATGCGTTAAAATTATTCGAACGTATTACGAAAATGGTCAATCTTAAGAAGAACAACGAAAAATGCGGGGATTTGATCACCGAACGAGTCGACAATACAAAAGTTGATGGAAAAATTTCAAGAAACTGGTTCTGTTGAGTACCGTAAAAGGACTTCGCTCTGGCATCATTATGTTCTTCCCATCTGAACAACCTTCAACATAGATATCTCGACGCTCTCAACAATTAGCCATTAATGAGCCGACTGTTTGGCGGATTTTCCTTGTAGACGTGCCCATGGTGGACATTTAAATGATGTCACTTTGAACAATATAATTGGGAATATCTTTATCGTACCGCATCTTTATATATAAAAATGAATGTTTGTCTGTATGTCATCGATGAACTCAAAAACTACTGGACCGATTATTATAAAAATTAGTATATATATGTATTTTTCCATGGAGAAGGTTTGTAGAAGATGCTCATTTTTGCCACTCGCCACCAGGTGGAGCTGCAGAGTAGCAACTTCTGCCCCGTTCAACCTTTTGTCATAAAAATTAGAGGAGACGAATATAACATATTCATAGATATAACATAGATTTTGATTGAAGACATATGTTTAACAATCGCTAACAAGGCACTGCTGCAACTGGGAATACCTGCTTCAAACCCGACCTGCAAACAACCTTTTCGATCGTGATTTGCAACGAGAAACACACTATGATTCTGACGAACCGGGACATTCGTTAGAACAAATTTTCCGCAGTTAATTCCAGAACAACGCATTGCGTTTGACAGAATTATGCGTGCAATCACAGAACAAAGCGGTGGACTGTTTTTCATAGATGCGCCCGGTGGTATAGGCAAGACTTTTCTTCTTTCCCTAATTTTGGCAACCATACGATCACAAAATAATATTGCACTGGCTATTGCACCATGTGGATTTGCGGCAACTCTTTTGGATGGTAGCCGAACAGCGCATTGAAACTGCCGTTGAATTTGCAAAACACTGAGGCACCAACATGCAACATCATCAAAAACTCTGGAATGAAAAAAGTACTCCAAACGTGTCAAATTAACATATGGGACGAATGTACAATGTCTCACAAGAAATCATTGGAAGCGCTTGACCGTAGACTGTGAGATTTGAGAGGAAACAGACGGATCTTTGGTGGCGCACTCATTTTATTGTCAGGCGATTTTCGACAAACACTGGCCATTATACCACGTTCAAAACCCGCTGATGAACTTAATGCATGTCTTAAATCATCAGTTCTATGGTGTCATTTACAGAAATTGGCTGGAAATTTTGGAAAAAAATTATTGGATATTGAAAATGGGCGAATAGAAATTGATGAATCTACAAAATGTACCACCCTGCCAGCAAACTTCTGTAAGATCACAGAAAGCATAGACGAATTGGTGCAAAAAGTTTTCCCAAACATTGCACAAAATTACAAAAACCATCAGTGGTTCAGTACGCCTGTTATATTAGCAGCCAAAAACATACCATCAATGTCAATACCATCAACTTCACCATTCAGCATGGAATAGCCAGCGAAACGACAAAATATAAGTACATCGATACTGTGGAGAATCAAGACGAGGTTGTCAACTATCCAACTGAATTCTTGTATTCGCTTGATTTGCCAGGCATGCCGCCGCACGTTCTTACAATGAAAATTGGCATGCCTATCATTCTTGTGGATTGCAACGGAACCAGATTCTCAGTCAAGAAAATGATGAACACTGTTATCGAGGCAACAATTTTGACTGGAAAATTCAGAGGTGAAGACGTATATAGTTACGTTGCCACATAGCCCAATGATCCCGATAGATATCCCATTCGAGTTCAAACGTTTGCAGTTCCCGGTGCGACTGGCTTTCGCAATGACTATTAACAAAGCACAAGGACAATCGTTACAAGTGTGGGGATTAAATTTGTTTCTCACATGGACAGCTCTATGTGGCTTGCTCACATGTCGGAAAACCTTCTGATTTATTCGTCTACGCACCAGAGTGAAAAACAAGAAATATTGTTTATCCCACAGTATGTACTTCAATAAACATCGAATTGAAACTAAGCTTTGTAATGTCACAATTTTTTCGAAATAAACAAAATCAATAAAATGGTTTAGAATGAATTGAATATTTGTGTACTGATTTTTCTTTAAAGTTATTTTCCTTAAATTTATTTTAGTTGTTGGTGTAGTGGTGTACGCGTGCCGGGTACAGCTAGTTTTTAATAAAAATAGTGAAACCTGAAAGAATTTAATGTTTACATGATTTATTTTAAAACAACATCTAGCCGCGTCTTTTAAAAGGCCGGCGCGTTTGCAGTACGTGAGCGAAGTCGCACTCATTTTAAAAATCGGAGGTTTGTAACTTAGCGCTTGTCAAAAAGCCAAACAATCAAACGCAGAAAATAAATCGTACCTTGAAGGCACCTGCCTATAGTATATCGTATATAAGTGGCCATATCGGCTACGCATTTTCATTTCTTTATACAATATAATTTTCTTTTTAAATAAGTAACGGCATACAACAATGATTTGCAATGCTATGACGCTTCTCTATTTTATCGGCAATTTTTTTGCTAAAATACCCCTCGTTATAGCAATTTAAGTCAACCTGAAGTAGCATATCAAGAAATTAGTAAGATAAAACGTTTTAATCACGAGAGATCCCATATCATTAACTTGCGCTTGTTTTGTCTGTTTTCTGCATTAACCACTCGAGATGCACTGAGACAGCACTTTTAATTTCCTCCACTAGTACTTGAGGGAAAAATATAAAAAGCGTTTCCACCGACTATTTCACCATTCTGATTTCGTCAGTCTTTGCAAAATGAAGGTGTTTTTGCTTGTGGCAATTTTTGCGCTGGCAGGTAAATAACACAAAAAACTCTTCAATTATTTTTGAAATTCAATGACTTTGATTTATATTTAAATTCAGCATCGGCTGCTCCATTGGAGGATGACGACGTTGTTCACGTCAATGGTGAGAATGGCTGGTATGTACCACAGCTTGATGGCTCATTTGTCTGGATGACCACAGAAGAGGGTGAAAATCTGCTTGCTGAATTGGAAAGCCAAGAAGAAATAGAAAGCAGGCTCAGCACCTCGCCTGTCACCTACTACCTCTACACCAAGACAAATCAATATAGTGGAAAAAAAATTACCGCTGACTCCACGTCAATTTCGAGCTCGAATTTCAATGGTGACCATCCCACTCGTTTTGTGATTCACGGCTGGACACAGAGTTATGAAGCCGAAATGAATAAAATAATTCGTGACGCTTGGCTTTCAAATGGCGAATACAACATCATTATTGTGGATTGGGGTCGTGCGCGATCCGTTGATTATGCTTCCTCCGTTGTGGCTGTCCCCGGTGTGGGAAAGAAAGTGGCTGGCATGATTGATTATTTGGTGAAAAATCATGGCATGTCATTGGACGAAACCGAAGTGATCGGTCATAGTTTGGGTGCACAAGTTGCTGGTTTTGTTGGCAAGAATGTGGGCACGGGTAAGATTCATGTCATTGTTGGTTTGGATCCTGCCCTCCCACTTTATAGCTACGATAAGCCAGACAAACGACTCAACAGCGACGATGCTAGCTATGTGGAATCCATCCAGACAAATGGTGGTAAATTGGGATTTCTGAAACCCATTGGCAAGGGCGCTTTCTATCCGAATGGTGGTGAGAAGCAACCGGGTTGTGGTCTTGATTTGACTGGCTCCTGCAGTCACGGCCGCTCCTGTATCTACTACGCTGAAGCGATTCAAGATAATAATTTTCTCTCTATGCGTTGCGATGATTACGAAGATGCGGTGAAAAAGAGTTGTGGCGGTCAGTACAGTGGCATCAAAATGGGAGCTGTCTACAACTATGAACTCGTGGGCGGAGATTATTATGTGCCTGTACACAGCTCGGCTCCATTTGGTTATGGTAGTTAAGAAAAAAGTTTTAATGAAATAAAGATTAGATAATTTTGTGAATAAAAGTAATCTAAATAATATTTGAAATTTACTATATGCAAACGTCCGCCGTAGCCAAATGGGTTGGTGCGTGATTACCATTCGGAATTCACAGAGAGGTCGTTGGTTCGAATCTCGGTGAAAGCAAAATTAATAAAAACATTTTTCTAATAGCGGTCGCCCCTCGGCAGGCAATGGCAAACCTCCGAGTGTATTTCTGCCATGAAAAAGCTCCTCATAAAAATATCTGCCGTTCGGAGTCGGCTTGAAACTGTAGGTCCCCCCATTTGTGGACAACATCAAACCGCACACCACAAATAGGAGGAGGAGCTAGGCCAAACACCTAACAGAAGTGTACGCGCCAATTATTTATATATGTTATTAAAACTTAATAGTAGACCTGAGTTTTGTAGCACTCGGGTTAACACGAATATAGCCGCTTCTCGCTCATGAGCACGGAACAAACGACTTGTGGCACCTAGAGGCAGAACTAAGTAGATTTGTTCATTCCATGAAGTTAAACGGACAGGTTAAATGGACAGGTTTGATTGAGCAGAGATATGCGAAGAGATTCCCAAACCTTAAATTTAAGTATCCGGAGTAGTCGATTGGATAACAATCGGGCGTGCAACCAAGATCCTTGGCTTGTTGTTAAGCTGGTTGAGTACTTCAATAGAAATAATCCTCCTGATGAGGATGTTTAATACCACTGTTGTCGTGTGATGTCTAGCTGCTTTTTTGTTTTTTGTTTTTTTGTAACTGTTTCTATATCGCATTATATTATATTAAAGCTTAAAAGTAAATATTACCTGAGCCCAATAGTCAATGATTGAGATCCGACTAAAAATTTCGCACACAAATGAAACAACATCCGATGTGATAGAGATCTGATTAAAGGGTTAGGGGTAGTCAGAATTTTCAAAAAATCGATAGCAAAACTTTAAAAGCGTTTTTCTCAAAATATATGTTTTTTGAACTGGTGATCACTGTAACTTTAAACCCGCTTGGTAGATTTCAATAAAGTTTATACTGCTTTTGAAAAACATAAAAACTTGGGCTCAGGTTCGAAGGATTTTTTTTTTTTTTAATTTAAATTTAAATATTTCCTGAGGCCGCCATATTGTTAATTTTGAAAAAAAAAAGTTCCGGTCAGGCACAAGATTATCCCTTAATAAAATTAATTTCTCTTGCCCGATAGATGAATCTCCAAGGACTTGTGATGATCACCGTAAGGGACTTCTGGAGAAACGGGCTCCACACAAACAGCGATAATTTTTACAATTATTAATGTTTTTTTTTTTTTCTAAAGTCAAGTCGAGACATGATGTATCAATGCTACGTTTTTAAAAAAAAATAAAAAAAATAAAAATTGGCGCGTACACTTCTGTTAGGTGTTTGGCCGAGCTCCTCCTCCTATTTGTGGTGTGCGTGTTGATGTTATTCCACAAATGGAGGGACCTACAGTTTCAAGCCGACTCCGAACGGCAGATATTTTTATGAGGAGCTTTTTCATGGCAGAAATACACTCGGAGGTTTGCCATTGCCTGCCGAGGGGCGACCGCTATTAGAAAAATGTTTTTATTAATTTTGCTTTCACCGAGATTCGAACCAACGACCTCTCTGTGAATTCCGAATGGTAATCACGCACCTACCCATTCGGCTACGGCGGCTGCTACGTTTTTATTTGTGTAAAATAAAGCAATTGACAAGCAAAAAAAAACTGATTGAAAATCAGCATTTTTTCGGGCAACTGACTACCCCTAACCCCTTAAATGTTTGATGCATTCGATACGTAGGGCTTGTTTTTCGTCACTAGCTATAAAGCACAGCATTTTGCAATTGGTAGTACTGAAAAGTGGATGTATATGGAAACATAAAATCATATGAAGTAACTTCGAAAAGCCTTTATTTCAGAGATTCATTACATGTGGCAAGTGGTTTCGTGCAAAAATATTTAATGCTACACTATTAGACCTCAATTGTTATAGCAAATTGATATTACTTGAATTGACTAGTTCTTGAAGCCCGCAGATTTTCAATTGTAATATCGATTTCTATAATATCTATAAAGTAATCTATAAATATCTGCGCTGTTGTTTAGTGCGGCGCAGTTTTGTGATAATACTTTTTGCCATATTACAGACACCGGACCAGTTGCCTGTCATGCATTATATCCACTTGGCTTCCGCACTCTAATGCTTAACTCCTTCCTCTGGCACACAAATCGAGGACAGCCAAACAAGCCACGTTCTGCGTCTTCTACAGTTGGTGCACAATAAGTGCAGTGTGGGTAATCTGCATGCCTAAACTTATATACTTATAAGTAGGATTGAAAGCACCTAGTACATCCAGTCAGTGTTTGGGTCAAATAAAATTCTTACTGACCATGTTTTCGGTTAACCCATTTGGATCAAGCGGTACGTCCAGCATCCGTTGAGGGACATTTTTTGTACCATATGCGCAAACTACGCTCTCTTGCTTCCTTGTGTATACTCAACCGTGCTGTAGCAGCTTTGTTCTTGTAGTCTTCAGCGCACTGTCTTGCCATTAGGCTGATTGGGGGTAGTCCGGCAATAACCATAATTGGCGTCTTTGGTTAGGTAAGCAGCCGTTATATTGTAAGTTAGAAGATTGCATCTGGGAATAGATGGCAGGCAGGAAAGCAATGGCTTTGGTTGTGCGCAGGGCTAATATTTAAAAAATTTGACCTTGAAACAGCCATTGAATTTGATAGAAGACAGAAGAATTTCAAACATCGTCATTTAGAGGAATATTAGTTGTATAAGCCAAAAGGTTTAATAAAACTGCTTAACATCAAAATTGATAAAACAGACGTGTTAAGTAATCCCCTGCGGATTTGCCTAGAACTTCTGGTGTTCATCATATGCGGATTAGCGCCATTACTGCTTATGCTGCCTTTCTGTTCTCGTCAACTATTACGTCCAGGTACTTAATGCATGCCTTCGATTCTATGCCATGATCGCCCACCATTGTATGGACCGACACCACAATCTTCTTGCTGCTAATTCACTAGTTTTATGGTCCGCAATAGTCAGCCATTAATTTACCATGACGACAGACTGGTCACATATTGTTTCAGTTTAGAGGAGTAATCTAGCCACGACCACAACAGCAATACCATAAGTAAATGCTATAATTTGTGACCCTAGAGGTAGATTGAGGCGCAAAACTCCATTTTACACAATATTCCAAAACAAGGAGCTTAGGACTGAGCCTTGTGGAACGTCACCAGTTATTTTATGCTCCTTTACACCTGCATCGGTTATGCAGCGCAGGGTTCTGTCAGAAAAGTAACTGGCGGCTATCCTGAATATATACTCTGGAACCCGGAAAACATCAAGCGCGATCAGAATTTTTCTCGAATTTGCAGTATTGTAGGCATCCTTAACGCCCAGTGTCGCAATTAGGCAGTACTCCTTGCTACCGTGTAACCATCGAGTTTCTTCGATTGCTCTCTGCGCAATGGTTTTTCCCGCAGGTACATCAACTGTGGTTGAACGAACTTTGCGGAGTCCGAATTGTCGGGATGATAAACTGCCTGCATCATCAATAATAGCCTCCAGACGATTTGCTATCAACCGATCAAGAATTTTTCCTACGGTGTCGAGCATGCACAGGAGGCGGTAGCTTGTAGGATATTTCGCAGGCTTGGATCCCTTTGAAATTATTACCAGTTCATGCAATTTCCACTGGGTTGCCATTTGCATTTCTTTTAGACATGTTTTGTTGTGATTTAAAAAAATATGGACACGACTTTTAATTGCCACTTTTTGGGACTCCATCTGGACCTGGATTTTTATTATTTTTCATCTGTTTTGTGATCATAGTTTTTCTCTGTTGTTAGCTGCAAATTTTGATCGCCTTCACAAAATCTTTCCCATTCGTGGTCTCGAATAGTATCTTGCACGGGGCACAATATTTCTACTACATTACGCAGTGTATCCAGGCAAGTTATTGGAAGTGGCTAAGTGGCTACTTTAAAATTATTTATAACTTCCTCGTCGCATAGCTAGAGGAAACACCGTCGCTTATAGGGTATTTTTCGGGTCTTCCTTTTTTGCTTATATTGGAGCTAGTTTTCTTGGAAACTGCCCATACCCTTAATCCTTCGTAAGCTCACCTTGCTCTGTTACTCTGTTATTCTGCAATGTCTGCTCTCCACCAATATAGAGGTACGCTGTTGTGCTCGTTGGGCCTCGTTTTAGAGGTGGCTGCATCGCTTTATTTTGTTAGTTGCCTCATGGCTTGCGTAGTTTTCTCAGCTACCATACATCCCCAGCGAGTATTACACCTGCCAACATAATTTAAATAACCTCCCGTGTCGTAGTTATTTCAGAACCTTTCTTCGCCGTGCTTCCCTATTTCTCAAATTATTGCGAGGTGATTACTCCGGGTAAAATGCTGGCTGACGCACCATTTCGTGTAGCGAACCAGACTGGACGTCTGGAAGGTAAGTTCGAATATCGAGCCCGTTCTCGCTTTTTGATACGACGGCTGAATTCCAGAGTTCATCAAGGCTACATCCAGCATGTCAAAAGCTTCCAGAGGCGCCTGACTTCAGGGATATGTCCGTGGGCATCCTCAGTTAACAGTCCTGGCTCCGTTCAAATCACCAGCTACCAAGAACTGTCACTTCAGTAGCAGTGCCCGGATATGCATAGGAATGTTTATGCTGCTACAACAATGACAACAACAGGTCTATACTCCTTTGCATCTCACATTTTGCTACGACGTAAGCGATGGCGCACAACAGAGGTATTGCCAACGGTAAGCGAAATCCACCGGAGGCGATTCGTTCGTCTGACCTTTCCTTTGCAATATAGAATAAGGCTGTTAAACTTTCTCTTCGGCCTTGTGTCGTTGGTGCACGTATGCCGGCGTGTTTACAATTCATGAGCGAAATTAAACATAGCGTCTGGCAAAGGAGATGTTATCGAACTGTGACAGCTTTTACAAACAAACAAAAAAAAAAGCAGCAAGCAATATTTTCTTTATTAATTTTATTATTTTTTGTATTTTTTTTATATCTGTATTAACCGCTCGAGATACACCGAGACAGCACTTTCAATTTCCCCCCCAAATACATGTGCGAAAAATATAAAAAGCGCTCCCTTCGGCTGTTTCACCATTCTGATTTCGACAGCCTTTGTAAAATGAAGGTGTTTCTGGTTTTCACAATTTTTGCGCTGGCAGGTAAATAACGATGCCGGCACTTATATTTTCTACGGCAATAAATTCAGAAATGATTTTTGAAATTCAACTAATTATTTTTTATTAATTGTTTCGATTCAGCTGCGGTTAATCCATTGGAGGACGATGGTCGCATCAGTGGTCAGAATGGTTGGTTTATACCACAGTGTAATGGGTCACTTCTTTGGATGGGCATTGACGTGGTTTTAAATCTTGCTGCTGAATTGGCAAGCAAAGCAATAATCTTAGGACTGCCCAACTGCTCGCCTGTCAATTTATACCTCTACACCAGGAAAAATCAATATTGCGCACAACAAATTACCGATGACTACGATTCAATTTCGAATTCGAACTTCAATGCTGAACATCCCACCTGTTTTGTGATTCATGGCTGGACACAGAGTTATGAATCCGAAATGAACAAAAAAATTCGTGATGCCTGGCTTTCAAATTGTGAATGCAACGTATTTGTTGTGGATTGGCCGCGTGCTCGTTCCGCTGATTATATTTCCTCCTTTGTGGCCGTACCCCCTACGGGAAAGGAATTGGCTCGCATAATTGATTACTTGGTGAATAATCATGGCCTGTCATTGGAAACAACCAGAGTGATCGGTCATAGTTTGGGTGCACATGTTGCTGGTTATTGTGGCAAAAATGTTTGCTCAGGTGTGATTTACGAAATTGTTGGTTTGGATCCTGCGTTCCCATGCTTTAGCTTCGATAAGCCAAACGAACGACTCAACGAAAACGATGCCCAATATGTGAAATCCATCCAGACATGTGGTGGTAGATTGGGATTTGCGGAACCAATTGGCAAGGACGCCCGCTATATGAATGGCGGTAAGGAGCAACCAGGTTGTGAACTTGATGTGAGTGGACGATGCAGTCACGAATGCTCCTGCGACTACTACGCTGAAGCAGTTAAAGGCATTTATTTCCGCTCTATACGTTGCAATGACTACGAAGATGCTTTGAACAAGAATTGTAGCGGTCCATACATTGACGACAAAATGGGTGCTGTCAACAACTCTGCCAACGGAGTTTTTTATGTACTTGTACAAAGCTCGCCTCCATATGGTGATTGTAGTTAAGGAAAAAGTTTTATTAAAATAAAAATGTTATAATTTTGTGAATATAAATAATGTAAATAATATTTCAAATTTACTCTATGCAAAGTTAAGAGTCGACCTGGGCTTTGTAGCATTCGGGTTAATACGAAAATAGCCGCTTGTCGCTCAAGAGCAAGGATCAAGCGACTTGTAGTACCTAGAGGAGGGTCCAAGTAGATTTTTT
This sequence comes from Anastrepha fraterculus, assembly GCA_037575425.1. Classification (NCBI taxonomy): domain Eukaryota; kingdom Metazoa; phylum Arthropoda; class Insecta; order Diptera; family Tephritidae; genus Anastrepha; species Anastrepha fraterculus. Next base: position 412,258 of record JAYXIM010039776.1, read on the forward strand.
CGTGGATACTTTGAAGTTGAATGTACAGGTTTGGTAGAGCAGTGATCTACAAGGAGATTTCCAAACCTTAAATTTAGGTATATACATATAAATAATTATCAAATTTGTTTTGAGCGGGGAGGGCCCCTGTAGGAGTACCTTGCTGTGAGCGTACGATCATGTTGTCCAGCTTCCTGTGTCTCAACGCGCTTTTATATGTTAGGCTAATGGTAATAGATGTGCAAGTGCGTTAAACGCTTCAGTAGGACTGGTGCTAAGCGCTCCTGTGACTAGGACCCTTCGCTTACTACACTCAGAAAAATAACAATAGTAATATCAACAGCCCTGTACTGTGAATATCAAAAATTTTTTGAATAACTGAAATCTGTTCATATAAACAGATTTATGGATTGTATTCATGAAAACGCCATTTGCTTTAAGGGGTTAGGTGGCTTTGAAAATTTCAAAAAATCGATTTATTTTTTTTTTGTCTTATTAAATAGTATAATATGTTTAAAATATTCTCCTAAAATTTGAAATTGATCCGAGTAAAATTCTACGAGATAGACCCTTCAGAAGATCCGCCCATCAGGCCATGTCAGTGCAGCGTTTCGTTTTTAAACGCGTTTATCTCAAAACTCGATTTTTTAAGTCGGTGGACACGATTTCTCGAAAGCTTATGAACCGATCTCTTTCAAATTTTGCACACTTCTTCAAAATAACATTATCTCGTGCTTGAACGAAGGAATTTTTTTTTTCTATTCCAAGTAATTTTTCAAGGGCATGAAGGGTGCAAATTCTACTCAAAATAAGGGTTTTTTGTTTTCAAAGCCGCCATAAATGTAATTTTTGTTTTTTTTTTTCCTTCGTCCAAGCACGAGTTTGAAACATCTACTAACAGACAATTTTTTGTTTTTGAATTTCAGATGAATCTGTCATGAGTTATCTTGACTACGCCGAGAGAACTTTTTTTTGAGGGGTCATAGGAGACGACGTGTCCACGCCTTAATTTTCAAAATTTTTCAATGAAAATTTCACAAACTACTTATAAAATATGTATCTTTTATGTGTTAAATTGATGGAATGAAATATTCTGTTGATTAAATAAAAAAAATTCATAAAAATGTACCTATTTTGAGCTTTTGAAACCCACCTAACCCCTTAACCAAAATTCCCGCTAAAAGTATCCATTCACCAATTCAAGAGACCTGTTCTGTTAAATATTACCAGAAATTACAGTTGATATAAGCGACACTCTGTTAACTTGAACCTTAATATTTCCATTTTTTCTATCTGTTTCATGTGTATCAGAGAACTGCACCGGTTGAGTGTAAAACATTCATACGCTTCGCTTGAACAAAAAAACAGGCATTTGCGTTCAAACGATCGAACTTGTTCAAATAAGTTACATATTGTCATTGTTTATTTCAGCTCAAGCGTTTTAGCTCTCCGATGTTATCACCAATCGTCTTGATAGCAGCCGTTTCGGGTATTTGCTCGTTCGGCTGTACATTCATTTTTTTTGAGCAAGAATAAAAGGGCTATAGAGCCAAATGAGCCGGTTTGAACACGTATGATCCCGCATGAGTTTTTGCATGTAACGATAGCAAAGTAAAAGCAAAATTTTAAAGCAAAAACACTATATTTTCATATTTGTTTTTTTTTTTTGTCTTAAAACTTATAATAATCGTTTGGCATTATTTTACAACGGCTGAAACCAACTAATCCTTTCAAATACGAAACGCATTTTACAGCGTACATTATACGCCAACGCTCGTTTGCTCGAACATGTGCTATTTACAATCATTCAATGCTGCTTTTTGTTCAATGATTAGATTTTAGCCGAAGACATTAGATCATACGTGTTGACTAAGCTGAACTACGCGTTCGTCTGCATGAGCTGACTGCACTTGACCAAATATTTTGGTTCAATTGACTGAATGTGAGCAAGAAATTTAGCGCATGAACAACTCAAGAAAACAGTCAGCCATGCAGGTATCTGATGTGTATGTTAGTTCAACAGATGCCTACTGTTGATTATTAACAGCAATTAAATTGGTTTTGCTGGTACTGTTAAATAAAATTGTCCATATGTTAGTTTCATATGTATGTTAGTTTAACAGATCCAAGCTAATCATTTTTAACAGAAAAGGAAATTGGCATGCCGATTGAACCGGTTAAAGCAATAGAAATTCCGTAGAATTGTGTGAAATAAAAGTGCTAAATCCAGTTAGGAGATGCTTTGTATACGTGCGTGAGTTATGTACATATATATAAGTATATGATAATAACAGAGCTAATGTTATTAACATGACAAAAACACAATAGTGATGTTAAGCCTATTGTTGTTAAATGATAAGAAGTTAAGTGTTACGAACTGTTATTGGAAAAACAGTGTTGGGGAACCTAAATTAAACGGTTCTAGTAACAACAAATAAACAAATAGTAAAATGCCATTGCAACTGTGTTTTTAGGTGGCGTGATGCTTTTTGTATAACTGTTCATAAAATGCAGCTTTATTTTAGGTAATAAGCAACTTATTTTCGAATGTACAGAGGAGTCTTAAGTTGACGTTGCAGATTAAAGACATGCTGCAAGCTACTCACTGTTTCATTTTAAATATATAATTCGTGCGTTGGGCAACTGAGACGGAAGCATTCCTGTTGTATTTTTATTTGCCAATAATTGCCTTCATTAAATGCCTCGCATGTAATTAAATTAAAAATAATAATTTCGCTTTTAATTTTCAAAAAAAATTTAGTTTGGTGACTGAAAAAGTGTGAGCGGGTATATAAATGCAAATACTGTAACAGCTCGTATTAAATATCACTAGAGGATATCCGCTTTTTCACTCTCAGTCAAGCGGCCGTTCAAGCACTCAGCTCCTCTTATACCCACTCAGATGTGGTTCGATCCTGTATCTTATCTCTTAACGAAATAAGTGTTCAGAATTCTGTACGAGTTATCTGAATACCGGGTCACAGTGGATTCGAAGGTAACTGCAAAGCTGATGAGTTTGCAAAAGCTGGAGCTGCGTAATCAAATGTTAGTTACTTACCCACAATCCACATTCCGCTCTCAACATGTAAAACGATCATTGATCGAGAATTTCACAGCATTGCTGATCGGAGGTGGCGAGTGGAAACTACTTGCGTTACGACCAGACAAATCTGGCCATCCTACAATCTGAAACAGACAAAAACCCTTCTATGTCTTTCGAAACACGAACTAAGGCATATAATATCTCCTAACACCGGTCACTGCCTTTTGGGCACTCACACACGTCGGCTCGGGGTTCCTATGCAGATACTGCGAGGACGAAGATGAGGAAGTATCGACAGGCATTTACTGTGCAGTTGTCCCGGCGTAGCCAGAAGTCGACTCGCTCTTCTAGGCTCTCCAACAATTGACAATCTTTCAATAATCTCGGACCTGAAAATCCAATTTCTCATAAAATTTTCGAAACAAATTAATATCTTTGACCAAAATCTATAATAAAAATCTCGGTTAGGTGGGGAAATCATATAATATAATGAACTCTAGAGCAACACAACGGACCCAACTTGCGGTCTATATGGCACTCCGATGCGGGGTCACCCTTAAAGCAACCAACCAACAGCTAATTAATGCAATTTGGGTATCGTCGGTTCCGTTCAGGCATTTTTTGATGTCAAAGATAATGTCGTTAATGTCGAAAATATCGAAAATATCGAGAAAGTCACAGAAATAATCGAAGTTGTTCGGCATGCTAGTAGTCGTAGCATCACCCAGGAGCTAAAGATCGACCATTTGCACAAAAATTTGATTCAAAAATAATGGATTTCTTCAAGTCAATGCCACGACAACTTCAAGAAGATATAATCAAACGGGGATTTAACACAACTTACTAAGCTCCAAATTATAAACTAACACGAAGAATTCTATTTGTTTATTTCAAATACAATGACATTGCTCGTATATTTTTTTCATTCTGCAGATTATCGGAAAATTTACACTTTTACATAAAATACTAATAATCTTATACTCGTAAATCTATACTTATACAAAAAATCTAAGCCCTTCCAATTGACAAACAAAATCAATTTTTCTTTTGGTTGCTTCCAAAATTCACTAGAAAAAATTTGCTGAACATCACCAATCTTTTATTGTAGAAGTTAATACAAAGGAAATGTGTTTTAATGCGATGGAATTTTTCACTGTCCTCCTATGCATTTATATATGTAGTATAACAGATGGTTCAGCATATTTAAGAAATAAATTGTTGTGAGTTCTTAAATTTTATTTGTTTAATTTATTGCTAAACAGAAGTATGTGGTTGTTGTATAGGTACTCGTACAATATTTGTTGTCTGCTATAAGCAAATATATTTATGTATGCACTTGATCAAATTACATTACATGAATGAGCTACAGAAACATATTTAAACACGATTTTTATTTATTTTAATGAAAGTATAACAATTTTGAATGTCAATGAAACTTTATTTGAACAGATTGTACGAATATTTTGACGTAGTAAAGCAGCAGTCGCTTTTGTTAAAACGTAGCAGAAATATTTGGCTAAACAGCAATCGGGGCTGTTAGGTTAAGTTTAGGTATTTGTGGCAGTCGGTTGAGAGTAGCCAACTCACTTAGTTATGATACCGCATGGAAGCTCAGTATTTATTTATCATGGAACCATTTGGGCGTTCTTATGAATAGTTCTGTAAGAGAGTCAAAATGGTATTGTATTTTCCTAACAACTTTACTCTACTCCTAGTTAAGGCTGGTCAATTACATAGAAAGTGTTCTACTGTTCTTCCTCTTCCTCATCTCTACAACTTTTGCAGTATTCATGCAAAATACTTCTAGTCTTCCTAACAGTCAATCACCGATGACACAAGCCACGACCTTCGAGTTGTTCTCTCTTGAGAGATTAAACAACTCTCCTGACCCTTTCTTATATACATAATTGTTAGCCTGGTTGTAACACAAGCATTTTCTTCTCTTCATTACTTATTGACCTCCTGGAAATATTATTTTTCATCCTTAATTTCAAAGTTGCCATAGGAGTCCCAATATTTCCTTTATTTTTAAGCAATGGAGGATTAGTGCCTTTTCTAGTTAGCTCATCGGCCGTGCAATATCCTTCAATATCTCTATGGCCCGGAACCCATATAAGGCTGACTTTGAAGACGGTGCTGATATGCCTTAGAGCTGCCAAGCATTCCTGAGCAACCTTGGATTTTAGTGTAACTGCCTCCATTGTTTTGATAGCTGTCCGAGAAGATATTTATTGGAGTTTTTGTTACGCGAGTTAAGTCACTCAACCATTCTACTCCAAAAGAAAATACAATTGAAATGGACTGGTCATCGTAACTCGATACCCAACCAAATAAGTGCCATTGCACTAACGCATTCCACAAACGACACAGTTAGCTTGTAAAGAAATGAGTGCAACGACACTTATGCATATAATTTACGAAATTTAGAATAAGCAATACAAATATTGTATTGTAGGTGAATCAACTATTAGCAATAGGTATAATAAGTAACCAGAAAATAGTATAAGTACCAGCTGTACGCATATCAAGATTGTATTTGAAAATATCATTAAATCAATAAAGACGCGTTTCGACGCCACTTGATTTTTTTAAGCCACGACTTTCGCTTTGGCATACAGTAGATTCTGTTTTTATGCGGTTTTGAAATAGTGCGATTTTAAAAAAAAATAAAAAATTCATGTCGACCTATCGGGAATTATATAAACAATATTCTAAATCAGATAAGCAAAAACTCATCACAGATTGCATCAGAAATGCCAACCCTACAAGTATGGAACCGTCTGCATCACCATCTAGATCAGACGTGTACATTTCCTCAAGTGACGAAAGTGATTTTACGCCAAATCCTAAACGAATGCGCAACATGCGGATATTGTATGATTCTATTTCTGACGATGTAAATTTATTTTTCGATTCTGACGTTTCTTAAATAAAGATATAATTTTCAAAAATACAATATTTTGTTTATGCGATTTTATTACATTATTTCAGATTTATGCGGTTCTTAGCACTTTTGAAACCTATCTCTAGTTTTACTATAGAATTGGTAGCTTTTTTTATGCTGCTTCTTGCGGACCGTTTATACCGCATAAAAACAGAATCTACTGTATTTCGCGCGACTTCTGCCTGGTAGACGCTACAGTAGTCCGAATAATAAGACCAATAATTATAACCCTACTTTTTTTGAAAAACTCCATAGCCTACTTTATTTTCTAGCCGTTCTCCAGGGTCTTTGAATTTGCCACTCTCTTCTTGGCGGGATGTTGGTATTGAAGAGCCTGTCGAAGGTGGGTTTAGAATGGAAGTAGACGATTTCTTGATTACAACTACTCATAGTATGAAGTGTAGATGCGTTGCCAAACCGCCGGCTCTTCCATAGCCAGACAAGTTGACTAGTACCTCGAGCGCCTTATTAGGGGTGCCCTTAAATGACCGGTGATGCATATAAACGCAATTCTTTGGAACTTGCACGGCAGTTTTGTATAACTTACCTTTTGAATTGATGTCCACCTTAAAAGTATTACAAATGTGCATATAATAAAATGGGCTGAACTGCCGAAGTGTAAAGCGAGTGTGTGATAGGAGATGTTAATCCACATTTGATTCCGACCCTTCTTTTGTGTAATGCAATCTGTGTAATGCAATGTTGGCCTCTTGATTCCTATGCTTAATAATAGGTTTCCATGTGAGTTTCCTGTTCAATATGAATCCTAAGTATTTAGCATTCTCTTTAAAAGGAATCTCCACACCGTTAAAAATTAACGGGGAGGCTGTCTCGCTACTGTTTATAAATAACAGAAATTTAACTGACTAGAGAAAAAATTAATTTTGTAGAAGAGATTTTTCTAATTTAACATATTTATGCTTTGGATGTGGTTTAACTGTGAAATCTATTGTAACAAACTGTAATTCAAATGATTTTACACAGGTTTTCCTTTAACTACTTCGTAGCAGCAATATTACCGAAAACATTGCTCTGCTCTCGCTATTACGCTGAACTTCAACAGATGGGTAGTGGGGCAGGTAGCGCAAAACGTGCGAACAATTGTTTTACTCCGATCCAAGCTACGCTTCGTTAGAACTAGCAGCTCAGAGTACTAGTCAAAAAATATATTCAGTACTCTCTGCAGTTGGAGTTGTAGCAGAAAATTTGGAATCGGGCGGAAAAAGTCAATATAAATTTAGATTTCTGTTGTCTATCAGTATTTTCGTGTTTTAAAAAAGTAGTAGATAAATATTAATCACTTGATGTATTCCTGAAAATATCCAGCTTGTTTGCATCTGCACGCAGCTGCTGCTTGCTCAATATTTAAATAAAAAGTATTCAAATAAAATTCTGAAGTACAAACATTCTTTTATTGGTTTGCGTATATATCTACATGCATACATACCTATAAACATATATTTATTTATGACTAGCGGACTCGATAGACTTTGTTCTGTCAAATAGATTTTGAATGTGGCAGTTTATATTTCGACCTTAAGTCGTTTTTACTCTGCTGAGGCTCACACACCGCCCTATCATCATGGTGACGGTTCTGTTCAGGAGAATTAAATAAAAAGGTCAGCTCGGGTGAACTAAGTATCTTCGCTTCCACGAGCTTTGGTCTTTTGGAACCCACTAAAAGTCCCGACTGGGATGTTTGCCAGAGGACTTCAAACTAAGAGGGCAACTAAAGGTTCAAAGAATCAAAGGGATGTCCGCAAGGAGGAGTTCTTTCCCCACTGCTATGGTCCCTACTAGTTGATGACTTGGTGCACCACCTAAACAACAAGGGATTTATAACCATTGGTTATGCAGATGACATATCTGTTATAACAAAAGGCAACCATGAAAGGTCACTAACAGACTTAATGCAAAATGCCTTGAACGCCACATGGGAATGGTGTAAAAAGGAGGGGCTGTCGATCAACCCTAACAAAACCACAATTATCCCCTTCACAAGAAAAAGAAAGTTAGAGTTTCCTACATTGAAAATAAATGAAACAGTGATTGAACTTAAAGAAGAGGTCAAGTATCTAGGTTTAACCTTAGATAAAAAACTCACATATAAATAATATAACAAAAAAAGCCACGAAATCCTTGTGGACAACCAAACAATTACTAGGGAGATCCTGGGGCCTCAGCCCTAGTATGGCCCTCTGGATATACACCCAAATAGTTAGACCAATCATACTGTATGGAGCACTAGTATGGTGGAGCAAATCTATTCAAAAAACAGCGGTAACTAAACTGGGAAAAGTACAAAGGATTGCTTGCCTATGCATCACAGGGGCTATGAAAACTACCCCAACAGCTGGCATGGAAGCACTCCTTAATCTCCCACCACTTCATATAGCAATCCAAGAGGAAGCAGCTACGCAAGCACTCATGCTACACATAAAAGAAAATTTCAAATTAGGCAACCTCACCGGTCACCTAAATATCCTAAATAAAGTCAAAAACACCATAAGCATGGCTCAAGTTTCAGACCACATTGACCCAACCCTCTGTTTCACAAAAGGATACAAAACTACCTTTCCTGAGAGGATCGAGTGGAAAACAAACCCAAAAAGGATGAATGATGATTCACAAAAATGGTACACTGATGGATCAAAAACACCTTATCGTGTAGGAGCAGGAGTAGTGGGGCCCAGAATCCACAAATCATACACTCTCACCAGGGACACCACTATCTTCCAAGCGGAATTATACGCAACAATGGAAGCAGCAAACATCATGCAACGTAGAAACCACAAGAAAGTAAAGATAAGAATACTATCGGACAGTCAGTCAGTTCTAAAAGCTTTAGATAGCTATGCCTACAACTCAAAAACTCTCTTAGAATGCCACAAGGCACTCAATAACCTGGCATACAAAAACAATGTCTCATTAATTTGGGTACCAGGACATGAGGGATATGACGGCAACGAAAAGGCAGACTTTCAAGCCAAAAAAGGGGCAGATGTAAATTTCATCGGACCTAGTCCCATGTTTGGATTCAACAAAAACAGCCTGAAACAAAAAGTAAAATACTGGGCCAAAACTCTATTAAATCAGCATTGGAACAATGTAGAGGGTCTTAGACACTCCAAAAAGTTCCTAAGTTTCAACGCTAAAAGAGCTAACATGGCCCTCACGTTAAACAAAAAGAGCATTCGCACTCTCACAGGCGCACTCACGGGTCACTTCACCTGCAACAAACACTTACATAAATTAGGCATAACTAACACCAGCACCTGCAGATTTTGCTGCGAAGATGAGGAGTCTATAGAACATCTCATCATCGAAAGTCCGCGGTTGACGCATAGAAGGACAAGGTTTTTAAACAAGTTCATGCTTACAGATGAAGACCTTCAATCACTCCCTCAGAAGGAGCTGGTACAATTCATAAGCATACTTAACAGTTAATAGACAGCATAGGGTGCACAATAGATCAATATGGTTGCAGTGCTAAAGGGCCATACCTTAACCCTTTACTACCATTAACCAACCATTAAAGGTTCAAACCTGATTGAAAAATAATCTAAAGGGATAGTGGAACCTAAAGGTGACAAATATTTATAACGTGGGTGCTTTAATCACAAAATACAGGGATAATTAATTATTTATTATTATTAACCCTTTCGCTACATATTTTTATTGCGCCATCCAAAAAATCCAAATTTTTGTCTGAGTATTTATTTTAGGACCAAAAACAATACAAATAAATTTTTATTTTTTTATTTTTTTGTTCAGTGCTTTTTTTTAATGTTGCCATATGGCAACAAATGTTTTGTGTGGTAAAGAAAAACAGTTTATTTTTGGTTTTTGCATAAAGCTTCGTACATTTATTAAAATTTGGTTTGACATCAAAATTTCAATTTATTTATAAATCAAGATTTCTAAACTAAAGTTCCAACAATAACAAAATATTTAAAATAAAAAAAATCCATTCAATACTATAAATATACACGTACATACATATTAAAAAGTGAACAAGGATATAAACTAAAAACATAAAATATTAGCTTAAAAAGTATTATAGAAAACTCTAGCTATAAAAATTACTTAAAATAATACAAAGGAAAGAAGTATCTTACCAAGAATTTAGTCGCTGCAGTGATAATCCTTAAAGCAATCGCGATCTCCGTTGGGTAGACACAAGTGAACCGAACACTTTGAACATTTGTATCTGGAAAATCCTGAATATCCTTTTAATTTGCATCTGTTTTTTTTCTCAGTGTACTCCACCCAATGTTGATTTCCATCATATCGGACAGAAACTGATGGTGCTGTTTCATATCTCTTTAGAGAAGTTGATGGGCTGTCGATGTTTTCATTCAAAGAAACTTTTGGCCGTCCACGTTTGCGAGAAAATGCGTCCTTATTTGCTTGCGCTAGCAGACCATCAGCAATGTCGTTGCGGAACTCAAGCAGATCCATGTGTTTCTGCTTTTGGCCTTTATTATTACCCTCATGATCCTTCCTGTACTCCAGCCATGAGTTGCATATGGCCAGGTCAATAAAGTGGTCAAATACAATATTTTAAGTGTCCATTTTCTTGACCGTATCGATATTCTATACAATGAAAGAAGGAAGTCTATTTTATCTACTCCTCCCATTTTCTTGTTGTACACAGGCACAATTTAGGTATTTCCAAATACCTTTTTTCTGTAAGTACAGTATTAAATTAAGTGTAGAAAAATAGTTGTCAAAAAATAGCTTCAAATTTTTGTTTTCGGGAATAGTTCTTGTGAGATGAACTACAATATCGGAGCAAAACCCTAGTTTTGGTCCAGAAATAACGGTATTTTTTCCTTGATATATTTCAAAGTCATACAACATGCCATTTGAACTACATAGACAAAATAATTTGATTCCCCATTTTATTGGCTTTTTAGGCATGTATTGTCTAAGGACAGTCTTTCCTTTGAAAGGTACCATCATTTCATCCACACAAAGATTCTCTTCTTTGGGGATAATATACAACATTTTAGTAAAGATATTTATTAATGGACGAATCCTGAAAAGTTTGTCATTTCCTGGATCACTTGTTGTGAACTTCAAGTTGTTTCGCAAGGGATGAAATCTATTCTTTGTCATATTTTGACGAAATGCCGGAATGTCTGTGGGCGCTGTTCAGTACATAGACAATCTGGGATAACCAATTGTCCCAATCATAACCTCCAAAGCAAGAAACTTAAAAAATTCTTCTTTCGTTAAGTTAAATGGTCGACCGTCTTTTAAAAGAGAGGCTTGGTTTGTCGCCTGCACTACTTCTTCAAAAAATTCTACAGCAAAATACTCCAAAAAGTACTGTACTGGAAGTTTTACAGCGTTACTTGAATAACACTCAGCTTGAGGAGGAGCCCACGAAGTCTTTTTCCATCGAAATTCATTAACCTGTTTTGGTTGATAGTTCAAAGTACCAGCTTCTGAGCTAGAGCCAATTTAATCCAAAACTAGTTCGTCATTACATTCCCCGTTGATATTTGTAATACTTATATCATACGGACCTGGACGACTAAGCTCCTCCATCATAAAAGTTTCATTATTGTCAAATGCCTCAAATAAATCCTCTAATATTTCTTCCGATTCCGAATTCTCAAAGTCTGAGAGATCTGAGTCCTCGAAATTCTCCAAAATCTTTTCTATAACACTGTTGCTAATTTTTCTTGCCATGTTTGAAAATAATATTCCGCAAACAACAACACGTCCCTCTGCTACCAGTTTCAATCACTAGAGGATATCCGCTTTTTCACTCAAAGTCAAGCCGTTCGAGCACTCAGCTCCTCTTATACCCACTCAGATGTGGTTCGATCCTGTCTCTTATCTCTTAACGAAATAAGTGTTCAGAATTCAGTCCAAGTTATCTGGATACCGGGTCACAGTGGATTCGAAGGTAACTACAAAGCTGATGAGCTCGCAAGATGAGGAAGTATCGAGCAGGCATTTTCTGTGCACTTATCCCGGCCTAGCCAGAAGTCGACTTGCTCTTCTAGGCTCTGCAACAATTGACAATCTTTCAGTACTCTCGGACCGGAAAATCGAATCTCTCATAAAATTTTCGAAACGAATTAATATCTTTGACCAAAATCTATAGTAAAAATCGCGGTTAGGTGGGGAAATCATATAATATAATGAGCTCTAGGGCAACACAACGGACCCAACTTGCGGTCTATGTGGCACTCCGATGCGGGGTCACCCTTAAACCAACCAACCAACAGCTAATTAATGCAATTTGGGTATCGTCGGTTCCGTTCAGGCATTTTTAATGTCAAAGAAAATGTCGTTAATGTCGAAAATATCGAAAGTATCGAGAAAGTCACAGAAATAATCCAAGTTGATCGGCATGTTAGTAGGCGTAGCATCAGCCAGGAGCTAAAGATCGACTATTTGCACAAAAATTTGACTCAAAAATAATGGATTTATTCTCTCCCAAACTAATAACAGGCGGCGCTAAAGTTATCCTCCTATCAGAAAATGCTATAAATTTTGCGATTGGTCCCTAATGTCAGTTCTGTTTTGACATTTGTGGAGTAAACACATGCGAAATACACGTTAATAAACAATGTTACGCTACACTGCTCCAGGACGCGGAGTATTGCTGACTATTTATTTGACCAATAATCGGTCGGTGACTTTGGCACAACGTGAATTTCGTCGCAGATTTCCTCGCCGTCCAACGCCTACTGGTGAAACACTGCTAGATGCTGCCAGGCGTGGGAAACCCCGGAGTAGCCGTTCTGCACAGAATATTGCTGCTGTAGGCGAGGATGTCATGGAAGCGCCGTCGACATCTACCAGACGACGTGCCACGCAAATGGGTATCAGTCGACGGTCTTTACAGCGAATTTTGGTACAATATTTGAAGATGTTTCCGTACAAAGTCCAGACGGTGCATCAGCTGTTAGCTGCTGACCGCCAATCGCGTCTAACATACGCTCAAGCCATCCTTAATCACCACCAAGAGGAAGATGATTTTTCATCAAAAATAAACATGAGTGATGAGGCACATTTCCATCTTAGGGGGTACGTAAATAAGCAAAATTTACGCTTCTGGGGCACTGAAAATCCGCGTGTAACCCACGAAGAGCCATTACACCCGCTCAACGTCACTGTATGGTGTGCTGTTTTCGCTGGAGGAGTCATCGGACCTTTTTTCTTCGAAGACGTCGCGGGCCAAACGGTTACTGTGAATGGTGAACGCTACAGACCAATGATCAACGAGTTCTTTTTGCCGCAACTTGATGAATTGGGATTGGAAAACATGTGGTTCCAACAGGACGGTGCAACGGCACACACTGCACGTGCCACAACCGATATGCTGAAGGATGCATTTCCCGGGCGCCTAATCTCCCGTTTTGGCGATTTGCACTGGCCAGCAAGATCGCCTGATTTGACCGCTCCAGACTTCTTTTTGTGGGGCTGTTTGAAGTCGCGGGTTTATGTCAACAAGCCTCAGACTCTTGCAGCTCTTAAAGACAATATCCGTCAAGAATGTGAGGACCTATCGCAGGAAGTTTTGGCCGAAGTGATGGAAAATGCCATAAAAAGGGCTCAAATGGCAATCAACTGTGGCGGCGGCCATTTACATGACATCATATTCTCGACTTGATGTAAAAAAAATTAAAAGACCAAGTAAAAATAATCCACAAGAAGAATCAAAGCTTTTCATTTTTTTAAATTACAGCCAAAAAACATCGCCAGGTTACTTTTGCGCCACCTTGTATTATAAAAAGCTTTGTCAAATCAATGGTGCGACAACTTCAAGAAGATATAATCAAACGGGGATCCAACATAAATTACTAAGCTCCAAATTACAAACTAACACGAAGAATTCTATTTGTTTATTTCAAATACAATGACATTGCTCGTATATTTTTTTCATTCTGCAGATTATCGGAAAATTTACACTTTTACATAAAATACTAATAATCTTATACTCGTAAATCTATACTTATACAAAAAATCTAAGCCCTTCCAATTGACAAACAAAATCAATTTTTCTTTTGGTTGCTTCCAAAATTCACTAGAAAAAATTTGCTGAACATCACCAATCTTTTATTGTAGAAGTTAATACAAAGGAAATGTGTTTTAATGCGATGGAATTTTTCACTGTCCTCCTATGCATTTATATATGTAGTATAGCAGATGGTTCAGCATATTTAAGAAATAAAATGTTGTGAGTTCTTAAATTTTATTTGTTTAATTTATTGCTAAACAGAAGTATGTGGTTGTTGTATAGGTACTCGTACAATATTTGTTGTCTGCTATAAGCAAATATATTTATGTATGCACTTGATCAAATTACATTACATGAATGAGCTACAGAAACATATTTAAACACGACTTTTATTTATTTTAATGAAAGTATAACAATTTTGAATGTCAATGAAACTTTATTTGAACAGATTGTACAAATATTTTGACGTAGTAAAGCAGCAGTCGCTTTTGTTAAAACGTAGCAGAAATATTTGGCTAAACAGCAATCGGGGCTGTTAGGTTAAGTTTAGGTATTTGTGGCAGTCGGTTGAGAGTAGCCAACTCACTTAGTTATGATACCGCATGGAAGCTCAGTATTTATTTATCATGGAACCATTTGGGCGTTCTTATGAATAGTTCTGTAAGAGAGTCAAAATGGTATTGTATTTTCCTAACAACTTTACTCTACTCCTAGTTAAGGCTGGTCAATTACATAGAAAGTGTTCTACTGTTCTTCCTCTTCCTCATCTCTACAACTTTTGCAGTATTCATGCAAAATACTTCTAGTCTTCCTAACAGTCAATCACCGATGACACAAGCCACGACCTTCGAGTTGTTCTCTCTTGAGAGATTAAACAACTCTCCTGACCCTTTCTTATATACATAATTGTTAGCCTGGTTGTAACACAAGCATTTTCTTCTCTTCATTACTTATTGACCTCCTGGAGAATATTATTTTTTATCCTTAATTTCAAAGTTGCCATTGGAATCCCAATATATTCCATCTATTATTTAAGCAGTGGAAGATTAGTGCCTCTTCTCGTTAGCTCATTGGTCGTGCAATATCCTTTAATATCTCTATGGCCCGGAACCCATAAAGGGCTGACTTTGAAAATGGTGCTGATATGATTTAGAGCTGCCAAGCATTCCGGAGCAACCTTGGATCTTAGTATTAGTGCCTCCATTGTTTTGATAGCTGTCCGCGAAAATATTTATTGGAGTTTTTGTTACGCGCGACTTCTGCTTGGTAGACGCTACAGTAGTCCGGATACTAAGACGGATAATTATAACCCTAATTCTTTTGAAAAACTCCATAGCCTACTTCATTTTCTAGTTTGCATCTAAAATAAATAAATAATTGGCGCGTACACTTTTGTTAGGTGCTTAGGTGTTTGGCCGAGCTCCTCCTCCTATTTGTGGTGTACGTGTTGATGTTGTTCCACAAATGGAGGGACCTACAGTTTCAAGCCGACTCCGAACGGCAGATATTTTTATGAGGAGCTTTTTCATGGCAGAAATACACTCGGAGGTTTGCCATTGCCTGCCGAGGGGCGACCGTTATTAGAAAAATGTTTTTATTAAGTTTGCTTTCACCGAAGTAGTCGATTTCTTGATTACAACTACTCATAGTATGGAGTATAGATGCGTGACCAAACCGCCGGCTCTTCCATAGCGCCATACTATTAAGTGTAAGCATAGATTTAGAGCAGACAAGTTGACTAGTACCTCGAGCGCCTTATTAGGGGTACCCTTAAATCACCGGTGATGCATATAAATGCAACTCTTTGGAACTTGATCAGCAGTTATATATATAAAAATTAAGCCGAAAAAAAGTGTGCGTATGTCCGGGGTAATCTCAGGAACACAATGAAAGTTTCACACGTTGTTGGTGTTGCTTTGGCAAAGGTTTGTGTGAAGTTTGGTTGAAATCCGATAACGCGTGTGTGTGCGGTGCGTCGGTTAAGTGAGTGTGTTTTTGCTATTTGCCGCACGTATTTTTTATACCGCACATAGCATTCATTAGAATTGAATACATTTTGATCGTGTGTGTCTGGGCCGATTATTATTAAATTTGGCATATATATATATTTTTCGACGGTGAAGGTTAATATAATATGCTTATTGATTCCACTCGCCACCAGGTGGCGCTGCCGAAGGCCAAAACGAGGACCCGGGTAACCCTAGGATGAGTTTTTACATTGTGGGTATCAAATCAAAGCTACTGATGAGTGCTTTAATACAGAGTATTTTTTAGATCTCTGAGTCTCGAGATATAGCCGAAAAGGTGGACCAATGTACGCTTGGATGTGTTTGCACAATATGGGTATCAGATGGAAGCTGTTGATGAAAGCTTTTAAGTGAAGTAATTTTTACTGCCCGTTTCCGGGATAAAGAAAGGAGATGGAGCTGGAGATGGAAGAGGAAAAGGAATAGCTACAGGAAGAGGAAGAGAAAGACCACTTATTAAAAATTAAAAAAAAAAATTCTAAAAAAATTTTAAAATGATACATATACGCTTATTATATAAACGTTAATCTGAAGTCAGTTATAGTGAAAAGTTCATTGTATCATTGCCGGCGTGATTGGTGATCGTTTTCTTAATTTTTTGCAGAAAGGTTATGCTAATATGATGATATTACCTATATCATTTATATATTCACGTATTACCTGTGTACTCACAAATATACGGTTGAAGCGAATATATGTCAGTTTTTTTACTTCGCCTGGAAAAGTTTATATAAATTTAAGAAGTGTAAATAGAACTTATTTTATATCACGCAAAAAAGTCATTTGCACCTGAACACATAGCTGGGTTAAAGCGGAGGGGAATAGAACAGTTCTCTTCTCCTTCTACGCTTTTTCGTGCACGACGAAGTGTATGTATCATACGATTGATGTTGTTGTTTATGTGTAAAGGTGAGCGCATCTATGCAAATGTAGAATGGAACAACGACGCGCTCACACTTTCTTTCTGATCTGATTTTCAAGCAAACAACAAGTGAGTATTATTTCTCCAGAGAAAACCACGTTTTTAAAATTGTTTTCTGATAAAAACAACCATATTTTGCATCTATTTGATAGGAAACGAAGATTTACTGAAATATTTAAAATTTTTCACGCAAAATTGTTTCAAAATTTTATTTGCCACGATAAAGCCGGAAAAGAAAGAAATTTTATTTTGTTAGTGCAAAGTGAACAGTGGTAAATTTACGTGAGTATATACACAAGTTTTTTCTTAATTGCCAAAAAGATAACGAAATATGAAAGTTATTTAATTTAAACAAAGAAATAAAATCAATGTTGATCAACATTTATTCAATAGTGACGTCATATTGTGGTTACAAAAGAAGAAAATTAACTCGACTACTAACTGTTAAACGGACAAATTGTATTTATCACATGCTCTTCAAAGTAATGCGTTCCGAGAAAAAACAGTATAGCGGTAAATTTGCGTGAGTATATACATACGCGAGAATTTTTATAAAAAAACACACAGTATTTTTCGGCTTAATTTAATTAATTAATCTAGATTTTTTTTAAAGACGACCAGCGGAACGGGCGGGTTTTCGCTAGTGTATAATAAAATGCGCCGAACTGCCGAAGTGTAAAGTGAATGTGTGATAGGAGATGTTAATCCACATTTGATTCCGACAGTTTTTTTTTTGTAATGCAATCTGTGTAATGCAATGTTGGCCTCTTGATTCCCATTCTTAATAGTAGGTTTCCAGTATGAATCCTAAGTACTTAGCATTCTCTTTAAAAGGAATCTCCACACCATTAAAAATTAGCGGTTAGGCTGTCTCGCGACTGTTAATAAATAACAGAAATTTAACTTTGGCATTTTTCTAATTTAACATATTTGTGCTTTGGATGGGAAAATATATATATTGTTACAAACTGTAATTCGAATGATTTTACACAGGTTTTGCCTTAACTATGTACTTCGTAGCTGCAATATTACCGAAAACATTGCTCTGCTCTCGCTATTACGCTGAACTTCAACAGATGGGTAGTGGGGCAGGTAGCGCAAAACGTGCGAACAATTGTTTTACTCCGACCCAAGCTACGTTTCGTTAGGGCTAGCAGCTCAGAGTACTAGTCAAAAAACATCTTCAGTACTCTCTGCAGTTGGAGTTGTAGCAGAAAATTTGGAATCGAGCGGAAAAGGTTTATAAAAATTTAGTTTCTGTTGTCTATCAGTATTTTCGTGTTTTAAAAGAGTACTTTTTCTGTAGTAGATAAATATTATATTGTATTAATCACTTGATGTATTCCTGAAAATATCCAGCTTGTTTGCATCTGCACACAGCTGCTGCTTGCTCAATATTTAAATAAAAAGTATTCAAATAAAATTCTGAAGTACAAACATTCTTTTATTGGTTTGCGAATATATCTACATGCATACATACATATGTACACACACCTAATTCTCTTTTTACACGATAGATACGTTCCCAAAGAATTCGTGTAAAAAAAAATTCGTGTAAAAAGAGAATTAGGTGAAAACAATACTAAAAAATTCTTTTTAGAGTTCACTAAAGAATTTATTTCGTGTTTACACATTTTAATTCTTTAAATATATTATAAGAAATAAATTATACTTTGAAAAAAAGAAAATAATATCTGAAATTCATTAATATAAAACAAGTAAAAATAATATAAACATAAAAAACTTGTATGCATTGTCACTTTCTGACAATAAACGCATACGTTTGCGTAAGACTAGAATATAACTGCCATCACTAGAATTATTTTGTTCATCATCTTGTGAAATTGTTTCTGGATTATCATCTCTAGGCTCCTGTGTTGATAATTCAGTAGTTTTTAGAAGGAAATCAGTCATTAAAGATTGTGTTTGATTTCGTGATAAACCTTTATAAAGTTCCCTGTAAGATGCCATTAATGATTTCAGTTCACGTTGAAATTTTGCAGCTCGTTCCTCATCAGGATCATGTTGTTGAAAATGATTACCTAATTTTCTGGCAAGATCAAGACCTTCTTTAATTAGAGTTGCATTTAAAATGGGAGGATCTTCTTCGCCATTATCGCTATGTTCTCTGTCTTGATGAGTCTCAAGGGTGAGGTCTATAATTTCATTTTCGCTCAAGCTTTTATCATTTATAATTCCTCTATATCGGCAAATCGAATCCATCTCCACCAATTGTATGTGCCAGCGTTGTGATGTCAGTAAAAACAGCGTTATTATGGATGTCAGGATTAGGATCTTTGCTTTTGACACATTCTGGCCAAATATTTTTCCAACATGAGTTCAAGGTTGATGGCTTTAAGTCAGCTAACGCTAACCCAACTTGATTAATGCAGTCCATAATAGAAAATTGTTTCCACATATCAATGACTGTTAAATCCTCATTATGGTCTAGTTTGTCTACCACGTATTGGAATGAACGTTTTATGTAGTACTTTTTAAAAGTAGCAATGATCCCTTGGTCTAGCGGTTGTATTAAGGATGTAGTGTTAGGCGGAAGATAGCAAAATTGCACATTTGGGTGCTCCAAGAGCGGATGGCAACTTGCATTGTCTAGAATTAAAAGAACTTTAAATTCTAGACATTTTGCATTCATGTAGCGTCTAACTTCTGAAATGAAGTATTTCGGGAACCATTCTGTAAAGATTGCACTGGTCATCCATGCCTTTTTGTTTGCTGTCCAGTAAATTGGCAGTTTATTGAAATCTACATTTTTCATCGAGCGTGGTCTTAAAGCACGATTTACTAGCAGTGGTTTTAACATACGTTCTCCTGAAGCATTGGACCAAAACAACAATGTTACACGGTCCTTTGCTACTTTTAAACCACCGGCAGTTTTCTGCGATTTTGCAACATAAGTTCTGCTCGGCATTTCTTTCCAAAAGAGGCCACTTTCATCTACATTCCAAACTTGATCTGGGGTGTATCCTCCATCTTCAATAATTTTTCTAAGTTTTTCAGGAATTTTTTTGGCAGCCAATTCATCTGCAGACGCAGTTTCTCCCTTAATTTTTACATTATGGAGAGCATGTCGTTTAAGAAAACCTGTCATCCAACCTGTACTTGGAAAATTCGGGTTGTTTTGACTGAGATGAAGTGCCTGGCTCAACTTCTTTAATACGTTTATAAATTCTTAATGCAGTTTGCTTGATAGCAATTCCATCTACTGGTATTCTTTTTTGTGATTTATCTTCAATCCACATTACCAAAGCTTTTTCCATCTTCTCTTTGACAACATCTCTTATGTATGACGATGATTTAGCACTTATTTTCGGTTCAGAACATACCGATTTTCTAATCGCAGTTTCATTTTTCTTGATCGTTCTTATGGTAGCTTCATGAATACCAAAATGCTTTCCTACAGCCGTAGCTCCTTGTCCTGTTGTAAGTTGGTCTAAAATTTTAATTTTAGTATCTAAACTGATCGCCTTCCTCTTGGCTTTTATTACAGGTGAATTATGTGACATTGTGTTAAGGCTACCAAAATATTTTTCATATTAATAATGCAAAGATTTGAAAATTATTTAAAGCTTACCTGTTATTGAGTTAATAAATCTATACGAGCACTAACTTTAATTTACTTATAATGTTTTAAATACTCACAACAACTAAGCGTCTTTTCTTTTCAACTCTCAAAACCAAACTAAATTGCGTAAAAAGTACATTACGTCATTACTCTATGCATAATTCGGGGAATCCCACTCATATACACATATTTTTATAGCAACAGCTGTACACGATAACAGCCCAAAGCCGCTCATTCTGTATAGATGCGATTACATGCTGATATTCTAAGATCCTAAACAAATAACCTAAACCGATATGCTAAAACAAAAATCCCAAACAATGAATCCGATTTGCTCTATGAGATTCAAGAAAAATTCATAAAATATTGAAAATCGTGTTAAAACAAAACAATTCGTGTAAAAAAAAATTTTTTTTCTCTTTTTAACTCATGTTAAATTAAATTCGTGTAAAAAAAATTCGTGTAAAAAGAGAATTAGGTGTATATTTATTTATGACTAGCGGACCCGACAGACTTCGTTCTGTTAAATAGATTTTGAATGTGGCAGTTTATATTTCGACCTTAAGTCGTTTTTACTCTGCTGACCCTCACACACCGCCCTATCATCATCGTGACGGTTCCATTCAGGGGAAATTAAAGAAAAGGGTCAGCTCCGGTGACCTAAGTCTCTTCGTTTCCACGAACTTTGGTCTTTTGGAACCCACTTAAAAGCCCGACTGGGATGTTTGGCAGAGGGCTTCAAACTAAGAGGGCAACTAAAGGTTCAAAGAATCAAAGGGATGTTCGCAAGGAGGAGTTCTTTCTCCACTGCTATGGTCCCTACTAGTTGATGACTTGGTGCACCACCTAAACAATAAGGGATTTATAACCATTGGTTATGGTTAACATCTCTGTTATAATAAAAGGCAACCATGAAAGGACACTAACAGACTTAATGCAAAATGCCTTGAACGCCACATGGGAATGGTGTAAAAAGGAGGGGCTGTCGATCAACCCTAACAAAACCACAATTATCCCCTTCACAAGAAAAAGAAAGTTGGAGTTTTCTATATTGAAAATAAATGAAACAGTGAAAGAACTAAAGGAAGAGGTCAAATATCTAGGTTTAACCTTAGATAAAAAACTCACTTGGGAGTCACATATAAATAATCTTTGTGACAACCAAACAATTACTAAGGAGATCCTGGGGGCTCAGCCCTAGTATGGCCCTCTGGATATACACCCAAATGGTTAGACCAATCATACTGAATGGGGCACTAGTATGGTGGAGCAAATCTATACAACAAACAGCGATAACCAAACTGGGAAAAGTACAAAGGCTTGCTATGAAAACTACCCCAACAGCTGGCATGGAAGCACTCCTTAATCACCCACCACTTCATATAGCAATCCAAGAGGAAGCAGCTACGCAAGCACTCATGCTACACATAAAAGAAAATTTCAAATTAGGCAACCGCACCGGTCACCTAAATATCCTAAATAAAATCAAAAACACCATAAGCATGGCTCAAGTCTCAGACCACATTGGCCCAACTCTCTGTTTCACAAAAGGATACACAGTTACCTTTCCTGAGAGGATCGAGTGGAAAACAAACCCAAAAAGGATGAATGATGATTCACAAAAATGGTACACTGATGGATCAAAAACACCTTATCGTGTAGGAGCAGGAGTAGTGGGGCCCAGAATCCACAAATCACACACTCTCACCAGGGACACCACCATCTTCCAAGCGGAATTATACGCAATAATTGAAGCAGCAAACATCATGCAACGTAGAAACCACAAGAGAGTAAAGATTAAAATACTCTCGGACAGCCAATCAGTTCTAAAAGCTTTAGATAGCCATACCTACAACTCAAAAACTCTCTTAGAATGCCACAAGGCACTCAATAACCTGGCATCCAAAAACAATGTCTCATTAATTTGGGTACCAGGAGATGAGGGGATATGACGGCAACGATAAGGCAGACTTTCAAGCCAAAAAAGGGGCAGATGTAAACTTCACCGGACCTAGTCCCATGTTTGGATTCAACAAAAACAGCCTAAAACAAATAGTAAAATACTGGGCCAAAACTCTATTAAATCAGCATTGGAACAACGTAGAGGGTCTTAGACACTCCAAAAAGTTCCTAAGTTTCAACGCTAAAAGAGCTAACATGGCCCTCACGTTAAACAAAAAGAGCATTCGCACTCTCATAGGCGCCCTCACGGGTCACTTCACCTGCAACAAACACTTACATAAATTAGGCATAACTAACACCAGCACCTGCAGATTTTGCTGCGAAGATGAGGAGTCTATAGAACATCTCATCATCGAAAGTCCGCGGTTGACGCATAGAAGGACAAAGTTTTTAAACAAGTTCATGCTTACAGATGAAGACCTTCAATCACTCCCTCAGAAGGAGCTGGTACAATTCATAAGCATACTTAACAGTCAATAGACAGCATAGGGTGCACAATAGATCAATATGGTCGCAGTGCTAAAGGGCCATACCTTAACCCTTTACTACCATTAACCAACCACTAAAGGTACAAACTTGATTAAAAAATAATCTAAAGCGATAGTGGGAACCTAAAGTTGGCAAATATTTACAAAGTGGGTGCTTCAATCACAAAATACAGGGATAATTAATTATTTATTATTATTATTATTAACATAGGGTTAATAACCGATACAATAAAGAATTATGAAATAAAACGTATAAACACATAAGTATTTTCAGTAATCGCTTTATTGTAAATCAAATGAATCATAATTATTATTGTTTTATTTTTATTGTAGTGATTTGTGATATATAATGTTTTTTGTTTGATTACCTGGTGAATATACAAACAAATCTGATGGTTTCCCAACACGGAAACAGGCAACATACAATTGACCATGTGAGAAACATAGGTTTTCTAGACTAATACCACAAAGGCCTAATGATTGCCTCTGGGACTTTTTTATGGTCATAGCAAGAGCAAGCCGCACTAGAAACTGTAGTCGTTTAAATTCAAATGGCACATCAGTCGGAATCATTGGGATGTGTGGTGTCAAAATGTCTTCTCCTTTATACTTTCCTTTCAGTTGAGTAGCTTCTATCCGTTCTTCAATAATTTTTTTATCGCTAACCGTGTGCCGTTGCAAAGACGCGGTTGGTTGATATTTCTCAACATTATAACTACCGATCCAACCTTTAATTGAAGATTGTGAGTTAATCCAGCGAGTTTAAAAATTCAAGCGAATAGTTCACGACATCATATTGGCTTGTAGCCGAATAAACTGATTTATGTATCCTCAATTCGTCTGTAATTTGTTCTTGAATTTTGAAATTTAATTCATTTACATCTATGTTTTTTGCAGTGAAAAAACCCCGATTTTACGAACTTTTTTTTCAAAAGTGCGCCATTTTGTCAATTTTTTCATTTTTTCGATTTGTTCTAGTTCCGACCATAACTGCACTCTTTCTGATTAAGAATCTTCTTGAATTTTGTGTTTCAGATGAGTAGAAGTCTCGAAATCATCTACGCCGTCCGGGTTCGATTTTTAGAGAAGATCATCTTCAGCGGCATTTTTATAATAATAAATTTTGTTTCAAAAGAAAAAAGAATTGTTTGCATGCTCAGCAAACGTACTAATAAGCCCGAAAAGTTGAAACATCGTTTTTTAAATTCTTAATAGCAAAAAAAAATCGTGAAAATAGGTGAAATTTTCGTGCTCTAGACCAGCGGGTACCCTTAAGTGTAATACCTTGACATGTTTCCACAAATTGGAGGACTTTAAACATGCATTGAGTACATCAGCTGGCGTTGATCGTGGAATCACTGGCAATGTTTGACGAAAATCTCCTGCTAATAAAATCATTGCACCACCAAATGGGTTATGATTGCTCCGTAGATCTTGTAAAATATGTTTATCTTCTGTTCTTCCTAAAATATGTTCGCCTTTTGTTATTCTCAAAATATCTTCGTTTTTTGGTATTCTTAAAATATATTTAGGGCTGAACAACCTGCATGATTATTCTTAGAATTTACTTAACCATTTGTGAATGAAATCATTTCTTAACTCGTTCTGAAACTAAAACAAAAGAAAGAATATTGCGAGGCCAATCAAATCTATAGCTCTTACATTTTTTGACTTTTCAATTTGGTCGGGGTCACGATATTATCGCTTTTGTGTGAACGCATTAGATCCTCCAACGCGAAAACGCACACACACGAACGCGCAATATTTGTATGGGGAAAAGAAAAAGGGTGTTTTAGGGTGTTTTCCGGAAATTATTCGAATTTTTTTCGAAGTAAAAACCATCCTTGGACTTCCAGGAACATTTTAAAAAAAGAATTGTTAAGATTGGTCCATGCGTTGTTGAGTTATGCGCTTACCAACACATTTTGCGATTCATTTTTATATTATAAATGGTGATTTTTTAAGATCTATAGGAAAGTTTTTCAAAAAAAAAAACGTAAAATTCAGAAAAATGCATGCAATTTTTATTTAAATCGATAATATAGTCCATATAATTTGATGTTTGAAGATTATTTCATGCAAATGTTGACCGCGACTGCGTTTAAAATGGTCCATCCGCTTAGTCCAATTTTATCATATATACATATCTTTCCAATGTTCCGGCCGATATCTCACATATAAATGCTTTAATGTTGTCTTCAAATGCGTTAATTGAAGCAGGATTATCTAAATAGACATGAGCTTGAACATAGCCCCACAAAAATAATCTAAAGGCGTTGTATCACACGATCTGGGTGGCCAATTGACAGGTCCCGAACGTGAAATAAAATGTTCACCGAACTCGCCTCTCAACAAGTCCATTGTTACGTTACGATTCGCAGCATCTTTGAAGAAGTACGGTCCAATGATACCTCCAGCCCATAAACCGCACCAAACTGTGACCTTTTCTGGATACATTGGTAGCTCTTGCAATTCTTCTGGATGATTTTTGCTCCAAAATCGACAATTCTGCTTATTTACGTACCCATTGATCCAAAAATGAGCTTCGTCGCTGAACACAATTTTTCGATAAAAAAGTGAATCTTAAACTTTCATAGTGAACACGCATTTTTATAATAAAATTCAATGATTTGCAAGCGTTGTTCGGTTGTAAGACGATTCATGGTTAAATTATAGACCAAACTGAAGATGTTTGACAGTGAACCAAAACACGAAACGTGAGTCAGCTGTGTGTAACACCGCAAAGCCACATACAAAATGCATCTAACAAAACAAAAACGAACACTCTTCAAGTAGCAGCTATGGGAGTAGAAGTAGCGGAACAGAAGTGAGACAGATTTTTTGCTTCATATTGGCGAGAAATAATACGTACTTCGTGCTTGGCCCTATCATTATTTCGTTAAGTGTGTGTTGTTCCATATGTTTTCATATGTATCATATTAATCTGCCCTGTAATATACCGGGTGGTTTTTGAAAATTACAAATAAATTAGTATACAAAATAAATAATTATAATGTTATTCTTCTACCTGTATAAAAAATTGTTAACTCAGAAATAAATTAATTCTCATGACAGATACAAGTGGTACACTTTTGCTGTTGAGTGCCACTTGAAATTGCAAAAGTAAGCCTTGAACTTTTGAGGAACATTAGCGGCACTTATAAAGAGTAAAGCCATGTCAAGTGATCCTCGAAAATTTCACTAAGTCACGGATTTTAGGGCAAGATGTCTCTTTGTGTAGTCAAAGTCATGTTAACGCTGTTCTATAAATATTTCGCGCAAATTCCAATTTTAGGAATTGTTATTAACAATCAAAGTTTTAAGCAAGATTAAATTGAAAAATTAATTACTCCAAAACTACAAAAGATAATGACGTGAAACTTTGCATACCAGTCAAGTATTGTCTGTACTATTTTTTAAGTGTTAATAACTCTTTTTATTGTGACAAATAGATATATAAATAATAACTTTTTGTAATCAGTTGCATTTTTTCATGTTTTCTTCACGCTGTTAAACAATCGGACTTACGAATAATTGTGCGGAAAACGTTTACCTTTAATAATCTGAAATTAGAATTTTGTACTTTTACTCCATTCCCGAGATATTGACAGTTTTGTAACTTGATGCGCTTTTCAGTCCTACTCAAAGTGCAGAAAGTGAGACGTAGTTGTACGCTGCTTCAGTTTGCGCGGTCCCTCAAGCCACCGCGCAACCGATCAGCCGATGGCAGCAATGCCACCGTCAAGCGCATCAAGTTACAAAACAGTCAATATCTCGGGAATGGAGTAAAAGTACAAAATTCTAATTTCAGATTATTGAAGGTAAACGTTTTCCGCACAATTATTCGTAAGTCCGATTGTTTAACAGCGTGAAGAAAACATGAAAAAATGCAACTGATTACAAAAAGTTATTATTTATATATCTACAGTTATTATTTATAAATAGTACAGACAATACTTGACTAGTATGCAAAATTTCACGTCATTATCTATTGTAGTTTTGGAGTAATTAATTTTTCAATTTAATTTTGCTTAAAACTTTGATTGTTAATAACAATTGCTAAAACTGGAATTTGCGCGAAATATTTATAGAACAGCGTTAACATGACTTTGACTACACAACGAGACATCTTGCGCTCAAATCCGTGACTTAGTGAAATTTTCGAGGATCACTTGACATGGCTTTACTCAAAGCATTAGCAACAGCGCATACCGTAGACGTCTGATGGGTTTATTGCCACAGCTATTGAATGCTAGGTAAGGCGACTACGCTACAGATAGCAAATAGCAACAAAAACTTTTCTTACCAAATTTCCAGCAAAATAGACCGAAGTACTTAAGCTTTCTACACATTAGAATTGTTTATAAGGTAGAGTAACGCGAAATTGCAAAAATTGACATATTGCAATCATTTTTTTAAGTTGGGAGTAGAAACGGAAATTCCAAATGTACTATGTAATGGAATTCCGATAAAGTCTTAAGAATATATTTTTTTATTTTTATTGTGTACTTTGTTTTGTTATGTTGTTTTTCATTATGTGATGTTTGTTTAAAAAATTGTGAGTTTCTAAATATTTTTTTTTTTTAACTTTTTTAATTATATTTTTGTATGCATAGCAGTGCTGCTAATTCTTTTTGTCGGTTTTTAAGATCCCACAATTTTCGGAATACCGGTATTATAATCCCGAACTATCAGGACTAGCTCCGCGATTTAGATATCGGGTTGGTGAAAAAGAAATGTCGTATTTTGTCAATTGAGCGCGACATTTAAACATATCTTGCGTTGTACTTATTGCATCGGGTCACACTAAACGGCGATTTGAAGCCGATAATCTGTACTATAAGTGTTTCTTTGACAGTGTTGTGATCGTACGTTTCAGTGTTAAGTTATAGCGCGTCAAAGATGGAGTTCACCAAGCATGAAATTCGTCATATTTTACGTTTTTACTACCTTAGAGGTAAAAATGCAACGAAAGCGGCGGCAAAAATTTGTGTGAAGTTTATGGGCCTGATACTCTAACGATTCGCACAGCACAGCGTTGGTTCGCCAAGCGAAAAAGAGCGTGGTCGAGAAGCGGCGAGCCGGCCCAAACCATCGACAAGCCCAGATTGACCGCCAGGAAGGTTTTGCTGTGTGTTTGGTGGGATTGGAAGAGAATTATCCACTATGAGCTGCTCAACTATGGCCAGAACCTTAATTCGGTCCTCTACTATGAGCAACTTGCCCGTTTGAAGCAGGCGATAGACCAGAAGTGGCCAGAATTGGACAATAGGAATGGTGTTGGGTTCCACCAGGACAACGCTCGTCCTCACACATCTTTGATGACCCGCCAGACGCTACGGGAGTTCGGATGGGATGTTCTATCGCACCCACTATATAGTCCGGACCTGGCACCAGGTGACTGTCATCTCTTCTGGTCCATGCAAAACGCCCTTGGTGATACCAAGTTGGCCTCAAAAGAGGCTTGCGAAAACTGGTTGTCTGAGTTTTTTAAAGGGGGGATAATGAAGTTGCCTTCTAAATGGCATTATTTTGAAAAAAACGGCGGATCAACAACTGACATACGCAACCGAATATCTAAGGGACGCGTTGCATTTGGTATGCTAGACAGGGTATGGAGATCAACCCACATCTCCAGGCACACAAAACTGAAAATAATCCCAGACAAAAGTTCATAAAGTCTGAAGAAATAGCTGAAAGAGCTCGAGCTCATATCAAAAAGTGCATGTCAGAACTGCTTTGAGGATTGGAAAAAGCCTCGACCTAAACAAAGTGTTATATCTAGACAGAGGATTACCTTGAAGTGAACCGTACTTCATTAAAAAATAAATATTTTTCGAGCAAATTAAAAAGTCATCTTTTTGCCAGCAAGACATTCTTATAAAGGGTGGGGTTATTTACTCCAATAGAATTTTTTGACAGACTTACGCCTCAACAACGTTTACAAATTGTACAATTGTATTATGAAAATCGACGCTCTGTGAAAAGTATTCAACGCGCGCTCAGACCAACTTATGGACGGAATTTTGTTCAGCGATGAGACCCATTTTTGGCTTAATGGCGATCCCAATAAGCAAAATTTCCATATTTCGGCTAAAGAGCAGCCCAAAACCATTCAAGAATAGTCATTACCTCCATTGAAAGCAACCTCTATTGAAAGCAAACGTGTCTGGCGCCAATGTAACAGTGAATGGCGAACGCTGTGGCGCTATGATAAACGACTTTTTGATGCAGGAAATTGAGGCTCGTAATCTCCACAACAAGTTCCAAGTTGGTCCCAACAAGATGGGGCTACTTGAAACATGGGATTTACTACGTCGTTCTCTTCGGTAAGCAATTAATCTCTCGTCTGGGGGTATGCAAAGTCTAAATTCTCTTTGGATAAACTAACTTCGATTGGAGCATTTGAAGTCAACATTACTAATGTTATTCAAGACATACCGACCACCGACCGAAGTCCTCCGGCGAGTCATTCAGTCGTTGTTTTATTTCAATTTAAAATTCGATGACTCTAAATTGATCACCCTTTACATACTATATACATAAAAATCACTCTAGCATACCCAAGTGAAGAAATAAAAAGCACATTGAGTTAAATATTTATGGAAAATATGGCCATGGAGGAAACCTTAATGGCCATTACACCTTTTTCGGTCATTTAAATATCAAAAGTGCTTTTCATTTCAGTTACTATTTTATGTCAATATTGATAGTAAATCGCCCCTAAATGACCAATAACAATATTTTCTTAAGGCGGTATTTGGGTTGTGCAAAATAAATATGCGTCGAAAGCTGTGTGAGTGTTCGATGGCGGAGTACAGAGAAGCAGTTTAAAGTCGTCCGGACTGTGGAGAAGAATCGACTGCGCGTGCTATATCTAATATTCGTAGGCATATCAGTAAGCGTTCACTTGAAAAATATACTATTGCTTTATTAAATTTTTTTCAATATTTATGTACTTTTGTATATATTTGCTATCAGAAAAGGTAGTTAACTTTGAGTGATGATAGCAAAATTGAAGTTTACAGCCACAAAACTCTACCACAAAACTGAGCAGCAAAGCCAGTAAATATTCTAATTTCACATTTCGATTATTGAGAATTAAATAAATGAATTGCGGTTAGTAAAATTCAAGCTGCTTTACACATTTCGATAAAAGGGAAATACATAAACTAAGAGATAAATAAAATTTTATATATGCAGCCATGGTCAAAAGTATTAACCACCCCACTAAAATAGAAGTAATTTGAAATGTGGCTAACAAATGTGACTAACAAAGTTTTTGCAAATGTGTCACCAGTGTTTGAAACCTTTGATTACAACAGTAAATTGCATTATGGGAAAAGCTCACATTTGGTGCGTAAGTTAAAGAAGTTGCATTTTTAAATATTTTGGCATTTTAAATTTGGTAGTCAAGGTGCAAATTTTGGTTCACTTGAATGGAGACGCTCAGTTAGCCTACATTATTTCCGAGTTAAAGCTGTGAAAAGGCATCATTTTTTTCAAGCTTTCATTGAGTTTGGTCGAAAACTTCTTAATTCTAATAAAATAGGAAAGCAGAAAGGTTTAACAGATCGCGCAAATGGACAAACCGATGCCTTGACCTCAGAGGGACTTTGAAATCGATAAATTGCCAAAAAAACTGGTCGAAGTCCATTAAGAAGTCGAAGTGGAACATTACGTGAAACAAGGTACCTTAGTATGGTGTTAAGCTTCAGATATTTAATGTGAAAAAAAATTCCTATATTTATTATTTTTTCTTATTTGGTTTGTGCCTCTATTCAAATGAACCGGACTGTATGTATAATATAAACACGCCAAGGAGCTCACTTGTAGCGTGTGTATGTGACCACATTTACCTAAAAGTCCAGAAGTGGCATCTTTTTATAGGCATAATAGACAGCATAACAACAAATCACAATTTGCTTTTGCTGCAACTGCAGAGGAAAAGAACTTCCTTTGAGTTATATAGAAAATTACCTTCACAACAGACCTACCTTGGCTAAGGTGTGATGGACCAACTGTCCAAGTGATAAGCTACTCAATACGGATAGATTTATTGGCCTTTGAGAGGAAAAAGCTGTAAAGCTGTGACATTAAAGAATGGGACAAGGAATGGAAGAAGGACTAAGCAAACTTTCATAAGGGATGAAACAAGAAAACTTTGGGGAGACCGCTGGAGAAACGAAACACGCAGCAGATGGATGGCTAGGCTAATACCATAAAAGACGACACATGACACAGCAGAAACTTTGATTTTTTTTTTTTATTACAAACATTTAACTATATATAGGTATACAATGTTTGTTGACACTACAACTAGTTTAAGGGAAAGTAACAAGCAGTATGATTTTAACAATTTTGTGGGGTTTTTATGAAGAGAATTTTAAAATATCTTCTTTACATTAACTACCGATAAGATCATATCGTTTTTCTTCGCTGGAGTCGTCGGGTTAGGCCTGCGGTGTTGAGAAGTTTGCTGGCTTCCTCGTTAATGTGCCTCTGGAGCCTCATAGAGTGGGCTTCTGCTTGTATTTTAATAACTTCAGCGACCGTAGGAATGCACTGGTCACGATGAATATCTGCATTGCGAACGTACCAAGGTGCGTTGACAATATTTTTGATGATTTTATTTTGAAATCGTTGAATTATATTAATATTATTTTGAATGGCACAGCCCCAAATTTGAGCGCCATAAGACCACACGGGTTTGATAATTTGATTGTATTATATATCATTATTTTGTTATATATAGAGAGTTTTGAATTCCGTCCAATGAGCCAGTTCATTTTTAATATTTTCAAATTAAGTTCGCTTCGTTTTATATTTATATGCTCCTTTCAACGTAGCTTAGCATCGAGGGTTATACCAAGATATTTGGCAGTATTTGCGTATGGAATTGGATGATGGTTTCCTTTTTTATTGGTAAAGGTCACATGAATTGATTTGTTACTATTTAATTTTATTCGCCAAATTTTCGTCCATTTTTCTACTGCGTCTATAGCGATTTGAAGTTTAGTTGCAGCTACTTCGGCGGTTTTTCCTGTTGCGAGGATTGCTGTGGCGTCAGCAAAGGTGGCGATCATAGTGCTTGGAGGTATTGGTATATCTTTCGTATATATAAGGTAAAGAAGGGGTCCAAGGATACTTCCTTGCGGGACGCCAGCGTTTATTTTCTGCAACTCATTCCCTTGTTTTACGCGAAAATACCGTTCAGTTATATACGATTTCATAAATGCACTGTATTGAAGTGGCAGGCATGAGTTCAATTTGTTGATAAGGCCTTCATGCCAAACCTTGTCAAATGCTTGCGCGACGTCCAGGAAGACTGCTGAGCATATGTTTTTCTCTTCGAACGAGTTTTCTATTTCAGCTGTAGTTCTGTGCACCTGATCTATGGTGGAGTTTTTACGGCGGAATCCAAACTGGTGTGGAAAGCCTTCGAGTCACGAAATAGAGAAACGCGAACACCCCACACATATATACATATATATCCGGGATGCCGCCGAAGATTGCGCTGAAAGCACCTTTTCCAATATATGCATTGGGACATGACCATCGAACGCTGGAAAATGGAGTCGGTCACATAACCACTGAAAATAATCGACAAGATGCTAAGCAGCGAGGAAACGTGGGAAATCATACGTAGTTTCGCAAAACAAATACATCGGATGAAAACGCGGGACCTGGACGAAATCACACAGGCACACTCCTTTGCTATTAGGAAGATAGAATGCGGAATGAAATAATGAAGTAATAAAAAAGCGGTTCCAAGGTGGGCGACGATTCCTTACCGACGGAGTGTCGTTGCCTACGGACATATTTTAAACCTCCTATTCCGCACAAAAAAAGGTGGAATGGCCAATAATACTTTTCCCCAAAGCCTATCTAATCTAAACTTAAGTAATACTGAGAATTTTTTTTTTGAGCTCAGTGCCTTAAATTTACGAGAAAGTGAAGAAGAAAGAAATAAAAGCAATAGATCACTTTTGAAATAAGTCCAGCTGACCAGCTAAGAGTGGCACGGCAACCTTGACGACCTTGACAACCTAGTAAACGTAAGCATATTCACAGAAAGCACTAAAATTATCTAAGTTTAAGATAAACAGACGCAGCCGCCGTAGCCGAATGGGTTGGTGTGTGACTACCATTCGGAATTCACAGAGAGAACGTTGGTTCGAATCTCGGTGAAACACCAAAACTAAGAAAAACATTTTTCTAATAGCGGTCGCCCCTCGGCAGGCAATGGCAAGCCTCCGAGTGTATTTCTGCCATGAAAAAGCTCCTCATAAAAATATCTGCCGTTCGGAGTCGGCTTGAAACTGTGGAACAACATCAAGACGCACGCAAATAGAAGGAGGACCTCGGCCAAACACAAAAAGGGTGTACGCGCCAATTATATATATATACATGTAAGATAAACAGACGAGCCTACAAAAGCGAGCGCCAAAATGGCGGTTATTACTCAAATGCAACTTTTACATGCACCAGCGCGTTTGGGCACGGCTTCGAACTTTGCCTGCTATTAAAGAATCCGACAAAAATACGCGGAGTACGCGGAAAAAACGAGTTAAAATATTTACATAAAATCATGCGGATTAGCGAAACTTTTGAGACCGAGTGAGGTGAATGAAAGTAGATACGGTCCAATAAGTGTAAGAGTAAATAAACTTCTCAACAAATCTGACATCCTGACAACCGTTTAACTTTTGTTCAGTCAACTGGAAAGCGGCAAGAGCATTCAAATTACATTGCATCCAATTAAAAATATTACACGGACAACTGACGCTAAGACGATTATGCGCAAATAAAAGAGAGCAGTCACTCCTGGAAAAAGGGTACAATTTATGTTTAATGTTTGAAAGAAGCAAAAGAAATGTACAAAGAACAGGCGCACGTGTAGGACGTCAAGCAGCCCATTCACACGCAAGCAGGCACGTACAAAAACTCGTAATACTTTCGTATATTATATAATACTCGTATAAGGGCTTCCGCACAAAAGCTATATAGGCGAAGTGCTGGTGAGGTAGGCAGAATAAATTTGATGTGGCAGCTTGTTTAAGTGTCTAAACGCACGCAACTAATGGTCGCAAAGCTAACACTAAGCACTTGCGAATATTTATGTGCGTATGTATATGTAGGGATGTAGATTTTTTTCGATTTATACGATCCCGGAATTTTCGGAATCTCGTTATTGCAATCCCGCAATAGAGGAATTAGTCAAGGGATTTAGAAATGCATTATTTTGCAAAAACTTAACTCGAAAAAATTGCATCTAAAATATATTAATTTGCCCGTGTGGAGTTGCCTGATCTCTCATCGGGCGCGTTCCAGGTGGTGGATAGGGAAGCCCTGGCATCGTAATAGTGGCCTCCCCAGCTGGGTTAGGTTCCAACACTCGCGTGATGCCTCAAAGTTGGCATAGAATCAGGGTACCATCCGCGAACCAAACTGGCTAGGGAGGAGTCCCGAACAAAAACCGAAAAGGTGATGGAAAACGATGGATTAATTACTCCAGGTGGAACTCACACAAGTGACAATCCACTCGCTTCGGCGGCAGGGGCATGGAGGCCCCAACCATTACCCAAGTCTCTCAGCTCTATGAGCGAGAGCGCATTCTGGAGGAGACGGGAGTTGTTATCCCAATGTCCTCTTCTTCAGAGACGGAAAAACGTTTCCCCGTTTTGGAGGGCCTGAGTTGGGAGGATGCTTCGGTGGCGGCACGACCTCCCAAAGAAGCCGGGATATCGAAGAGCGTGGCAAGAAGGGTAAGGAGAAAGGGGCGGGCAAGGCTCATGCGGGAAAAGTCCTCATGCGGCTCTGTCGTCCCTTCTGCGTCTGTGTCCTCCAAAAGGCCTCGATCGGCAGAAGTCACACTAACAGAAGCCAACGGGTCCTCGGTGGGCACTGGCGCTCCCAAATTGTCTCGCTCTAGACGTAAGCGGAGGAAGACGGTGGCTGAAAGCAGCACACCTCCCAGCACATTTTGATGTGGTACTAATGGCGTCAAGACTGTGTCCTAATACGATCAGTGGCATCATCCAAAAGGCCTTAGGCGAGCTTAACTCTTGGGCCAGAGGCTGTGGCCTATGTTTAAACCTGCGTAAAACAGAACTTGTGCTCTTCACCACCAGATACATATAAGGTACCAACTTTTACCCTACCAAATATTAAAGGACAAACTCTTTCACTTTTACCCAGCGCAAAATACTCAGGGGTAATTCTTGGCTCCAAACTTAGCTGGAAATTAAGCGTCGAGGAACGGGCAAGGAAGGCAGAAATTGCTTTATATGCCTGTAAACGTATGCTTGGAAGAAGATGGGGTCTTCAACCCAAGCCTGCATTATGGTTGTAAAAGGCAGTTATACGAACAATTTTCTCGTATGATTCGGTAGTTTGGTGGAAAGCTCTAAGGAGAGAGTGCAATACCAAATTACTAGGCAGAATACAGAGATCTGCTTACGCAATATCGGTCGGTGCAATCAGATCATGTCCTAGGGAGGCCCTCAATGCACTGACACACGTTATTCCAATAGACCTACACATTAGGAAGACGCCAACCATGAGTGCATTTAGGTTAAATGAAGCGGGTCGCTGGAAAGGAAAAACTTATGGTCACGCTAGTCCATTATTGCGACAAACTCAATTAACCTCGGTGAGGGCTGACTACGTCGTCCCGATGGTAACGTTCAATAGGAATTTTGCCACTCCCTTTCCATCTAAGGAGGAATGGAATAAGGGATTCTCACTAAACAACTTCGACACTACAGTCTATACAGATGGCTCTAAAATGGATTGTGGTGTTGGGG
This sequence comes from Anastrepha fraterculus, assembly GCA_037575425.1. Lineage (NCBI taxonomy): Eukaryota > Metazoa > Arthropoda > Insecta > Diptera > Tephritidae > Anastrepha > Anastrepha fraterculus. Next base: position 447,999 of record JAYXIM010039776.1, read on the forward strand.
CTGATATATATTCTGATGGACTTAGAACTGAAAAATCTGTGCGTCTCCCTAATGCCTGCAGTGTCTTTCAGGCGGAAGGACTGGCGATTGGGGAATCTTGTAGGTTATTAATCGCAGATCCCTCTTTTAAGGGCAATATCGCTATGCTTTCGGATAGCCAAGCTGCAATCCAGGCACGAGGTTCGGCTACAACAACCTCTAAATTGTTGAAGCAAAGCTGAAATTGCTTTACCACCTCGAGTATAAATCATAACGTTACCTTAATATGAGTACCGGGACATCGGAACATTGAAGGTAACTGATAAACTGGCAAGATCTGGGGAATCTACATTGAATAACGTTCTTGCAGAGTACAATTCAAGCGTACAATTTTTCTAAAATACCGCGGATTGTAGATGGAAAGACCAGACGAAATGCAAAATTAAAGACAGAAAGTTATGGCCCACCAGCAACCTCAAGCAATCGTCCACAAACGACGGGACGCCTGGATACTAACGGCAGTCATATCTAGCTTTTGGTCTATCGGCGAACAAGCATCCAAATGGGGTATCCCTCACAGTTGTAAACAAACGGAGGAAAAGAAAACAATCTTCCACTTCCTTTGTGAATGATCTGCCCTATGAAAGGACAGAATGTTAACCCTGGACCAACCGCTGTTCGAGAGTCTCGAACAACTGTCTGGCTTAGGCGTCAACAAACTAATAAAGTTAGATTTAATATGATTAGAATTATTCCTCAAACTAGTTTCCACTTTCAAGCATAAAAATATTATTTAAAAAATCTATAAGGGAACGCTATTAAAAACTTGGAAAACTCGTTTAATAAATAAATGACAATTACCACCCAAATTTCTGCATTTTCTTGGATTGCTATTTTCTCAGCTGGGGCAAGTTTGCTAAAAAGTTAGCGACAATATTGCTTTTTTTGCCACAAAAGGGAATGAAGAAGAAGAATTTGTAAAGAATTTCAACAGAAGAATTTTGAAGAATTACAAATCCCGAAAATACCAGGATTATTTGCCAACAAAAAACCCCATCCCTAATATCTAAGCAATGCATGCATTTATATGCGAATATACGCATATGTCGAGAGTTTTAAAAAACAAGTAAAGAAGTGTCAAAGTTAAAGCGCAGCCATTATTTATATACCCGGCGCATGTTTTCGGTCAGGCAAATTTATGACTTTAAGATTTTTCGAAACAAAGCTGCATTTCAAAACCAGTAGCTCTATTATACTTTTCTTTAAGAAAGATGGGCTTGCAGAAATCTAATTTCATTAGTGCTTAATTTAAAATAAAACCAATTGCAATGCTGGCATGAATTTTGAGATACTGGATTTTGAATTAGATGTGGCTGGTGGGTAGCCTCATGCCCTTTTCCGAAATTCTTATGAAACGGTCATTTTGCATCACCTCCACCTCCTAATTTTATGTAATTTTTGTTCATTTGACTAAGATTCGTTCATAAGAAGTTTGGAAGGAGTTCGTTCTTATTGTCCGATTTCGCCGATTTTCAGTATTGTCTGTACTTCTTCTTCTTAATTGGCGCTATAACCGCTTATGCGATTTTGGCCGAGTTTAACAAAGCGCGCCAGTCGTTTATTTCTCGTGCTAACCGACGCCAGTTGGACACACCAAGTGAAGCCAAGTCCTTCTCCACCTGATCTTTCCAACGCAGAGGAGGCCGCCCTCTTCCTCTGCTACCACCAGCTGGTACCGGCGGGAACCGCATCAAATACTTTCAGAGCCGGAGCGTTTATATCCACTCGGACAACATGACCCAGCCAGCGTAGCCACTGGATTTTTATTCGCTGCGCTATTTCTATGCCGTCGTAAAGCTCATACAGCTCATCGTTCCATCGCCTGCGATATTCGCCGCTGCCAACGTGCAAAGGTCCAAGAATCTTGCGCAGAATCTTTCTCTCAAACACTCCAAGCGTCGCTTCATCGTATGTTGTCATCGTCCAAGCTTCTGCGCCATACGTTAGGACGGGCATGATGAGAGCCTTGTAGAGTGTTAGTTCAGTTCGTCGAGAGAGGAAATTACTGCTCAGTTGCCTACTTAGTCCAAAGTAGCACTTGTTGGCAAAAGAGATTCTACGTTGGATTTCCCGGCTGACATTGTCATCGGTGTTAATGTTGGCTCCCTAATAAACAAATTCTCTTACAACCTCGAAATCATAACTGCCCACAGTGACGTGGGTGCCGATACGCGAGTACGCCGACTGTTTGTTTGAAGACAGGAGGTACTTCGTTTTGTCCTCTTTATCCAGTTTGGCGAAGGCAGCACTAACAGCGTGGTTGTTAAGGCCGATGATGTCAATATCATCGACATACGCCAACAATTGTACGCTCTTATAAAATATTGTGCCTGAGCGATTTAGTTCTGCGGCTCGTACGATGCTCTCTCGCTTTTTTATTACTAGCAAAAAAAATTTTTTTGATATTTTCTTATTAATCAAGATTCTTTGGGCGTGTACTGCAATAACAAAAAACCATTTGGTTTGAACCGTTCGTATTTATCAAGGCTTCATCTCCACAGAGCGCATTGAACTCCTGGGCATTGAATCCTAGACAGCCGACCAAACGAGAGTCAACCTTGGCTGCGACGGTCGCCAGAATCTAGATGCATATCAACGGCCTTTATGTAAACTACTCTGGACTATCCACTAGTGTGCATGGGTGTAAAAGAAGTTGTTGGTCATTACAATGTAGCCGTCAGTGGTAAAGAGCAAGAGACACAATAAAAAACGCTACAATGGTTGTGTTGAAAGGAACAATAAAATATGTCGTCCACGCGCCTTTTAAAGCCGCACAATGGTAGTTTATGTAGAAGAATTTGAGCAAACAATGAATAATAAAATGTACTTAAAAGTAAACAAATAGTAAATACAACTAAAATAGTTAATGAGCACAAGCGAATGCGATACAGTGGCCATTGACTTGCTCAATAAATCAGGCGGTCTCCTTGGCACCACAAGATCTACTCAGATGTATTTCTTCAAAGAAAATTAAAAAGGGAGCCCGAGCGCAGTACCAGCAGGTAGATAAACACACAAAACCATCAGAGTAAGAAACTAACAAAATTCAACAAGAATTTTGAGCTACTGCAAACTCGCACTGTTTTTGTATTAACAACCTAGTAGCCTCAGAAAGTTATGACTTACCTATATTAGCAGGCAGACGGATGGAAGTTTAGTCTCCGATGTCAATAATATTTATGTAGGATCAAAATATGGTGGGGAGCTATAAGTGCACTAATTTTGAGCAAATTTTATCAAGTTGTAATTGAGGTAAACGTATTTGGCAAAAAGTGGGCACGGCGCCGCCCATTTTTTTTAATTGTATGTGCATCGTATTTATTTATTTTTTATTCATTATTTTCAGGACCGAATTTTAGTAATTTTGGTTAGCTAAAAACAGCTAAATCAGTTTTTTTTATTAAAAATTAACATTATATGTGAGGTGGGCGTGGCTTTTGGCCGATTTTGCCCATACAGAATTACCTAAGAAAAAGGAATATAAGTTCCAAGCCTCACTGAAATACATAAATTTTGCCCGAATTATCATGGGCATGGACGAAGGAACAGACATAGATAAACCGACTCTCCGCATGACTCTGAGCGTTCAGATATATATATACTAGGCCGGGTCGATTTGTGGGGAGGCAAAAAAATCGCCCATTGCTCTGTGAAAATCATATTCTAGGAATCAAAATAAGAAACTTTGCCGAAGGAACCATACCTCTAAAACGAATTCTGATGTCCCCCAAATTGAGCCGAACTTTTTAGTTTCTTTTCTCATGTAAAGGCCAAATATGGTGATATTTTGAAACGATTGTACGGGGAACCCCCCAGGGGAGTTCCAGGGGGTATGCCACTGGCATGGGTGGATCGGCCGTCCAAAGTTAGTGGGGGTCGGTCATGCATTTGGACTCGATTGGAGCACTCTAAATGGGTCAAAGTGGGATTTTTCGTTCGAGCAAATTGGGGGCATCAGAATTCGTTTTAAAGGTATGGTTCCTTCGGCAAAGTTTCTTATTTTGATCTCTAGAATACGATTTTCACAGAGCAATGAGCGATTTTTAAATATATACATATATCTATGTATACGAGTATCTTGATTTTTTTATCCTATTACACTCAGCTGTTAGGGGAACAAAATGATTGTACCTTTAGCACGAATGTGCAGATTAACATTCGCCAATTCTGTTCCCATCACTCAAACCACAACAAAACAACAAAAGCAATGCACTAAGCTGCTTAACCGATTTCGGGCAAATAATGCGGTTTTTTTTCGTTCACATATTCCCACAATTTTGGCGCTTCGTAAGAATTTTTTGCCGAATTGTTCGGTATCAAAACTAGTAAAATAATAAAAAATAAATGTTGCCTGTCAATTCTGTTAAAATGAGCAGAGAGGGTTTTGTTATATATTTATTTTATTTGAATGCGGATACCAATTTTTTTGTTTTTTTTTTTTTGCATAACAGGAAACTGCTGTAGTTAATATTTTTCCACTGCATCAGACTGGGAAAGTTTTATTAACATTTCAATATTCTCGCTGACAGTTGCGATTCATAGTTTCCTACTCCAGAAAAACCGTTACATTTCAGTATAGTTTACAGCAAACAAAACTTAAAAAAATGCTGTCATTTTCACCCAACTTTGCTGCAGAATATCGTTTGAAAAGCCGTGAATAAACAACACATCCGTGATGTGATTTACTTGGATGCAGTGAATGTGAAAATTAAAATTTAATTATTTTAAGCTGAATGGAAAACTTTTACTGTTACTGGAACTGATTTTCGGGTCTTATAAATTGCCGAAGTGCAGCGAAAATGTGGCAGGTATTAAAAAGTATGCCAGTTTATGTAACTTCGTGCACATTAGGGGTGCCCTTATTTTTAATCACCCATAACTGGTTTGTTGGCATTTGCTACTCTATCTAAGAAGCATATTTTATTATTTGTGGGAAAAGGTCCCTGCGGTCACACTTTCCACTATTTTGCTCAGCAGCTGAATTAGCTGAATTTCTGTGCTTTTTAAAGGCTAGCAACAGGTATTTTTATTTTGCATATATATATTTGCATAAGCATCATACAATTTAATAAAAACATCTGCGTCTGCAATATTTTTACAAGCGTTAATGAGCTACTTTTTAATAGACACTGAAAATTCTATTTCAATTTGTGGCGAAAAGCAATCATTTCTGATGAGTTGAAGGCCTAAGTAATAGTTGATTGATAAACATTTTTAAAATAAAGGTTCTTTCAAATAAAACATGTGACAATGTAGATTATTTGTTGTAGACTATTTCAGGTTTCATGATTTCTATTCCAAAGTCTAATTTATGTGGTAAATTACATCATTTAAATGTCCACCATGGGCCCATCTACAAGTAAGATCCGCCAAACAGTCGACCCAGGAATGCCTAATTGTTGAGCAGGTCGAGACATCGATGTTGAATCTTGTTCTGCAAAACTCTGCGCTAGATCAGCAATATCCTTTACTAAATGCACATTTTTGATCTGCCAGTCCTTTTTCTGCCCTTGACAGAACCAATTTCTTGAAAGATTTTTCACCAACCTTTGAATTGTCTACTCATTCGGACAATTATTTCCACCAAAAAAAAGGCCAGCCGCACTATTTGCGAATATTTTAAGTGAAACTTCTTAATTTCTGAATTAAATTTAAATATTTTAATGAGGATTGAAATCATTTTTTATAAAATTACATACAATAATAGCGGATAATTTTATTATTCACTTGATGGTGCAATAGCAGCAGTGGATACAATCGGTTTGTGGTAACTGAAATAGGACATATGTATATGTTCTTGACTCGATTGTGTCGATATAGCGAGAAAGTACGGCATCTAACGTTACTCCTGATTTTGTTGTTGAAATGTAGCATTCATTACTCATTTGTAAATTCATTTGATGTTCTAAAAATTCTATTAATTTCGTGGAAGTGTCCGATGCAAAATTTACATTGAAATTTCCAGTTAATATGAGAGGTTTCAGATCGTCGCCTCGAGGAAGAAGTTTACCACCATCACGAGTGTATCTTAATAACGAACCATGTAAAAATGCGATAATGTCGTTGATATGTGAATTCGGAGTTCTGTAGACACCCACAATTACTATAATTTGTCCGTTTATCGCACGCACATAGAAATACGAAATATCACCGACATCTTCTGCTATAGCTGCATTTGATGTTGACTGTATCGCGGTAAATCGTAAGTGTGGTGTGAGGACATTAACGATATCATTTTTGTTGTGGTAGATAGCGACTCCTTCGGTTCGAACATTACTTCTTTTACACTGGATGATGCAGTTAAAATTCGACAAACTGATTTCCTAGTCTTCACGCAACCAAGTCTCATGAAAAACTACCACATTGCATTTTTCCATAACTGGATTCAATACGTCAGTGGCATGAGCACGAAGACTTTGACAATTAAAAGAGTAAATCGACAATCCTTCTCTTGACAGTCTTCGAAATTCTGCTTGCAATGATGTCATTGTTGCTGATGGTCTCCGGCCATGGTAGAATCTCAAATCATCATTGCGTATAATTATAAACAATACATCAATGGAAGTAACACTTGACAGTGCGACATAAACTAGCGATTGTGACTGCTTTTTATCGTATTCATAGACTATTTCAGAATATGTACCGCCCTGAGATTTGTGTATGGCACTGGCACATGCAAAATCTTGAGATATGTTAAGATCGACCACTTTCGTAAAAAGTTTCAATAATTTTAATGCGTTCTTCCATTGGGCACGCTCTACATCTGGCATTTTTCATTTTTGACTTCGGGCTCTTGATCGACTTTCGCATTCAATCTACAAACTCTAGACAATGGTCGTACCCATCTAACCGTATGTTATCTGGACCATTGTGTGGGCGATATTAATTTCTATGACAGCTCTCGGGCAATTCGAACGGTGATCTTCATTTTGAAATGAAGAAACTTTTTATCTTAGTTCTTATAACTCGTATGGTGTTTGTATCTTTTCTATATTCCATCCAGCTTTATTATTCATATATTGCCAAATCAAGAAACTTTGGGAAAACTTTGTCCAGCCATTTTTTTTATTATTTATTTTAAAACAATAATAGTATTCCGCAATTATATAATTGCGCAGCAGCGGGAATTGGATCTGCCAACCGTCGCTTAGGATTTCACACCCAACGATTTACTTCGCGGATTGAGTCTTTTGCTGTTGTAACACATTTTCTATCCCACCATTTTACAAATTGGTGCATACCGCGTTCTGTTATAATTTCTGCAAAATAAAGATGACTTCCTTTTGGTAGGCATTTAGTAGGCCTTAAACTAATACAGTTCAGAGTCAGGAAATGTTCCAGCCCCCCAAAATAAAAATAAAAATCAACGATCGGTCCATCAGAGATAGCACAAAACAGATTCTTTAAGCTCACAGGGCGCGATTTTGACTGAATGACTTGCCTCGCTGGGTAGCTACCAGTAAACGGCACCATTGGAAGACAGCATTTTTTCAAAACACATTTTTTTTTTCAACATACTCCAACGCTTCGGCGATTTTTTTTTCTTCTAAAAACTTCTAAAAATTATGATTTCTCGAACTCTCCGAAATACGCCTGTGTTTTGGCGATGACTTCCTCGTTTGAACTAAAATTTTTCGCCGCGAGCCATTTCTTTATATTAGTGAACAAGAAAAAGTCGCTAGAAGCCAGATCGGGTAAATACGGGGGTGCGGCAGTAATTCAAAACGCAAATCATGCAGTTTGGCAGCGACAATTCCGATTGAATGTGCTGGTGCGTAATCGTGGTGAAACAGCACCTTCTTTTTCGCCAAATGCGGCCGTATCTCCTTCAATTTTTTGTGAAAGCCGTCCAATAACTCACTGCTGTATTGTACAGTGATCGTTCTTCTTGTTTCTAAAATCCATGAGGATGACGCCGTTCGCATCCCAAAAAATCGTCGTCATGACCTTTCCGGGCCATGGGACTGTCTTCGCCTTCTTTGGAGCAGATTCACCGAGAGAAATCCATTTTTTTGGATGTTGCTTAGTTTCTGGTGTGTAATGTGGAGTACAGGTTTCATCAACGGTGACAACTCAACGCAAAAATTCCTTCGGATCTCGCTTGAATTGCTTCAAATACTGCTACGAAGTTAAAAGCCACATCCGCTTGTTGTCCACCTTGAGCAATCATGTAAAATATTAATTACCGCTCCGGTCGACACACCTATAGCCTTTGTTACTTCACGCACTTTTGTTCGTCGATCAGCGGGAATCGTGTCTTGAACTTTTTGAATGATTTCCTCAGTAACCACGTCTGCCGGGCATACTGGTCGCTCCTCATCAAGAAGGGATGTTCGCCCACGTTTAAATTCTTTACAGAAATATCTGCCTGTGGTCATAGATGGCGAAGCGTCCCCAACTTTGCTTTTATCTGCTCGCATTTTTTTTCTATCCAAAAACAAAAAGGGAATTACCGAAAGATGCTCCTCTTTTTCCATCTTAGCGAAAATCACGAAACACGTCTTACTCGAATAGCTGTCAAATCTTAAGTAACCTATTAATCAGTCTGAATTTGTTTTGCCGTCGTTTGATAAGTGGCAGCACACGATGCTGATACCAACTTCTACCAAGAACAGCCCCATGTTTCTTTATTTCTTTCACCATTTTCCCCCCTTTTTCTTATTTGTAGAGCAAAAAAATCAGCACAATCCCTGCTTTCGAAAGTTTTAACCAAAATTAGTAGCTCTGTCTTCTAGAAATGTTTAAAGTCACATAGTACAATCGCTTAATATAATTCTCAGAGGCATAGAGTACCCATTACGTACACTCGGTGCTGTCCAAGGGCATCGAGTGGTATCGAAAGCTCTTCAACCTTTTAACGGATATTGAAGAGAAAAGTATTTTGTATCGCATAGATATCCACGTATTGAGGACTTAGTTTTTTTTCATGAAACACTAAAAATTTGAATCGAAAAAAAAAAAATTGTATGTCCTTTCTTTCATAAAATGCTATTAAAAATATTTACTAGTAAAAACTCCCGTACTGTTTGTTAAAAAGAAGAAGAAAACTAAATGCAAACACGGATACGCTTATGTGTGTATGTATGTATTATAAAATTTCACTGTTGCAACATCAAAAACATGTCTGTGCTAAACGGTGAGTAGTTGGTTACAAAAACTTTTTACTCATACCATCTAACGATTTATCTTTTATTAATTTGTTTTTGTGTAAAGCTCAGTGCAATGTCATGCTTTGTTATTTATCATCTTTGTAAGTAAATTTTGTATGCCTCACTTTTTCTATTGCCAAAAAGTCATGAGACTAGTGCAAAATTAATAAAGCACCGCTTGTTTGCAAAGTTCGTGAAACAAAAAATCTACAAAAGCGAATGCCATTGCAAATTTGTATAAAGCGATCACTAAACTGTTATTTAATTATACCTTCACAGGCGAAATTTTGGCACGCTTTTGCAAAAACAATGCATCACTTGCATCAGCGCACCGCTTTTTAGTCACCCAACAAGCAGCTGGTTGCCTTAAATTCATTCACGAAAATATGTTTTTGTGTGGGCTCTGTGATTTTCAGCACTTCATCAATTCTTCTATGAATCCATTTTGAAGTATATAAAGCGCTTCATTTCGCTTAAATTTTCACATTTTTTGGCAGGTACTGGAATAATACAAAGGATTTTCGTGATGAATTTAAAAAACATTCTATTTTTGCTGTCAAAAACTGCCTTTTTCCCCGGAATTCGCAATACAAACATGCAATGTTTGACGAAACAAGCATTTGACACGTGTTGTCGAAAACTGTTAGCGTTCGCAGCCACGAGTATTGATTATTACGCACAGTTCAGGCGTATAAATTAAGGATGAGAAGTGGAACCACACATACACGCATGCAAAGTTACGCAAATGAGCGATTCTGTGTCAAAGGACACAAGTATTTTGATATACTGTACTATACTAACAAGTAAACTGAAAAAAATTTTGAAAACTTTTATTAATTTTGGGATTTGTTCAACGCTAAATATTTGTTTAAAAGCTTTTTCGCAAATTTTTTTTAAATTATATATATATTAAATTAATTTTACTTTTAAATTAAGAAAGGAAATACTTTTTCCAAGGTAAACTGAAAAAAAAATTGGGAAAAGATTTAATAATTTTGAGATTTGTTCAATATTAAAAAAAATTTATAATCTTTTTAAAAAAATTTTGCAAACTGTTTTTAAATTAGAAACAAAGAAAAACTCGAAATAAATTATACAGTTTATTTTTTAAACTCTTTGGAACTTTTTTCAAATTAAAGAAGGACATTTTTTTTTTAAAGTTCACTGAAAATAATTGGGAAAAATTTAATAATTTTGAGATTGTTGCAATGTTAAAAACTTTTGTATAATTTATTTAAATAAATATATCCAACTTTTTGTTTTTAATTAAAAACAAAATATTTTTCATCGAAATAAATTACATATTTTATTAAAACATTTTTTTGAAACTTTTTTAATATTAAAAAAAAAATGTCTAATTAAACCAAAAAGAAATTGGAAAAACCATTGGAGATTTGTTCAATGTTAAAATTTGTTTGATAGTTTTTCAAAAACATTTTTTCTAAATTTTGCATCATCTAATTTGGAAAACAATGGTAAAATGTTAAAAAAAGTATATTCTTGTATATTTTTGCAAACTTTCTTTAATTTAAAAACAAACAAAAATTTTCCGAAATAAATTACATATATAATTTTTTTCTTAATTTGTTTGCAACTTTCTTCTATTAAAAAAATTTTTCAATTTAAATGCTAAAAATTTGTTTAGAGTTTCTCGAAAAAAGTTTTTAATTTAAACATACAAACATTTTTTTTAAGTAAATTACATATTTAATTTTATTTGCAACAACAAACAAATTCTTTCCAAAGTATGTAAAATGAAAGTAATTGGGAAAAATTTAATAATTTTGAGATTTGTTGTATGATAAAAATTTTTTTAGTATCCTTTTTTAATTTTGCAGGTTTATTTCAATTTAAAAACAAAAAAATTGTTCCGCAATTATTTAAAAACATTTTTACGACTTTTTTAAATTAATTTTAAAAAAATATTTCAAAATTAAATTTAAAAACAAAAACAATTTTTTCGGAATCAATTACATATTTTATTTATTTTTTAATTTTTTTGCAATTTTTTTTTAAACTTGGAAAGAACATTTTTTTATTCAAAGCAAACTGAAAACGTTTAATAATTTAGAGATTGGTGCAATGTTAAAATTTTTGTATTGTTTTTTAAAAACAAAAAATTAGATTTATAATTTTATTATAACATATTTTTTTATTAATATACTTTATTTAAAAAAAATTTATTACGACTTTTTTATATTAAAAAAAAAATTTCAAAGCAAATTGAAGAAAATTTTAATGCGTTAACATTTTTTTTATGGTTTCTTAAAAAGAGTTTCGCAAACTTTTTTAAATGTATAAACAAAAAATTATATATTATATATAATTTTATTATTACATATTTTATTAAAAAAAAAAATTTCATTATTATTTTGCAAATTTTTTTTTAATTTAAAAACAATAAATTATATATTTAATTTTATTATTACATATTTTATTAAAAAAAAAATTTTAGGTAATATATTTTATTTAAAAAAAAAATTATTACAACTCTCTTATAATAAAAAAAAAATGTTCAAAGTATATTGAAAAAAAATTGAAATTGTTAAAATTTTTTGTATTGTTTTTTAAAAAGAATTTCGCAAACTTGTTTAAATTTAGAAACAAAAAATTATATATTTAATTTTATTATAACATATTTTATTAAAAAAAAAAATGTTATTGAATTAATATATTTTATTAAAAAAAAATGTATCAAACCTTTTTTATATTAAAAAAAAACTTTCAAAGTAAATTGAAAAAAATTTTTAAATGTTAAAATTTTTTTATATTGTAGTTTTTTAAAAAGAATTTCGCAAACTTTTTTAAATTAAAAAATAAAAAATTATATATTTAATTTTATTAATACTATTTTCTTTCATTAATAGCTGAACCTTTGCTCAGTAATACCCGTAAGTCACATAAAGGACTCCCAATAACTTTTCCAGTTATATTCATTTACATACGGCAAATCAGTGCGGGTGTGTTTACTTAAAAGAAGAGATAAATCGTTTAAGGACCTAATAAATATTTTCAGTTCGAAGTTCTGTCATATGCATATGAAGCTAATCTAAATCGAACGCCTCATAACCGTAAATCATTACCTCATATCTTATTCAATATGCACAAAGAAATTGTATGACAAAGCAGAGAGAAATGATACGCTGCACTCAAAAACAAAGCAGTAAATATTTCTTATACCCTGCACATTCGTGTAGTTGGTTGTGATAGCTTGACGCAGTGGTGTTACATCATATGCTACTTTTTTTTCATTGATCAGCAAAAATTTATTTTTACTGTAATTTTGCTGGTAATGCAAAGTTCCCAGTTCAGCTCGATAAACTGAACAACGCCATTAGGGAGGAGATGTACTCAAGATGTGCTTCTTTTCTGCGGCAGCACATCCATTCACAAGAGTCATGGAGCGCTGACACACCTACGTACACAAGGGTGATTTCGAAGTATTTACCCACGACTGCGGATTTAGCACTTTCAGTTTATTTTTTACATTAAAACACTAAAAAATGACTTCCTGGAAAAATTTCACCAATGATTTTTAAGTAAAGTTAGCTACAGGCTTTTCCAATAAGAGGTGTTGTTTTGATATTTAAAGAAAAATGATATTTTTTATTATAAATGATCGGCTGTTTATAGTAGAAAATAACATCAGGCAAATGATCACCACGACCACGCTTGCAGGACAGTATCCTTTTCATGAAATTTTCCATAACCGAATTGCAAACTGGCTGCCCTATATCCTCGATAGCCTCACGAATTCCATCTTTGAGGTCTTGAATATATCCTGGGCTGTTGGCGTAGACCCTCTCTTTCACGTGGCCCCAAAGAAAAAAGTCACGAGGTGTTAAATAACAAGATCTCGGTTTCCAATTGTGATCACCTCTTCGAGAGATAACACGGCCCGGAAACTTTTCTCGTAAAAGATCAATGGTTTCGTTGCTTGTGTGATACGTAGCGCCGTCTTGTTGAAAATAAACGCTGTCCAGATGAATACCATCCAATTCAGCCCATAAATAATCGTGAATCATCTCTCGATAGCGCAATCCATTCACCAATAACACCTGTTATTGGAAATCCCTGTAATTGGGCTTACATTAAAGACTTAGTAAAAATGGAAACATGAAAGTGTAGCCTGCATTTAATTAACCACCTTCCTTATAACGCTGCCTTAGCGTTAATTCTTCCAGTTTATTATCTTTTTCCAAAATTTTTTAAAAATGTTGAATGATTATTACGCCTCTTTTCTAAATCTCGAATTATTTTTGAAGTATTACTCATCAGCGAAAGGAAAAGGAATTTGAATTCAGTAGTCAAAGAAAATACAACTGTAACTTACGCTGATGAATCTAAGGTGGACTGTGGCGTCGCCGTCGGTGTATATTCAAAAAACTCGTTTCGAGCCTTTTGGCCTTTTAGGAATTGGAATAGTATCTTTCAAGTAGAAGTTCTCGGGATAATGGAAGCTTGCAGGATAATTAAAAACCATACACAACAACTATCAGAAGTATGTAGTTTTTCGGACCTGTAAGCAGCCAGTCATCTTCGCTATAGAGTCACCTAAAACCAACTCAAAAATCGTCAGATAATGCAAAACAGAACTTCATGCTTTCGCGCGTACGACAGACATCACTCTCGTCTGGGTATCTGGCCATAGCAACACAGAAGGAAATGATAAAGCTGATGAACTGGCAAGACAGGGGTCGTTTTATAACGAATTCGAAGCGGTAGAAACAGGCTGTCCCCAGGGCGTGCGTAAAAGGGAGATCTTCTTGCTATTTCAGAAGCAGGCCGTTGACAGATGGACTGCCACGGATACCTGCAAAATAACTAAACAAACGTTACCCAATTTCAACCAAACTAGAACTGACGAGTTGTTAAGGAAGCGATGAGCAGACATATTCAGATCTGACTCAAGAATAATCGGCCAGTGGCCTTTGGGAGGCTATGCCAGGAAGATGGGTTGGCCGTACAACTCTAGATGTAGAAGCTACAATCACGAAAAATCTAAGCAAACAGTCATTCACTATCTGTGTGAGTGTCTATCGTGTTTGAGTGTTTTTTTTTTTTTTCAGCTTATTTCGAAGAAATTTTTTTGGTTTTAAATTTAAAAAAAAGTTTGCAAAAATTAAAAGCAAAACCTTTTTTAAAATGAAAAAAAAAAGTTGGAAAACAATTTTTTTAGTAAAATATATAGTTTGATTAGAAAAAAATTGTGGTTTTTTAAATTTAAAAAAATTTGCAAAACTAGAAAAACATTTTTTAATGTGAATTTAATGAATGTGCAAAAACTAATTTTTATTTATGGAAATGGTTTTTAAACTTAAGACAAGTTTGCAAAAAATTAAAAAAAGTAAAAATTTACGTTAAAAAATTAAAAAACAAAATTTTTACATCGAATAAAAAAATTATACATTGAAAAACCAATTTTTTACCTTGAAAAAAATTTTTTTGTTCTTAGTTTTGCAAACCTTTTTTAAATTAAAAAAAAAATTTTTCTTCCGAAATAAATTATATATTGTATTTTGTTTTTAAAACATTTGTAACAACATTTTTGTTATTTCAAAAGAATAAAATTTTTTCAAAATAAACTGAATTTTTTTTTTATGATTTTGAGATTTTTTCAATGCAAAAATTTTTTGTTTTTAATTTTTGCAAAGTTTTGTTTAATATAAAAACAGAATTTTTTTCTGAAATACAATACATATATTTAAAAAAAATTGTTTTGTAACTTTTTTTAAATTTGAAAACAAAAAACTTGTTTTCGAAATAAATTACATTTTTTGTTTCTAAAAGTTTTTTTAAAAGAAGTTTGCAAAAATTAAAAAAAAATTTACATTGTAAAATGAAAAACAAAATTTTTTTTACGTTGAAAAAAAAAATTTTAAACTGAAAAAAAAATTTTAAATTGAAAAAAAATTTTAAATTGAAAAAAAAAATTTATTTTTAATTTTTACAAACTTTTTTTAAATTTAGAAACAAAAATTTTCTTTCCAAATAAATTATACATTTTATTTTTAAAACATTTGTAACAACATTTTTGTTAATTCAAAAGAAAAAATTTTTTTCAAGCAAGCTCAAATTTTTTATTATAATTTTGAGGTTTTTTCAATGTAAAAAAAATTGTTGTTTTTAATTTTTGCAAATTTTTTTTTCATATAAAAACCACAAATTTTTTTCGGAAATACACTTACTAAAAAGATAGTTTTGCAACTTTTTTTAAATTTGAAAGCAAAAAACTTGTGTTCGAAATAAGTTACATTTTTCATTTTTAAAATTTTTTTCCAACTTTTTTTAAATTAAAAATATTTTTTTTTTTCAAAGTATCTGAACAATTTCGGGATTTGTTCAATGATAAAGAATTTTTATAAAAAGTTATAAAATTACCTTGAAGTAAAGCTACTGAAATTAACAAAAACAAATAGCGTGGGTTTCCTTATGCAAAAAACTAATTTTTTTTTAATTTGTTCTGGAGTTTCAAAATTCTTATGTTTAAAATTTTTGTATCCTTTAAAAAAAAAAACTTTTGGAAACTTTTTTAAATTTGAAAACTAAATTTGAATTTTGAAAATTGAAATTTGAAAATTTTTTTTTCAAAGTAAACTGAAGTAAATTTTTATGATTTTGATATTTTTTCAATTTAAAAAAATTTTTGTTTTTAATTTTTTCAAACTTTTTTTTAAATTTAAAACCAAAATGTTTTTTTACGAAATAAACTATATATTTTACTAAAAAAAATTGTTTTCGGAATAAATTACATATTTTGTTTGAAAAAGTTTTTCCAACTTTTTTTAAATTAAAAAACAAAAACAAAATAACTTTGAAAAATAAGTAAACTGAACAATTTTGGGAATAAATCTAATGATAAAATGTTAAAAAAAATTTTATAAAAAGCTATAAAATTACCTTATAAAGTTGAATGTTCCAAGAATAGTAAAGCTACTGAAATTAGCAAAGTAAAAGTTGTGGATTTTCTTCTGCAAAAACCTAATTTTTTTTTCTTGCATTTTGTTCATTATTTTTAAAAATCTAATACCATTACACTTTCACAAGCAATTGCTCCTGTCCATATAGTGCTTACGAACTGAGTCCCTGTAAATTGCCTGAATATTCATAACTCATGCAGGGGTGTTAGTCAAACTGCAAACAACTTTTAATCCTTACAGACAATTATCCAGCACGTCCACCAACAAATACCTTGATACAAAATGTGAATTTATTCCCGCTGACATGTAAGGCATTTATTAAAGTAGCATATATGTGTGTAAATATGTTAGTTTAGGCAAATAAAAAACTTCACATCGTATGAGGTCAACGCCTTCGCACACCCTCTCAAACTCTTACACTCACAATCTCTTTTAGTATCTCCTCACACTCATGTCAATTCCCTATTGTCAAATAACTTTTATTACACCATCATCTTGCTTGGTGATACCAACACTCAAGCATTCTACACTGACACAGAGCTCACATTGAGTGGAAATTTGTGCATTGAATTGCTATTTGCTGGAATTGAAGTACTTGACAAACTCTGTGGAAATAAGTGCAAATACAAGTGAAACAGTTTTTTTATTTAAAAAGGTTTGTCTATATATCCTTTGTATGTAGGTACAAATCTATGTGGTAGTTGAAATGCCAACACATACTTCTTGAATTTGTTCACATTATAAAGAGTGCAACAAAAATTTTTATTTTATTTTACAACTTTTTTCTACTACTGAACTAATAATACACCAAATAATTTTAAAAGGATATTTGCAAGTAATGGATTTAGAATATATTTATTTATTAAAATGAAAAAAAAATAATAATTAATTCTAAAAATAATAAATATAGATATATAAATTGGTATGAACTTAAAATTAAAAAAAAAAACAAATTATAATCATTAAATGTTTCATTTGTATATAAGTTTCGATGCCTTGATAATTCACATCTTATCACATAAAGCAATATTCTTTAAATAAAAGTTAATCTTAATAAGGTCTAGTGTGAGTCCCATAAGCAGGTGAAGTGGGCTGGTTCGCCAAGGGTTATTTGACGTTGAACAGCGGAAGCAGGTCATTTCGTCACTTGTGTTCATGTGCCGCTAGAGTGTGACCTATACGTAACCTTAGAAAATTTGTAACTTTTAAAGGTGAAGAACATTAAGTAAAATCGATGTGCCATTTTTGCTGACGATGAACAAGAAAAACGTGTCTGTACTGGTGAGTTATTAGCTAAGTAGTCAGTTAAGGCGACAAGTTATGAACCAACAAATCACAAGTCTATGAACATAAAATTAAATGTGGTTGTTATTACTGGACCATTAGTTCATATCATTCAGCTCATACTTGGTATTACATAAATGTGCACTGTATACTACGTACTACAACTTATTAACCCCTTAACCTACACCAACGGGCATAGCCCGCGTACGATGATCGGGCCAAAAGTGAATGTTACGTGTGACATGGAGTGGGTTACAAATAAATGATTTAAAAAAACAGCGCGAGCTTGTTTCGGCCCAACATCTTTGAATCTAAATCGTAGGTTGAACTTCTTAAAAGGTTGAACTTCTTAGCTATTTTTTATAGGATCATGGTCAAATAAAATTAAAAAATGTTAAAAATTAAAAAAAAAAAAACAGAAATATTTACCCCGTAATTTTTTTGTATTCAGAATAGTTTTTTGTATATTTATGAAGTGACACTAAAAGTGCAGATCAAATAATATCGATCTGTAAACATTTTCAGGATAACTATTAAAGTAAGTTCACTTTCGAATAGAATGACTAAAATTAGACTTTAATAGCACTAACGGAAATGCACAAAAATAAGTTAACGTGAAATGCATTCTTGAGGCGCGTAGATCAATTGGTGATCGCCGAGTTCATCGTTCGTTGGTGCACTCTCGTTGCCGATGCGAAAATATGTTGACACCCGCTTATAGTTGCCATATATCGCTGTTATGTAAGGATGTCATGGGTTTACAACATTTTATAACAAATAAAGGAAAAGTGCATTTTTTCCAAGGTGAAAAGGGCTTTCATTCAATTGAAATCTTATTGGTGTCAACGCAATTGTTGATGTGGCTCTCAGGATCGCCTCAACTTTGTTTTTTGGCCAGAAACGATTGACGAGCAAAACAGCTGGAACAGTGGAACATGCTACAAAGTGTTACCTATTTGCCTAGACAAACAGTGGCATTAATGGTGATCAACGACTAAACTCGGAATTATTTTAGGAATTAAGTGTAACCAATGCTGGTTGACAACTACACTTAATTGTCATAATTTAAGGGGATTAGTGAAATTTTGAATGGCAACATTGCCGAAAAATGACTAACTGTAAATGGAAAATAATGAAACTTTTAAAGAGAAGAACAAGAAAGACTAAAAGCAATCATTGCAGCATCAAAATTCTGGAGCAATATGATGCCACGACAAGAGTAAGTATTTTATAGCATTTTCATTTTATTTAATCGTTTATTGTTTTAAGGAAAAAAATAAATTATTTTGAGGAAAAAAATTAGTTATTTTGAGGAAAGAATTATGAATAAGTTTTGTTTTCAAAATGTTTGGGAACAATTTATTTTTTGATTTCTTTGGGGGCATTACTTTTACCAAAAAAGAGGTTGTCTGTAAAATCGGTTTACTGACGATAGTTTAACGTGACAACGTCATAAGAAATTACTGATGGAATGGTTGCAATTTTCAAAAGAAAATTTTAATGTTATTTGATTGATAGATATTTTGTATGGATATAGAGGAGGAAGTAAATGAAATTGCAATGGAATAGGTCAAGTAACATTTACACAAACGTAAAAAATGACGAAACATTTATCAAATTCAGGAAATATATGTTCAATATCGATTGTGTATCAGATGTTAATAACTCAACAACACTAAGAGTCAACATCATCGATTTGACTTTCTCAAGACACATTACACTTGAAACACTCCCTTTCATTTCCTACTTTTCCTATCATCGTCCTATTCTCAACAGAGAAATGGTTCATTACCATGCACACAGGAAGAAGGCATATGCAAATACAAGTATGTGAATTTATATACATATGCGCATATACATACATATATATGCTCACTCAAGTAGGAGAAAGCCAGATGTCGAGCGTTGCCGAACACGGGGCCGATTGTGCCTCTTTGTAGTTCGTTCCGCGCTCTCGCTTGCAGTTCAAGCAAGGTAACGCCGTATGAGCAAGATAATGCCGTATGAGCAAGATAACGCCGCATGAGCAAGATAAAACCGCATATTTTGGCGCGTGCAGCCAGCTACATCGAATTATAAGACGTTATCCCGTCAAAAATTTAAAAAAATTTTGTTTTAATTATTTTATATGAAAGAATTATGTTTCAATTTTTCTTTCCAAATTTTTAGAACATTTTTTTTTTATAATTGTTTTTAGTTTTGATAGTTTGGACTATTCTCAGTGATCCTGAAAGCTCCTTAAGGGGAACTTAAAATTTCAAAAAAAAAATTTTTTTTTTCATAAAATGTTAATATAATCCTTTAAAGCAGGGGTGGGCAAAAGCCGGCCCGCGGGCCGGATCCGGCCCTCTTGCTAATTTTATCCGGCCCGTTGTGAAATTCCGCACATACATTTTTTTAAACTCTTTTATGAGATTTTGTTGACATTAGCATTATTAGTGTGCGTACTGTATATATAATAGTCTTAATAAAATGGGCGGTCGTCTAACTACACTAGTGTGGACGATGTCGTGAGCTTGAAACAATCCTCGTGTGTTTCACACGGGTCGCTCGCGACGATCGCTCTCAGGGCGGTTTTTTCGTCAAACACAAAGGAGATCGCGCTATGTTCGAAATGCCTGTGAGTACGGCATATGCCATAGATGACTAGATGTGAAACTCTTTTTCTCGTGAGAGCGCTGAAAAATGTGCATTTTTTATAACATTTTCCAATATTGCCACACCGGTAGAAACATGAATTGGGTATTTTTGAATCAAAGGTCTGGAATTTTTAGTTTCCACACCACCATTGAGGTTAGTATTTAGTATGCGGTTGCCCAATAGCCTTATATCACTCGTAAACACCTACATATACTAAAAATAAGCACAATCCGTACGAAATATGTACATAAATAAGCAAAAAATTTAAAAATTTATATGTAAATGAAATTATTTAAAACTGAAATACAAAAGTAATTTAATAGTAATAAAGTTATGAACCCGAAAAACATAAGTTATAATTAAAAACATGACTTATTGCGATTTTTTAATATAACACAGAAAGTGGGTAACAAAAAAAAATTCTCAAACAACGAACAGAATAAGTTAAAGCAGATTACCTTTAATTTTTGTAAAATATCTCAAACACAAATTCAGTTCCCTTTACCCTCGCTTTTCAACCATAGAATATTTACGTATATATAAATTTACATAAACCAACACACAGTTTTCAATAGAATTACATTATGTACACAAGACTAATTAAAAGTAGAAGTCGAAAAGGATATAACGAGCTTTGGACTTCAAAAATACCTTGTTTTATTTGGTTCGACATATATTTGTGAAAGAACTTTTTCTTTAATGGTTTCCACGAAAAATAAATATCGATCACAAATTACTGACGAAAATCTACACTCGGTATTAAGGATTGCTGCAAGTGATTTGGAACCCAATTTTGAAGAAATAATGTCAGATGAACATTCGAGATTTCACGTTTCGCATTAACTTTAAATATTTATTTTACCGTTTGATGTTTTTCTTTTCTTTTTTGAATTCTATTTACTATTATATTTACGAAATGCAATATAAATGTTAAATTGTAATAACTATGTGTCAATATAAAATAATTTGTATCATTAAGACATAAATAAGTAACAAAATAAAATGTTTCATTGACTGGTTTATCTAATAGGCATTTATTTATAAAAATATTTCTTTAAAAATTACGTGACATATTTTATTCAAATTGAAATGATACGTAGTGTTTTTGTCAAAAAAAAATTGGCAGGGAAAAAACTCCATCCAAAACATCCGCTTGTGCAAAGCATATGCGGTATAGTCCTCCGGCCCGGGAGACATTTTGAAAATTTCATTTTGGCCCGCGCTTTAAAGTATTTGCCCACCCCTGCTTTAAAGATATGTCAAAAAATTGTTAAAACGTTAATTTAAGTATTTCTCATATTATAGATCGTCAACCGTGACGACTCTATACTTTGCGTTCGAGCGCTGGGAGTGATATACATAGTTACGTTGCCGACTTTAGACGCGTTTTTCTCAAGACTATATTTTTCGAATTGGCCTACACGATAACTCGAAAAGTGATTGACCGATCTCCCTGGAATTTTGCACACATCTTTTTTATGATATTACTTTCTATGTGAATTTACAATTCGAAAATTTTCGAAAAAATAATTATTTCGAAGCACAAAGAGTAGGAAAATTCGCCCCAAAATTATGTTTTTTTTTTTGAAGCTTTTTATTTCGCGAATTTATTCCATTTACTGTTAATTCATATAGAAATTATGACATTATAAACAAACAAATTTTTGGGTTTTTTTGTCTTCCGGTCACTGACGCCGATGCGATAATGCGCGCCGATTGAGAAGCCCCGCTGCGACCTTCCTGGAGGAATTGAGTGTACATCCGCCATTTTAAATGATTAAAATAAAAAAAATAAAAATTTATACTATTTTAATGTATAAGTAAACTGTATGCCAATTTTGAAAAAGATATATTGACTTCTTCATTTTAAATAATTTTAATAAAAATCAGGAAAAATATGGCCGTTTACAGGTATCTCTCCACTTAATTTATATGGCCATTCATACAAAAGGGAAATATAGTATTACAGGATATGGGTGGAGTAAAAAGCGATAAGGTATTAGCAATTGATACAAAACTCTTCTTTAAAAGATTTATTCTAACTGCAAAGAAATATCCCACCCTTAATATGATATTATGTCTCATATAACAAAAACTTTTGAAAAGTAGCGATCATTCCTTAAACGGGAAAAAGCACAAGACTGCGGGTTTTGAGCTACTTTAAACTTGCTTTAGTTGTTCCAAAAAAGAATAGGTTCTGAAACTGTATACTTTAAATTGTGCTATAATTTTTATAATGACTTTTTCGCGGTTTGAACTATATTTTCATAAAATAATATTAAAATGGAACAGCAAATTTATAAATTGCCAAAGCTTGTGAAGAAGTCTTAGTGCCATAGTTATTTAACGCTGTGTATATACTAAACCACAATTTATGTGCGGAAATTGGAAAAGTTCAATGTGTTGCAAACGTAGTAATCAATTTTATAGTTGCCATCGCCAACTGAAACGAATTCATACCTTTTTCTTGACTCTTATATACTTCTGGATCTCGTATTGCTATATTTTAATTACTATGTGAAATTACTATTCTAAAAATATAGCTTTCACTCCAATAAAATACAAATGAAATGGAGAAAATTGGTTTTTGTTTCCGTAACTCCTGCCACATGAGTTTGTTTTCCTTTGTATCCTCATACAAGTGCATACATATGCATGCACCAACATACATACACTCGCAAGCAAACTCCGCAAAGCACGAATCATACACCAGCAATAACCATAATTCCCTTGTATCATCCTTTATTCACCATAGAATGGCCAGAGCATCAGCGTGTCAGGTGGGAGGTTTTCTGTGGGTGTTACAAGGAGAAAAGTTAATTGTAAAAATACTAAGTACATCCGCTGCTTATTAAAAAATGCAAAATATTTTTGCGGAAATGTGTCACTATTGGCCAATAATTTTTAATGGAGAGATTAACTAAGGAAAAAAATGTGAAATATCTGATAATCGGGAAAATAGTCATGAATGATTGAATCTTTTCCACACTATTCAATCTGAATATATTGGCATATATTAGTACATATTAGCATACATTTTTATGCCTCATCGATTCACTTCAAGTAATTACAAATACCTCTTATGTACAAAGTTACAACATCCAGGGCGCACCGCAGCGGATATGAAAACTAGTGAGTTATGTATTCCAGGATTTATTTGCAATGCATAGTGCAATTTACACATTTTTTTATTATGCAGTAAAAATAAAAATTGTAAACTATCATATATACCCACATATATGCGAGAATGTGTGAATGCACTTCGCTATTAAGTGCACCTGTAGCAGAAACTAACACTGCTTTTGTGTTCTTGGCTGGAATAAATATGAGAAATGTGGTGATTTGCTCAGTATAATATGAATGGTATAAAAACTCGAGGCAAGTAAAAAATCTGTCTTACCTTTATGTGCGTTTTATTGACAAATTTCACTTCAGTGCGTGTACGAGTAGACTTAAGGTAATATTGTATATATTCTAGTGGACCGCACGGCGTATGAGTAACTTTACGCAAATATTCACTTATTTAATTTTTTGTTTGAAATGCGAAATTTTATTGAGTTAAAAACTATGGTTAAATTTAATGCTTTACATACGAATTCTGCTTGCCAATTTTGAGCCACAACTACTTTAATCTCGAGCAATTGCCTTATTAGCATTCATCTGAAAATAGAAAAAAATTATAGTTTTAACTTTTAAGGAAAATTTCCAATGTGCGGTGGCTATAGTAAAAATATTATATTAGTATTATTAACAGATCAAAAAATTCTACCCGTACCGGCCCAAGTGTAATGAGTCGCGGAGTATACATGACATACGTTATTTTTTCGAGCTGGACCAAGAAAGACTGGAGTGGATTAAGCGGCGAGATATAAAATGGTTTGCCTACAAAAAAAAGCACAGAGAAGATAGCAATTTAACCCAGCATATTTCACTGCCACAAGAGTAGGCAGATAGAACAACTGTAGCAAGCCGATGATATGAACAGTAGACTGTACACAGGACGCGAAGCCACAGACACGAAATACCAAACCCGATGAGCTAGCCGAAAAGGCACTACTAGTGATAGACGTACTACTGCTTAGTGATAGAAGTACTTTTAGGATACCTATGGACATGAGCAAATTAATAATTAAGAATAAGAAGAAGACACATGCGTCACAGCTAGACTACTCAGGCCGCAAATAAACAAGAAAACGACAAAGGAAAGTAAGAAATCATATCTCAAAAGTGGTGGCCTGTATAGGGTTTTTCAATAAGGGCGGGTAGATGTTGAAGTGGAATAAAATGGCGTTTGCTGTGTGGCACGTAGCGCCGTCCTGCTGGAACCACATGTCGTCTAGATCCATATGGTTCAATATGGGCCATAAGAAATTGGAAGGGCCACCACGTCTACCGAAAAATGGGCGCAATGCGTGCAACGTTTGCGTTAATAACACTAATTTTGATAATAAAGTTTTATCATTTGAATGTGCTGTTCAATCGTGTAACTTGCCATGATGATTTGGCATAAACAACTGAATAATAAACAAAAGATTTGATAGATGTCACCAAAATAAAATGGCTGCCACAGGGCGCCAAAATCGACCCGCGCCAATTGAAAAACCCTATATAACCAGTCATTGGCTATTTGACAGGCCTTCCTTGAGACTAGGAGTTTTCTCCCATAAATATTGTAGAAGTTGTGGAGATGAGGAATAAGAAGAAACAGTTGAACACTTCCATTGAAATTGTCCAGCCTTAGCTAAAATCAGAGCAACTTGGTGCTACATGGTCCTGTCGATCAGCCCAGTTATTGACTCCTTTTTCCAATAAATCTAGCCGCACGTCATCAAAAGTGGCTTGAATATGGAAATAAATCGATTCTTTAGCAAGTTGTTATGGCATAATGTTTGTTTTTGTAATCAAAAATACAGTCGGCAAGACTGGAGGCAGCTCCTTCCTTTTGAAAGAAATCTGGACCGATGATGCCGCCAGCGTATAAACTGCCCGTAAAATGGATGAAGTGCTCTATGAATTTTGCGAACAGATTTACTTTTTTTCAGAGCAAATTTCCACAATTCGGAAGTGTTGTTCTAGTGTTAAATTCTTCTTCTAAATGATGACTTGGTAAGCACAAGAGAGAAACGACTGGCGCGCTTTGTTGAACTCGGCCAAAATCGCGTAAGTGATTATCGCGTCAATCAAGAAGAATAAAACTTGCCAAACCTCACTAAACAGAAATGTAAACATAGTTGGGCCTTCTCAGCTGTCGACCATAGTTATCGTATGCGAAAAAATTCATATTTAAGACGGAAGAACACAGAGATCCCTATATTTATTTTGCTCTCTTTTGGTTTAAATAAGATATTCAATAGTTTTTCTGTATTAACAGCAACACTAAGTTACGTTAGGTTTAACTTGTTGACTTGTAGTGAAGCATAGATCGGTTCGGTAGATAGCCATAACAGATGGAGTTCATCCCTACATTTCCTGCATTCCTCGCAGTCCGAGATTCTTATCTTAAGGAAGGAAACCGATTTAGGAGACCGAAATTTTGGTGATTTTCCCGATTTTTTTGAACAAGGAAGAAATAATCAGAAATTGTTTAAATTTGGAAAATATTTTACTCGTATTTTTAAGTACACTTTTAAATTTTTTCAAGCAATTTCCGCCAGAAATAGTGGCGTTAGAGCGTACTATCCATGGACGATCGCCATCCGAGTATTTTGCTTGTGGGCCTGCCTGAAGTTGCAATTTTTCTCTGTAATCAACAACAATTTATTTTTTATTAACGACATGTTTCCTAAATATTGCACAATATTCGTATTGACTTTGGTATTTGGTATAAAAAATTAGATCTTTGCTGAAATTTCACTTCACTTTGAGAGTCATGCCACCCTACAGTGCTAGGTGTTAAACTAAAATTATTTGAGCGATGAAAATCTTTAGTTTTACCTTCACGTTATATACGATATAATATCCGGATCCATTGACCGTTCACTTCTATTCGGTCAATTCAGTTTAAATTTTCCTAAAAGAGTACTTTCATCTGATCTATTTACCTCAATTTCGCCCCTCTTACAAGGGGACTTGAAGTGCTTACTCGACTTTCTAGAGGCATTGATCTTGATTTTCCGATGACAACGTCTCTGTTTAAGTCACACGTTGAGTCTTACTATTTATCAACTAAACTGTCTATTTAATTTAGTTCGCGAGTTATTGTAAAAAATTCCATAAATCGAAGAAATAAAGAAAATTGACCACCGATGAGGTGAGATGTGCTTAGCCGCCTTTTTTTCGCACATTTTCCTATTTCTTACAATATTTTTTCACTCCCACGTCATTCGTAGTGTGAATTTTTCATATTTTTCCTTGACTTGACATTCTGATATATTATACAAGGTGGCGCAAAATTAATCACCCTATCCCAAAATTTACTTATATAATCTTTGCAAATGGAGTCGTAATTCAATAATATTTGACACTTTTTTTGTTTAAGCGTCCAAACGATAAAGATTTGCATCACTTCCACTTTTTATTTAGTAGGTTAGGTTAGGTTAGGTTGAAGCGGTTGTCTTGTGGGACACACTCAGGCTCATAGCCCATTGTGATGCCGCGTGGGGGAGCTTTCCCTATTTCTCCTAAAACCATTGTGCGCTTTTCAAAAATTTTAGAAGATCTCCTATTTCTGTGGAACTGAGATCTTCCAATTCGTTAAAAAATTGTTTGCCTAGAATAGCAAATCTCCGTCTGGATAAAGCAGGACAATGGCAAGACAACTTCTACAGAAGTCGTGTACTTGCACACCCATCAATGTGCTAATATTGTGTTTATTTTGGCTTAGCAAAGATTCTGTGCGTTTAGCACTAAGAGTCGGCCACAGTTGATGGGCGATTTTCCAGGAGGCTTCATTGCGCCATCTTTCGTTTGCTTTCTTTACAATTTCTTCAAAAATGAGTAGCTTACATGTTTGTAAGGGTAACCCTATGCCATTATCAATGTACTCATCGGTCAATTTAGTGCCGAGTCTCGCTAGTTCATCGGCTCTACAGTTACCCTCAATGTCGCGATGGCCAGGAACCCATGTTACCTTTAGGTGAAATGACTCAGCCATCTCGTTAAGAGGTGTGCGGCATTTCATGGTTACTTTAGTGGTTGACGACTGTTTTGTGCGGGATTTTATCGCCGCCTGGCTGCCAGTGAAAAGGTAGATGTCATTTCCGGATATCACATCACACTGTACCAGTGTCGGGCTTTCGTTATTGCCATTGCCAGTTCGGCCTCAAAGACACTACAGTAGTCGGGGAGCCGAAAACTGAAGGAGATCCCCAGATGCTCGGAGTATGCACCTCCGCCCACCCTGCCCTCGAGCTTTGAGCCATCTGTGTATACATGGATAGACTCGCCCTGTCTTACATCGTCCCGTTCCCACTCTTCCCTTGAGGGTAGGAGGGTCGTGAACGATGTAATGGCAAGTGTGGGCGGGATTTTATTTAGTAAAAACTGTTATTAAAAAAAAAATTGGATGGTTAATTTTGCGCCACCAGTTTTTAATTTCATTGCTAAAAAGGGTTACTTATAGGTCACATAAGAAGGTCATAAGAAGCGGTAGAAACTCAAGTGTACTTAAAAGGTGCAGACTCTCCGTTCAGTGGACACATCGCACTTTACATATAACTTCTCTGAATATACAGATTATTTTTATAAGAGAGAAAAGTTCTGGTGTAACAAAAAATGAAGTTGAAAATGCATTGAATTTTCAACCAAAAGCTTCAGCTAAACGCAACCAATGCCAAACGCAAGCACACTCAATTCCTTTAATACCGGCATTATGCTATGTAAACATCAAAAACAAATACGACCCGAACAGTTTGTAAATTTTCGATAAAAAAAACTCTGTTGAGAATCACTCGGAATAATTTCCTTGTCAAGTGTGCCAGATTGATACGATAAATTTCTATGAACATTTGTGTGCTAAGGCAAAAATGGACTGCCAAACCTAAACAAGCAAATGCCAACACTAACAAAACTCACCGAAGGCACCTCACATACCGACCGCACTTGATGGGAGCCATCAAAAGGGAGAACATCCATTTTTGTGTCAACAAAAATGTCACAGATCAGCACAGCATCATGAATTTTGCATGATAAATGTACAAAATCATTTTCAATACCCGTACCTACTGGCGTGCCAAAAATGACGCCAACATAGCCTCACAGCACTTTGCCAAACATAATAACTCTAAAAGCAACTTTTGTGTTGCTGAAAGGGGTTTAGTGTAGTCGACAAAACCATCGCAGCTGTCGCAGTCAATGAATGCCTGAAGTTGACAGTTTGGTGGAATAACTTAGCGTCAGTCATCCTTAGATGTTCTGCGTGCAAATATTTTCAAGTTTCATTTTGCATTTTTTTTTTCTGTCGCTATTCATTTGCAATTTATGTAAATGTAATTTGTTTGCCCAAGTAAATGTACTGAATGAAACGCCTTGTCCATTTATCCCTCAAGCGCGCAAAAGGGCAATGCTAAATAAATAATTTGCCTTTTATTAATAAATATTTTAAATTAGTTATGCCAGCTGTAGTGACATTTTGTGTATGGAAAAGTTAGTTATTAATGGAAGTTGGATGCATTTGAGTACCAAAATTATAATAACCCTCGCACCAGCTACCAAATAGCAAATAGAGAGAGTTTTCTTGTTTACTTATTGCCATGGAATATTTTACCACTATGAATAAGACGTTCCATACAGCAAAATAAACACAAATTTGCAAAAATTAAGAGGAAAAAATTAAAATATACATCTTTTGATTTGATGCGCCACCCGCATGCACCTTTCGTCACAACTCATCCCACACATTCGTCACAATATTTAAGTCAGAGAGTGACATTTACTTTGTGGTTTCATGAAATCGGTTCAAAAATATTTGAAAGAGTGGAAGTGAACAAGAGAAACTGTAATTCACAAATAATTGAAGGAGCTGGTTTCTTTGTTACCTTAACGGCATAGGCCAGTGAAGAAATTTCAAAAGTGGATTTTGTTTTTTCTTAAAAGATCCTCTAATGCTTCAGAAATTACTTACTGAGAAAAATGTCTAAACACTTCTATTTCTCTCAGTCCGATGCGTACTGCACTGAAAACTTTAAACGTGTTTTCTTTGAATATTATGACTGAACATTATGACTGCCGTAGCTGAACGGGTGGCTGCGTGACTACCTCATCTCATACTTCATCCAATTATTAAGCGAAAGATGTGCTCGGCTTCGATACGAGTATATTTAACCGTCTGATTTTTAATCCAGATTTAGCTCCTTCAGATTATGTTTTACTTCCGAAACTGAAAAGGAACTTCGTGGGAAAAATTACTGTCGATAATTAAATGAAGTTGGCTGTTTCCTCAAATTTTCTCTTAGGACTTGGAAATCTTAGTACAATTATGTATTAGGTGCGCAAATAAGTTCTCGAAGTTTTTTCAAAAAAAATACAAATACAACTTTATTCTAAAAAAATGCTTACAAGTGAATCATTGAATGTATTGCGCATCGCTGGCTACTACTTTTCCCCTATCTTTCTGGAAGATCTCATATACCGTCGCGATAAAACTGTTTATCTTTTAAGGCTAACCACGGATCAAGCAATTTTTTGATGTATTCATATGAATGGAACTGCAGGCCAGCTAGACCATGTGCCATCGATCGGAACAGGTGATAATCGGACGGCGCAATATCTGGAGATCTGGAGAATATGGCGGCTGGGGTATAATTTCCCATTTCAGTGTATCCAGGTAGGTTTTAACAGGTTTGGCAACGTGAGGCCGCGCGTTGTCATGCTGTAGAACCACTTTTTCATGCCTCTCCGCGTATTGCAGCTGGTTCTCGCGCAGTGCTCGGCTCAAGCGCATCAATTGAAGTTGATACCGATCCCCGATGATGGTTTCGCTTAGTTTTGACAGTTCATAATAAATAACAAATAAATAACTTAGTCCCACCAAATACATAACATAACCTGCGCAGCGTGAATATTCGGCCGAGGCGACGACGTAGAAGCACGACCGGGCAGTCCCCATGACTTTCTTTTTTTGGATTACTGTAATGAATCCATTTTTCATCACTTGTCACGATGCGATGAAGAAAACCCATCCTGTTTTGCCGCTGGAGTAGTTATTCGCAGGGGAAAAAACGACGTTCAACATCCCTTGGTATTAACTCATAAGGAACCCAAGTCCCCTGAATCAGTTTCTGAATCATTCCCCAAGCATGCAATCGCTTTTAAATGGATTGGCTGGTAACTCCTAATACTGAAGCAAGCTCTTCTTGCGTGTGACACGGATCCTCATTGAGCAATGCCTTCAATTCAGCGTCTTCGAAGGTTTTTGGCCTTCCTTCATGCGGACGGTCGTCAACATTAAAATCAGCGTTTGAAGCTTTGAAGCGACGAAACCAATCTCGGCACGTTGTTTCACTTAAAGCAGCATCTCCATGAACTTTTTATGGCTCTCGATGCGTTTCAGGCGCCGTTTTTTTACGAATGAAAGAGGAAAATGAACACTTCCCGCAAATGACGATTATTCAACACAAAATCGGGCATTTTCACAAAACCAAAAGTATGTGATACTACAACAAAATCACTAATGTGTCGAAGCAATTTAGTTACCATATGCCTAAGCTTGGTTTATGACGTTTAGGTTATGTTAGAATAGACTAGCACACACTGCTGGCGGCATTTATTGACAAACAGCGCGAAAAAGATATTCGTTGAGAGGTTTTGTATGGGCATATGGAAAGATGAGCCATTATAGTGTCATGTAAGACCTTTTCCCCATTTGCATATACATATGTATGTAAGGGTGTACGCGCCAATTATATATATATAAAGGGTTTTTCAATAAGGGCGGGTAGATGTTGAAATGGAATAAAATGGTCTTTGCTGTGTGGTACGTAGCGCCATCCTCCTGGAACCACATGCCATCTAGGTCCATATGGTTCAATATGGGCCATAAGAAATTGGAAGGGCCACCACGTCTACCGAAAAGTGGGCGCAATGCACGCAACGTTTCCGTTAATGAACACTCATTTTGATAATAAAGTTTTATCATTTGAACGTGCTGTTCATGATGCAATGATGATTTGGCATAAACAACTGAATAATAAACAAAAGATCTGACAGATGTCACCAAACCAAAATGGCTACCATAGGGCGCCAAAATCGACCCGCGCCAATTGAAAACCCCTTTATATATATCCTATTAGATGGATCTTCGTAATACAAGTATATGCAAAGTTTAGTTCAGCCAGTGTAAAGCTCTTTTTCTGCAATATTCTTGGGAGGAATGTGAAGAAAGGTGTTATTTATCTTCCGATATACATCCTGCGAAAAAACTGAAGCACCTCGAAAATTTGGACAGTTTTACCAATTTTTTTTCTTTTTTTCTTATTTAGCTATTATTATTTTCTTATAAAAACATAGCTCATTTTACAACGTCATCATCCAGCATGGCACTACAGCTCTGTATAAGCCTAAGCTCCCTCCATAATTTTTCTCCAATCATCTCGGCATAGCTACAGGTAGTTGGTCGCTCCCATGCTTCTTAGATCGACCTCAAATCAGAGATCCAACCTTTGAATACAATTTTTAAAAATTCGACCAATATTCATTAAAATTTCCAACAGAATTAAAAAACAAAAAACAATTAGGTAAGCAGTTTTATAACCCATTCAATTCCAGTATAATAAAGTTCAACTTATAAGTGGCTGAAACTTCTAAATGATTTTTTATCATTTTTTCTCTCGCGGTATTGCTGATTTCTTCCTTATAAAAAAATTGTGAAAAATCACGGCTTTTTCAGTGCTGCTTTAAACTTAGACTTTCTTCTGCCTCTTGTTGATTGGCGCGATAACCGTTTAAGGCGTCCCGGTGGTCTAGAGCTCTAAAACTTGGGGTATTTTCAGGAATTTTGTTTAACATAAAAACGATATTTAAACTTCTTAGGCTTCTTACTAAACTTCTTATACATACAAAAATGAAATATTTCTTTTAATAATTTTAAACATGGCACTAAAGTTTACCCTCCCGAAAAATTGGACTTGGACGGTGCTGTCCATTTTGGCCCTTCAATTTATCTGAAACACGGAAACCAAAAAAGTTATTAATCAGTATGACTGTAGCTGTGTCCCGTACTAGAAAAAAAAAATAAAAAATTTGAAAAATGACGCGGTTTTGAATTTGACACTCTAAAAGTCAGGTTTTTTTAGTTTTTTAATCGAAAAAATACAAAATAATTTAAATACTACTGTGATTCTAGTACGGGCGATATCCATTGATGTTGTGAGCAACGTATAAAAATGTCAGACGATCCGGTTGAACAGAGTTTTTTTTTCTTTTTTGACAACACTAATCCGAAAAAAGTCGTTTCGACATAAATGAGCTTAAAGTTTGAGGTACAGGAGCGCGCGGACCGCTCTCTACCTAATTAATGGGCTGTATAAGCTATAATATTGGGAATTTCCGCATAAAAACTTCACAGTATATTTTTAAGATACTACACTTTGGAAATATTGAAAAACCACTAGGTCGTTTTTTTAATTTCTACACCACCGGATCCCTTTAAACTATTTTGAGTTTAACAAACCGTGCCCGTCATTTCTTTCTCGTGCTAAGCGGTCCTTTTCCACCTGATCTTTTTAAAGTAGTGGAGACCGTCCTCTTCCTTTCCTACCTTCAATTGGTGTCGCATCAAATACTTTCAGAGCCGGCGCGTTTGTATCCATTTGGACGACATGACCTAGCCTGCGAAGCCACTACTTTAGACGCTGTACTATGTTTTTTTTTTTTGTGGTGGGTGAGGTAGCGTTCAGAAGGCCTTCGCCCTTACATCGGTCGTCGTCTATTGCGTGGAGTGACCACTAAAACAATCCCTCTTCCTGTTAAGTTCTATTCACCCACGTCTGGGTCCATCATATTTGTATCCAACTTCATGCTATAGGCTCGTCTTCTTATGTCTCTATCTGTGTTTTATTGCACTAAAATTTAATGCGCTATAAAACTGTGGACTTACATTTTCTCTAAAACTCTGATTTTTTCTCCCTTGTTCATTCCTCTTGGGAGCATAGTGCCTCAACAAGACTTTTCTTGCGTTGGTTTCGTATATCTATTTGATAGGTGATTAGCCTGCCGCTATCAGTCCTAAGTAGTGGGAATGCCCACCTGTCGTTGCTTAGGAACATCGCCTTCTTACTGCTTGGAGCGCCATCTGTGTTCCACATTTTTCAGGCAGAAGGATCGCACAGATGGTTGAGGACTTCGCTAAGCTTCGTGTGTCTGCGCTATTACCACGGTCGCCCGCTTCCTCTGGCACTCATGGCGCCACTTGATGCAATGTAAAACTGTGTACTTTTCCTTGTTTTTGCTTGTTTTAGCACCCACAACGCAAAACCAAAAAAATACTTATTGTCAGTTCGTCTGGTCCAGCATTTGGCTGAAACACGTATTTTTTCTCTTTCCTAGTTCCTTGAGATATCTTCTCTTATGCCGAAGAGGTACCTTCTACCAGTTCACCGAAAAGCGGTCTTCATCATTCATCTGTTGCGTCACATTTCGAATAGTAAAGAATATATAAAAAAAGAGTAAAATACCTACTGAACCACAGGGAGCCCTAAAATTGTACCTATCGCACCTTGAAAAACGCTATGAAACGCTACGAATGCATAGTAAATGAATACTCACATCAATAGCAAATAATCTGATTTATTATGCATAGGAATGGGTACAATTTATAAAAGGTAACAATGGCTTGAGTCTGTTTACAGCATCTCATAAATTTTTCTTAACATAACTGCTTAAGAATAAACTACAAACCTACACTGCCTACCTACAGTCCCTACCTACACAACACACGTGTAATGTAGTCACATGTCTACCTCCGTGCAAGAATAAACACAAAACAATATTTATTTATATGCCAGTAAACTTTCAATAAAGCTTGTCATAAAACATTATAAAAATTCCCATACTCTTACTTCGCCTCACCACAGGCATTCAAATGTGTAGGCAGACCAGATTCCAGCACTAACCGTACCGTTAAAATCCCAGCAGGACTTCATTATTCACTTCATTTTCAACAGCCTTCTACATTTTTAAGGAGACACCTGCCAAAATTCAGAATCAAATTGCCTTCATAATTTTCGGGGAAATTTTGTGTGGCAGAGATGTAAAAGTCAAAGCATTTACCATATGTGTGTATGAGTGTTTATATGTATGTGTGTCGGTGTAAAGTGCGTGTGTAAGGATGCGGAGTACGTGAAAAAAGTTAAGAGAAATGAGCAAAAATAAATTCTTAAAGACTGTAGCAGTACACGCAAGCAAATCCTCAAAAATAACTGTATACCCTGACGGAGATGAGAACAAAAAGTGGTATGCTTGCAGCGAATTACTAGGATGATCGATTATTTCAGCTTCAAAACGACTCAACTGGAGAGATAAAGCAATAAGTAAGCACCTGTTTTTTTGGCGGCTGACTATGCACCAGCTTCTGTTCAAAACGTACCCGAAATTCATCAATAAGAATATTTACTAAATAATTGGCGCGTACACCCAGAAAGTACGGCTGAGCTCGTCCTCCTATTTGTTGCGTGCGGCTTGATGTTTTTCCACAAATAGAGGGACCGACAGTTTCAATCCGACTCCGAACGGCAGCTATTTTCTTTTTTATGAGGAGCTTTTTCATGGCAGAAATACACTTGGAGCTTTGCCATTGCCTGCCGAAGGGCGACCGCTATTAGAAAAATGTGTTTCTTAATTTTGGTGTTTCACCGAGATTCGAACCAACGTTCTCTCTGTGAATTCCGAATGGTAATCACGCACCAATCCATTCGGCTACGGCGGCCACCGTCAAGTAGTCTAAGTATTTTGGACACTCGTCTATTCTAATTCTACTAAAAATTGGCGCATTTACAGACTTGAGTAACTAATGGTATCAGGAGCGTTTCCCGCAGTCATGAGTGAGATCTGGGAAGGCACATAAGCCGTCTCCAGTCGCAGAGCTACCAGTTGCGGCCTCAAAGTCCATTCTTATAAAACGGAGCTGTTGCTATTTACCAGAAAATATAAACCTCCACACTTCAGCCTGCCAAATTAAATAACCACGTTCTCCCGTTTACATCGGGTAAAGAAAGCCAGTACAGCTTTCTACTCGTGCAAATCTATGTTCGGCAAAAATTAGAACTCAAGCCACAAGTTGTTCTCTAGAGGTAGAGGCAAGACAACATTTCCAAGTAGGCTGGATTGGGATAAGGGGCAAATCTGTAACGATACTGGTAGTTCTGTCTTCACCGACGGTTCCAAAATTGAATTGGGAGTCGGGGCAGAGGTTTCTCTAAGTCAGGTAATTTAACTATTTTTTAAAACTGCCGAATATTGCTAGTGTTTCTCAGGCAGACTTCTTTGTGGTCCTGCAGGCATTCAAAATGCTAAGTGAATGCGGGAGCGAGGAGATATTAAAGTTTTTTCCGATAGTCGAGCCGCGATGAAGGCACTGACGACGCCAGGTGCAGATCAAAATTAGTGAAGTCCTGTAAGGAGGATATCAAATCTCTTAGGTGTGCACGTAACATTTCTCTGTTCTGCGTTCCAAGACATAGGAACATAGAGCAAAATGAAATTGCCGATGAGCTTGCCAGAAAGCAGTCAGTTCAATTGGTCCCAGAGGTATCCTACCCAGTCATCGGCATCTCCCTGACTTTTATTAAAGGGGAATTGCACAACTTATTTCTTAGGTAGGCGCAGAAAAGATGGATCTCCATCTCTTAATGTCTTATTTCGAAAACCCTTTGGCCCCAGCACAATAGATGCGGGAGACAAAAATTCTGCGGGCTCCATGCGATTCAATTTCCAAACTCTTAGCTGTGTTTACCGGTTATTGGACGATCGGCAAACACGGGGAATAGCTAAGTTTACCATTCAATCGCCATAGCAGAAGCTGAACTTTCAGATTGTTGGACACCTCCCCTATAGTTATCCGCGTTCAGCAGCTAGACGATTAAGGTCACTGGCTGCTCCTTTCTTCGACAGCCTGGGGCAATGCGCCAACCTAAATTTTGGTATAGAGTTTTTAAAGTGAAACATCTTCTATTCCTCTTAACAGAACAGAATGTTGCACCTACAGAGTATGTCATACACGGTTTTTGTTGTTAGAGGAATCCAGAACACAGAATTAAATGAGCATCTCAAACCCGAATACACGACTCCTCAAGGGACACTGAACGATATGGTCATAGTTAGTCATATAGCCAGCGGCTTCGGAGTAGGTTGGTAGGTAGGTAAGATGGGAAGAGTACCCCGGGTACACATCTACGAGGGGTGCCTTTTATATTTCGGGATTTGGAAACCCTGGTGTTGCAATCTGGCAACTGACAGCTGTATCGCAAAGTTTGACATTTTTTGGCTTTTACGTACTCAGAACGTTTTGAAATACCAGCGCTATTTGTGTTGTTTACAGTAACGTAAAAGATTCATCTCGGTCCAAAAATGAAATTAAATCGTGAACATTTTCGTGCGATTATTTTTTACAACTTTCGACGTGGATTAACTCAGCAACATTGCATAGATGAACTTAATTCATTTTTTGGCGATGAAGCTCCATCAAGGACCAGTGTTTATCGATGGTATGGTGAACTCAATCGTGGTCGTAGTTCACTCCAAGACGAATTTCGTGAAGGTCGTCCAAAATCAGTTGTTGTTCCGAAAACCATTGATGCTGTGCGCGAACTGATATTGCAAGACCGTCATGTGACCTATCGTGAGATTGAGACAATCTTAGGCATTAGTGGGACCAGCATACATTCAATATTGCATAAACATTTGACTGTCAAAAAAATTTGTTCGCGTTGGAT
Organism: Anastrepha fraterculus; assembly: GCA_037575425.1. Classification (NCBI taxonomy): domain Eukaryota; kingdom Metazoa; phylum Arthropoda; class Insecta; order Diptera; family Tephritidae; genus Anastrepha; species Anastrepha fraterculus. The sequence continues at coordinate 484,896 of JAYXIM010039776.1, forward strand.
CCCACACAATTTGTCAATCGCTCAAAAAAAGGCTCGTGTCGATTGGTCGAAGGAAGTGCTCAAAAAATACGATCGCGGGGCTTCGAAACACATCTATGACATCGTGACAGGTGATGAATCATGGATTTACGCGTATGAGCCCGAAAGTAAACAGCAGTCGACTGTATGGGTGTTTCAAGATGAGCCAAATCCAACAAAAGTGGTTCGCGCACGAAGCACTTACAAGCAAATGGTCGCCTGTTTTTTCGGAAAAACTGGGCATGTCGCAACCGTACCACTAGAACAACGCAGAACAGTAAATTCTGAGTGGTACACAACCATTTGTTTGCCAGTTGTCTTCCAAGAAATTAGGAAAACCAATCGTTTGCGTGTTTTTGTTCGCTAATCCCGACATATAAAAGGCACCCCTCGTATTTCTTTTGCTGACATAATGACATGGATTACAGACACATTTATCATAGAAGTACTCGTGTCGTTTTATTTACAAATAAATGCAGGGAAGTGTGCAAAAGCAACCGCCTTCTCAGACATATCATTCATATGTCATATAACATCAGAAGTGATACATCAAATTTTAAAAATGCATTACACGATTGCTCAAATATTTTTACACTTGCACGTCAATATTAAATCACGCACAAAACGAGAAAAAAGCAATGAAATGTGATGTTGTTCAAAGGCGATCAAACGTGAAAGTAATGCATACCTCTGTTCTGTATACATGAGGAAGTGTGTAAGCATAACAGGTGTTTACCTCCTCCGTTAGAATTTCTCTTATTCCTGCTCTGCAAATGCACAGCACAACAGGTTTTTGCTGCATTCGAAGGCGAGAGGAAATTGGAATTGAAATTTGCAAAAAGGCGAGCCAAAAAGAACCGAAAGAAAGGCAACTTTCTAAACAGGCTAAAAAACCGATTGTATTCGAAGCTCTGGCAACTGAAAACTAAAAGGATTGGTAGTCAAGAAGGAAAGGAGAGATAGATACAGAATAGAATACAGACAAAGACAGAGATATCTGGTTCTGTGAGAATTTTCCAGATCCCTTGGCAAATCTGAAAATATCCTCCAGTTTGAACGAATTTCACTCATTCTCATAGCATCGGAACCCAAAATTCGCAGCCTTGCTCTAGGCAGGACACTCACAGTGAAAATTCTCAGTGCTATACGCCTCCTCTAAGCAAGACAGGCAAATCAGCTCCTCAATGATTGCAATGGTGCCATATTGTGTCCTGTAATAATATAGACCACCAACCGAACGTCTTTTCTACCAAGTTTTAGAAGAAAGTTCGCAAGTTTGAAAGTTTGCAGTTTTGCAGAGTTCTAGACTGGACTATAACTTTGTATGTAAATTGAATACATAATCGCTGAGACATGAGTCCTGAAGAACTGATTCCGATTATTGGTTCTGGTCCCTGTAGGATAACCGCTGATGGCCAATTCGTCATCAATTTCATTTCCTTGAACAGCGCGGTGTCCTGGAACCCATATAAGTATAAGCTTATTCCGACTTGCAACAGAATTATTATTCTTCTTAGATTCTTGAACAATCTTTGATATTTGCTTTGCATTCTCCAGGGCCTTTAGCGTAGCCTGCTAAAAGCTCCAGAACGGCAAACATTTCTATTTGTGAAACAGTGAGCCTTCCTCCCATAGCGTGATAACACTTATTACTATCGTTTAAGTACCATTCGGCTACAGAAGCTCTTTCATTCGTGGACCCATCGGTAAAGAAAGTGTCCGTCAAACTTCTTTAAATGCACTTTAGATTAATGGATTTCTTTGACATCAAATTCCCTTCCAAATGAGGTTATGGGCATAAGATTGTTTTCAGGTGCCAAAAACTGTGAATACTGTTCAAACAGCATCTCTAATATTTCTCTGTGTTCCGATGTTCCGTCTTCGTGCCAGAAACCTTTTATATTTAGTTTACCCATTCCTTTTATTGCTTCTTGCTGCATCTTAAGAACCAAGGGGAGCAAATATGCACATAACATTTAGGACGTCGCCAGAGGTTGTACTTATAGCACCGTAATGCATAAACATACACTTCTTTACAGCCTATATAGTTCCCGGAGTAGAGACTTAACTATGGTCCGTCGCCACCAAACCACAGAGGCATAAGTGATGTTTGTTCTGATAAGTGTTGTGTATATTCAAAGGACTACAGCAGGTTTTACCAAAACTCTACGGCATCTTTAATGCGCAATACACTTTCATATGTCATCCCAGTCAGTTTCTTAGCCAAGATTACTCCTAGATATTTAACTTCGTCTGCAAGACAGAGGGTTATACCTTTCAGTGCTGGAAGACTAAGTTCGTCCAATTTCCATTTTATCGCGACCAAACTAAGGTAGTTTTGTTCGGATTGGCGGAAAGGCCTTGTTGTGTGCACCATTTATCGATTTCATCCAGAATTCTTTGCACTTCCATACTAAGCCTTCATAGGGATCCGATATTAGCTCACAGACATCGTCCGCATATGGACATGAAATCTAATACACAATCCATACACAAAGAACACCCCCATGGGAACAGTCTTACTTGGCTCTAATGGTAGTTAGTTCGTCGCTATTCTCACCAGCGATAAGCATCCTCTCAGAGAGCGTAGAATGTATTCATTTTACAATAGTTTGATTCATTTAAAGGCAAGATGGCTTTTATGGGAAGTTATGCTCTCAGAGGAGGGCGACCGCTGTTTGAAAAAACGTCTTCTGCGATTTAATTTTTCATATCCATAGAAGGCATTGAACCCAGCGCTATTCGAATAGTAGGTAGCAGTTGGCATGAATTTAATATATCGGTTAAAAAAGGCAAGTAAATCGTACGTGAAATGGCATTCAAAAAAAGAAGCAAATTAAGAAAAATGACGGATAAAAAAATCATAGTTTTTTTCTTAAGAAATTGCTGCTGACTGGAAGATAAGGATATCAGCAAGTTTAATATTACATAAATGTTGGGGTTTAGAGGAAATACACTAAAGAGATAAATTTGTGCATTCCTCTAAATTTTATTTTAAAATTGTGTATGTATGTGTGTACGTATGTATGTTATGTTACATACTAAGCTGCCAGAAATTTCTAGTTGATTTGCAATGAGCAAAGTATATACCTACTTTTAGCTCACTCATTGCGGCTAACTTTTGATGATTTCAGAATAATGCAAGAGAACTGAACATGAAAACGTGTCAATTTAGAGAGCTTTCCAAAAAGCTCTAGCGTGAACCGATGCAACGAATACAACTAGAACTACGCGCTTGCAAAGACAAGCTTGCGGAAATACCGCAAGACTTTTTGGCCAACCTTATATTTTGGATATTATTACCACCTATTTGAAATTCAAAATGAGGTTAAAGTAACTTTCAAAACAAAGGTATCCAACCAAAAGTGCTTAGGGAAATATAATACAAAAAAAATATTTTGACAGCGTTGCCATCTAATTTTTTAGCTTAATGTTTTTTTAGAAAATTATAGCTTATGATTGAGTTGAGTACCGAGTTTCAATGCTAAGCTTACAAAACTTTAATAAAAAAGTGGTCCGAGTGGTGTTGCCACCTAATTTTTAAATAGAAGATGACTGCCAAACTAAATCAAAAATAACAATATGGTTATCACATTAAAAGTATTTACTTAATCATTACTAGAAAAATACTTTTGGTTTGGGTTGCCACCTAGTTTTTAATAACACAATAGCAGTTTACTACAAAACTTAATTAAATATTACAACATGCTTATGAAACTAAACTATATCAAACGAAAGCTTTGCTACAAAATATTTTTTTAATGGCATTGCCACCTAATTTTTATTAGCAGAACTGCAGAACTGAATATTACATTATGCTTGTCAAACTAAAATACATCAAATGAAAGCTTCCTTACAAAATGATTTTTTTAATGATGTTGCCACTTAATTTTTAATGGCAAACCTATGATTTACTCCAAAACTTAAATAAATATTAAAATATATTCATCAAACTAAAGTATATCGAACGAAATCTTTGCTACAAAACTATTTTTTGATTGGGTTGCCACCTAGATGATAGAACTGCAGTTTACTATAAAACTTATTTAAATAGAACAATCTGGTTATCATTCTAAAGGTATTTGCGCAAGCTACGCTATCCAAATTTTTTTGGATGACGTTGCCACCTAATTTTTACTAGACAAATAGAAATTACTCACTTTTGATTCATTATGCCAAACAGAATGCAAAGAAACAAGTACAGAAACAGGGAAGAAAACGCCAAATAAAAATGTTTTTAATAACTCTGCCACCAAATAACAAAAAAGATGTTGACTGAAAAACTGCATTAAATAATGTAATGCGATTATCAAGCGAAAAATGTTTAAGAAAGTTTTAATTCTAAAATAGGTTTAATAATATTAATAGTCAAACAAAATGTGTTTAACGAAATTTTTTAGAAAAATTAAAATCAAGCCGAAAATTTTTAAGAAAGCTTTAATTCTAAAATAGGTTCAATAATTTGAATTGTCAAAAAAATTTGTGTTGTGATAATTTAATTTAATTTCTATATGAATTGCTCTCAAAAGAAAGAAGAAGACTGTAATTCAAAAAATATTTATGAATGTCATATCCACCTAAAGGCCTTGGTAGTCTAGGGCAAGTGCAATAGCCTGCCATCCCAGAAGTTGTGGGTTCGAATGCCACGTTCGAAATCCCACGTTATCCACCTGAAGGCCTTGGTAGTCTAGGGCAAGTGCAATATCCTGCCATCCCAGAAGTTGTGGGTTCGAATCCCACGTTAAAGCACGGTCCTCGCACTTTTCCACATTTACTTACTGTCTCTGATTCCAAAACACAAAAAAAAAATTCCAATTCCATTGCTCAACCCCAAAATCTTAATCTTTTTATCCTCCCGCACAATAGTCTGCGCCTTATTTGCATTGCGGCTGCTAAAACAAGCAAAAAACAAAGAAACACAAACGGTTTCACATTGCATCAGAGGCGCCAGCAGGAGAAACCGTGCGACCCCGGGTATAGCGCAAACAAACGAAATTTAGCGAAGTCCTCAACCATCTGTGCGATCCTTCTGCCAGAAAAATGTGAGACACAGATGGCGCTCTAAGCAGGAAGAAGGCGATGTTCCTAAGCAACGACAGGTGGGGATTCCCTCTACTAGTAGCGGCCAGCTAATCACCTACCCTGTCTGAAATCAAAACAGATTAAGGGGGGAGCCTGGTTTATAAGGTCAAAAAAATCAATTTTTTTTTTTTTGATTTTAAGCGATTCCTAATATATTTCAGAATATTCACACAAAGTTACAGAGCCTAATTCTGAATATTTCCGTAGATACAAAGCCAAAGGTAGGCGAGCGTTAGGTAGTTACGCTGTGACCGGACAGCTATAGTACAAACTTTATCTTCTTTTCTCGACTTTTCATTTTTATGATTTCTTTGAATTGGCGTACATGAATGAAAAAAAACTAATGAACCTTTTGAAATGAATCATAGCTTGTTCCCTTCAGTATTAAATTCTCTTCTATTTGAACTAACAAAATAGATTAAAAAATTTTTTTCAAGATTTTTATACCAAGTTGAAGTGAATTTTTTTTTATAGAAAGGCATTTTTTTCTTTAAAACCTCCAAAAAGTTGAAATTTTGGAATTTCTCTCAGTTTTCTTAGTTCATCTAGAATAAAAAATCATGATAATTAGAAATCCATTTGAATTTTTTGCTTTAGATAATAATTACGAGCTGTATCTTGTACGCCAGCTGGAAACTCCAGCGTTGCAGCGCTCTACTAATTTCTATGTTACACATTTTTTTCAACCTGTTTTAACCAGTACAAAAATTGTTTATACTTTTTAAATGTTCATTAAAAGATAGAAAAAACTTTGCAGTGCTTTATTAATTGTTTCCTTAAAACAAAATCGCAAAGAGATGCAATTTTTAGACCTCATAAATCAGGCTCCCCCTTAACGAAACCAACGCAAGACTGAGTCTTGTCGAGGCCCTATGCTTCCGAGAGGAGTGAACAAGGAAAACTATCCACCTTAATTTCAAATAAGTAACTATTGTGGTGTGGGTGTCATATTAATGGTGAATAAGAACACTTTATTAACATCAACACGCGCGCCTCAAATAGGAAGAGGGACTCGGTCGAACGCCCAAAAGGGGTATAATCCCAATCATGTGTTATAATTATAAATATTTTTTTTGAAGGTTTTGTAAAGGTGTACAAAAATCCATCGTTCTACACTTTGTAAAAAATTAAGCAAAATTATTAAAAATATACAAAAAATTTCATCAAAGTCTTTTTATTCCGCATTTTTAGCTAATTTTAATAAAATGTAAGTTTGAATTCGTTCAGAAAACTCGTTGGTTTTTAGTTTTTTTTTTTTTGTGTTTAGCATACGATTTTGATAATTTTATTTCATATAAAACACATGACAAGAAAGAAAAGGGGCAGGACCAGATGAAGTGCCGGTTAAAATCTTAAAACTAATCGATAGTGACAATATTCAACTTATGGTCCAACTCTTCAATCATGTCTATGATACTGGTAACTACCAGCAAGACTGGCTTAAATCAACATTTATTACCCTTCTAAAAAGATTCACGCAAAACACTGCAGAGAATATAGACTTATAAGTCTTATGAGTCATTCGCTAAAAATATTTCTGAAAGTGATTTATAATAGAATATATCAAACTTGTGAGAAAGTAATGAGACAATCACAATTTGGCTTCAGAAATGGCATGGGTACAAGAGAAGCATTATTTTGTGTTCATTTGCTAGTAGAAAATTGCATGGACGTGCAAAAAGACGTTTTCTTATGTTTCATTGATTACGAAAGGGCATTTGATAATGTGCAGCATGAAAAGCTCTTCAACATTTTGAGGGCATTACATCTTAAAGAAAAGAACATACTATACAAGTGATACAAAACTTATATTGGAATCAAACTGCACACATTGTTAATGACGGTGAAAAAACGAATGAACTGCAAAGGAGTACGGCAAGGATGTATTCTTTCTCCACATCTATTCAGAAGCAAGAAGAAGCCTTAGAAAACACTGAGGACGGTATTAAAGTTATTGGCGTATATATAAACAACATATGGTACGCTGATGACACAACTTTAATATCGGACAGCATGGAAGGAAGCCAACGATTGGTCGATAGTGTAACAAGACAAAGCCAAATATATGGTTTGAAAATCAATGTCAATAAGACAAAATTTATGTCAACCAGTCATAAGAATGTCTACAATAATCTCACACTGACAAGTAATAACATGCAGATTGAACGGGTTAATAAATTTAAGTATCTTGGCCTATATACAATATTAATGATACATGCGATAATTCAATGGATATTAAATGCCGCATAGAAATAGCTAGAGCTGATTTTTATAAATACAGCAGCGTTCTAAAAAACTATAATTTTAATTTAAACTTAAAAATACGTTTTGTTAGATGTTATGTTCTGTCAGTTTTATTGTATGGCATGGAAACTTGGACGATGAAAGTTTCTGATATGAATCGCATAGAAGCATTCAAAATATGGATATTAAGAAGAATATTTAAAATTTCGTGGACCGACCGTGTCTCAAACTCTGAAGTGCTTCGAAGAGTGAATAGCGAAAGAGAGCTTCTATGGTGCATTAAACGCAGAAAAACAACCTACCTGGGTCATATATGCCGAAATCATAAGTATAATCTTCTGCAACTTATACTGCAAGGAAAAATTGAAGGAAGACGAGGCATCGGAAGAAAAAAATTATCCTGGTTGCGAAATATACGTCAATGGATCGGAGTCCAAAATATCGGTCATCTTTTGGAAGTAGCCCAAAACAGAGACGCTTTTTCAAATATCATAAAAAATTTATAAAATGTTTTTATTTTTGTGAGCATATTTGTTAAGCTTTATTGTATTCATTTAATTTTGTATGCATAGAGTTTTATAGTTACATTATATCTTATACATGTTCGCTTACATTCGGTAATGAATTGCAAAGAAAGAAGAATCGTGACTTTTATACTTTTATATGAAGAAAGTGTTGAGCACTCAGTGAAAAACTTGTCAAAAAAGAACCTTGAGCCATTTAAACTTTGCATTTTGTTATACTAAAATTGAATGAGCTACAAAACTGCATACCCAAAACTTTCTAAAAGACGTTTCTTTTAAAAATTCGTTTAATTTTTGTGAATTTCGTAAAAAATTTTGGAGCTTTGAGTTATATGTTTTTGGTTGTAGAATGCACTATATTTTTATAAAAACACATAAAACAAATTTTAACAAAAAAAAAATGTTAAAACTTCTTAATTCGTCGCCTTTTTGTTACTATGAACACTGCTGTAGTTATACTCTCGTCTGTGTGTCTACCATTTACAATAGCGGCTACCGCTAATTAGCTGAATTTCGCCTTACCTGATTTTTCCTTCAATTAATTGCTTTATTTCAATTATGTAAATCTCTAAATTACCAATAACGCGCATTTCAGCTTTGCTTACTTTAATTGAATTTGCAATTTACAAAAAAAAATACAGGTACGCACATTTTTTGTTTACGCCAAACAAATTCTGTTAGCCATTCGCAATTCGATTTTACTGACCTTTTTGGCAGGTGATGGGCATACGAGAAAAGTTAAGTCGCTAACTTGTCCGCCCACATGTAAAATATTCCATCTCACAACATAGCCAAAAACAATGATACGCATACAATTTACCAAAATTTATTCAATCAATTAAAACAAATCAAAGTGCTACCTCAGGCAAACAAATATTTGCTGTAAGCTGCTCGCAAATAAATTCAACGAAATTGAATTATAAGCCAGTGACAGTGGCATTGACATCGGCCGGATAAGCCAAAGTCGTTCGAAAGCCAAAAAGGTAGCAAAGAAAGGCAGGCGAAAATGGCACGCAACGGCTGAAAACGATGACAAATGTAAGCAATTCAATCGTTATTGAACTTCCAGGACATTCGTGTGCGAGAGAGGCTGCTAAATTGGGTAAAAATATGAAATTTATTAATGCGTGGGATAAGGCGGAGTGGACTAAGGATGATTGTATATAATTTTGTAGCCCTTCACATCTATTAAATTTCGTATGTAATTGCGTGTATCCTTACGAGAGGCTTAGCAAACCAACAGCAGCAGAAGTGTAGAGCATAAACTTCTGCCACTACTCGATTGACTGCTGCGGGTGAAAGAGCTGCTGGTTTTTTCTCTTCTTTTGCTTTTGTTTTGGTTTCATTTATTTGTTTTTTCTTTTACTTTTCTCGTATTTTGCTTTTGTTTTGCCTTTATTTTGCAAATTTATTTTTCTACTTTGGCCACACGAAAGCTATAATAGAGACTTTGTGCATTTCATTAAGCTCTCCTGCCCAATAAACTACAACAATAAACCACAAGTGCAGACATTTAATTAAATATTTATGAGAAAAATGTCAAGCGAAATAAAATCTAGATAGATGAGAGCCAACAAGCAAGAATGCTATGTAAGGGGTTACTAAAGTCTAACAACAACAACACACACATATTTTTTCCAATTACTGCCGGTAATGAACTGCAGTGATAAACAGTGGTTTTGTTTGCGTGAAATACACACAAATAATGCCGGATATAAATATTTAACGCGCTGATTTCAAATTTCAGAAGAGCATTTTCGCAAAAAATTTGCTGGTCTTTGCATGCACGCCCGATAAATTTTCTATAATAGCCAAAAACAAAACCAAAAAAAAACTAAGCAAAAAGTGGCAAAAGGCAAATGCGTTTGATGTGTCTGCCACCATATTTGTAGCCAGCTTTCATACTATAGGCTCGTCTTCTTGTGTCTCTATCTGCGCGGCTTCGCTTTGCTGTACTGTGTCGAGGTCAATCTTTTTTCCCCGTAATACGTTCTCGATGTATGTCTTCACCGCGTTCCAGCTGTCCTCGCCGCGTGCGAGCGTTTTGTTGATTATGTTGCTCGGTGCTATGTCGCCAATTTGCTCCCTCAGAGCATTCCTTTCCGCGAGCCATCTGTTACAACTAAAAAACATGTGTTTAGCGTCATCGCTCAGCGCTTCGCAGTATTTGCACTTGGAATCGCTTACTTTGCCATGGTATTGCTTAACTGGCCCATGGCACAGGTATCTTCGAAAGTATTCATGGCCCGAGAGTAACTGAGTTAAGAAGTAATTCACTTCCTAGAAGCTCGTTGGACACATTTGCCTATTGATGAAAGGAGTTTCGCCGTCCATCTGCCTCTCGGTTCAGTGTCCCATCGACTTTCCCACGGCAGCATGGTTTGGCATCTGCGTTCTAAGAAGTTAGTGATGTCGTGATTGTTCTTGAAGTCCCACGCATTCATTCGTTCCCGGATCATGAGGTCGACGAGTATCTGCTCGCTGATCACGAAAATTACTGCACCTTAGACAGTGCGGTAGGCTGAGGCAACTTTGAGAGCCGCTATTCGTTGCAAGGCCCCCAGTGTTTTGCGCTTAGCTTTAGAGTTTAGCAAAATTCCCCATACTTCGCTGCCGTACAGGAGAGTTGAGTTTGTGGCCGCCATAATTAGCTTGCTTTTGCTCTGTATTGGCTCACCGAGGTTTACCATTAATCCACTTAGCATACCCATGATCTTTGCTGCTTTTGTAGCCGTAAGCCGTATCTGGGCCTAGAAAGTAAACCTGCAGTCATGTTAAATACCTAAGTATTTTACTACTTTTTGGGTCAATAAGGACGGGTCGCCTATTTGCATACTGACCTCGAGTGGCATGTGACCTCGTGTCATAAGGATGTTCCAGGCCGTGGTCCACAAGCCATATTTGTGGCTCCCACTAGATTATCCGCATATCCCACTAGATATGTATCTCCTGGCATTTATATGCTTAATATCTCATCGTAGCTCAGATTTCAGAGATCGGGGCCGAAAATAGATCCTTGAGCTGCGCCAGTCGTTATCGCTTTTGTGTCGTACAACAGTTCACGCTCACTCGGGTAGCTCTGGAGAATCCTTGGCAGGTTAGCAGGTATTCGAAACCTTTCTCGTAGTGCCTTTATAATGTCTATCCATTGCAGGCATTTCGTACCTCAATCGTTGCCAGGACTGTGATGCGGTTCAGGTAGTGGCGTCTGCGTTCAGCGCTGCTTATCACCTCCTCTATTGCGCCAAGGGTTGATTCTCCGCCAATTTTGCGTTGGGTCGAAAAGGATTTTTTGTTTTGTTTTTATATTGAGTTAGATTTTGAGTTTCCCTGTCATTAGAAAATTGACTTTTCCAATGCCATCAGAAATTTAGCTTTAAGTTAGAGATTTACAAAATGGGTAGTTTCTGATGATTTCTTGTTTGGTTAATCAAAAAAATATAATGCGTATAAGACCATCCACATCATGTTTCCAGTTTTCCTAACGAACTGAGTTTGAGAATTGTTTCTATTGTCATCGTAAATACATTTCGAAGTTTGATTTACATCACCTGAATTTTTAATTTTTTGCTCCTCCGATTGGTTAAATTCCTATAGATTTACGAAACTTCAAGTTGTTAGCAAAAAAACACAATAAATGAGGACACATTTCATATCGGCAAAATCAAATTTGCAATAAACTCTTCGCAAACCTTAAACAACTGAGAAAAGTGCGATTTTGTTATCTTGCATTATTAATGAGCCAAAAAATAGAAATTATTGCAAGTGATGTAAAGACGACCAGCGTAAATTCACGGTCTGCTGGACTTACTGCAACGACACAACTCATGAATATTAAGTAGAAATTTGTTAAATAAAAAAGGCAACAACAGCACTAGCTAATTGACAACTGGCTGACCATTGTAGCGTGATTAAGTGTTTTTAATGAGCTCCTCGCGTGCAAGTAAAAAAAAATTGCTTTGAAAATATAAAATAAATTGACTGAATCAGCCAGTTTGTCAAAGAAAATTCACTTTTTCATGGTATTTAGTTTTTGTTTAATTAATCTACAGCACAAAGGAAGCAGCCCAAGTACGACTTTGTCATTTCTTGTTGGATGCATTAGTGTTTGTAGTTATTAATGTAGTGTGCGACTATGCGTATACGCAACACTTAGCTAAAGCTACTAAAGACCGCTGAGGTCGCCTTTCAGAAAATGAATAGGTTTTCATTCATGTGCAAAAACTTAAGAGCAAGAGTTTACACATTAGACCAGCACTTGGTTCCATGGATAAAATTATTATTTTATGGAAACTCTTAGCAAGGAAGAATAATACACCTAATTCTGATTTTACACATCCTTTTTTTACACGGTTTTGATATAACACGGTTTGAAAATAAAATATTTTTAATTTTTTTACACGATTTTATTCCATTTAGCAAGATTTATAATTTTTTGTGCTTAAATTTTTTTTTTGTCAAATTTTATTTTTGCGAAATATGTTCACATCACAAATTTAGGGAAATTCCCTTTTTGTGCATACAAGCAAATTTACTGGTCAGAGCAATTGAAATGTGTTAATATTTTGTGAATTATCAATGCAATCAGACCTGTTTGGTAATCCACGTTGGTTTATATGTATGTGTAATTAGCCCCTAAGCAATAGTTCTTAGTCAACTTAAAAAGATGTTCACACCTTAAGTTAAGTGTGTAGACCTTAAGTATTGTTTGTTTTGTTTAAGAGCGTGGCTAACAGCCATTTAGAAAAATGAATAAAGGAACAGATTGGATTTCACCACGAACGAGGTTGGTTGTACATTTATATATTCAGTGTTTTCAGTAAAGAATTCTTTATTGGCAAATTTGTTTTTCCAGCGTACATTAAATTTGACGGATTAAGATATAAGGTAAGCCAGAAAATATTTTATATTTATTCAGCTATTTATATTTTTTAATATTGTTAAATATTTTATGTATCCTTAAAAGAAAATGTCAAATACAAAACTAAAACGTAAAGAAATTTCTTTGGAAACCACAATTGGTTTACATTTAACATCGGCCCTTAAAATTTAGCCACCCTTTATACAGGGTTGCCCATATTCGACGGACCCGACGGATTTCGATGACTCTTTGGGCCCATTCCAATCGACGAGGCTTGTCCGCAGGCAACAATCTTTGCGTCAATTGAATCTTATACGGGAATAAATGCAAATCAATGCGGAAAATTCGTTGTAAAGTAGTCCGAGCAATGCCCAACTGCTGAGAACGGCAATTTTGAGATGACTTTGGCGACGTCTCAACACTGGCCCGTGCAAGAGCAATATTCTCATCCGACCGCCTTGGTCGGTTTCGATTTGGCCTCTTTGGATTGGAAAGAGCATCACCAGTCGAAAACCTTTCGTACAAACGTTTAATGGTGTTCTCTTTTCACATTATTTAATTTTTTATACGCACGTTGAGTTTTCACAATTGACTTCTTTTGTTGAATGTAAATTTAAACAATTTGGGAGACCTCGCGTGGCATATACTGTTCCATGGTAAAAATTTGCTTGGACTGGCGCTCTCAACGATGTATGGCATTAAGCGATTTGACGTCTATGTCAAAAGATACAGGGTTGTCAGATGGGTCCGTCGAATATAGGGAACCCTATATACCTATATCACCATTTTCCATTATTCTTCAGGAGCTTAAGGGCTCAACATAAGTTTTCCAGATATTTCTATTTCTAGCCAGTGGTGTTAATTCATTAACCGGCTCATATTTTTAGACCATTTCTGGAAACTTACTCAACCCGAAAGCATCGGGAGACAATTGAAAGAAAAGCAATGAATGTAGCTGCTTAAACTGAAATTTTAAATTTAATGAAATTGAATTTTTCTTTCTTTCTATTGTTTCATAGCCAACAGATATTCCCTAACAATAATAATTACTGTTGTCAATTCACTATCGCAGACAATTTAAAATCAGATCTTAACTATCTTGTACCAAATCTCATAACTTTCTTGACCCTGCGTCATATTTACATGAAAGCTCTGCTCTTTGACGATCTGCGGATGATTCACCGAGCTTTGACTATTACCATTAGCATCCGCTGTGTGGTATTAATAAATTGGCATAGTCCAGACAGCGGGTGTGTGTGTATCAAAGAATGCAAATGTTATAGTTTAAGAGGTTAGGGGTAATCCGAATTTTCAAAAAATTGTATTTATATTTTTTTTTGCATTTTCTTAAAGTATAATATCTTAAAAATATTATATGAAAATTTGAAGTGAATCCGACAAATACTTTTCGAGTTATTCAACAATTAAAAAGGACGCTCGGGCGCTCCGGAGCAGATAGCAAAACTTTAAATGCGTTTTTCTCAAAACTATGTTTTTTGAACTGGTGATCACTGTCACTTAAAAACCGCTTGGTGGATTTCTATAAAATTAATACTGCTTTTGCAAAACATGAAAAACTCGTACCTGATCGAAAAATTTTTATTTTTGAAGTAAAACTTCTTAGGCGTCGATGGACGAGCGAGAATGGAGAGTAAAATTTCAAGGTCATGCAACGTTTTGGGCATTTTCGTTCCGCGAGAGAGAAAAAAGATATAACGTAGAGGAAAAGGAGAGAGAGAGCTATACCTTATATATGTCTTAGATACACTTTAGGCGATTTTTCCTAAGTTTTTCCTTTTGGTTGCTAATTTCTAATAACACTGCCTACTTTTTGGCGCTTGTTTGTTGGTGCAAACTGGTAGGAAATATTTTTTTGGTGCCTAATTTTTGGTGTTATATTTCCTTGGTGCCTACTGTTTGGGGCGTTTTTTGGTCCCAATTTTTTTTTGGCGTTTTTTTTTCGGTGTCTACTTTTTGGCGCTTATCTCCGTTTCTAGTGCTTGCGCTTACTATAAAGTGCTATCCATGCCGGCGTCGGATTTATTTATTACACGTTTGTGTCCGGCGTTTACCTACACCAGTTGACCCTTCTCCGTTTTTTTGTAAATTTTGTCTGTTTGTAATCTCTGCAAATGTTGCGCATTTATTTAGATATATATTCCTTCTCTCTCTCTCTCTCTCTTATTCTCTCTCGGGTCTCTCCCTCTTACTTTGTCTGCCTTGAAAGTTTTACTACTGTTATGTGTACTAAGCTACACGCACTTTTTTTAATTTCGATTTTTTTTAACAATAAATTGTGGGTTTTTTTTCTCGAAAATTTGAAAAATATTTCCTGAAGGCGCCATATTGTTAATTAAAAAAAAAACTCCAGCCCCTGAGGAATTATTTGATGCAGTAACTGACGATGACAGAAGTAGTCAGCGACCTCCTTTGAGCAAGTGATAGCAAAGATGAAGGAAATAAGCTTCCCATGACGCGTCAGTTAACGTTGGCTAGAAAATTTAAAAAGAAGAAGAAGAGCACTTATAAGTGCAGCTCAACTCGACTTTGAAAACCTATAATTTTTTTATAAAGTCTTGTTTTTATACCAAGGTTGCCATTAAACTCCAAGTAAGCTAATGTTAATCCTAAGTAGTTAATGAAATGAATAAAACACAAGTAAGAAAACGTTGATTTACTAAAAATTAATCAAAAGAATAGCGAAATTCAGTATAACAACGTAAACATATTACTACAACTACACATACATATTTAACATGCATATATATAAGTATAAGTATAAGTATAAGTATAAGTATAAGTATAAGTATAAGTATAAGTATAAGTATAAGTATAAGTATAAGTATAAGTATAAGTATAAGTATAAGTATAAGTATAAGTATAAGTATAAGTATAAGTATAAGTATAAGTATAAGTATAAGTATAAGTATAAGTATAAGTATAAGTATAAGTATAAGTATAAGTATAAGTATAAGTATAAGTATAAGTATAAGTATAAGTATAAGTATAAGTATAAGTATAAGTATAAGTATAAGTATAAGTATAAGTATAAGTATAAGTATAAGTATAAGTATAAGTATAAGTATAACAAGCTCTTACGCCCTTTATTGGGTACAAGCCATGGGCCAAGCTCTTCCTCCTATTTCTGGTGTGCATCTTGATGTTGCTCCCCCACATATACATACCTTTGTTTTGTATCTGACATGTGCACATATGTGCTTCCTTAACAAAATAGAGATTGACAAGTTCACGTAAAATTTTCCAGATCCACTTCCAATAAACATAAAACGCGCGCATATGCAAGTAAGTAGTAGAAGTTTTTCTCATCACAACCGCAACACAGCATCTCCCACTTATATTTGCGTGTATTTTCAAAACCATGCATTCAATTTGATTATCTCATGTCAGTGTCTTGTCAATTTTTAGCAATTTTCTCATACAAAAATGATTTCGTACATTCACCTTAGTCACGGGTGAAGCCTCACCCATACGTCTTGTAAATTCAAAGACGCTTCCAAATCTTAAGTCAAAATGAAAATGAAAAGCGTAATGCACAAACACTTTTAAGCAAGTAAGGCTGAGTTTCTTGTGCTTTCTTTTTTGTTTTTTATTTTTTATTTTTTTTTTTTTTAAATTTTGTATTTATTGAATCTGCTTAATATGAAAAGCCTCGCAATATGGTTTAGAAAACCTAATCCAATTTGGTGCACACATAAATCTCAGCCTACGGTAAGTTAGCTTTTCGTTAGTAAACGCGAAAAATCGGGCTATTAACATTTGCAACATATGCGGTACTTAAGGGGTCCCTTAAGGGGTGGTCTAGAACTCGAAAATTTAGGGTATTTTCAGGAATTCGTTTTTACAATAAAAAAATGAAAAACGTTACTTAAATTGTTTAGGCTTTTTATTTAACTTCCTTAACATACAAAAATGAAAAAAAAAAATTATTTACAAAATGGCGCTGAAGTTGAACCTCCCAAAAAATGGGACCTGGACGGTGTTGTCCATTTTGGCTCTTCCATTTATCTAAAACACAAAAGCCAAAAAAAATTATTAACCAGTGTGACTGTAGCACAAAGACATCCAAAGCACTGACTGCCTTCTGGCAGAGCAAAGGTGTCTTTGGGAAAACGTGGGGTATTTTTCCTAGCAAGGTCCTATGGATGCACACGCCTACGATTAGACCTTTTATCACCTGTGCATCAGTGGCCTGGATGAGTAGACTCTCCCGCGGGGGAGTCAGGAGGACCATATCGAGACTACAACGCACTGTGGCTATCGGTTGCTCCACAGCTTTTCCGACTACTTCAGGTCCGGCATTAGATGCTCTGTCCCTGGAGAACGCGAAGCAAACCGCAAAGATTGTTGAAGAATGTAAGAAGAAGTTTAATTCTGTCACAAGGCAAAACAGGCTTTTACTTATATGGGTTCCAGAAAACTCCGGCGTTCAAGGAAACAAAATTGCCGATGAATTGGCCAACCGTGGATCAGCGGTTCCCCCAGAAGAGCCAGAACCAATAATCAGAATCAGTTCCGCAGAGCGCTGGTCCGGTCTAGAACGCTACAGAACTGCAAAGGGTTTTGTGACAAGTACGAACAGACTTAGAAGGAAAGACGTTCGGTTGATGGTCGGTATTATTGACGACCCAGTGTGCCTGTCTTGCTTAGAGGAGGCATATAGCACTGAGAATTTTCACTGTGAGTGTCCTACCTTTGCTAGAGCGCGGCTATGAGTTTTGGGTTCCGATGTCGGGAGAATGAGTAATATTTATTCCCTAAAATTGGAAGATGTTTACAGATTTGCCAAATAATCAAGAAAATTCTCACAGGACTAACTGCCTTTGCATCTGTCTATATTCTTTCCCATCTCTTTCTCTGATACTTTTCTCCTTTCCTCCTTGACTATCTACCCTCTTACTAGAACTCTAGAACTACTCTTAATTTCAATTTCAACTATCATTGGTTTTGGATCCGTCCGTGTAGAAAGTGTGCTGAAATCCCGTTAATCGGTTCTCTGGACTTAACCATTGATCTCTATCCGGGATCAAAATATCACACTTCTTGCCGCAGCTAACGTAAGGTACCCGATCTTCCGCAGGTATCGAGAACTGTGTGCTTTCTTTTGAATATGCAGAGCGCGGGGTGTAGCTACAGTAATCGCTCGTTTGATGAGACTTGACACAATTCAAAGAAATTATGACAGTACTCTGATATTAAGGAAATTAATATCAATGAATGAAAACATGACAGTAGTCTGATATTAAGGATTGTTAACAATAACGGTGTCTGATAATAAGAGAATGAATACTTTCAAATCGGCCTTCTCAATATTTCTTTTTTGTTTTGCGTACTTTCAGTGAACGCACAATATCATCATTTTTGTAGTGAAATTATTTTAATCAGATATTTTTTGTTGTTGTTGTTGTTTTTGAAGTGGTTGAGTATTTCTACAGAAATAATCCTAATTAGTGACCGTCCTCATACAATGATGTTTTTTTTTTTATTTTCTATTTTTAATATTTTTGTTGTTGTTTTAAGTCCAATCCATTTAGTGAGGTCCAAGTATAGCAGCAAACGCTATATCTTGATGTCTGAGATCTTATTCATTTGCTGCAGGAAAGGCTTACCAAAGGAGCGGAGTCGTGCCCTAGCTAGCCCTGGTCATTCACATAAGTAGTGGAAAAGACTTTCCTTCGATCCTTCCGCTTGACAGCTCCTACAGATAGGATTGAAGGGTAGAATGAGTCTAGCTGTATGATCCCCTACCTTCCAATGGCCTGTAAGGGTTGCAGTGATGCGTGAGATGTTTGGCCGAGAGCATCCTAACAGATCATTCGTCCTTTGGATTTTGTATGACGGCCATGTGTTTTTTGTTGTAATGCATGTAGTTAGTTGCTTCCATCTTCTTTCGTCTAAAGAATGATAGTGTGAAGCAATGGATGCTTTTAATATGTTGAGTGGGGTGTCGAGCCTTTTCTTGCTAGCTCATCCGCTATCTCCTTGCCCCGTATGTTCCTGTGACCGGAAACCCATATCAGAGTGATTTCAAGCCAATGACTAAGCATTCCCAGCTCCTCTCTACACTGTAGGACTAGTTTGGATGAAATGAGTTGGAGTCCAAGGCCTTTATAGCTGCTTGACTGTCTGAGAAGGTAGCTACTCTTGCACCAACTTCATTGTAGAGTTTTAGTGATTTTCATGCTTTTCTGATCGCTAAACGTTCTGCCTGGAACACGGTGGCATAATCAGGAAGACGAATTGACTGAGATAGGTTGAGTGGCTCCGAATGGAAGCCAGCTGCCACACCACAGTTCATCTTAGAACCGTCGATATAGATTTCGATATCGTATCTTCCAATCACTTTCCCTTTACTCCATTCGGCTCTCGGTGGAAAACGTAAAGCTTTTCTTGAAGTTAAGGTCGGGAACTGTGTAGTCTGATCTGTTTTTGAGCAGCAAGGGTCTCTGTAGGAGGATCTTACTGTGACCGTGCGACCTTGTTGGCCAGCTTTCTATGTCTCTGAGTCTCACCGCGCTGCAAGTAGCGATTGTTTTAATGTGCAAATCTAGTGGTAGCAGATGAGTTAGTACATTAAGCGCTTCAGTAGGACTGGTGCTAGGCGCTCCTGTAGTTAAGATACACGCTGTTCTTTGTATCTTGTTCAGCTTAGTTTTGTTGTATTTCTTTTCTGTCGCAGGCCGCCTAACTAGTGCCGCATTAAGTTAGTATTGGCCTTACAATGGCTGTGTATGACCAATTGGAAAGTTTTGGTTGGAGACCCCATTTTTTACCCAACATTCTCTTACACGTGTAAAGTGCTATATTCGCTTTCTTTACCCTGTACTTTACGTTGGACTTCCAAGTACAGGGTAGGTATCTTGCCTGTTGGGTTAGCGTGAGACTAACGCCGTTTAGTACCTCGGTTTTTTTAGTGAATAGTATCAGCTCAGTTTTTCTCGGGTTTACACTTAAGGGGGGACCCTCATTTAGACGGTCGAAAAATGCATCATTTTTGGGAATTTTTTTCTCAGGTAAAATAACTTCAAACGTTTTGTAATTCATAAAGTACTTTAATAAATGTCTTGACTGTCTACAAAAATTTTCGGAGAAGAAAAAAAACATTTTAAGTATGGAAATATACACCTCGTCCATGGCACCTCATTCTATCTGTGTACATTCTAGCGCTCTGAATTTTTTTCTGAAATAAAAAAACCAAATTTTTTTTAAAACTTTAGGATAATACCTTCGATGTGACATTTTGATTTAAAAAAAAATGTCGAAATTGATATTTTTTACCCAGTTTTATGTTAAAAGTGATTTTTCATGCATAAAAATTGACTTTAAAATTACAAAAAAATATGAAAATCTTATTTTAAAAAAAAACACTTAATGTCACATTGAAAACAATTTAATTATCTTTAAAATGAGCTATTGTAAAGCCTGATTGGTTCAATACAGCGTTCTCAATTGTGTACACAAAATCGAAAAATGATGTTTCGAGAAAAACGCGTTTAAAGTTTTGGATACAGGCGATCAGGCCACCCGTCGCGTCTTGTTAAAAATTTTGTCACTCCTTCAAAAATACAGATATCGACTTGAAATTTTGAAAGTATATTCTTAAATAGTTGTAGAATAGATTAAAATTATTTCCAAAAAATCGATTTTTTTGACCCGATAAATGAGGGTCCCCCCTTAAACCACAGTCCGTGGCCCAATTGCTGAGTAATACCAGAGCTCCTTCCATAATCTCACTGATTGTGGTTGGAAACATTCCATTTTGTTTTTGTAATTTTCTAACTTTACATGGCTAGCCAGTTCCAATCAAGCAGGTATTGAGAAACTAAAAAACGAAAACTTAGACAGCAGCAGCACAGCTCTGTTCGTCTTCAATCAATTGCTCAACACTTCACCACTTCACTAATACATAGACGCATTTTCTTTGACGTCAGAGTTTTATTGCACAACATTTTGCTCAAAATTTACATACTAATATCAAACAAATTGTTCATCACTCATAATGATTAATTTAGAATAATTTTTTTAAACTGCTCACTTAAAATAAATCATCACTCATTCAATTAACTATTAATTTTGTTCATATTTCGCTTAACTTAAGTACATTAAACCAGCAAATCACTCGATCTGGAAGCAGAAATGTTCATCATCACTTCCGACACACAACCAAAACTGTATACAGATTAGCGGAAATGCTATTAAAAACTTGTCAGCACGTTTTACTTTTCCACTTGTCAATCAATGAGTTAATTCGAAATCGTTACTAAATCCCTTCTACCAAAAATACGAGTATATTTGCTGTTTTTTCTATTTCTGCTATGAGCTTGTTAACTAAATTTGATTTACGGCAACGGAGCCAATAATCGAGCTAAGTTCCAAATAGAAAAAACAAAAAAATTACAAAGTTTTTTTTATGGCAAACAGCTGCATGTCAATGAAATTAGATTGAGCAGTCATCCATTCATTTGCTGATGCTTGCGTTTTATTCGTGATCACTCTAAAAAAGTAATTTCGTTTTTACGTTTGCGCATTTCTATTTGGTAAATAAGTTTGCTGATTTTCATTTAGTTTTATTGCCTTTCTATGTTTAAATAAATTTTAATGCTATCGAAAGTCGTATTTATCTGTGCTTGTGCAAAAACGAGTTCTGTGTAGTTATAAAATGCGAGCTGTGGAAAATTTGGCGTATTGGGAGACACAATTAGACCAGATGGCTTATTGTTATTGCTGTTATAGCGGCATAAGTATACATTCTGTCAAAAAACTATTAGGAATTATTCATTAAAAAAGCTCGCGTTACACATACTTGTGTGTCTAAATTCTTCTGCTGGAATGTTGGTACAACTGTCCTCTACAGTGACGCAGAGTTTGAGCGATCTGTCAATTAGCTTGTTTTTGGCATTTGACTATATCAGTCAATCGCAGGTGTGCTCTGTGATTTTCACTATGGATAAAAATATCGAACACAAAATTTGTCTTAAGTTTTGTGTTTTGAATGGGATTTCTTGTATCGAATCGTTGAAAATGTTGCAGAAAGCCTCTGCAAAGTGAGCTTCATCAAAAACACGGGTCTATGAGTGGGATAAGGCTTTTGCGGAGAGCCGAGAAGTCGTGGAAGATTTTCCTCGATCTGGTCGCCCATCAGCGTCTTCAACGAATGAAAAATTCGACAAAGTCAAGGAAATGGGGCTGGAAAATCATCGTTTAAGTTTGAAGGAGGTAGCTCGTGACCTTAGCGTGTCTCACGAATCAATTCGGAACATTTTTCACCATCAATTGGGCATGAGACGCGTGGCTGCTCGACTCGTTCCAAGAGAGTTGAATTTCTTTCAAAAAATTCCACGTCTTCGAGCCATCTCTTTCTGAGGCGTCTCTTCTTCAGCCTACAACAGAGCGTAATTCTTTCGAGTTGTTCTCTCCTTGGGCATTCCAAACACGTGTCCGAGCCTCTGAGATTTTATGAATTGCGCAGCTTCGTTTTTTGCTAATAGTTCCAGCTCATGATTATATCTAATTCTAGGTACCTTTTTGCTGTCTTACCGTTCCATATGTTTTTCACAAAATTTAAAATACCGTTATCTGATTAATGTCAGTAGTTTTCAGCGTCCATAGTTCGCAGCCATAAGTAAGCACAGGGCGAATCAAGGTTTTGTATATCCTAAACTTTTGGTCGCGTGATACAGTTTGTGTCAGAAAAAAAGGAATCGCGACTATTCATGAAGTATAAGAGATATATATTTAAATTTTTTTACAAGAAAGTAAGTACAAAACTATGAGTATGTCCACTGAAATAATCCTAATTAGTGACCAGCACCGTTTTACATTTAGTGAGGTCCAAGTATAGCAGCAAATTCTTTATCTCGATGTCTGAGATCTCATTAATTTGCTGCAGGATAGTGTTGCCAATTACTCAATAAGCCGTGTAATCTCCATCGTTGTCAAGTTTAACCTGGCATTGTCTCAGCATGCTTTGGACCAGTTTTTCTGCGTCGGTCGTCGACAAAGAGGACCAGATTTTGCGAACTTGACGCAAAAGTTGCTTTAAATCGTGGACGGGCCTTCCGGCGAGATGCGTTTTCATAATTTCTCTCACATTTTCAATGGGGTTGACGTCTGGGGACTGGGAAGGCTAGTCCAATACTGTAATACCATTTTCTTGTTTTGTTGTTTCTCAATGTGTTTTTCTGAGAGCAGTGGCTTTGAAGATATGGGACGGTAGGATATGTTGGCCTCCTTCAGTCGACTTTCGATGGTGCAGATACTCACATCTATTCCCTTTTTAGCAAGAACTGTACGTGCTTGGCGTAGTTACAAAGAAGGGTTCCGCTTAAAAAGTTGGACGATCACTTGATCCTGCTTTTTGTCGTCACTCGCTTCAAGCCGCGCTGGGAAAAGTCATCAACATTTTTGTACACTTTATACCGCTGATTCTACATCATAACAAACTTTTTTGATTTTTTTATCACTTTCGGCCCTTTCAAATGCGTGCATAAAAATACCGCCTCAAAACGCTTTGCGTACTTCTCACTCATTTTTGTTTAGTTGCATTTACGAGAAAGTTTCGAACGACACTAGCCTGAGTTAGCACTGGCGGTGTAGTCCTTGAGTGGGACTATTTCACAGCAAAAAGAAGAACGCAATATTTCTTGAAGTTACAAGAAAAAAACGGTTCTTTTCTGCTGACACAGACTGTAATAATTTAGACTTAAGCAACGTCAAATTAGAAAAGTAAGACTTATTTGGTGCTAAAACTCTATTATTTATTGTCAATGATGTACCCTTACTGGCTGATATTTTGATACCCAGATGGGTAAGTTCCTATACATTCTCGATTGCGTACAGGGTTTGATTGAAAAGTAATGAGCCTTATTTTTTTTAAGCAGTTTTATTAAACCTTT
Organism: Anastrepha fraterculus; assembly: GCA_037575425.1. Lineage (NCBI taxonomy): Eukaryota > Metazoa > Arthropoda > Insecta > Diptera > Tephritidae > Anastrepha > Anastrepha fraterculus. The sequence continues at coordinate 508,538 of JAYXIM010039776.1, forward strand.
TGGCTTATGCAACTAATATTTTTCAAAATAGGACCCTTGCGCGTAAATACACCGCTAGTAGCGGTCCTTCCACTGCAGGAAACATTTTTTTAAACTCATCTGCCGGAATCGCGTTCAATTCGGCTGTCACAGTTTTTTGGATCGCCTCGATGAAGTCAAAACGCCTCCCCGTCACCTTATTTTCAGGCGCGGAAACAAGAAGAAGTCCGGAGGGGACAGGTCTGGGCTGTAGGGAGGGTGGGGAAGCACCGGAGTCCCCATCTTGGCCAATGCAGATGTGCAGAGGAAGGCGGTGTGCGTATGTTTGCGTCATTGAAGGCCTTCCAGATCGCTGTTCGTTTTCGACATCCTCCCGGCCTTCCTTGAACGACTTGTGCCACCGTTTTACCTGGGCACTGTACAGAGATTGGTCCCCGTAAGCTTCCTTGAGTAACCCAATGGTTTCAGTACTCGTTTTGTTTAGCTTTACGCAAAATTTGATCGAGTAACGTTGCTCCAACGATCGCTGCATTTTCGCCACTGCATCCTAACACACTTTTAAAACAGCGTTCAAGCGCGGAGCGATGTTGACTGCACCGCTGTTGCCAGCGAACTGGGACCGGTTTCTAGTGGAAGGGGAAGGTCCAACGATCATTTTCCCCCACCAGCCGATTCGGTTGATCGCTTGGCAGACGCTCCGCACAGGAAGGCTCATTACTTTTCAATCAAACCCAGTAGTCTCTGATCAGCAGGTCGTCTTGCTTTAAAACGGAGCTGGATCGGAACATAGACTTCGTTTTGTCTGTGTTAATTCTTAGCCCAGTATGTCGCATAATTTTTTCTAGTTTTAATTATTTATAATTATATTTCGTATAAATAAGTTAATAAAAAAGTATTAAATTTAAATAAGAAACAGATAAATAGATAAACTTTGTCAGCGAGTCTTTGTACTACATTTATTATTATTAGATGCCCATATTAACGGAATCGAGGAAAGAGTATGAAGAGTAAAGGAACTTTTGGTTAGTTTATATAACAAACTTTTAAGCAAGCGGCGATTATAGCTTTTTCCGTTTACTAGTTGGATAGCCGATTTCATAAATGCCACTAACGAAAACACATTAACTCGTGCATATCATCCATTGCAGAACTCCCATATAACACTGTGTGAAAATAGGGAGTATAAAAGCAGGAGATTCAAAAGTAAGTGAAGTTAATAAGAAAATTTTACAAAAAACGTACTGAAATGGCAAAAAAAGCAGTAGTAAAACGGTATTGTGAAGCGAACGTAAGTGGACCGTGAAATGATTTATACGTACAAAAATGCTGGGTGTATTGAATACTCAAACGAGAACAAGTTACGAGCACTCACCTAACTTTTCACTGTTCTTTTTTATGTGATTCTATGCACATGTGTGTGTGTATGTATGTGCGCGCATATCTTCGTGTTTGCACTTTCAGAATGACTACGAGCGACGTTACTTTTTGCCGGCGCCAAAGCGTAAAATATTTGTTCTCAGGTCAATGGACAAAGAGAAAGGATACGAAAACAAAAACAGGAAAATCTGTGATGAAAAGAAATTTTTTGGTGGGAAATTATGGCGGTGAATGAAATAGCATCAGACGGTGAGTACAAAGTTCATAAACATAAAAGACAAAGTTGCGTATGAGCACCTTAACGATTGAAGTGCGGGGGTATGTGTGCAGATGTGCATATGTGTGTGTGTGTACACTAGTAGGTATGTATCTGAATTTTTGTATGCATGGCCTAATGCAAGCGGGTGAAAAAAATATCGATTCATGAGCCGTTTCTGTGGATTAGATAATATTCAGTTGGCCATTAGAAAACTATTGAAGTTTAAAGTTGAATATAAAATTCTTTCAGATTCTAAAATTTACGGTCAATAATTATTAATGAATTTTCGAGCTTTATTACGGCGGCCGCCTGGATTGGTGCGTGATCACCATTCGGAATTCAGAGAGCTTTGATCCTCGATGAAACACCAAAATGAAGAAAAAGTTTTTTTTCTAATAGTAGTCGCCCCTAGGCAAGCAATGGCAAACCTCCGAGAATATTTCACCGAAAAATCACCTCATAAAACAATATCTGCCGTTCGGAGTCGGCTTGAAACTGTAGGTCCCTCCATTTGTGGAACAACATCAACACGCACACCACAAATAGGAGGAAGAGCTCGGCCAAGCACCCAACAGAAGTGTACGCGTCAATTATTTTTTTTTTTTTAATAATTATTTGAATTGGAGTTTTACTTTTTTGATCACAAATAAAACTCATTCCTGGGGCGTTGTTTTTTCATTCAGTTTTCGTTTTTTTTTTTTCGATGAAAAATAATCATTAGTTAAAGAGTGATATACTTTTTTGTTATTTTCATTAGAAACAAAACTCATTCTTCGAGTGGAATATTTTCACTCTGAAATAATGATGATTTTGAGTGTTCTTTTTTGTTTTTTTTTTTTGTTTTGAAGGAAAATAATCATTATTTGAAGTTTTATTTATTTCTTGATCACAAATACAGCTCATTTCTGGTGCGTTATTTTCTCTAAAATCATGACAATTTTATGACATACTTTTTTTTTGTATTTTTTTCTTTGATCAAAAATACTCTTTATTTAGCGAGTTATATAAAGGGTGGTTAAGCTTCAAGTGCCGGTGTTGATTTTTAATAAAACACAATCTTTTTAAGAAATGATTGTCATTTCTCTTTATTATGAAAATATTAGTATGGCTCAATTACGCGTACTCGTAAAAAAAAATATGGGACAAATGGCCGCCGGGACTTCGGCGGCACACCTCCATCCGATGGTCCAAACTTTCGTTGACGCTGAGGCATAATTGAGGTTCTATGCTTTAATGTGCCGAATTATCTCACCCTTTATCTCTTGAATTGTTGCTGGCTTATCGACGTACACCTTTTCTTTCAAATAACTCCAAAGAAAGAAGTCCAACGGTGTCAAATTGACATCGCCGCGACGTCAGATTATTCGGCCATCAAATTTTTCGCGCAAAAGAGCCATTGTTTCGTTAGCTGTGTGACAAGTGGCACCGTCCGGTTGAAACCACATATCGTCCACATTCATATCTTCCAATTCGGGCCATAAAAAGTTCGTTATCATCTTACGATAGCGAGCACATTGACGACGCTTGAAATGGTCAAGAGGCTTTAGTTCTTGAGTCAATTGCACCTTGTAAGCACTCGATACAGTGTAACATCTCCTAGCGGACACCTCTATTAGCCGGACACCTCCCCTGAGCGGGCATTTTTTCTAAATCTTTCCAAATCTTGTGTGTCGGAAGAAGTTGCCCTCTTTTGAGGGCCTTTCCCTTGGAAAGTCATTCTTGGATGCTTTGTAAACAAATTTTACACCAAATGATATTAATGTTTTTTTTTTTTAATTTTTTTTTTATTTTTTATCATTTTTATTTATTTTATTTATTTTTTTCATTTTTATTTATTTTATTTTATTTTTTTTTTATTTTATTTAATTTAATTTTATTTTTTTTTTAATATTTTTTTATATTTTTTTTTATTATTTTTTCTTATTTTATTTTATTAATATTGCACATTTCCAAAGCACTGCTTGCCGTTTGCCGCTTCTTTTTCTCCACCTTTTGCCATTTTTCCCAACTTCTCACCTTTAAAGCCGATTCATGTCAAGGATGATAGAATTACATGGTTTGCTGTTTACCTATGGTGAAAAGCAAAATTGTGAGGGGAACTTCGGCTGTCACGTCACTTGGAATATTCGGCAGCCGAATCCTGCACGATCATTTCACATGCATTCACACCCTCGTCCAATCAATCGATATTCAGATGGCAACGAAGTGTCATTGGTTGATTCTTTTCTAACATCAGCAACACAATCTCAGTTTTTTTGTATACACATTCCATAAGCTGATTCTGTCAAATTCGCTCAGAGCCGAAGAACGGTCGGTTAAAGAGCACATATTTAAAAATCTTTCCACAATCGATCAATGAATAGTTTTTCTTCCAGCCTGCGCAACCAATCGAAGCAAATGATAGACTTTGCCGTGTCTTTCTTAACACTACAATCATTTTTCTTCCAGTTCTCAACTCAGAAGCATTAACTGCTTTTGACTCGATTGCCTGAGAATGATTTCACTTTATTTTAATAGCAAATTAGAAGCAGATGTCAAATCGAAATGGTCGCACCAAATACAGAGTATAGCCTATCCCACTCACCATACCCTCCACTCTCTCATTAACTACCGTCTCACGGTTAGTATTTAAGAACATTCGCTGAGCCTCAGTTGCAGTTGCCTTTAAATGGATGTCGAAAATGAAAACTTCCCGCAAATTATGAGAATTTAGCACAAACCGCAAGGCTTAGCTTTGGTCAAAATATGACACGCAGATCTAAAATTTATTTTGAACTAAGCTTGCACATCTGTAAAAGTAACCACAGCATCACATTAGGTAATTTGTTTTCTTCATACATCTATTATCAGTCAAAAAGGAATTTATGTATAACCTCAAGTAATTTAACTTTTTACAAGTAAACCAATTCTAACAAACACTCCAACGCGTACTTATAAGCAAATACTATGTAATGCTGTGAGTCAAATTCGCCTGGAGATATATTTCCCAAAAGCAGAACTTACTAGACTTTCTTAGTCGTTAAATGAATTTGGTGTAAACGAAAGCCTGCAATAACCGCACATTCATTGTTGCACACATACCAATACGTATTTTTATACACATTTAATATGCCTAGAAATCACACGAATGCACACGCAAAGGCTTTACAGCTTAAGGCTAAATATACTTCTCCACATATTCATACAAACATATGCGAAGATAGAAGTGAGTAATCTCACACCTGCACTGCTCTAATTTGTAGAAACAAACCACACAACAACGCAGCTGCACATTCAGGCACGTGTTCTTCATTAAGGCGACCTTCACACATGAAACGGCATTAAAAGTATCTAAATGCACTTAAACCAACTTATGGTTCAGGGAAAGAATTATTTACAAGTAAAAAAAAAAAGAACGAATATTAGAAAACGTGAGGCGATGAAGTCCCACGTCAATTCATTAGAAACGGATTAGTTTATGTAAATAATCAAATTGAGAAGGTCTCATTTACTTATTACGCAATTTTCTGAGTTTTTCTTTCAGTTATGCAGTTATTTAAGGTTACATTTATCGAAAAGAGGTTTAGAAATTATCAGTAAGCAAAACCTCGTGTTAAATTTAGATTCAGATTTTTTGGAGGTTTGCACTTCGACCACATAGTCGGTTGTGTCCTCATCACACTACCCATCCAGACTCAGAGCTCCTATTAAGTTGAAAATAGAGCTGGGTTGGACTGAGCATATGTGCCTTTTTCCGCCTGCAAATGGCCAAGACGTCTTAGCCTTCTCCGCGCTATAGCGCTGCGTTCAAAGAAAAGGTGCATTGGTTAAACAGCGAATGAAGTTCAAACTCATACAAATCTTAATTTACATTTTACGAGATAGAGCAAAAGAATGCTTACTTGGAGTATAGGTCGTTGAAAACTGAAGAAACCAAACAACGCAAAAAAGACCAAAGAATCACTACAAATACAGGGTGGGCACTATAGCGTTTCCTTTTTGAACCACCTATTTTTTTGAGAATGGTAACAAAAATGACATGTCAAATGTGTCCATAATTTACTTAAAGGTTTGACATTTACGAAGTAAGACGCTATACGCTTGAACAAAATTGGGAAATATTGAAAACCTATTTCCAAAGTGGTGAGTCTTCTTCTTCTTTTCTGATTTTCACATCGGTGGCTACGTCAATAAGCGAAACTGTCGGATTTGGGGCTCAGAAAATTCCCACGTTACTGTAGAGAAGCAAATGCATCCACAACGAGTCACTGTTTGGTGCGGTTTTTGGTCCGGCGGGATCATCGGGCCATTTTTTTTTTCGAAAATGAGCGAGTAGCCGCGGTTACAGTAAATGGCGAGTGCTACCGTAACATGCTCAACGAATTGTTTCCAAATATTGAAGGGGATGACATGGACGACATTTGGTTTCAACAGGGCGGTGCAACTTGTCAAACTGCCAAAGTTACACTCGAACTTTTGACTACTGTTTTTGAAAACCGAATAATCAGCCGAAATTCCGATATCAATTGGCCGCCTGGGGCTTAAATCCCGTTGGACTATTTTTTGTGGTGCGCCGTTAAGGACAAATGCTATGCGAACCATTCAGAGACGATTGATGCTTTAAAACACGAAATCGAAGTTTCCATTAATGAAATTGGAGCCCAAACAATCGAAAATGTGCATAAAAATTGGGTTGATCGAATGGCCTACTGTAACGTTAGTCGTGGCAGTCATTTGAACGATATTATTTTTCATTCATAAATGACAATGTTCAATCTTCAAAATAAAATAAAAAGTTTGAAAAAATATTGATTCAGAAAGAAAATTTTACATGACCCACCCTGAAATTAAGGAATCCTACTGGGAATGTTTTACAAAATCGCTGGAGCGAGACATGTATGGTGCTCAAAGGAAAGTGTGAAAGATGCTAAGAAACAGAAAATTAGAAGTAAATGAAACAGTCAAATTACATCCAATAAATATTCACAAATGGGAATCGTATTTTAAAGAGCTACACAAACACGAGACCATGACAATATCTAACTCTTGCTATGAATATGAAACTGATAGCGAGGTTGCAATGTGTAATGAAATGGAATATGCTTTAAAGAACTGAAAGCACCAGGCCATGACAACATCACAAATGAGATGCTGAAATATGGCAGAATACAGCTTCAACAAGAACTTATACAACTTTTGAATATCATTTTGAATCACAAAACTGAAGATGCTTGAAAGTGAAACAAAACACGAAACGTGCGTCAGCTGCTTAAACCTACTGTTTAAAAAGATAATAGCTAAAAAATCACCCGTTATTTGAAAACTCTGTATGCAGCAGGAATCCGCACGAACCCTATGTAGTTCTATTATTATTATTAACTGGCTGTTTGTGCACTGCGACCTGAATAGATCTATTGTGCAGCCATGTAGCCTACTCGAACAGTTTTAGGCTATTCATAATTCTTAAAACTGCTGTAGGCTTAACTTCTACAAGGAGGTTTGGATCTGTGGTCCTATTTCCCAAGTAGTTTAGTCTGCATCGTGCCAGTGCTGGGCAGTCTGCTGTTTCTTATGCCTCTTTGCAGAGTCTACAAGAATTGTTTTCTATCACTCCTATCTTTTTCATGTGATAATTAAGTTTACATTGTCCTCTTAGTAGTTCATGTTCAAGTTTTATGACCTTTCTGTTAAGTTAAGAATTGCTTCTGCCTTTATCCGTTCTCGATCTATGGGTCTTTTCAATTGCCGCATGCCGGATTGAGCGCTTCAGTAATTAATTACACCTCGTTGTTCCTGCTCGCGTAGAAAGGCACTTTTGAAGCTGTTATTTATCCCGCAGAAAGGTTCAGCACCTATGAACAAGGGGGAAGTTCGCAATTTCACTCCCTTCGTGCCCCTCATGTCCCGGAACCCACATCAAGGTTACAAAGTTTCTTGGTGCTAGGATGTTGAGGATTTTAAAACATTCCCAGACCAACCTTGATTGGAATGAGAAGCTATCCAGCGATTTTAGAGCTGCTTGGGTGTCAGAGAGAATGTTAATATTGGCACCGCGCGTGCCTCTCCGTAGACATTCTCTGGCATACAGCTCTAAGGCGTGGACCTCCGCTTGGAAAATGAAAATGGGTTTTTCCATTGCGAATGGTTTCCGTCTTCCATTTTGGACCCATCAGTAAACCTCACGCACAGCTATTTTAAGAATATTTCATTGTTTCATCGCGCTAATGACCACTTTGAATTTCTTAGAGAATTCTAGTTTCCTTTCCATTTTGTCGTGAACTGTCGGGCACAGAGAGTTCAGGTTTGAACCCAGAATCCTTACATGTCTTGTAAGATTGCCTTCTTTGAGATGGAATAGATTAGGTAGCCTTAGAGCTGCGCTGACATCCGTCCCTTTGGCAACAAGATATAGTGGAATGAGTCCAGTGACCAATCCTAAAACCGCTATGGAGCATGTTCGCATTGCTCCCGTAACGCTCAGGCAGGCTTTTCTGTATACCTTTTTAAGTGTTATTTGAGTCTTAGTTTGGTTTACTTTTGGGCAATCTCCTTACCAGCCTTTTCGATCTTGGTCGTAAGAATATGTATGGCAGTTTCTGTCGACTTGCCTCACTAGTAAGCGTATTGGTCAACATGGAGAGGTGAATCCCTAAGATAAGCATCTCTAATATATTGATCAATTATTTTTTCCATAGCTTTGAGCAGCAAAGGAGTTAGGCTTATGGGTCGAAAGGCTTTTGGCGTGTGATACGCCTTTTTGTCTGCTTTCTGAATGAAAGCTACCCTGGCTTTACTCCAATTTTAAGGCACTATGCCTAATTTCAGGCTTATTCTGAAAATGTTTGTCAAAAGCGGTACTAATGCACTCACACTGTGCTGTAGTAGACACGGCAGTATGTTATCAACACCTGGTGATATAAATGGGCTGAAGGTGGAGATCGCCCATTTAGTTTTGTTCACTGTAAAAACGGCTTACGGCCAAGCGAGAGTTCCCGGATGTTCCCAGTGTCTTCAGTGTCCACACTGACGTAGTCCGAAAAATTAGTGTCTAGCAAAATCTGTCCCGTTTCCCCCAGACTCTCCGTAAAACTTCCGTTACCCTTCTTGAAAGTAGAAGGGCCCAATGCTCCCGAGCCGAGTGAATAAGGAAAAAAAATGAATTTCGCCACTTCTCCTTGATACGTCTATAAAGTAACATATTTCTACTCGAAAATAGCAGACATCATAGGATTAAAAACAACACTTAGTTCCTGTAACAAAATCTATACCAAAATTTTCAATATTGAATAAATCTCAAAATTATTAAATTTTTTTCAAAATTTTCCCAGTTAACTTCTTATTAAACTTTTTCGAAGAATTGGCGACAATATTCAAGACAATACTTGCCTCACTTGGCACGAAATCGCTCATATCCTTCACAAATTAATCATCGCTTCTCTGTCATTGTGTATTTAATCTGTACAAAATGCCCGCCTGCGAACGGAATTGCGTACAAAGTTACAGCAGAGCAAACGTAATTGCATATCCTGAAGCACAAATACTCTCATAAGCCATAAATTTAAAGAAATTGCGCAGTTTTACTTTTTACGGTTCAACTTCGGCTATACAAATTTACGCCAATATTAATTTCAATTAGGGTAGCGCCAGGTAGGTGTGGATTTCCTATGAAAATAAAACCAACAATGACTAAGTGGTATTTTCGTTGTTTTCTTTCAAAGTTTATTTGCTAGTTATGCCCCTCCACCTGCTTATGAAGGAAGTTATGCTTCAAAGGACGTGATTAATTATAGTGTTTGTATGTTGTCATAATCTTCGGCGACCTCGAAAATTTGGTTATGAGATTAAGCAGTAATTACTTTAATATATATTCTTTATGTAAACAGAACAAAAAACAATTGTCGTTTCTGTCATAGTCATTAAACAAATTTGAAAAATAACTTCTTTAAGAAGTTTAAGTCAACTGAAAAACCTGCGAAAAATCGTCGACGAAAAAGCTTAACAAAACTCAACAAAAATTTTGAGCGACTTCAACCTCGCGCTTTATCAAACAAAAATTTTTAGGGCTATAAAATTGCATGAAATTGAAATTTGAAAAGGTCGAGCCAACGAGCACCAAGAGATTTGGTGGCTCCTAAAACACTCAAGCTAAAAAGCCCATTGAATTTAAAGCTCTGGAAAGGGGGTACATAGTCAAGAAGGGAAGGAGAAAAGTATCAGAGAAAGAGATAGGAAAGAATAAAGACAGAGATAGAGATTGTTAGTCTGTAAGAATTTTCTAGATTCTTTGGCAAATCTGTAAATATCCTCCAGTTTTAGGGAACGAATATTATTCATTCTCACGACAGCTCTAGCAAAGGCAGAACACGCACAGAGAATGTGCTCAGAGCTATCCACTTCCTCCAAGCAAGACAGGCGCATTGGGTACTCAATGATTCAAACGGTGATCATATGCTAACCCCAAGGGTTGTGTCCCGTAATGATATCGACCATCAACCGAACGTCTTTCCTTCTAAGTTTTAGTAGAAAGTTTGACAGTTTTCTGTTCGGACTTGTCACAAAACAATTTGAAGCATTCTAGACCGGACCATAACTCTTAATGTAAATTGCCTACATAATCGCTGATCCAATTCATGATTCCTCCGGAACTGATTCCGATTATTGTCTCTGGCCTCAGTGGGGGCACCGCTGATCCACGGTTGGGCAATTTCGTTTCCTTGAACACCGGAGTGTCACGGAATTCATATAAGTACAAGCCTGTTTTGTCTTCCGACAGAATTAAACTTCTTCTAATATTCTTGAACAATCTTTGAGGTTTGCTTCGCGTTCTCCAGGGCCTTCAGTGTAGCCTGACTGTCACTGAAAACACCAATCTGTTTTGCGCTCCATCTCCTCTCGATTATCCATTCGGCTACTTTCAGGATGGCAAAAACATCTGTTTGGAAAGCAGTTGCCATTTCCCCCATAGCATAGTGATAGTTATTATCGTTTAAGTACCATCCGGTTCCAGACCCTAGTTCATTCTTGGACCCATCGGTAAAGAAAATATCCGTCAAACCTCCCTGTATGCGTTCTGGATTGACATCAAATTTCTTCCAAATGAAACTGTGGGTATCAGATCGTCTTTAGGTGCCAAAAACAGTGGATACTGCTCAGATAGCAACTTAAAGATTTCTCTGTGTCCCGAAATTCCGTCTTCGTTTTCGCCAAAAAATTACATAACAAATTTTTTTTTTTTTTAAGAGGTTACAGGTAGTCAGAATTTTCAAAAACTTGGATTTTTTTGCAGTTTCGTAAATCATAATATCTTAAAAATATTGTGTGAAAATTTGTAGGAAATCCGACAAATACTTTTCGAGTTATTCAACAATTAACAAAGGGCACTCCGGAGAGTTTGAGAGCTCAAAACTATGGTTTTTGAACTGGGGATCACTGTAACTTAAAAACCGCTTGGCAGATTTCAATAAAATTTATACATCTTTTTAAAAACATAAACAACTCGTGCCTAATCGAGGATTTTTTTTCAAAATTTTCGATTTTTTTTAACAATTGATTGTCGGTTTTTTTCACGGAAATCTGAAAAATATTTTCAGAAGTCGCCATATGTTGATTTTGCAAAAAACGAGCTTCGATCAGGCACAAAATTATCTATTAATAAAACTAATTTTTTCTACTCACATTCCCTCAAGGGATGAGTGGGCGAGGTGCAATATTTGGCGGCAAGGCATGGCAAACATGTTCACGGATGGCTCGAAATTGGACAGAAGGGTTGGTGGGGGAGTATTCTGTAAGGAGCCTCCCATCAAACTTAAACTTAGGCTCCCGGACCACTGTAGTGTTTTCCAAGCGGAGGTATCCACAATTAAGGAAGCGGTGGACTGGTTGCTTAATTCGGTAATTACCGTTAAGGAAGTAAATATTTACTCCGATAGCTAATCGGCAATTAGGGCCTTGGGCTCGCTGTTTATGCGTTCGAGATTGGTCGTGGAATGTCTGGCTTCTCTCTCGATTGCATCCGAATACTTCGTCATCAGGCTCATTTGGGTTCCCGGGCACAGCGGCATAGAGGGAAACTGCTGGGCTGATGAGCTGGCTAGACAGGCAACTTTGGAGACGGTTTCGTCGCGAAATGAGAGCATTGGGGTTCCCCTGAGAACCAGTGGTCTGCTCCTGGAAAGATGGGCCTCGAGTCAACTCAGCCAGGGCTGGGCTACTGCGCAAACGTGCAAGGTCGCGAGATCCTTCTGACCACTGGTAGATCGCGGACGCTCAAGGGAACTCCTAAGGCTAACAAAGCCCCAGCTCTCAAATTTGGTGGGCATCCTTACCGGACATTGTCCGTTAGGTGTTCACGCTGTGAGACTTGGGATTGCCTCAAGTCCGTTCTGCAGAAACTGTCTGGAGGACGAGGTGGAATCATCTCAACAACTTCTTCTCAGTTGCCCTGCTCTCGTTTGGCAAAGACTTAGACATCTGAGGTTTCAATGCGGATATAGCCGGTGTAAATACCATTAATTTGGTGAAGTTCATCAGTAGCTTGTTGCGGCTAACTACGAACGCAAATCAGCCACCGTCGGCGTCGTCGTAAAATGTATGGTCATCATCGTCTCTAATCCCAAGGCTCCTTCTTCCTTCCCTTCTCCTTTCTCCTCTCCCATGTATGGCACCACAACGGACGAATTTTTTTAATATTTGTCCAAGTGAGCCCTTAGCTAGGGCTGCTATTTAACCTAACCTAACCTAAAACTAATTTCTCTTGTCCGACTGATTTTAGATGAAACTCCAAGGACTTGTGATGATCACCGCAGGAGACTTCTGGAGAAACGGGTTCCACACAAACAGTGATAACTTTCTCAATTATTAATTTTTTTTTTTTTGAAATTCGTAACAAGACCCATTAATGCTATGTTTTTACTGTTTTAAAATAAAACAATTGGCTAACAAACAAAAATTACTAAAATTATTGAAAATCATCATTTTTTCGGGCGCCTTAACCCTGCTAAAAATTTTGAATTTTTATAAACCTTTTATCAAATTTTAAACTTGACTTGTTATGATATTTATTATAGAACGAGCTACAATTTTATAAAAAAATAATTGAATTTAAAAAATCTGTAAGTAAACAGTCAAACCTTGTCAATATGTGGTGCCATTATATTATTTTCGGGAGATGTATTTAAAATCTTAAATTCTGCGTTTCACTATTGAAACTCTTTGCTCCGCAAAAATAATAAATAAGACCAACAAAACTTATATGTCGCATGTGTTTTACTAAACTAAATAATAGACTTTCATGCTGTATATTACAAATGCACCTGACGCGCATAATTTCATATCCTGCTAATCATCCATAAATCAAGCAAGCACATAACTTTTATATGCCGGTTGAGACGCTCATAGACTCCAAAGCTGACTTGCAAACTTGCAAACTACAAAAGGCTATTAGAATCCCACATTTCAACGATATTCGGCAGGCATACATTTATGTAGTTGGTATATTTAATGCTTTGGTACCAAGCGAAACACGTATAAAGCAGTCATGTCTGTTTACAGAAGCAACCGAGTTTATTTGCATGGCTGACTAAGCAAGTATTGGTTAGCTGCATTCGCAATGACTTGTGGCGAGTTTAGGTAGCAACAGACTGGGTAGAGAGCGAGTAGAAGTTGTTCATGCAAGTATGTGGCAAACACGCATTCACAGATTCACACATGCACATATTCGGATACTCGGCAAAAATTATTTAATAGATACAAGTAGATGTGTTTAGTAAATATTTACAAAGCTTATAAATAACAATAAAATTTTCATCCAAACTAGAAAACGCAGCGTCTATGTAGCACTTTCGGCTGGCCTATTAGGACTTTATTTAAATCGATAGTACAGCCCATATAATTTAATGTTTGAAGATTATTTCATGCAAATGTTAACCACGACTGCCCTTCAAATGGTCCATCCGATTAGTCCAATTTTGGTATACTCTTTCCAATGTTTCGGCCGGTATCTCACATATAAATGCTTTAATGTTGTCTTCCAATGCGTTAATTGAATCAGGCTTGTCTGAGTAGACATGAGCTTCAACATAGCCTCACCAAAAATAATCTAATGGCATTATATCGCACGTTCTGGGTGGCCAATTGACAGTTCCCGAACGTGAAATAAAATGTTCACCGAACTCGCCTCTCAACAAGTCCACTGTTACACGTGCTGTGTGGCATGTGGCACCGTCTTGCTGAAACCACATGTCATGCAAGTCGAGCTCTTGCATTTTGGGCAAAAAAAGTTGGATATCATTTCACGGTAGCGCTCACCATTCACAGTTACGCTACGATTCGCAGCATCTTTGAAGAAGTACGGTCCAATGATACCTCCAGCCCATAACGCAACAAACTGTGATCTTTTCTGAATACATTGGTAGCTCTTGCAATTCTCCTGGCTGATCTTCTTTCGAAAATCGACAATTCTGCTTATTTACGGACCCATTGATTCAAAAATGGACTTCGTCGCTGAACGCAGTTTTTCGATAAAAAAGTGGATATTCGGCCAACTTTCCAAGAGCCCATTCACCAAAAATTCTGCGTTGCGGTACGTCGTTCGGCTTCAATTCTTGCACCAGCTGTATTTTGAAAGGCTTCACACCTAAATCCTTTCGCAAAATTTTCCACGTTGTTGAGTAACAGAGGCCCAATCACTGCGAACGGCGAACGGCGACGAATCGATAATTGATTGCCATCATTAACACCGGCCGATACAGCTGCGATATTTGTTTCAGTTCGCACTCTACGTAGGCGTGTTGGTGGTTTGATGTCCAATAATGTAAATTTGGTTCTAAATTTAGTCACAATAGCTCGAATAGCCGCTTCAGTGGGTCGATTGAACTGGCCATAAAATGGTTAACAGAATACGCATTTTTATAATAAAATTCAATGAGTTGCAAGCGTTGTCCGTTTGTAAGACGATTCATGGTTAAATTATAGACCAAACTGAAGATGTTTGACAGTGAAACAAAACACGAAACGTGCATTAGCTGTTTAAACCAACTGTTTAAATAGATAATAGCTAAAAAATCACCCGGTAGAAAAAAGTAGTGAGCAGAATTGTGTAATGAACGCCGCTGGATTTTCTTACGCAAAGCGAAACTTCTCTTATTTGTAACTAAATATAATACTACATGTTATTTTTTATGACAGTTAAAAAAAAAAAACATTTTTAGTAAGAAGTTTGATAAGAAGAAAGGTATTGGAAGAAAATAAACTCTCCTTCGTTTGCGCTTGAAAGTTTAAACTCGTTTTTCTCTAAACTACTTGCAAAAGCACGGCACGGAAATTGCAAAAGTTTTCGAAATTCAAAAATCCGCCTCGACAGACTATAACCATATAGATCCATCAACATTTCTAGGAGAAAAGATGCAGACAGTGGAGCATTTTTTTTTTCATTGTTCTTTGGGTCACGTGATTTTTTATATACTAATTTTTGTAAAGAAAAATTAAAATAAACTTTTTTATAAAGTTTAAGTACTAATAAACAATGTGTAAAATTTTTTTATATTTATTTCCCTTGTTATCCCTTCTAAACACCGTTTTTCTTTTAGTGTATTTTTGGCGCTGCTCGACGTATGTAACCCCTTAAATTATCGCACGACCTACAGTCCTAAAAATGTTTTGCTATTCATTCAGATAAGAAATGCTAAATCTGATAGCTGCTTTATGGTATAATAAAAAAATTATGTGGAATTCAGTTTTCTGCTTCATTTTATTTCTTCTAATTTTTCTTTATTGCTTTGAAATTGCAAGAGAGTCGTTTATTTGTGCAGGCACCCTGAAACCGTAAATAATGCAATGCAAGGCATGGCATTTAATAGAAATTCTCGCACACCCACAAGTCTCACTTTGGACTAATTAAGCAATTGGTAATAAAATTCTCTCTCGATGAATAAAACACACACCATAGCAGTCTTTCTCATGCCCATCATATTGTATATACGGACGCAAATTAATAGAGCAAGACAAATGAGGCAGTCCTTGAAATGTTTAGCAGAAAGACTTGGCGTTTGATTTATGAACATGTGCGTATTGCCGACGAAAAATATCACAAATGATGGAACGATTGAACGATGAGCTGTATAAGCTCTGCTGGAGCATGTAGAAATTTTAGCGGCTTCGCTGGCTAGACCAAGTCATACGATACAAACGCTTCTGTGCTAAAAGTATTTGACGCAGTACCTGTTGGTGATGACAGAGAGAGAGAGAGGTTGGTCACCGCTGTGTTGGCAAGAGCAAGGGAAGAAGGACTAACCTTCACTTGGTGTTTCTAACTAGCGCCATTTAGCATGAGGAAGAAATGAGTGAAATCAAGTGAAGTTGCGCGGAATTTACTAGGCGAATCAGCCAGGAGAGAGAGAGAGAAAGATTAATAACTCAATTGTATGTTTTTGTTTTTTTCTGCCTTCCTATTTTTCTAAATGTACCAAAAACTTGTATTATAAATTTGTATTTCTACTCTTTGTACATCACTTCGCATAAACCTAAATAGAGCAACAATAACACGTACGAGGGTTACCTTTCATATTCATATAAATAATAGTTGTGAATTTGTACTTGGGTTGCTTACTCCATTGACTAGTCGCCTCATTCTATCCATTTGCCGCCCACCCCCGCAACTCCTGCTTAGTATATATTACCTAGATAACCTAGACCAGGTAGCTGCCTATGGGACGCATTATTCATAATTGAGTGCATGGATATTCCAAGTTGTCGTCACATACCGTTGTACTCTACAACAAATTGTTGCTATTACCCCAGACGTTTTTATGGTCTTTGTGGTTGGTTTTTACAACGAAAAAGTGGTGTCGTGAGTTTTACATACCCGCACTTCTGCTACCTCGTTGTTACACTTAACTTGTTCAGTTTTTTTTATTGCAACATGCATATGTCTGTACATATATGTTAATCTTCGCACATTTATGTTAGGAGAATTGTTGGGGTCATACCCGGCAAGGAAAGCCACTAGCATTGAAATGAGGCGATTCGAGTAAAGTTTGAACAACTGGAGATTAGGGAGTTCGCATTCCTTCACCTTTTCGTTTGAGGAACTGCTGTGTTTGACTTATCTAACTTAACTAATATAATAACCGTAAAATGTCTCCCACTGCAGTCTATTATCCATAGTTCACAACTAGTTCGAAATTGGCCAGAAGGGAACTAGTACGCTCTTCATTATTTTTTCGTTAGTTCCGCAGCAGTGCTTGACAAATTTCCAGGAATTCCAAGGAACCAAACAATTAATTAGCTCAAAATGTTGCTACTGTCCCAATAATCGGTAGATAAGTAGGTAACAACATTGGCGTAAGAATCAGGAGTTTCGAAGCTTTTGCTCTAAATTTCACTCAAACTTTAAGCCTAGTCAACTTTTTATTCAAATTTATATGTGACACAATAGCTTATGGTGATAGATTTTGATAAAAATCTTAATTTTTTAAATTTAGATTTATAAGTTATACCTCTCGTACTTCCTATTTCACTAACTAGGTTTTTAATGCACTAAATTTAAATTTAAAAAAATATAAAATTTTTTTTATTCTTATTTGGTTTTGCAAATCTAGAAAAATGTGTGTCTATGCGAATGACCCAGAAAAAAACAGGCTCTGCAAGAAACATTTACGCGTCTGGAATCATCTACTAGGATGGTAGAACTTATGATCAACGAAGAAAAAACTAAATATATGGAAGAGGCAGCGCCCAACCCAACACATTACTTACAAATCGGCAGCCATAGCTTCGAAATGGTGGATGAATTGAGGTACTTGAGAGTTGTGCTGAGCGCGCAGAAAGATATATATTTTGCCATACAAGACAGGCTACAAGCTGGAAATAAATCTTACTTCTTGCAAGCAAAATTGATGAAGCCGAAACAACTTTCTAGAAGCCAGAGACTACGAATAGACAAAACTGACATAAGACCTCCAATCACATACGGATGCAAAGTCTGGGTACTGAAATCAATTAAATTGTTTTGAAAGAAAGATGCAAAGAAAAATATAAGGACCTATACGACTCGAAGACGGTACTTACTGCATTCGGTACTACAAAGGATTCGATGATACCATCACATTCTTCAAATGAGCAATAATAGAGCCATAAAAAAGATCTTCGAAACAAATCCACAAGGCGACAGAAGAAGAGGCCGGCCGAGAAAACGATGGGAGTTGCCATTGAAGGCGACTTTCTAGCTATGGGCATATTTGATAGCAAACGAAAAGCCGAAAGAACGATGGCCGAGTGAGGTCGAGGCCAATTTTAACGGAAGCAATGGTTCACCTCGAATTGTGTGCTATGATGATGATGATGTTTTAAATCAACCGAAAAGCTGAAATGAATAACTTTACAAAACTTTTATTTATCTCCTCGCTAATTCCATGTCAAGTGATCGAAGTATTTCTACATTATTGGAGAATTTACTCAAAATTGGTGTATTGGTGGGGTTTATTGGTAGTATAATAAGAAGTAAGTGAAGAAATTAAAAAACAATATATATTTATTCTTAGATTTGAAAATTTGAAACATTTTTTCAACAATTTTTTTTTTTTTGAAAAAAAAGGGAAATAAAAAATTAACAAACAGGAAAAACACATACAAAACTTTTTAACAAAAAGAAAGCACAAATATTTTATTTGGTACTTTTTTCCTTCTACAGTTTTTTTTTTAATCTTTAATATTAAATTGTGTTTTTTTTTTTTGTTAACAATTTCTGTATGTGGTTTTCCTTTTTGTTAATTTTTTATTTTTTTCTTTTTCTGCAAAAAAAAAATTTTTTTGTTTAAAATTTTTCAAAAAATGTTTAATTTGCCTGTTTTAAAAATACAACGCCCTCAGAATTTTTTCACATATTTTTCATTAATAATTTCATAGTGGAATTCCCGAAACTTTTCGAGTTATATTCAAATATGTACAGCGAGCCAGTGAATAATACCGTGCATTTTATATAAGGACCGGTTTACATAGCGACGCTTTGAACGACCTGCATATAACGAATGTAATTTACGATTGTACGAGTACGAGCGCTTCACACAAGCTGTATATTGCATTGATTTGCCGTGAGTATATGAACGTCAATGAAAAAGTTATTGGACCCCAATATGAAATGTTCCGAGATTACTAAACATAACCTCAACTATTAATGAAAAAACTTAGGAAAACGTCCGAAAGATATAGTTACTTAAAAATTGTAAAAAGCAAAAATGTTATCAATAACTTTTCTTTTATCTTAAAAAATTCAAAACAAAATTTATTTCACTTTAAAACTCTATACCCAAAACCCACTATGAAATTTTAAAGATTACTAAAAATAACCTCTGCGCAAATACTCTGTACAAAAATATGTACCAATAATTTGTTTCGAAAAAAAATGTTTCTAAATTTTTTTTTAATTTCTTTCGAAATTTTTTTTTTTAAATATCTTTCGAAAATTTTTTTTTTTTTAATTTTTTTCGAAACCATTTTTTTTTTTAAATTTTTTTTTTAAATTTCTCTCGAATTTTTTTTTTATGTCAAAAAATTTAACAAAATTGGCTTTACAAAATTCAAAGATACTTCACTTTACAAAACTCTATACCCATATCCCACTATGAAGTTTCAAATATTACTAAACATAACCTCTACGCAAAACCTCCGTACAAAAATTTGTAAGATGATTTCTTTCGAAAAAAAATTTTTAATTTTTTTTAAATTTCTTTCGAAACGATTTTCTTTTTAATTTTAAATTTTTTTTAATTTTTTTTTCAAATTTCCCTCGAATTTTTTTTTTTTATGTCAAAAAATTTAACAAAATTAGCTTTACAAAACTCAAAGATACTTCACTTAACAAAACTCTATACCCATATCCCACTATGAAATTTCAAATATTACTAAACACAACCTGTGCGCATAATTTCTTTCGAAAAAAAATGTTTCTAATTTTTTTTTAAATTTCTTTCAACAATTTTTTTTTTTTAACTTTTTTAAAAATTTCTTTCGAAAATTTTTTATGTAAAAAATTTAACAAAATTAGCTTTACAAAACTCAAAGATACTTCACTTTAAAAAGCTCCATACTCATATCCCACTACGAAATGTTCATAAATTACTACACACAACCTCAGCTATTTATAAAAAAATCCGAGAGGAGGGTGTTCTTCAAACCTTAAAAAAAACAGTCTCGAAATTTGTATCGAAAAAAAATATTTAGCTATCTTTTATCCTAAGAAATTTAAAACAAATGTATTGTATTATTAAAAAAAATCAATACCGAAATTTTCAACATGTAATAAATCTAAAAACAATTATATTTTTTTCTTTTTTTTTTTTTTTTTTTAAATCGTTTCAGTTTACATCTTAATATACTCATGCGTACTACCAACTTCAATAAAATTTCACTTTCAATTTTAAATAAAATTTATGACAATGTCCAAAATATTTCGATTACTTGACATGGAGTCGCTCACTTAGGGAAGAGAAAAGAAACTCGCCGTTTTATTAACGTATAGCCAACTGATTACTTAATAAAATTTACCAAATAAAAATTTTAATTTTTCAACATACATTTACTGCATAAAAACCAAATTAGTGAAATAAGAAAATACGACACGAATGGCTTGTAAAACTAATTCATGCCGCACGCGTTACGTAGCAGTTCCGCTATGTCTCTTTTTTGCGTTGCGAGAACCTGAACTTACATTTAATAAAATTGAAAATATAAACGGAAATAATAAAATTCTAAGATACTAAAATTTCACAAAAAAGTGTGCCACCAAAAATTGCTTAGTGTGCAAGATTATATTGACACGGTTTTCGCGCAATGCAGCTAAGATCTCAATAACAAAGTATTGAAAAACAGGTGTCATTAGAATTAAGGAAATAATTTTAAGTAAGTCTTAAAATTCCCATAATTTCTTGATTTCATCCATTAAAATATTGAAAAAATAATATTTTCTCTTTAATCTAAGCTTGAAGACTTAGAAGACATAAGTCGCGCATAGCTCTGTTCAAGACAGATTCCAGCGAAGGCAGCCTTCAACCGGGTCATTACTTAGCTCAAGCCTGATTTTTTTGCTTGCAATCAGATCGGACATGAGTAGATAATCGGACTAATAGTAGAGAGACATATGTAGATAAACGTAGCTGTTGGTTTTGCTGATCGACGGAGCCTTTTCTAATTTACATGATTTCCGATGTTGTCGCAGAACTCAAAGTTGACCATTCGGCTCAACTAAAACTTCCGCGAAAAGTCTGCCACAGTCGCATTTCCTAACTCTCGGTCTTTTTTGAACCTTGAACCTTAGCCCATTCCATATGCCGCATGCTGCACGAATTCACTACCGATGAACAGAAGCCTGAAATGATTACTAGCATGCTGCCAGGTCATACGTTAGTAACCGCGAGTCCTCTTTTTCGGCTGAACTTGCACTTAAGTCGCGGTACCTTAGAGTATGAGGGCCAACAGGAAAATGCTTTCCAGCTTGAATTGTTTCATTTATTGCACCTTCGTACCACCTTCTGCACTGGATCCTCATAGCTCTAGTCGATTTCTACCTAGACTATGCTACCTCACTCATGAAGTCACTTAATTTATTCGCTTGATAAGTTTTGGCGCTCGTTTCATTCGGAGCGAAGCAGTCTGAGAGTTCGAACTATTGTGTTTTAAAGTTGTTACCCGAAGTAAATATTTTCAAAATGCTTTGTAAACTGTCTTTTGGTACAACTTTTCAAACAATTTTTTTTTCTACTAGGCTAACTTTTTAAAGAAAACAATAGCAAAAGCGCTCTTGCAGGTATATTAAATAAGGAGGTTGATAAAATATTTTATTTATTTATTACTATACTGCTCTTTTGCTACAATTCTCCACGTGAATGTTCCATTGTTTCAAAAAATGTTGCAAATCGTCTTCTTTCAAATCGTTCTAGACGCCCTCTCTTTCACACTTTCAGCGAAGTACTAAAATCTGATTTTTTACAGCGCAATTTTATATAGAAGTCGCTCGGCGCAAAATCCGTTGTATAAAATATTGGGATTCTGTACTAGCTTAGAATCCATTTGACAGGCAACGCAATTGTCTTAAGAGCAATTTCACTGAGTCTGCTTCTCTGAAAGGTCCCCACAGCTTCTGCAATGGGGGTTAAATGGTAAACCTAGCTTTTACGCGTGTGACCGGTAAACACAGCTACGAGTGTGGAAAGTGAATGGTGTGCAGTTCCCAGGTCTTTCTGAGTACTACGTCTACTGTACTGGAGCCAACGGGTTTTCGAAATAACACACGAAGAAATCGAGCTCCATTTTCTTTGCGTTTTCTAGAAAAGTAAATTGTGCAATTACCCTTTAACAACAGTTAAGGGCCTGTCCTGGACAGACCACCTCTGAGACCAATTTGGCCCCCTTCCTCGCAAGCTCATCAGCAATTTCATTCCCTTCTATGTTCCTATTTTCTGAAACCCAAGAGATTTAATTTCTTCCTTACAGGAGTTGACTGGTTTGGATCCGCACTACGGCGCAGTCAGAGCTTTGAACTCGGAAAGCATTTTAATATGTATCTCCTCGTTCCCACATTTACTAAGCATTTTTCATACCTGCAGTATCGCAAAGACGTCTGCCTGGAAAGCACTAGCAGTATTCGGAAGTTTTACGGAAATAGATAAATTGGCTTATTTAGAGAAAACTCCTGCTCCGTCTCCCGCATCCATCTGGGAGCCGTCAGTGAAGACTGAAGTGCCCGCTCGGGTGCAGATTTTCTCCTCGTTCCAATCCTGCCTACTTGGAATGATTGCTCTGGCACGACCCTCAATCTCCAATTTGCGGATGAAGAGATATGTCTAAAGCTCAGAAAAATGCGGCAGTTAACTGCCTAAAAATGCCAATCTCCCTTGAGAGATTTTACTTCCATATTTCGTGCAGTTTTTTTGCCTTACTCTTTCACGGAGTTTAGCCAGAATGTGTGAAGCTGGTAATGCGGCTTAACAGTTCGGCCTTCACGAACCCATTGAGCAGGTGCACAATCCCATAAATATCAAAAAGAAGAAAGCTCCAGACGTAGATCATCCTCGAAGATGTAGATCATCGCTCAAGAAACTCTTGCTCATTGTTATTTACTTCTAATAAGAAGTTCCAATAGCAGTTTTTCCATATGGCATATAAACTTCCAAAACATTTGCTACACTTACCATTCTTCTGGTGAAACAAAAACAACTCCAACGCCTCGGCTGTAATCTTTTTTTATAAAGGGGTTTTCAATAAGGGCGGGTAGATGTTAAAATGGAATAAAACAAGCTGTGAGTGAGTTATTGACAAAATAATTTTTTTATTTGAAAGGCGCATATATGCCATTAAGTGTGGAATATGACATCATTCAAATGCCCGCCTCGGCTTCTTACGGTGGAACGGATCCGAGTGGTCCAATTTTCTTCCGCATAGATCCGGCTGAATTTGAGCGATGGCCTGTGTTATGTTCACCTTTAGAGCATCGGTCGATTGTGGTTTATTTGCATAGACCTGAGTCTTCAAGAAACCCCACAGGAAAAAGTCTAGCGGGGTCAAATCGCATGACCTTGGTGGCCAATTCACATCACCCCTGCGAGAGATAACCTCACCCTCAAATCGTTTATGCAGAATGTCAATCGTGGCGTTTGCTGTGTGGCACGTAGCGCCGTCCTGCTGGAACCACATGTCAGCTAGGTCCATATGGTTCAATATAGGCCATAAGAAATTGGTTATCATCGTTGTGTAGCGCTCGCTGTTGACGGTGGCCGCCTCACCAACGTCGTTTTCAAAAAGTACAGACCAATGACGCCGCCGACCCAAAATCCACACCAAACGGTAGCTTTTTGAGGATGCATTATCACCTGGTGAACCTCGTGTGGATTGGTGTCGTCCCATATACGGCAATTTTGTTTGTTAACACAGCCATTCATTCAAAAATGCGCCTCGTCACTAAAGATGATTTTTCGCCCAAAACTAGGGTTATCTTCCAAACGATTCGAAGCCCAGTCAGCGAACAAACAGTGTTGTCTATGGTCATCAACTTTGAGCTCCTGGGTCAGTTGGATCTTGTACGGGTGTAGATCCAAGTCCCGACGCAAAATTCGCCAAGTTGAAGTCAGCGAAAGGTCAAGTTCTTGTGCACGGCGAGGAATAGACTGCCTCGGGTACTGCTGTACACTTTCACGGACCGCGGCAATGTTCTCGGCTGATCTTGCGTTCCTTGAACGTACGGGTGTTGGTTGATTGCTTACTAACCCGGTCGTCTCAAATTTGGCCATCAAACGTTGAAGAGTCAACTTTGAAGGGCCACCACGTCTACCGAAAAATGGGCGCAATGCGCGCAACTTTTGCGTTAATAAACACTCATTTTGATAATACAGTTTTATCATTTGAACGTGCTGTTCAATCGTGTAACTTGCCATAATGATGTGGCATAAACCACTGAATAATAAACAAAAGATTTGACAGATGTCACCAAAACGAAATGGCTGCCACAGGGCGCCAAAATCGACCCGCGCCAATTGAAAAACCCTTTAGAAGCTAAGCAGCTGGCGTTTGGTGTTTGGTAGATGCGTACTTGTGCTAGATTGTCTTTACGCTTAAAAAGCTGCAATAGTCATATGACGTCACTGTCATAGTGTGCGAGTAGACGATTGCTTGAAGTAATTATTAGGGCTTTAATGCTTTCGCATTTTGAAAAAAGTGCCACTACTCGCCACATGAGTAGCAAAGTGATTCGTAGTTAGCGAAACTTTACTAAGCAGCTGAATCAGAAATTTACTTCATTAGTTCAGATGTTCTCTGCTGGGTAACAGCCAATCTGCACATATACATATACATACACACATATACATATGTCCAACATAACATTCAACTTTTACTTATATGGAAATGTGTGCACGCAAGTTCACGCTCACGCAGGCACTTAACCCACTTAGGCGGCGGTTGGCAGCAAGTATGACAGTGCGCAAATGAGTGAGTTTCACAGAATTACCTTTTTTAAGTGCAATAAAACCACATGTTTTTTTAGTCTTCTTGTCCTCTTCTCTTTCGCATTCCCACTTCCATTCGTGTTTCACTGAAGTGTGTCACATTTACATGCATTTCCATTTATTTTATTTTTATTTATTTCTTGTTCAGTTCGCACATTTTCATGTTATCCTTTTCTTACTCTTCCGCAAACCTTTTACATCTCATTGCGTTTTACTACTCTGTCGCACTGGTCTCCTGGTCTCCTGGTCTTTTGACTACCAACATATTTTCTTTTGCATACCGGAGATTAAAAATGTGGTCAAGTGTGAAGCATCGAAATTTGTTTGTTGCCATATCTTTTTTCTTAGCTTGAAATAATTTTCTTTATTTGCATGTTTTAGTGAGTGAAAGAGACCTTGTGGCCAAAACAAATTGAAAAATTGATTATATTTTACTTTTATGTCTTCTCATAGTGTGGTCCTTTATGTATGTGACACATGCAATTCTTTCATTTTTTGACTTAATTTGGAGTTACCGCAATGTTGCTGGCATGACAATTTGTTTTGCCATTTCTTTCATTTGTATTTCAAATGCAATTCCTTTTATGACTAATTTTTGGAAGCAATGAAGCAAAAGGGCAACATGTTTTGTGGATTATGAATTGATAAAATTCATTTTATTTTACTAAAACTACGAAAAATACTCGAGGAAATTAAGAGGGTGAAAAAAACTAAGCAACGAAGCGCCTAGGCTTGAATGCAATTGGTACTTATTCACTCGCAGTTTGGGTAGAGTTGTCTACCGATTTTGTAATAGTATAAAATTTCTGTAAAATATATCCTCTATATGAGGAGTTCACGCCAAGATAATCCGTCTCATCAGAGCCCTCTACGAGAACTCCGAACTGGCAGAGCTTCACAAAGGCGATATCAGCGATCCATTCACTACAAACTCAAGCATAAGGCAAGGTTGTCACCTGCCGCCCCTTCTCTTCGCCATCATCCTTGATGACGTCATGAGCCTACTGATCCTGCATAAAAAAGGTATCGTATGGAGTTTGACCAGACATCTTGAGGACTTGAACTTCGCCGATGACATCTGTCTTCTCTCTGATGCAAGCGAAGGCGCAAACTCCCTGACATGCAAGCGAAGGCGGACAAACTAGTCGCGCTGGCACGCACTGTCGGACTGAGGGTCAACATCGCCAAGACCAAGGCCATTAGAGCTAACCACAATAATACAAGGCAGATATTGATTGACGGATGCCCGATGGAATTCGTCGAAAGTTTTTGCTACCTCGGCTGCATCATCAGGGCAGATGAAGATGTCAATTGCAGGCTAAACAAAGCAAGGGCGGCATTCGGGCGAATTCTTACAGTATGGCGGAGTTCATAAATCTCCAGGCGCACTAAACTACGAATATTCGGCTCATGCGTGAAGTCCATCTTGTTGTACGGAAGCAAAACACGGCTGGTCTCTAACACCATCACACAGAGGCTACAATCTTTCGTCAACAAATGTCTCCCCATCATCTGCAGAATATTCTGGCCAAACACCATCAGGAACGACTCACTGTGGAGATTAACGAAAGAGGAACCCATCCCTAGGCAAATGAAACGGAGAAAGTGACGAAGGAAAGGTCACATATTGAGAAAACCACCAGATAACATCACAATAATGACACTGAACCGGAACCCGCAAGGGAGCAGAGGTTGCGGTTGACACAAAAACACTTGGAGAAGGTCGATGCTGGGCGAACTAGCAGATGGGCGAGACGGGAGCTTCATTTATTTTATGGCTCTTATGAAGCGCTGGATTGGTCCTATCTCCACGCCAGACAGTTCCATAAGAGCGTTGAGAAAGTGTCTACCTAGAAAATATGCTCTGATGGACAATTGCAAAGGAAGTGCTCAACTGATTCTTCCTCATCTTTACAACTTCTACAATATTCATGGGAGAAAATTATTAGTCTCAAGCAATGCCTGCAAAATAGCCAACGATAAGCCGTACAAACTACGACCTTCAAGATATTCTCTCTTGAAAGGCTTAGCCTTATGAGGTATTTTGCAATATGACCGTTAACTTCCGGACCCACTGACGTTGCTTTATTAAAGAATTTTAACGTGCATCTTGCAAAAAAAGGAAGATCGTCAGTATAGCCACAGATCTGAATGCTCTTCGTGAATATAGTTGCATCAGAGTCGATTTCAGGGAAGACAAAGTGTAAAACTAAATACAAAATTATATTAGATATATATTTGTCTGCAGTGACAGCCAAGCTGCGCTTATGGCCTTAGACAGCGCTCCAACCACTTCAAGGGTGGTCGAGTCCTGTAAATCAAGGCTGAACCTTTGCCCAGCATGTGGAGAGGGGGATGAGGCGGGGGACCACTTTCTTTACTCGAATCAGGCTTGGGGTCTTTGGCACTGATGTGGAAAGAAGCGACCACCTTAGCTCCTTGGCACCACAAGATCTACTCAAATTTCTTCAGAGGGCGGGTAGATTTAGAGAAAATGAAAAAGGAATCCGAGTGCAGTACAATGGATTTAATTGTGTTTGAGTGCTGTACTTGCTAGTCTGTCCCGACAAAAAAAAATAATAGATATGGTATTTAATAGTAACAGGTGGCGCAAAATTAATCAATTATGGAAAGATTTATAATATTTGCAAATATCGTCCTACGGCAATCATATTTGACGCTTGTGAGCTAGGCAGCTGCAGCATACAAACCCTTTATTTACTCAAACATACAAGGAGGCGCAAAATTAATCACCCAATTTTGTTTGTGAACAACTTTTTTACTAAATAAAAAAAATTGTGCGCTCCATTGCTTGTTTGTATGTGTGCAGCTTTTTAGTTTCCACATGTCAAACGTTGATTTACCAAATCTATAAATTTTCGGATAGGCTGATTAATTTTGCGCCACCTTAGGGAAAAATTTTCCCTCAATTTTTTTTTGTTAAATTTTATTAAATTTCTGTAAAAATGTAGTTCATTCTACAACAGATATCATATAAGGTGGCGCAAAATTAATCACCCTATAGGAAAATTTACAATTTTCGCAAATAGCAAATGGTACGTCAATCATATTTGACATTTGAAAACTTGGAGCAATGGTCAAAATATCACTTTGCTAATCAGGTGTCCCCCACTGCAGCACGCGAATGTAGTTTTTTTGTTGCATTTAAGACACTATAAGTAAGTATTTCGTACATTTTGTGAACTTTCCGAAACTTCACTTTAGTTTGCAATTTGCCATTCAAGTAAAATGCAAAAATTCGACTAACCACAGCCTTTACTGGTAAGCCATAATAAAAAGGAAAGTTTTCAATTTGCATCAACATTCACTACAAATGAAGGCTTCTCGCATAGCACTACGAATACATATCTACATACATCTGTGTAAACATACAAAGAGCCAGGAATATCTGCAGAACGTCATTGCATGGCTATCGATATTAACGCAAACTTATGCCTGCTGTAATGTGACAGTGATAATGAGCTTTATCGGTGCCGTGTGCTGATGAAATCAACATTAAAAAAATTTAATTAAAGTTTGCATAATTAATTTGCTGCACTTTTTGATGAAAACTCGCTGTGCTATAATTCTTATTTGCCATCATAATTATGCTGCGGTTGAGGGTATTACATTTTTCAATTTGTTATCTCTTGTATTTTTAAATTTTTATGGATTGCGCGCGAATAGCAGTTCGTGAAATTCTTTAAAGTATTATAAATGCCTTGAAATCACTTTTGAGTACAATTCCTTCAGGTTAGAGAACGCATTATATCCTTACTAATATTGGGTGGAAAACGGTATAGAGGTCTTGTCGGCAAAACAGAATTGAAGGTCTCATCGACAGAAGCTATGGAATTTGCTAAAGGCTCATCTCAACTGGAGTATCCAGTAATAGAACACAATGTTGCTCTCCTTCGACAAATTTAAGTAAGAACTTTAAGGGCCTAAGTGAATCAAATCGTGAGCAAAAGGGAAAGTACTGATGACGTAGCCTTGCAAAGCAACTTTAAAGCACAGAGCAGTCAGTATAAAGCTTTAGATTTGCTACTTTGTTCAAGAGATTGAGCCGATTCGCAATGTCGACCGAATCATATTTTGTTTCATATTAAAAACAAAGAAAGCAAAAATATAACACTTAGTGAAAACTAGGTAAACAGGAATATACCAACTCTTTATATTCCCAAGTGAGAATGTTGGTGATTTTCATTAAAAAAAAAACAATTTTTTATTTTATTAATATATTTTCAACATTCAACCTTTTTAATCAAAGCTTTAAATAAGATATTGGGCACACAATTTTATAGGCTATTAATTTTTGATATTTATAATAGAATGAAGGTTTGAAATGACTCAAATTTTTAGTGTTTTTTATCATATTTGTCCATAACAGTGCTGCATATTTTCTCTATATAATAAGTCCTGGGGGTCTATTTAGATGGTCTCGCGCTAACTTCAAACTCTTACTTCTATTATTTGCACTTTCAAAAGGTTTAAAATAAGCAATAAATAAGTAAAAAAAAAAAATAAAACAGGTGGTGAAGACGGAATCTCGGCAGAGCTCATAAAATATGGAGGGCAAGCCTTGCCCAAACAAATACACTATCTTGTAAAAACCATTTGGGAAAATAATGAAATACCAAATGAATGGCTAACAAGTGTAATAGTGCCAATACATAAGAAGGTCAATAAGACTGAATGTCGAAATTATCGAGGAATATCGCTATTGAACGTTGATTACAAAGTGTTTACAAAAATATTGCGTATCAAAGTGTAGGCTGATGAAATAATAGATGAATACCAGTGTGGTTTTAGAAGCAATCGATCAACAATCGATCATGATTTCCTGGCAAACCAAATTTTTTAAAAAATTTTCGAGCATATCATATTTATATATTTTGCCTATTTATTGATTTTAAACAAGCGTTTGATAGTCTAGACAGAAAGCAAATCAAACACTGTTTCCAAAAACTTGGCGTTCCGTTGAAATTGATTGAACTGCTCCTTTGTACATTGAAGATACTACTAGCAAGGTGCAAGTACATGGCGAAATGTCTGAACACTTCTAGGTCCTTGACCTGAACAATATTTCACAAAGATTTTCAAATGTGTGCTTATGCTGACGACATTCTCCTCACGGCAGAAAACAAAAACGAACTAATTTGCATATTCAAGCTGCTAGAAACAAAAGCCAAAATTATAGGACTGAATGTCAACATCGAAAAAACTAAGTTTATGCTTCGCTCACTACGTAATATGGATGCCAAAAATCTAGCCATAGATGATTTTGTTTTTGAAAGTGTAAATGAATTCAAATACTAAGGATTCGTTCTATCAGCGAGTAAGGACACATCAATTGCAATAGATAAAAGAATTAAATCTGCTAATAAGACGTACTATGCAAATAAAAAATTGTTCAGATCAAAGGTTTTATGATATCGCGAATGCAGAAAATCAAGATATATAAAACTTTGATACGTCCGGTTATGGTGATGAAATCTGAACACTGAAAGCTAATGATATAAAACAACTATTGCGATTTCAAAGATCTATAATGAGAAAGATCTACGGTCCTATTCGGCTTGAAAACGGCAGACATATGCGGATATGATATTCGAAAAGTAAATGCCATGAAATTATCTACCGGATTATAATAAAGAAAACTTCATTCCATAATATTTGTGCTTTGTATTATCATTTTAAATTCTCAAACTCTTTAAAACACCCTTGCGTACCCGCACGATTTATTTATTTATTTATTTCTTCATTTATTTATTCATTAACGTCTAACAAAATTCAGAACAGACATTTAAGATATAAATTCAGAACTAAAATATAAATTTGCAATATTTAAAATTAAAAAGTGTAGTAAAATTTGACTATCAACATAAGAAACCAATAAAATTTCTAAAAATATATACAAGTTACAATTGAATTTTATCGAAATTAATAATTACGAAACTAAAATAACAAATATATACTAAGTATGATTTTGATTTCTTACATAGTAAGTTTTTTTATTGCGTTTGAAATATTTGTTTGGTCTAGATCCAAAAGAGTGGAGAGGTAATTAAGGTAAGAAAAATTAAATTATTAAATTTAAACTATATTATTGAACCTTAATTCACTTCTTATAAATCTTGCCAACAAAATGTCTCTGTTCTTCTTTCTCACACACTCCATCGCCTGTGAATTTGTATACTGCAGCTGTCTATCTCTCAAGTGTAGAATATAGTTGAATTGACGTATGTCGCCATTTGCAAATATTATAAATTTTTCAATAGGGTAATTAATTTCGACAGGTAGCACAAGAACTGAAATTCAAGGGTTCACGGACATTTGTAAACTGCTTGTAACCTATTCTCGTAACTTGGTAATAAATGGCTTTTTTTGTGTGACAAAACTATTAAAAAAGGAAAGGCACACCTTTCACAAGTACACACATAGATTAAATACATATTTTAGCTTCAAAACACTCTCAATGTATGGTTGTATGTGGCGGGCTCATGAGTTTATGATTAATCTGTCTACGCACCAGACGTATAAATACAAAAAATATTTTGTATACAAATGTACGGCAATCAACTTTAGACAATACATTCAGTTTTTTCTTCTCTTAAAGTGGCATTGCAGAGCATTCCGGGTGTTAGCTAGGGAAAGCATAAATAAAATAAAATTAAATAAAACCAGGAAAAGTTTGCCATAACAAAATTCGCTACTAATAATCAATCGAGTGTGTTTATGACGTGCACTATCAGGCCCATGCAGACAAACTACAGGCAATTGCTGCCTGAAAGATCAGTAGGGCACGAATTCCTCACAAAATTGTGCACCTTTCATGCGAATATGCCATGCAAAAGTTGTCCACTATTGATTCTGGTAGTGAATACTTCGACTAATGCATAATACATAAATAAATGAAGTTTTTACAAAAAAATAACAATTTTCTCAGGTTCAACAGTTTTTTTTCTTTATAAATATTTTTCAATGCTAGCATCAGCAAGAATATTTATCAGTGAAATTCTTTTTTCTACGCCAATGGCTGCAAGGAAGTACGAGTATTGTTTTTATAGACATAGATAAACACTTTCTCACTTAGAGTTTATCTTCAAAGGAATGTGGGGAACATTTTTTGAAAGAACACAACCCTTTCATTTTCAGTAGATCTCCTGATTTATTGTGAGCTTATTATGAAATGGTTGAAGTGCCGATCTGGCACTCCTCAAGTAGCACTAAAGCGGCGTTTTGATGGGCTTATTATACTAAGTAGAAAATGAAACTGAAAAAAAATTATAATTCTAAAATCTGTTTAATGTCAAATTTTGAAAATATTGAAACATTTTTTTTGTTTGAGTTTTGAGAATGTGGTTGAATTAAAAAAAAAAAACATTGAGCACAATTATTATCAAATTCTTTTTGGAAATTGGTTTATTTGTGGGCTTTAGTATCAAACGTGAAAAATAAAATTTTTTTTAAAAATTGTGTAATTGTCAAATATATTCAATGTTCTATATATTGGTGAAATAAGCTAAAACTTTAAAAATTTCCAAATTTGGTAAACATTATGGTGAAATATCATAAGGTTTTTGTAGCACTTAGATTTTTCTGTTTTTTTTTTTTTAGATTTTGTAGAATAAAATATAAGTTTATAAAATTTATTTTTAGCAAATATTTTTATTAAGATTGTTGAAAATTGATTTATTTGTGGCCTTTGGTGTAACAGGAAGTAGAATGAAAAAAATTCTAAAATTATTAATAATTTATTCAATGTTGAGATCTTAGTAAAGTTTTGAGATTTTGTTGAAAATTTTAGCCAAATACCTTCGAGACTTTTTAACATTAAAAAAATTGTATTTCCTAATAAAATTATTACTAAATTTTTGGAAAACTGGTGTTTATTTGTGTCTTTTGTACAATGACAAGTAGAAAGTAGTAATTTAAGAAAAATTCATAACTTTAAAATTTATTTAGTAAAAATTTTAAATTTGAAAATTTTGGTAAAATGTGGTACAATTTTGATAATTTGTTAAAAATTTTGGTCTAATATCTTCGAGCAATTTTAACATAAAGATATATTTCTTTTTTTGCATTTTTAAAATAATACATCATTTTATATTATTTATTTTTAGGAAAAATTTTGTATAAATTTTTCAAATTTTACAATTTATTCAATATTGAAGATTTTGATCAAATTTGCTATAATTTTTAAAATTTCTTCGAGTCCTTTAAACATTAATTTTTTCGTTTTTTTGGAAAAAATTATAATTTAAAAATAAATTTTTTTCTGACAAAACTATTATTAAATTTTTTCAAAACCTGTTAATTTTTTGGTGGAAAAATCTTCGAGTCTTTTTAGCATTAAAATGTATTTTCTATCACAATTTTTGGAAAATTGGTTGATTTGTAGGTAAACAGTAAACATTACAAAACATTCATAATTTTAAAATTTATTCAGGAATATTTTAAATTTGAAAAAGTTTGGTAACATTTTGAAAATTTGTTGAAAAATGTTTGGTAATTTTAACATTCAAATATGTTTTTTGTTTGCATTTTTTAAAATAAGACATTATTTCATATTATTTATTTTTAGAAAACATTTTTTGTAAAAAATTTTGGAATTTTAAAATTTATTCTATTGGAACATTTGCTAAAATTTTCAAAATATTTAAGAGTCCTTTAACATATTTTTTTTAATTAATATTAAATTTTTAGAAAAATTGTTTATTTGGAGGTAGAAAAAATATATACTTATTGTAAACTTTGTAAAAAATTGTATACTTTCAAAATTTATTCAATGTTGAAAATTTCGGCAAAATTGCCTGAAATTTTTTTGAAATATTTTTGAGTCGATTTAACATCTAGATTTTTTTTTATAATATAATATAAATATATATAAATATATTTTTTTGGAAGAATTATCGTTCAACTTTTTGAAAATTGATTTATATTGTCAACTTTTCTCATAATTTTTAAATAAAAAAAATTGCAAAATTAAATGCTCAAAATTTTTGCATGGAGTTTTTTAAAGTGAAATATTTTCGGTTTTTTTAACACATACATTTATTTAAATTTTTTAGAAAGAAAAAAGTGTAATTTTGAGTTAATTCATTTTATTAAAAAATGCAAATTAAGAAATTAATAATAATAAATAATTTTATAATAATAAATAATTTTATTAATTTCTTAATTTACATTTTTTAATAAAATTAATTAACTCGAAATTACATTTTATACTAAAAAAATTAAAAAAAAAAATGTAAATATTACAAATTAAAAAAATTTTTAAATTAAAAAAAAAAATTAAATGTTATCGTAGAAAAATTAGAAAAAAATTGAAGGAAAATATTTTCCAAAAACCACAAAAAAAGTGTCCTACTTTAAATTTGATTGATCACGAACATTTCAGGCAAAAAATAACATAAAAAAAATTGGAAGGCGAGATATTCAAAAATTACAAAAAACGGGCTTACCTCAAACTCAATTAAATTTTAATTTAAAAATTTTTTTAATTTGTAAAATTTAAATTTTTTTTTGTTAATTTAATTTTAAAAACTTTAAATTAACAAATTAATAAATAAAATTAGTCAAGTTTTTTGTATGACCTTTTTTTGGTTTTGTATGAACTTAAGGTAAACCCGTTTTTGGTCATTTTTGAAAATCATCGCCTTCAAAGTTTTTTTATTATTTTATTTCCAAAAGTTTTGGTAGTCAACTGCCCATAACCAAAAAATACCTGTTCTTTTTGTTTAAAATTTAAAGTAGGACACTTTTTTTGTGATTTTTGGAGAATATTTTCCTTCAATTTTTTTCTCATTTTTCTCATTAATAAACTTTGCTCAATAATCCGTGAAAGTTTCATAGTGAGATGCCCATAACTTTTCGAGTTTTTAAATTTATTATTTTTTATTTAAAATGTAAGGTAATTTTTTCCTTTTTTTGCATTTTTAAAAAACATCCCCTTGAAATTGTTTTTGTTATTTTTTCTCACTATAGGCATGCTGAGGAATCCGTGATATTTTTTTGTAGTCAAATGCCCATAACCAAAAAATAGCTGCCTTTTTATTCAATAATAATATTTCAGGTAGGGTGTTTTTTTCTGATTTTTGAAAAATATTTTCCACAAATGTTTTTCTTATTCTTCTCACTAATAGACTTTGCTCAGTAATCCCCGAAAGTTTCAAATACAGATGCCCATAACAAAACAAATTATTATTTATTGATTTTTTTTTATTTATTATTATTTTTTATTTATTTATATCTCTCTTCATTTGTTTAAATTTTAAAGTAAGAAAATTATTTTTCATCATTTTGTTTTTTTTATTTTGCTTCATCGTGAAATATTTTTTATACTGAAATGTCCATAGCTTTTCGAGTTATAATCAAATGCGTCACTGAGGAAGTTATCTACAACTAGTTTAAGAAATTTAGTCTGCGAACCACGTCTTGGAATTACGTTTCATATATAATGTGACTGCAACTGCAATTATTCTCCGAAATGCTTCTGTTTGAAGGACTTGCTGTAATCAGTTTTCTTGACACATTTAACTGCCGTTTTAGGCCTGCTAAATCCGGGCAATAGAGCAGGCAATGCTGAGATTTTTCTACCTTTTCTAAAAATTTGCAAATGGATAGCGTAATAGGGATGTTCGAATTAAACCGAATCAATTTAATTTTAACAATGTTCGCCTTCCACACCCACGACTTTGTTACCATCAGAAGCTTCCTAACGACTAACTCTGGTTTCCCACAGAACTAAACAGCTGTGCCACAAAACTTATCCTAGTATTCGTTCAGAGTTTAGCGAACTGCGAAGATTTCATGCCAAACTGTTCTCTGGTTTCGATTTTGATTTGAGAAAATACAGAGGGGAAAATGCTTACTGGGAATCGGGATAAACTTAGCGAGCTAGATACTCTAAAATAAGATATTTGAATTCATTTTTATTTTTTAGTTGTATTTTAAACGATGGTTAAGTTATGAGGGCCGGTGTTGATATTGTATTAAGTACAATTTTTTGGGAAATTATTGTCTTTTCTCTTTATTATGATAGTATTGGTATAGCTCAATTACGCATAGAACAAAATAGTGGCCAAACAGCCGACGCGGCCTCGGCGGCACACCTCCATACGATGGTCCAAATTTTCGATGACGCTGAGGCATAATTGAGGTTTTATGCCGCTAATGTCCCGAATTATCTCACCCTTTAGCTCTTAAATTGTTGCTAACTTATCGACGTACACCTTTTCTTTCAAATAACCCCAAAGAAAGAAGTCCAACGGTGTCGTTGACGTTTAGGTGTGGTTTACATTCAACATCGGCCCTTGAAATTTAACCACCCTTAGTTCATGTTTTAATAAAAAGGCATCTTATTCTGTACTCGTTAATAGTTGGTAATTCAAATGTCGCATAAGAACTTAAAATTGGGTACTTTTCGGAGAGAAAGCGTAAACTTGAGTTAACTTTTCGGGTCTCAAATGCAGCGAAATTTTATTTATTTATTTAATTTTTTTTTTATTTAAAATTTATTAGCATTCATTGTATTATCGCTTTTCTTTATTTACTTGCATCCACTACAACACATCAGCAGACCAAATTACCATACCCAAAAACCACTGCTGCGTGAGTGAGCGCATAGCTGATATTTGTATTTATTTAAGCCAAGAGTGTCGCAGGAATGGAAGAAGTCCCAATTGAATGGAATTGCGCATTGAAAATGCCACAAAATAGCGCTTAGATAAATAATAACGAATGCACTTATCGGAAAACATTTTGTAATGCTACCACTACAATCGAGCACATAAGGCAGCCTGCAGCTGTGCAGTTGTGCCACAAATTCTCATTGTACTCGTACTGGAAATCGCAGAGGATCACGCCTTAGTGTGAAGTATAGGCAGCGCTATTGTTGGCAAAGCGCTTCATGGCATTCAATTTATTTCATTGTTGTTGTAATTAACACTTTGTAGTACTTACTATAGACGAAATTTGAATGTAGCACAAAATATATCTTGAATATTTCCATTACCTTAGATTTGTTGTCATTTCACTGCGATATATGGGAAGGCTTCACTAATGGCGAAAATTTGCATAAACATGCAATTTCGCTGGCTACACTTGAACACGTTCATAAAGTAAATATATATATGAGCAACGTGCCAGCAATTAAATTCAAATTTTATTTATTTTTTATTTTTCCAACTGTTCCCCTACACACTCCACTTTTAGCATTGCGCCACCGACACGGCGTATGAGTAATATTTATATTTTCAAATTTCTTATCGCAAACACCTACAAATCGAAGCACTACACTAAACTCTAGCCATTTAATGGTTTTAACACTTCCGTCGCTAATATAAGCGGCCACCTAAGCGCTGCCACACAAACCAAAGTGCACGCAAGCAACCGCAATAGCCACTAGAACCACTAGCACGACCGATTTACGCTCATACAATACAATTTAACTTCCGTTTCCGCAAACAATCGCATCCGCGCTATGACGCACACCCTGTACACGCACGCACAAATATTGTAAGCAACAAGCAACGACCAATAAAGTTATTTACGTTAAAGGCTGTGCTGCACTTTAATCACCGCGCCACAACTCGCACGCTTTTACTTTCAACGGCTGAATGAAATAGAATTTGTTGAACGTTTTACCGTTTAAACACCGCGACGTGCCACGTTCCACACGAAACGTAAACACCAACTGATCTGCCGCATTGTGTGGAAATTCTCAACAGGCATCGACGCTAATGGCCTATCAAGCGGCAGCGGCTAGTCAACGAAGCAGTCGGCAGCAATCGCTTGCCTTCGTTCTAACATGGCTGGGTGTTGTTGTTGTTGTTGTGGTAGTTCAATTGTATTCTATTTGTTAACACTGTCGGACTGTGGCAAGTACGTGGGACAGCTGGTTCCTATGCTGGTGAAAACACCCCCGCAACAAGTCAGCTGCATTGTCTAATATTTCCGCAGAGTTGTTGTCGTCCTGCCTTAATTTTGCTTATGTATGTATGTGTTTTTTGTTTTTCTTTTGTGTTTTGTGAAATGTTGCTACACATTTATGTGTTTTTTTGTGTTTTTCTGAAATGTTGCTATACATTTTCATGTTGCTTGATGTACTGCGCAGACTCCTCTTTTTGGCGCCATTTCCAAGCTGGATGCCACGTGTGGCCCACACCGGCGTTATGTTTGTTTATGCTGAGGTATTTTCATTTACGCTGCTCTTTTTATTTTGCCTTCACAGTAACGCTCACTTCTTATTTTTAGACTCACACCCAATCGTTCATTTTTGACCTGACTTGTAGACCACCTTCTTTTTCTTCTGTTTTTGTCTGCATTGCGAAAGATGCTCCTATCGCTTAAAATTGTACATCTGTCTACCCAAAAAATGTCTATGACGAAACAAGAACCAGCTGCCGTCTAAGAATTATTCACTACTGCCATCTAGGCGAAAGACCTTTGAATATCTCATCTTCTTCCTTATCCCTGTTTGCCATTCACTTGGGCCTCTGCCTGAACATTTTCTTCTATTTTTCTACATTCGCCTCACATTTTGCTTATGACGAAGTCCCGGCCTGGTGGCCAACCCTTTATAAGAAAACGTCTATCACGTGGCTAGATAGCATTCAAAGGACGGCAAGCCTCAGTATTACTGGGACGCTCGAAACAACGCCAACTTCGGCTCTTATGCTGCATTTTTTTTCAGTTGGCCTTTATTGTAGAGAACTAGCCATCAAAGCGGCGCTAAAATTGAGGGAATCGTCGATGCTCAAGACGCAAGCATACTTGGGATGTTTCTTGGTATTCCTAACACCACTGACTTTTGTGACTCGGTGAATACATACCTAGACAGGCCTTATACAATCCAGTTTCCATCCAGAGAGGGCTGGTGTAATAAATAATGAAGGTTAGGCTAGGTTATGTTATGGCGGTAGTCGGTCTGCACGACCAACTCACTTAGACCTTACAGGTCCGTTGTGATACCACTGTGCTACACGGGAACCTCATTGATCTTCTTTCGTGGCACCATTTTGTGGCTCTTATGCAACGTAGTATTGATGCCAACCCCACGCCAGACAGTGCTGTAAGAGAATTAAAATAGTATTTACCAAACAACCTGCTCCGATTTTAGTTAGGGCTGGACAATTGCAAAGGAAGTACTCGACTGTTTCTTCCTCATCTCTGCAACTTCGGCAATATTCATGGGAGAAAACTCCTAGTCTCGAAGAATGCCTGCCAAATAGCCAGTGACCGGTTAAACAAGCAACGACCTTCGAGATATTGTCTCTTGAGAGACTAAGCAATGCCTTTCTTATTTTCTTGTTTATTTACGGCCATAGAAGCCTAGCTGTTAGACACGTATCTTCATTTCTCCCTAACCTATAGGCCTCTTGGATAATGTGGTTTTCTATTATTAGTTTACTCGTGGCCATCGGTATTCCAATGGTACTTTTATCACTGAGCAGTTGAAAAGTAGTACCTTTCCTGGCTAGTTCATCAGCTTTACAGTTTCCCTCAATATATTTATGTCCCGGAACCCAAATAAGGCTGACCTAGAATACGTCACTAATATCATTTAGAGCGGCATTCCTGTGCAACCTTTGATCTTAGTAAAGCCGAATTCATTGATTTGATGGCCACCTGGCTATCCGAGAATATATTTATAGTCGTTTTTGTTACGGCGTGCGTATTTAGATATGTAGCCACTTCTTTTATAGCTAGTACCTCTGCCTGATAGACGCTGCAGTAGTCTGGTAGTCGAACGGACAGTTCCAGTCCTAATTCCTTCGAGAAAATTCCATAGCCAACCTTATCGTCTAGCTTGGAACCATCTGTGTAAACACCATGGCCTTGGTGTCTGCCACTCCCATCTTGACGGTTACTCGTCTTGAATAGCCTTTCAAAGGTGAGTCCAGGGATAGAGAAGTATATTTCTTGTTTGTGACTATTCAGAGAGTGCAAAATAGAAGCGTGGGCAGACCTCCTTTCTTTCCACAGCGCCATACTTTTGAGTCTGAGCGCTGAGGCGGCAGTCACGTGATTCTCTACCAGATTTAGGGCAGGTAAATTGATTAGCACTTCCAGCGCTTTGTTTGCGGTAGTCCTTAAAGCACCAGAGATGCGTAAAAGAGCTGTTCTTTGGACCGTAATCATGATTTTAGCGTAAGCCGCCTTTTGAGCAGATGGCCACCATACAAGTATTCCATACATTAAGATTGGCCTAACTTCAGAAGTATAGAGCCAGTGCGTAACACGAGGTGTTAGTCCCCATTTGATACCGACCCCATTTTTGCAAGTATATAATGCAACGTTGGCCTTCTTTACTCTTTCCTCAATATTAGATTTCCACGTGAGTTTCCTGTCTAATATGAATTCTAGGTACTTAACATTCTCTTTCAAAGGAATCTCCACAACCTTAAAAATTAGCACGGAGATTATACGTAGGGAGCCTATGTTTCTTTAAATAATGAAATAGAGTTCAGTATATACATACTTGAAGGTATGTACTGATTTCTCAATACTCCATGACCAAGTGGGAGGTGGTGTATACTCTAAACCTATAGGCACGAATTTATGCTTTTGCTTGCCTGATCATTCCAGCGTATTCCAATCCGAAACCTTTGCAGTCTCATTAACTCTTTTAGTACTAAATAAAAGCGTAGCCACAGCTAGAGAAATCTTCATTTAGTCAGGCAGATCTGAAATCCTATCATGCAAACACTCGTCTAAGACAGAAAACGAGTGTTACGAATTATTAAAAATACGTGCAAAGTACTTTTCTATTACTCTACTCTAGTTGCCAGGAAATACCAACATTTTTTTTTTTTGTTTTTTTGGCGGTGAGGCTACTACGTGTGTGGTGATTCCACTAAAAATATCCCTCCTCTTCTCTTGGAGTTTTCCCTCCACCCCGGGACTGCATCCGCATTGCTTCGAGGTAGAGGGCCAAGACGGCGTCCTAAGAAG
This sequence comes from Anastrepha fraterculus, assembly GCA_037575425.1. Taxonomy (NCBI): domain Eukaryota; kingdom Metazoa; phylum Arthropoda; class Insecta; order Diptera; family Tephritidae; genus Anastrepha; species Anastrepha fraterculus. The sequence continues at coordinate 549,083 of JAYXIM010039776.1, forward strand.
CACACTTACTTACTCACCCTGCGTCCAGGTTCGCCTGTTTTGAGAAACCTATGTAAGCCTTGCAGATGTTTTCTTTCACCAAAATTAAAGGATGGCATCTTTAAATACAATCCTTCTTTTTTCAAATGGCGTTGTGTTTGCTCAAATATCATTTTTTTTCGCAGAGATATCGCATAACCTCAAATATGGGCAAAAATGGGGTTTTTTGCACTTTTAGGTTAGGATATCTCGAAAACCAGAGCTGATAGAGCAATTCTGAGGCCAGATTTGGATTCAGCGCATCATAAGCCTTCGGAAATATATAGTCTGGTTTCTGGGTCTGAATGTTGGTTAAATTTTGTCGGCCTAGTTCCATTAAACACGAAAGATACGATTATCGTAAAAACTCAAACTAATAAATTAATTTTAGTTATCAATCCGAATTTTGCATGGACAGAGAAGCAGATATTAGTTTAAATTATTTCGGATACTTTTCCTTGTAGACTAGTGTTATTGATCCTTGGGCCGCACGTACTGTTATTTTTTTGGTCTTACACCCTTCTCGCGTTTCGTATAAGAGCACGCGATTGCTTAGATAGCTGCGAATAATCTTCAATAGATTATTCGGGGTCTTGAATTTTACCTTTAAGGCTTCAATTACGTCGTCCCAACTTAAACTGTTGAAAGCATTTCTAATATCCAGTGTGGCTAGTAATACTAAACGTTTGGAGTATCGATTACCTGCCTGGGCATGTTCTACGCTAGCTATTACATCTTGGATAGCTCCTAAGGTAGATCTGCCACTTCTAAAAACATGCTGCCTGTCGGAGAGGCCGCCGCTGTTCTCTACGGCTTCGCTAAGCCTTTATCAGTTTCTCAAAGAGTTTTCCTGCGCTATCCAGCATACATAACGGTCTATAAGCAGACGCTAATGTTGGGTCTCCCTAGCAACATTGAAGGTCTTCTGGCCTTCGTGCGTCGAAGGACAGCCACTTCACGTAACTTTACCTAAGCTTCTAATGGAACATCAAAAATCTTTAGAGAAGTAGAATATTTAGAAGAGCACGGCAGCCGCCTCGATAAAGCAGGAAGAATTGTTATCAAGAAATGAGTGCAGATATTATTCTCTGTACGTCATGCCCATGTCCATCATGATCTTTCATCCTAGTCATACTAATATTCTTCTTTTAAGGCATAACAGCATCTTCCAAATGGAATTTAGGTGAAGTCTTTTTTACCAATCACTATTTGTCAATGTCCGAGTAATCCAACTGTGTCGGATATCTTTGTAATATCGCCGGGTAAACAATTCAACCGATAAGAAAACGTCTGACATTTAAACGTTAGCTAAAATTCCTAACCAGTCAAAAGAAAACACTATCGACGATTCCAAAACAACAATGATTCCCAAGTTACTTAGGATATACCAACAAAGTGCCAAATCAATTCGGTGAATAAGTGTGGCAACATTCTAGTTCTGAAAAAAGCACGTTTGAGACAGGCATAAATTTTGAAATTCGGTGAGGCATACCTTACTAGTCCGAGAGTCACGGGTCAGCTTTGAACTGCGTTTTTATACCGTTAAATTTTTGACTATACTTGCGATTTAGCTTTTATGAGTAACGAAAGTGAACGTCAGCTGGCGCACCCGCGGTGGGTGTGATTGTAAGAGAGTACGAAACGTGTCAAAATTTTTTCATGTATTGATGACATTTAGTAGAATAAAAAAAAAATAATCAGCACGTACCCACCGCTAATGGACCAGCTGACGGTTGATTTCGTCATCCATTGGATAACGTCTGCCTTTAGTATTAAAATAATTAAAATCACGAAATGATGAGGTCAAATTGACCCCTGGCTTCCGGATTATACGGCCATTATAAACATCCAAGAATGTTCAGCTACTTCAGAAGCAAGTCTCGCAAGTATTCAAGTGAGTTTTGGAAACTGTTCAGCGAGTAGAATTTATGAACAAAATTTCTTAGAACTCATCTCTAAATGTGTAGGCTCAGCAGCGGGACAAAAAGTAGGCTGCATCGGTTAGGAATTTCAAGTACAGCAAACGGCTTGAGGATAACAATGTCATATATGTACATTCAATTAATAATTATCCCACTAAAACAAACCTCCCCGCTTTGGCTGACTTCCCCCCGTGACTGCATGTTTGCATTACATCGAGCTGGAACCGTGGTTGTGTCTATTTAACACATTAAAAACCGGCGTTCCGGCCCTCTGACTGAGACGTATGGAGGTAATACCTCCCACTGTAGGTGGGATTAAAAGGAACATCGAAAATGCGGTAATATCATAACAAATACCTTCTTGTCCCTGTAGAATGATTTAGTTATGAGTGATAAACTTAGGCGTCTGTGATTGTCGTCAGTTCGTCTCTATCCGCCATCTACTGGAGCTCTGCTTGTAAATGAATACTGGTACTCAGGCTTCATAACTATCGGCCTCTACTTGCTGCTGTTGAAACCTTTCTTCTTCGCCTTTCTTCATCAAACTCACTCAGTGATCACGTCACCAGCTTACCAAACTTGCAGTGATCACGGAATAAATCTTAACGTCATCTGCATAAAACAAGCATCTTTCTAACGAGAAGCAAGAACAAATATCAGTGATAAACCAACAGAGAGAGTCTCCGTGGCCACATACGCTGCCGACTGCACGATAATGGCGTCGGGCAATGACATCGATGGCCTATGCTCCAAATTGAACAACTCTCTCCCCAACCTTTCGCGCTTTTTCACTGCGAGGAGTCTTCAACTTTCCCCCACTAAGTCCACGGCGACCCTCTTTACCACCTGGACAAAGGAGGTTAAACTGCCCCTCAAGGTAAAAGTCGATGACACACCAATTCCGATGGTAAACAATCCCAAAATTTTGTGTGTTACCTTCGACAGTTTGCGCACCCAACTGCAATTGCAACTAAAGTCCAAAACCGCAACAAGGTCCTCAAATCGCTTGACGGCAGCACTTTGGGCAAAGACAAAGAACTGTTGCTATCGACTTTTAAGGCAATTGGTCGGCCGGTTCGAAACTATGCTGCAACTGCCTGGTCGCCTGGAACTAGTGACACGCAGTGGATAAAGCTACAGACATGCCAAAAACTGCCATTCGGACAGCGATCGGTTGCCTCCTGATGTCCCCTATTCAACACCTTCACAATGAGGCACAAATGCTCCCTGTAATGGAGCACAACAAACTGTTCAGCAAGCAGTTCCTGCTAGGGTGCTATCGCAGGTGTCACCCTTGCAGACACCTGCTTGAGCCTGAGCCGCCTCCAAGGCACGTTAGGAGACACGTTTTAAACTACGCCGACGAGGTCCAGGACAAAACTGATAGAAATCTACTGGACCAGACAGTGTTTAGACAGACAATAAATGACATTCACCGGGAGACCGTCACCACCTTCTTAAGCTCCCGTCCTGTGAATGCCATAATCGGAGTCCAACCACCACCTATAGCAGATGAAGAGCTCCAGCTTCCCCGTGAGACACGCGTAACACTGGCATAATTACGTTCTGGATACTGTAGTAGGTTAAACACCTACTTATCTAGAATTGACCCCGACATACTAAACACATGTCCGGCATGTGAGGGCACCCCGCACGACGCTAACCACCTTTTCACATGCCCTTTGAAACCTACTCATCTGACATCCCTCTCCCTCTGGACCCAACCCGTCGAAACAACACGTTTTCTGGGCCTATCGTTAAATGAGCTATACACTACACTGAAGGGGCTTCTATTACTGTTAAAACAACAACAAGAACAATCATTGACAAACAAAACAAACAAAACAAAACACAGCGCACCGAGAAAACTACCTTGCGAAAACGGAGAGTAAGGGAAGAGACCGAATAGGTACTAAAGGGTTTTTAATTTAGAGGTATTGGATTTTAATGGTTGGCCGCAACTGCGCCATAATTCGGCTATCCGTCAACACCAATTTTGAATGGCTCGCTGGAGGACTTCGGTCGGTGGTCGGTATCTCATGAATGACTTTAGTAATGTTGGCTTTCAACACTTCAATCGAAGCTGTTTTATCCACAAAGCATTTCAAATTTACACCGCCACACAGTGCCATCATTATCCCAGAGTTTTTGACCAAGAACGAAGCGAATACCATCCAACAGCCATTGAATTGATTGATATGGTTATACAGAAAATAGAGTTCCAGAAATGTTTCGAGAGCTGGATCAAACGCTGGCATTAGTAAGTTGTAGTTTATGGGGAGTAGGTGATAATATCACTTTTGAGGAATAAACTTGATTTTGAATTTTCTGAATATATTCCGGGAACTTTTTGATCAAGGTGAAATCGAATGTATGCGGTAGCAGCTAATTATCTTTCTTGCTCATCTATAATCAGAGCATTTGTGGGGTATAAAAAATATAAAAACAATTAAAAAATAATTTAATATTGTTTTCTTATCTTTGGCATTGGCTTTAAAATCTCCCGCTGCCTGTACTGTTAGTTTCTATTTTCCTTTCATTGTCCATCATTAGTTTTAAACAAAATTTTATATCTCTAGTCTGTAAGATTTACCAGACACGTCATTAAGAATGGACACGAAAAAGAAACTATTGTTGTCATTATTATTCCACATACGTCAAAGCAGACTTTAAACAGATCCAGGACGCTGAGTTTTATACTGCAACGAAGAGAGTAGGAGTCCCAGTTGTCTTTAAGCTGAAAATATTAGAGGAGGGCCTTAAAAAATGGTTGGTTTGCCAAGCCATCTGCCAGTGTGGTATGAAAAGCAAAATTCTCATTACCACGGACATTATAAAGCAAGAAATTTATATGAACGGTTGTCTACAAAATACCACAAATTGCTAGCGGCGCACGCTTACAAGATAGGAATCACAAACAACGATAGCTGCAGATTTTGCAATGAACTAGAAGAGAGGGAAACGCTAGAACACCTTCTGTGTTCCTGTCCTGCATTGGCTAGAACCAGATTTACAATATGAGAAGATAGAAAACTTCTCGGGGATAGAGCTCCAAAGTTTACTTGGCTCAAAATCACCAAGGTGCAGAATTGGCTTTGCTAGCAATTTAATGTCTGAAATCTCGACTTATTTGAGAAAAAAAACTAATGAATTTCTTCAGCTAACCTGTTTTTTGGGTACATCAAACAATATAACTAATTAATAAAGCAAATTTTAAATAAAATCAATAAACATGCATGGATAATCATTCCGGGAACGTGTCCTAATGTACAATCTTAAGCAACAAGACCAAAATTTAATATAAAAATTTGAGGTAAGTGACCCATTTCATTACTTAATGCACCGTATTTTTCATACAAAATTTAGTTTTAGAAAGGATCCTAAAAGATTATTTATTTGTAACTTTAAAAATGTCCAATATAGTTTGACCGATACCGCACAAGTCATTTCATTAAACGTATCGATAATAGATCAAAAATAATTTTAAGTGAATGCAGCCATTCGGTGTCTAACGTCAGTCAAGGAAGAAAACAATAACAAAGAGTGCTGTCAGAGTATTTATCGTCAAATAAAATAAATCTAAATGGTAAGTACCTTGCAATTCATTATTCGTAGAGCGTACATCAATAGTCCGTCAATGCGTGAACGTAATTATTACATTTAATTATTGATGAAATTCTTTTTTACAACACGAAATAACAAAGTAAACTCACATATTTTCCTATTGGCAAACCCAGATCGCATTTAAGATGGCCGCCGTCTAATCAAAGCGCGCCCTTATTTGAAATCGTCATTTCGTGAACGGTCATTTCGGAAACGTTCCCGGAGATGATGACACGTTTCCGAAATGACTGTTGCGTTCTCGGAATGATGATTATTATTTCTAAGGGCGAATCATTTACAATTTTTTAATAAATTTATTTTAAAATTTTGTTTCTTTATATTTACAGCATAATGGAAACTCCTTATAAAGAAAAAATTAATAAAAAATCTCAAAAAAAGCTTAAAAAGGATAGTGCAGCTTATTTGGGCCAAAGATAAAAGGCGAATGCTAGAAGAAGAAAGTTTTTGGATAAGATGACTGAAGAGCAGAAAGAAATTAAACGGGCTAAGAACAGAGCATATTATAGAAAAAAAGGCGAGGTTGGTCATGGTAAAGACCCAATGGATGGTGTAGGAGGATACCTAAAAAGAACAGCTAACAGACATGTCTTGATGGGTAATGATGTTAGAACAACCTCAGAATTCGCCGATTTGTTCAAAAATGCTGCTATCGAAGTAAAAGTAATCAGAGAAGACAAGGTGATTGAGGAGAAAAACTGCGTTCCAAAGTCTCTGGATGCTATTCCAGGTATAATGGACATCACAAAAGTGTACTGGCAAAAAGAACTAGACATTTTAATACAATTTTATCGATACGAACATTTTCATAAAGAGCTAAAACTATCGAAGCTTTCTAGCCTTTGTAATATATTTATGCCTGCAATTGAATTTCCTGTTGGCGAAGAGCCCATGATCACAGATAACGATTTGAGATTTAAAAATAGAATAAGCATTTATAAATCTGTATACTGGTCATCTTCCTCGGACAATGAAGATTTAGAGACAATATCTCGTCGTCAGCAGATTAAAGTTAAACAGATTGATGTTGAAGCAAATACGTCTTATGGCAAAGAAAATATACATCCAAATCTCGTATCCCCTGGGACATTCATGTTTGTTAAAGTTCCTACTGAGAAGCCAAATATTTGCTTCAGATATGTTGCTACCTGCCAGACATGTGTCGATGACGATGATGAAGAAATCTTGGTAACCTTTTTTAGATCTGTGCGTAAAAATATTATAAAATTTAAGCTGGAATCTAAGGATATATCATATATTGAAATAATCAGTATTATTCCAACACCGACGTTAAAAAAAGAAAAAAGTCAAGAATATTATTATTTTGATAATGATATTGATGTTTTTGAAAAATAATAAGTTTTGTAAAAAAATAAATAAATAAATAACTTAGTTATTTAAACCGTTGTTTATAATTTAAATATTTCCTTATTTCTACCTAATTATATCAATATCATCATTGCGAGAACATTTTTGTCATTCCGAGAACGGTTGATCATTTTCGGGAACATTACAATATTTCAATAATATACGCATAAATGGAGGTATTCAATATTATATATATAGATACATACCCATGTATTATTGCGGATTTTATGAAACTTAGGAAAACGTTCCCGAATTGATGGTTTTCTCCAAGATATTTACTACTAAGCAATATTACTAAAAAAATAAAGAATTCTGTGCGCTGCCCTGTAAAGGTTTAAAAATATACAAATAAAGCAACAGTATAAACTAATAGCCATCATTATAGCTTGCAATTTTTTCTGTCATAAAACCGATTTTGGAATTCGCAACCTTGGTGATTTTGAGCCACTTAGATTCGCAAAAGACGCAGACGTATTACAAGATGTCTACTACAAAGAAACGTAAGGGTCTAGTTCCATCTGATAACACTAAGGCTCAATAAGTCTATGTGATGGCTTCCAGCCAGCCAGTTCAACCTAACCTAACCAAAAACGGTTGCGGCCATTCATAAAACAACATAAAGACTTAGTTATATTCTGGCCCGATTTAGTATCCCATCATTATAGCCATCTTACCATGAACTGGTATGAAAACAATGGAGCAAATATTGTTCAAAAGGACCACAACCCACCAAACTGTACACTATTGCGACCGATTTAAAAAATGTTGGGTAATTGTTAAAAGAAAGCTGCTTAAAACGAAAAGCGAAATAAAAAATGAGCAGCAGTTTAAAATGGATTGGTACAGAGCAGCAGATATCGAAACAAAAACTAATGTCCATCGTCTAATGAGAGGGTCAGATCTAAATTGGGCCATTTTGTTTATAACAAAGAGAATTAATATGAGTTTTTTGTACACCTGACCAATATATTTCTTGTCCATTATTTAGAATAACTAAATCGAAATAAAAATTCAGTATACATTCTGCCAAAAAAGTACCGGAAATTGTTCAATAAAACGCACACTAATTGCTTAATCATCAAAATGTATTTTGTCACCTTCAAAATGGGCTCCATTCAAAGCAATACACCAACGCCAAATGCACACGATTAGTCCAGTCATCAAAGCAACTTTTAAGCGCGTTTGAAGAGATCTTCTGCAGCTCCTTCAGCGAATTCTCCTTAATAGCCGCTATCGACTCAAAGCGGCGTCGCAATCTAAGTTTTGGGAAAAGGAAAAAGTCACAGGGGGCTAAATTCGGTGAATACGGTGTTTGTCCGATGATATTTGTCGAGTTTTTGGTCAAAAATGTATTCACAATATCAGCCTTGTGAGACGGTGCGCTATCGTGGTGTAAGATCCATGAGTTTTCCTTCCACAAATTAGGCCGTTTCCTAAGCACATTCTCTCCCAAACGTAGGACTACTTCCAAATAATTTTCTTTATTTACCGTAGAACTATTTAGAACAAATTCCGAGTTCACAACGTTATGATAATCAAGAAAAACGAGTAGCCTAACTTTCACTCTTGACCGATTTTGAAGTGGTTTTTTGGGTTTCGGCTCATGTGGATAGAGCAATTCAGCCGCCTGTTGACTGATTGACTAGTGTGCATGTCAAACTCATATACCCACGTCTCATCATATGTTATGATGCACTGGACAAACGCTGGGTCCGAATTCACCTGCTGAAGCATGTCTTCAGCCACCTTCTTCCGATGAATTTTTTGAAAAAAGTTCAACTCTCTTGGAACGAGTCGAGCAGCCACGCCACTCATGCCCAATTGATGGTGTAAAATGTTACGAATGGATTCGTGAGACACGCTAAAGTCACGAGCTACCTCCTTCAAACTTAAATTGTGGTTTTCCAGCACCATTTCCTTGATCGGGGCAAATCTTTCACGACTTCTCGGCTCTCTGCAAAAGCCTTATACCACTCGTAGACCCGCGTTTTTGATAAAGCACACTCGCTAGGCGCACATTTCCATCGATTCGTCACACGAAATTCCGTTCAAAATACTTTATTTACGAAGGGTGCATTTTATTTGGCAGGATTTGGCAACCCTGGTGTTGTAATCTGGCAACTGACAGCTGTATCGCAAGGTTTGACATTTTTTGGCTTTTACGTACTCAGAACGTTTTGAAATACCAGCGCTATTTGTGTCAAGTAACTTAAAATATTCATCTCGGTTCAAAAATGGAATTAAATCGTGAACATTTTCGTGCAATTTTTTTTTACAACTTTCGACGTGGATTAACTAAGCAACATTGCATGGATGAACTTAATTCATTTTTTGGCGATGAAGCTCCATCAAGGACCAGTGTTTATCGATGGTATGGTGAATTCAATCGTGGTCGTAGTTCGCTCCAAGACGAATTTCGAGAAGGTCGTCCAAAATCAGTTGTTGTTCCGAAAACCATTGATGCTGTGCGCGAACTGATATTGCAAGATCGTCATGTGACCTTTCGAGAGATTGAGACAATCTTAGGCATTAGTGGGACCAGCATACATTCAATATTGCATAAACATTTGACTGTAAAAAAAATTTGTTCGCGTTGGATCCCACACAATTTGTCAATAGCTCAAAAAAAGGCTCGTGTCGATTGGTCAAAAAATACGATCGCGGGGCTTTGAAACACGTCTATGACATCGTGACAGGTGATGAATCATGGACTTACGCGTATGAGCCCGAAAGTAAACAGCAGTCGACTGTGTGGGTGTTTCAAGATGAGCCAAATCCAACAAAAGTTGTTCGCACACAAAGCACTTCCAAGCAAATGGTCGCCTGTTTTTTCGGAAAAACTGGACATGTCGCAACCGTACCACTAGAACAACGCAGAACAGTAAATTCTGAGTGGTACACAACCATTTGTTGGCCAGTTGTCTTCCAAGAAATTAGGAAAACCAATCGCCAGAGACGGATCACTCTTCACCAGGACAATGCGAGTTCTCACACATCGGCTCAAAGAACTGCATTTTTGAGCACCCAAAACATCGAATTAATGGGTCATCCACCGTATAGTCCTGACTTGGCACTGAATGACTTCTTTTTATTATCGTACGTAAAAAACAAACTGAGAGGTCAACGTTTTTCGACACCTGAAGAAGCGGTTGCGGCATTCAGAATGCATGTTTGGAGATGCATGTTTATAGATCTTCTTGGAGAATATTTTGAAAAACATTAAAGTGATTTTCGATGATTAAAATTTGTTTTTGTTCTCTAATCACGACATATAAACGGCACCCCTCGGATAATTAAATGCCAAAAACAAGGTAATTGACAGATCTAAACAAACAATTCCCGATATTTTTTTGACAGAATGTATAACTACTTTTAAGTCTTATTTTTAAGTATTATTTTCATTTTGCACCTCTCATCTGCAAGTTGTTGTAACCACAGGTTCAATAAAAGGAAAATACAGAATGGTATTTAAAAACTTGAGCATTGATAATAATTAATAAATATTTTAAATTTTGCCGGTTCTTTTTACGAGTATAAAGACCAGTTAAAGTGTTAAATATGATCCCAGCGTTGGTTCACTCTGTCAGTCTATTTCTTGACAATCAACGAAATTTTTTAATATTCAGTTCTTCAATATTTCTAACCGTCAACTTTTTACCTCTTCCTCTGTTATTTGCACACCCACCAATGCTACGCCTATTGTACTGTTACACTTGAAAAATGCTTTCGAATTTTTCGCTCTTCCCCACAAGGATGAGTTGAGTGAGTGCGCCATTCCAAGAGTTATTGCGTAATTGGTAATTGGTTTTCGTTTAATATGAGTAGAAGTTGTTGTTTTTGTTTCTATATACATTTTTTTGCCAGGTGTTTATCAAGCACCTACTTGCCATAAGGCCAAGTAAACCAAGCACAGCAATAACAAGTTTCGTTCATTCCAATGGCAACGCCGCTGATGGTAGCAGAGTGAAGTACGAAAATAGGGTAACAGAGCAATAAAGAAAAATTCAAACCAATAAAAGAAGTTAACCAAGTTAACGCAATCCTATTAGATTCACTATGTGCATATACGCATGCATGTATGTACAAGGTGGTGCAAAATTAATCACTCTATGGGAACAGCTAGACAGCTACAGAATACGAGGTGTGTTCAAAAAGTATCGCGTATTGTGAATTTTCACAGGTTAAGAGTATTGGAATTTCGATTTTTTGTGGCGATATGTTGGTACTCATGTCTCTCACTCCTGCCGACGAGTTCGGCCATTTTGAAAGTTCAGTTAATTGTTGGCAGCTGCTTTGCTTGCACGTGTTTCGGATCGTTTTCTATTTTTACTTATTCAAAAAGCTGGATCAAAGAACCTGCATCAAATTTTGTGTGAAAAATGAAATTAAGTGCGCGGATGCATTCCGAATGTTGACTCAGTGCGGTGTCATACGGAGAAGCTACTTTGGACCAAAGCAACGTTTATCGGTGATACAAAATGTGCTCAGAAGGCCGAGAAGATGTGAGCGACGAAAAGCGTGCCGGACGCCCGAGCACTTCAACAACAGACGAAAAAATAAAAAATTATGAAGTGAAAAAAATGGTATTGGAGAATCGTCGAATCACCGTTAGGGAAGTTAGAGCAGTTGCTGAGGACCTAGACATATCGGTTGGCTCGTGCCATTCGATTCTTTGAATGATTTGCCCATGAGACGGCTCGCCGCAAAATTTGTATCAAAACTGCTCAATTTCGACCAAAAGCAGCATCGCATGAACATTGCTAATGAGATATTGAACTCTGTCCGCAACGACCCAAATTTGCTCCAGAGGGTCATAACTGATGCCCAATCGTGGGTTTATGGTTATGACGTGGAAACCAAAGCTCAATCATCTCAATTGAAGCTGCCGCACGAACCAAGACCGAAAAAAGTGCGCCAAGTTCGATGGAATGTAAAAGTTTTGCTTACCGTTTTCTACGATTGCAGGGGCATTGTGCATGATGAGTTCTTGCCACAGGGTAAAACGGTCAATAAGGAATATTACCTGCAAGTAATGCGCAATTTGCGTAAAGCAATTCCGCAGGAACGCCCGGATTTGTGGAAGAACAAAAATTGGCTCTTGCATCACGATAACGCCCCTGCTCACACATTGCTGCTTGTGCGCAAGTTTTTGGCCAAAAACAACACACTAATGATGCCACATCTACCGATGATGGCCCCCTGTGACTTTTTCTTGTTCCCGAAACTGAAGAGGCCCATGAAAGGACGACGCTACGCTACGATTGGGATAAAGACGGCATGGAAGGAGGAGCTGAACAAGATAGAAGATAGAAGATTATTTTTTGAAGTTCTTCGAAGATTGGAAAACCCGTTGACACAAGTGCATAATATCTCATGGGGATTACTTTGAAGGGGACACAATACAGGGTGGGCCATATAGCGTTTGCCTTTTGAACCCCCTATTTTTTTGAGAATGGTAACACAAATGACATGTCAAATGTGTTCCTAATTTACTTAAAGGTTTGACATTTACGAAATGGGACGTTATACGCTTGAACAAAATTGGGAAATATTGAAAACCTATTTCCACAGTGGTGAGTTTTCTTCTTCTTTTCTGATTTTCACATCGGTGGCTACGTCAATAAGCAAAATTGTCGAATTTCGGGCTCAAAAAATCCACACGTTACTGTAGAGAAGCAAATGCATCCACAACGAGTCACTGTTTGGTGCGGTTTTTGGTCTGGCGGCATCATCGGGCCATTTTTTTCGAAAATGAGCGAGGAGCCGCGGTTACAGTAAATGGCCAGCGTTACCGTGACATACTCAACGAGTTTTTGTTTCCAAAAATTTAAGAGGATGACATGGACGACATTTGGTTTCAACGACACGGTGCAACTTGTCAAACTGCCAAAGTTACACTCGAACTTTTGGGTACCGTTTTTGAAAACCGAATAATCAGCCGAAATTCCGATATCAATTGGCCGCCTCGGAGCTGTGATTTAAGCCCGTTGAACTATTTTTTGTCGGGAGCCATTAAGGACAAATGCTATGCGAAGCATCCACAGACGATTGATGCTTTAAATCACGAAATCGAAGTTGCCATTCATGAAATTGGAGCCCAAACAATCGAAAATGCGCTTAAAAATTGGGTTGTTCGAATGGCCTACTGTAAAGCCAGTCGTGATAGTCCTTTGAATGATATTATTTTTTATTTAATGTTCAATCTTCAAAATAAAAAAAAATGTTTGAAAAAATATTGATTAGTTTTTTTTTATAGCCCATTCAAAAAGCAAATTTTACATGGCCCACCCTATATAAGCAGAAGATTTCCACACTACAAATCATATTTTTTATTTAGTACAAAAGTTATTCGCAAACCAAATTAGATGATTAATTTTGCGCCACCTTGTGTTTGCGTACAAGTTCATATAAATGCAATGAGTACGTTGCAGGCCATGTTGCTGATATTCGACATAAACAACTACAACGGTAGCTAGTATTTTAACCGCAATTAATTGCAGCAATTAACGGTGAAACACTTTGCTATTAAATAAATTAAATGTTTAAATGCTGCTGCGTGGCTATCAGTACTTTGTGTGACTTCAATGACCGCCCTCAACTTTTTAACTCATTACTCGTACATCGATTCTGTTTGCATGTGTGTGTGTGTTTAAGTATATTTGTCACGGTTTTTGTCGTTGTGTGACGAATTATGTAGGTGACATAATAAGTCATAAGACGTCATTCATATCTAATTGTTTCTTCTTCTTCTTATTACTCAAAAGCTAAGCGCAAACTTGACCTTGCCATTATCGCGCTTTCCTCTACTTACTCTTGCTTATATGTGTGAGTGTATGTACATACATATGTTTGTAGATTCGACTGCAATTTGTGCGACGCTTCAAAGTTTGTTATTTTACAAAATACCACGAAAACCGTTTTTCTTTGTGAAGTGTCTACTTTTCGTTGTTGCTTGCCTTCATATCCACTAAGTGGCCTGTTGAGGCATGATTTTTAAAATTTGTTGCTTATGGCCACGTCGGCAGTTGAGAGTGGACAGATAAAATAATAATAGCAATAATAAGAAATAAATGAACAGGAAACCGCTTATATTTTTCCTATGCACAGAAAATCTTAGTTGTCATCTTCATTGCCTTTGTTATTGGTATTTCTGTGTAGACGCAAGTTGGCTCGGATTGTCTAAGGTAAGGTCATAGGGAGGTTAAGTACTCGACTTAGGTAGCCAGTAATTATTGATTGTGCTGACTGATAATTGGTAATAACTTAAGAAATGTGTACAAGAATTGCTTTAAATAGTTGATTATTTGGCTAACTGTTTATATACAGTGGTGTGCAATGAAACAGAGGCACCATTTATCAAAGACGTCATATCAACAGATTTTAAAGCTTTCAGGTATCTGATTTTTTTTTCAAGCCTTTTATACTTTGCGCCCAATAATTATTTGCATTTACATTTGCTGTTGTTGTAACATAAATTATGAGCTGTTATTGCAATATTACCGTTTCTCACAAAGAGAAGTGCACCCGGAAAACAGTCCGCAATATCTTATAAAAGCTCAGCAAAAACAAAGTGGATTTTTACGACCCACTTTTTGGGGGTTTACAATAGGGATCAAGTTTTGATATTTTCCTATTATAAGTCTTGAACATTTCGGCTTCTTAATCAAGTTGGAGAAGCAAATAAGGTATTTAAAATTTAATTACTAGGTTGACGTTCTTTGGAAGTACCCATTAGTAAATATAAAGGGCGGTAAAGTTTTAAAGGCCGGTGTTGATTTTGTATAAAATACAATTTTTTAAGAAATTATTGTCATCTCTCCTTATTATGATAATATTGGTATAGCTCAATTACGATTAGAATACATCGGCCAAATGGCTGTCACGGCCTAGGCGGCACACCTCCATCCGATGGTCCAAATTTTCGATGACGTTGAGGCATAATTGAGGTTCTATGCCGTTAATGTGTCGAATTATCTCATCCTTTAGCTCTTAAAATGTTGCTGGCTTATCGACGTACACCTTTTCTTTCAAATAACCCCAAAACAAGAAGTCCAACGGTGTCAAATCACATGATCTTGGCGGCCAATTGACATCGCCGCGACGTGAGATTATTCGGCCATCAAATTTTTCGCACAAAAGAGCCATTGTTTCATTAGCTGTGTGACAAGTGGCACCATCCTGTTGAAACCACATAGCGTCCACATCCATATCTTCCAATTCGGGCCATAAAAAGTTCGTTAATATTTTACGATAGCGAACACTATTCAAAGTAACCGCCTGACCGGCCTCATTTTGGAAAAAATGCGGCCCAATGATGCCGTCGTCCCATAAACCGCACCAAACAGTCACTCTTTGTGAGTGCATTGGTTTTTCGGCAATAACTCTTGGATTATCATTCGCCCAAATGCGGCAATTCTGCTTATTGATGAATCCACTGGGGTGAAAATGTGCCTCATCACTGAAGATGATTGTCTTCGAAAATTGGTCATTCACTGCCTCTAATGCTCTGTAAAAAAAATTGTGACCCGGTAGTAAAAAACCCAGTTGGGGTTTTACTTTTCTCCATGACTACTTTCATTTGCAATTGGTTTGGTTTGGTAAAGCATCATCTCGATCAGCATTTAACTCGATGATTAGTCACGCCAATAATGAGGACTCAGTGTACTATTTCACAGGAAAACGAATTTATTGTTTTTTAAGAAATTCTCCTTGGCAGTCAACACATTTCTGAACTCGCTTGAATGAATTTCCGAAGCACTTTGCCTCACAGAAATGGATACCTCCCAAACGAGCTGTTTGAAGGTTTCAACAGCTTCTTCAGTTGTTGAAAAACGGTATCTCGCATTTTAATTTTGATCTTCGGGAACGAAAAGAAATCATTAGGTGCCAAATAAGGGCTATAAGGTGTATGACCTTTCAATTCGATCTTTTGAATACTCAAAGATTCTTTTGTGTGACCCGATATGTGAGAGCTCATATTGACTTGGTAAAGGATGATTCGTCTTAAGCGGTTGGTTTTCCTTTTATTGGGTCCTCTATTGTATCCCAGGGAAGCGTATACTGGGACCACTACTTTTTAAAATTTTTGTTTATGATCTTCTCAGTTGTTTTAATAACGCAACTTTTCTTTTGTGTGCTGATATACGCGGTGATTGCAAGTACAGCAGACTCTTTAAATCCTCAATCTGATTTAGATAACGTCATTGCTTGGTGTAAAAGAAATAGGTAGGTAGGTTAGAATGCAAGAGTACCCCAGGTACACTTCAAGTAGAGCTTACGTGCCATTCTCATACCATAATGTGGACCACTACCTGCGAAAAATAGCAGAGAAGAGAAACCAATCTACAGCCATTCAGTGGTGTTGACGTAGTGGAGGAGAGAAAAGCGATCTATTCTGGAGATTTTCCTCAAGCCATCCACAAAGAGCACGCTGAGGAATCTCACGCGCTTAGCTGCCAGAGCCGTACATTTGCAGAGAAAGTGTTCAACAGTATCTTTCTCTCCAGAATCCCCACATCTTCTGCAATAGGGGTTGTACGGAATTCCAAGCATCTCCGCATGAGTACCAATTACCCAGTGACCAGTGAACACCGCAATGAGTTTGGAAATTGAATGGCGGGGAATTTTCAGCACCTTAAACGTTCTGTTTCAATCGCATTGGGGCCATAGTGATTTTGAAATAGCTCACGATGAGACAGACATTCATCTGTCTTGCGCTTTTTTTAGAAAGAAATTATGCAGTTTCCCATTAACAACAGTCAAGGGGACACCGATGTCTGAGAAGGGGACAACTGAAACCGGTTCTGTAGACCCTTTCCTGACCAGCTCATCGGCAGTTTCATTTCCCTTTATATTCCTGTGCCCAGGAACCCAGATAAGGGAACTGTTTCTTGCACGTTCGAGATGTTTGAGTTCCTCTTTGGAGGAGTTTACCAAAAGAGAGCTGCAATACGGCGACGACAGGGCCTTGAACGCAGCTTGACTATCGGAAAAGATATTAATGTCTCTCTCCCAACAGCGATCCCCATCTAAACCTAGCTCTCTTATATCCCACATTGGTGCTTCTAGATTATCCAAGCCATGTGAAATTATTGATCTTGTTGCGGTACTTGAACCTAGACTCTCTTTTCAAAGACGTTTAAATTAAATCATTGCGAAGTCATATTCCATACTTGATTTTATTTGACACTTTAATTCGCCTTTGTGGATCCATATAATCTAAAGCTGCACAAACCTCCCTATTGCAATTTAAAGGCCTCCCAAAGCTCGCAGCGTCTGTCTTCGAGCGAGCGGCTGCAAAAAGAGTCTGGTCCTCAGGTTAGAAGCGGTCTCATGCTATCGATCATCTTTCCCGTAGAGCTCACCAGATCTTCCGTAAACTTGTAGCTTATGGATGTACTCCACGTTTTTCGAGCTACAGATATAAAAAAGAGTACACCAACAAATGTGGAAAGTGCACCTGCTACGGCAGGTGCAGAATTTGTGTTCATATGGAAAAAGTTTCACAACTGAAGCCTAAATGAGGCGCCATGTTCCATTCGGGACAAAAGAAATTGATGTTGAAGATACTCTTCTAATATCCAGCATAGAGAAATACCCCGTATGACACTAAACTCATCTTCACTTGCTCACTTTAACCTACTCATAAAATAGCTCTCTCCTCTCAGTCTTACTCTGTCGAAACGGATACAATCCGTGGGTACGGATACAAACCGTATCAGTAAGCCGCTTTCACTTTAAAATCTTCAATGCAGACGTCACTTTCTATAAAAAGATGGGTTTCGCAAGGCTTAAGATCAGGCGAATAAGTCGAACAGTCTAACACTGCAATAACGTGAAATTCAGACCCACCACTCAGGCTTTTATTTCCTCATTCTTTCATTTCACGTAGATTAGCAGTTTGATCCGATTATACATAGGTTTGGTTAGGTTAGGTAAAGTGGCTGTCCTTCGACGCACTTAGGTCAGCTACAGGCTTCTTGTGATAGCACCAGAACTATCCTATCTTTATTCTACTTGGTCCTCTGTAAACCAATGTATGGCCTTAAAAAGCTTTCTACACTAGCTAATTTAAGATTCGGTTCTTGACTATGCAGATGACCTCTGTCATCTATTCCACAACTATCTTGACATGGCAGCGAAGATGCAAGCAGTGCGAGTAACAGCTGCGAAGGCCGGCCTGAACAACATCTTCACGACGAGGCCCATATGCTACCAGTGAAGGAGCATAACAAACTGATCAGCAAGCAGTTCCTGCTAGGGTGTTACCGCAGGTCTCATCTATGCAGACACCTGCTTGAGCCTGAGCCACCTCTCAGGCATGTCAGGAGGCACTTCCTCAACTACGCGGACGAGATTCAGGACAAAACAGATCGACAGCTGCTGGATCGGACAGTGTACAGGCAGACAATCAACGACATTCGTCGGGAGGCCCTCGCCACCTTCTTAAGCTCCCGACCCCCGAATACCGTTATCGGAGTCCAACCACCACCCGTCGCAGACGAAGAGCTCCAACTTCCCCGAGAGTCCCGCGTAACCTTGGCAAAACTACGTTCTGGATACTTTAGTAGGTTAAACACATACTTATCCAGAATTGACCCCCACATACTAAACACACGTCCGGCATGTGAGGGCACCCCGCACGACGCTAACCACCTTTTCACACGCGCCATCAAACCCACTCATCTAACACCCCTCTCCCTCTGGACCCAACCTGCCGAAACAGCACGTTTTCTGGGCCTACCGTTTGATGAGCTAGACGAAGACGACCGGTGATTACACTACACTGACAGGGCAAAGTTACTGCCACAACAACAATAACAACAACAGGCCGGCCTGAAGATCAATATAGAGAAAACCAAAGTCATGCGTACAAACACAGGAAATATGTAAAAATGTCTCCATTTACGGTATCGATCTCGAAGATGTGCAATTTCGCTACCACTGCGAATTTTTAACTCCAAAGTCGACTTTACTTTATGGTTGTGAAATGTTGGGTGCGACGTCAGCTGACACAACCTCATTACAAGTTTTTGTATACAGATACCTTTAAAAAATTGTCAACCTAGTCTGGCCAAATGTCATCTCGAACGCTGACTTATGGATCAGAACCTACTATTAGAGATCCCAAGAAGAAAACGGAACTGGATGGGTCATGTTCTACGCAGAGGAAATGGTGACTTAACAAGGGCCGCCATTGACTGGAAACTGCAGACGTGGAAGACCAACGCATACCTGGAGAAGACTGCTGAAGTCAGAAACCCGCGCCATGCAGCTTAGCTGGAATGTAGTTAAGTAATTGGCGCAAAACAGACTTGAATGGAAGAAATCCGTTGTGCGTCTATGTTCCACACTGAAACTCTAGGAATTTATGAAGATAATGAACATTCGCAATGTTGTTCAGAAAAGCGAGACCGAGCAGTTTTAACCGTCTTCTAAACAGAGCCATGCACCCGCCAGAAGGTGTTCGACTGTCTTTTCCTCTTCTATATGCTGACAACTTCTACAATAGTCATTGCATGGTGCCCCTAATCTGCTGGCATATCTTCCTATTAGACAGGGCCCAGATAGAACACCTATGTACTACGATTCATAGATTCTTCCTACTAATTTAAGTAGACTCTTAGTGCGGTCCATGTTCCATTCGGGTCACGTTTGTCTACTGATAGCGCAGGTGTTTAGCTGCTTCCAGTTGGAATTTCCAAGAGTAATGCTGTGTCTGGCGGCCGCCGTAGCCGAATGGGTTGGTGCGTGACTACCATTCGCAATTCACAGAGAGAACGTAGGTTCGAATCTCGGGGAAACACCAAAATTAAGAAAAACATTTTTCTAATAGCGGTCGCCCCTCGGCAGGCAATGGCAAACCTCCGAGTGTATTTCTGCCATGAAAAAGCTCCTCATAAAAATATCTGCCGTTCGGAGTCGGCTTGAAACTGTAGGTCCCTCCATTTGTGGAACAACATCAAGACGCACACCGCGAAGAGGAGGCGGAGCTGTGTCTGTCCACGAGCGACCACATGTTGTCAAGAGTATAGGTATCTCGTCCTTATCCTGACTAATTTATCATATGCTTTACAGTTAACTATAATGTTAATATATCCTGGTAATACTGCAAATTCAGATTCAAGATAAAAAGTTTGGTTGGAAATTTACTTTAAAGCTACGCTGTAGTCACTTTTTTTCTCAAAACTTCTGCTTCACTAACCCTTTTAATTTTTCAATATCCATTTTCGCAAACTCAATCCATTTCATCTACATAACAAATTCGTTTATTATTCACTTAACTTCATAGGCATTAAAAATTAATTAAAAATTATAAAACATAACAAAATCGAAAAAAAAACTATTAAATGCGTGTCTGTATGTATGTGTTGGTATGCTGTGTGCGTTTAGAGTTTAACATGTGCTATATGTGTTTGTGAGTGAACGCACATATGTACGTTGCATGAAGTAGGTGTGGCACATCCCATCAATTCGCTTTCGCCATACGATCTTCACCATTCGCTTTCATTTGCCTTCGCTTTCGCTGACTATTTAACTAATTACGTTGAATTTTACTAGTTGATAGAGCTCTCTGTCGCTCTCACTCTTCTGCTATGTCTCGTGTTTACTTCTTCTTCAAGTAAAATCGGTTACTGGGTGGTCCATAGTTAGTCGATGGCAAATGCACTGGCTCCTCCACTACGATGGGCGACATGCTCTCCGGTGCCAGATACTGATTGCTAGGCACTTGCGCAGTAGGCTGTGGCTGTTCAGCGGCAGCAAATGGCGATGCGGTGGTCAACTCGAAAGCATTGGGTGCCTGTGGCTGCTCTTGCTCCGGTGCCGGCTGAATGGTAGTGAGCGGTGCAGTAAGATCAGCCGAAAACTCATCAGCGGCAGGTGCGCTATATTCGCTAGCCGCAGCCACATCAGCATGACGAGGATCCAATTCGGTACCAATGAAATTGTTGTTTCCATTGCCCTGTCCATCTTGTTGTTGTGGTTGTGGTGGAGGTCCATAGACGGGTGCTTCTTCTTTCTTGGTATTGTATTTGATGAAGTAGACTTCGGGTTTGGAGGGTTTGGTTGGTTCGGCTGCAGGAATAACAATATCCTTGACGGCTTCGGGTTTCTTGTGCAGCACATAGATAAGTGTTTTCTCTTCGTTTTGTGGTGCTGGTGGCACAACTGGTGGACGAATGGCAGGTGGTGCTGGTGCCTTAATGAAGACGATCTTGTAGTGCTTTTGTTTGGCGGCGGGCGCATGACGAACACGTGTCTCGATCACGTCCTCTTCCTCGAAGTCTTTCGGCGGTACATGCACGTACACGTGCTTGTGCACTGAAGTGGGTTGAGGGGCGTAAGGGTAGCCATCGTCGTGATGAATACTCGACTCTTGATAGGCGGCATTATAAGAATCCTGTTGATCGAGTGGCAGGGGCTGAACCTGATGTTGACTGGCATCGTTAGGCCCCGCTGATGCAGCGGGCTGTTCGAGGCTGTTCAACGACGGCTCAGAGGAAAGCGGTGTGCCGTAAGTGGGAGCCGGTGGAGCGGCAAAGTTGGCAAAGGCATGCTCAGCGGGCAGCTGCTGGTGGATGAGCGGTTGTGAGGCGTGATCTGCAAGAGGCAAAGAAGGGATGTTGAGGAGTGAGAGATTGTGTATGTAGGTAATTGTGTTTTGAGATATGTTCGAGGAATATTCATCGTTCACATGTATAGCAATTTTCTGCGGGGCTCAAATATATTTGGAAAAGTGGCTTAATTTCTTCCACTTAAAAGTCTAAGCAATATTAAAAATTACTTTTCTTCAAAAACTGGTACTAGTTAGTTAGAGCAAACGTTATACCCCCAAAATCTGTTCTAAATTTTTGTTGCCAAATTTTTTGTTAATTAATTTATCCTTTTTATAAATTAACTTTTTTAATTTTTATTAAAATATTTATTTTATATTTTATGATTTTTTATTATTTATTTAAATACTTTTTTTTAATTTTTATTAAAATATTTATTTTAAATATTTTATAATTTTTTTTTTATATTTCAATATCTTTTTAACTATTTGTTTCTGTTAATTAATAAACTTTTTTTTCAAGAATTGTTAAAATATTATCCTTTGTAACAAATAATTATTTTTTAATTTTTGTTAAATATTTTACGATTTTTTTTAATATTTCAATATTTTTTAACTGTTTTTTTTTTCTTTTAATTAATTAACTTTTTTCTAAAAATTTGTTTAAATTTTATCCTATGTATTAAATTAATTTTTTTTTACTTTTCATTAAATACTCTATGATTTTTTTTTTTAATATTTCAATATTTAGCTCCTTTTTTCTTTTAATTAATTAAATTTTTTCTCAAAAATTGTTTAAATTTTATCCTTTGTAATAAATTAATTTTTCTTACTTTTCATTAAATATTCTATGATTTTTTTTTTAGTATTTCAATATTCAGCTCCTTTTTTCTTTTAATTAATTAACTTTTTTCTCAAAAATTGTTTAAATTTTATCCTTTGTAATAAATTATTTTTTTTTTACTTTTCATTACATATTCTATGATTGTTTTTTTATATTTCAATATTTAGCTCCTTTTTTCTTTTAATTAATTAACTTTTTTCTCAAAAATTATTTAAATTTTATCCTTTATAAAAAATTAATTTTTTTTTTAATTTTTATTAAATATTTCACGGTTTCTTTTTAATATTTCAATACATTTTGACCATTTTTTTTTTGCTTTTAATTAATAAACTTTTTGCTCAAAAATTGTTTAAATTTTATTCTTGAATATAAAACTTAAACTTTTGAAAAAAAATGTATATACAATGATATTGAATTAGAAAATTAAAATTTCTTGATTGATAATATCAGGTGGCGCAAAATTAATCACCATATCGGAAGATTTCTAATTATTGAAAATACAAAAAAACTGCTGTAAAAAAATTTTAATATAAAATTTAAATTGAACAGTTATTGATTAATAATATTAGGTTATTATTTCAACATAAAAGAAACAATTGAATTTCTATGAAACGAAATATCATATAAATAAAATTTATAAAATTTTTAAAATTTTTTAAAAATTTTACTTTTCTTCATAAATTTATTTATCTTGTTGATTTTTATATTAATTAATTTATTGTTTATAATTTCTTTGTCTTTTAAGTATTTTTTAGCAAATATTTTATGATTTGTTTTCAAATATTTCAATATTTTTTATTTCATATTTTACTTTTATTTATGTAATTCATTTTCTCTTTCCTGTTCTCAATATTCTTAAAAATAATTTTTGGTTTTATACCTCTGTAAATTTTTAATTGATTTTCTATTTTGATTAATTTTTAATTTTGCTAAATTTTTCTTAGTTTTATTTTTCAATAAATTTCCAACTTAAATTTTTCAAAAAATATATATGCAGAAAAAAATTACTGCATTGGAATGAAATATTAACAGTTGTCGATTCTTAATATATGTATAAGAATTTTTTTTTATTTCGAAGTAGAAATTCGATTACCTAAAAATTGAAAAAAATGTATGTCATAAATAAATTTAATATATTTTGATGTATTTTTAAATATATTTTCATATATTTTTTTATGTCATTGGCTTCTACACCACGGGATATTTTTGTGTATTAATCAATTAATTCCTCTTTTTCAACTAATTTATTTTTTAAGTATTTCTTATGTAGTATATTTTTATATTTGATTTCATTTGTATTTCTTTTTTTTAACATTTTATTTATTTTTTTATATATTTGCTTGTTTTAAATAATTGTTGTCTTTAATTCATTTATCTTGACAAAATTTGTTTTAAATAATTTATTCCTTTTAATTTATTTTTTTTTTTTTTTTACCAAATACCTTATGAATTCTTTTTCCAAGTATTTCTAAATCTTTTGAGCTCCCATTTTTCTCTTAATTATTTTTTTTTAACTAATTTATCCTTTTTAATTCCTTAATTTAAAAAAAAAATTTTAAGCACCTTATGAATTCTTTTTTCAAATATTTTAAAATCCTTTGAATTCCCATTTTTTTCTTAATTAATTTTTTTTGTGTATTAAAATTTTTTAAATATTTTCTGGTGTCATTTCTCAATAAATTTAATTCCTTAAATTTTAAAAAAAATTTTTAAGCACCTAATTCTTTTTTTAAATATTTCAAAAATTTGTAATTCCCATTTTTCTCTTAACTAATTTTTTTTTATCTTAAAAATTCTTAAATATTTTCTGGTGTTATTGCTCAATAAATTTAATACTAAAACTTTTCAAAAAAATTTTTTGGTAATATTGAATTGAAAAATTATCAAATGTTGACTAGGTGGCGTACAATTAATCACCCTATCGGAAAGATTTATCATTTTTGAAAATCGTATTATATTTGGTATTTGTGAACTAAACAGCTGCGGTATACAAACAGGCAAGCAGTGGAATTCGTAATTCGCTCAAGTGAATAGTAAAGTAGTAAAGTTATTCAAAAACATATAAAATATCTGCAATTCGGAATCGACTTAAAACAGAAAGTCCCTCCATTTGTGGACCAACATCAAGGCGCACGCCACAAATGGGGAGGAAGGGCTTGGCCAAACGCTCAAAACAGGTGTAAAAGTCAAGTAAGTATATATAATAATATATATAAATTAATAAAAGTATATATATATTTATATGTAATATTGGATGATTAATTTTGTGCCACCTTGTATACAAAATTGTAAGGAATTTCTTAAAAAAAATGTATGTCCTCAAATGCCGTTTGAAAAAATTTTGATATGCTTTTTGTCATTATTGTATTTATTTTTTAATTTTTTTTTTCAGAAATTGATGTATGTTTCTCAATTAATTTAACTGTTTTAATAGTTGTCGTTTTATATTGTAAATTTTTTTTTAACATTTCGATTATTTTTTGGTTCCATTTTTTATAAATTATTTTTTTAATATTTCGATTTGTTATAGTTTTTATTAATTTTTATATTTATATTTTTAATACTTTTTTTAATATCTATCGATTCCTTTTTAGTTCCCTTTTTTATAGTTTATTTTTTTAATAATTCGATTATATTTTGGTTCCATTTTCTTATAATTTATTTTTCGACCTTTCGATTTATTATAGGTTTTATTAATTATTTTAATATTTTTATTTAATATTTCGATTTCTTTTAGGTCCCTTTTTTATAGTTTAGTTTTTTAATATTTCGATTCTTTTTTAGTTCCATTTTTTATAAATTATTTTTTGATATTTCAATTTGTTATAGTTTTTGTTAATTATTTTAATACTTTTATTTAATACTTCGAGCTCTTTTTGGTTCCATTTTTTATAATTTATTTTTTTAATAATTCGATTATATTTTGGTTCCATTTTTTTATAATTTATTTTTCAACCTTTCGATTTATTATAGGTTTTATTAATTATTTTAATATTTTTATTTAATATTTCGATTCTTTTTTAGTTCCATTTTTTTATAAACTATTTTTTGATATTTCGAATTGTTCTAGTTTTTATTAATTATTTTAATACTTTTATTTATCTAATACTTCGATTACTTTTTAGTTCAATTTTTTATGATTTATTTTTTTAATAATTCGTTTATATTTTGGTTCCATGTTTTTATAATTTATTTTTTGATATTTCGATTTAAAACAATTTTTATTAATTATTTTAATATTTTTATTTAATATTTCGACCATTTTTTTAATTCCATTTTTTAAATTTATTTTTTAATACTTCGATTACTTTTTAGTTTCATTTTATAATTGATTTATTTTGTCTGAAAAATTTTCAACAAATTTCAAAATTTTTTTTTCCTTCACTAACTTTGTAATCCATTGTAGATGTAACCGGCCTCAGGACGCGCCAAAGCGCTCGCAATCAAGCAACTCACTAACACAAATGCACGCATTATGACACAAACGAAAACTAAGGTTTTAAAGTCCTTTTAATTAATTTTAAATCAATCGAAGTATTCCAAATGTATTTTGCTGCGTTATTCACCGGAAGCTTAGAAGGAAGCTATGTAGGGAAGAGCAAGTCACGAACTGATACCAAACCAAGTGCTACAACTTTAATTTATATGTTTTCGAACTGATGCGCATTGCAACAATTGGCGTTCGACTATTAACACTTGAAAAATTATACAAAACAGCAGCAACAACAACAACAGCAACACCAACCTTTGCAGAAAAAGAAAAAATACAAAAACAAAAAGACATAAACGACAAAAAAAACAACTTCAAAGTATCCACAACTTCGAAATTTTGCCTTAACTAAAATACCATTAAAATTTGTAATTGAACTTTGGAAATACAGCGAAGCAAGAAGTCATCGAACAACCAGCATTGAACGGCCATACAAGTAATAGCCGACGAAAAGAAGAGCAACATGAAAGAGATAAGAAAGAGAGCAAATCAGCGACTATTTACTTGCCGGACAACAAATGAATGATCGCTGATTTGCGGCCGCTTAAGCGAAAAACAAAAAACAAAACGCAACAGCAAAAGAGATGCAGCTGGTGAGTCCAATGTAGAGCGAATGCAAAATAATCATAATAATAATTAAGGAATATATGGAATGCATTCACACACACATGCGCACGTGGCATAAATATGTTTCAAAAACCGAAAAAATAAAGCAAAGAAAATTTTAGGAACTCATCGTGAAGGTCTTCTTGGTTTGATTTTAAATTCTTATTTCTGACTTCCACCAGTAAAGCACACGGAAAGAGTTTAATTTCGTGTATTCTTTGGCTGTTTGACCGTCAAAAAGCCTTCGTTTAAGTGTTAAGCGTCAAAGGGCATATGAAGATTTGGTTACAATTTAAGCTTCATCCGGCAGCTGTCAAATACCTTAAAAAATGTATGTAATAAAAAGAAACTCCTAAAAATCAGGTTAACTGGAGTTCTTTTTACTCTCTGCTGAAGCTTATTTTTGTGCCCAAGTATGCATTGTGTGCTCGTAATGCACGGGTAAGTATGTAAGTATGGTTGTTATTGTTTTTTCTACCATAATTGTTGTTGATTTGATGTTTCAGCTGCCACTTTGCTGGCGATTGCCACTTAGTCAAATCGAAACTGAAAGTCATGAAAATGCGCTGTTTTTTACCTAGAAGTACACAGGTATGCACGCATGTGTGGCAGTTTTTGTATGGGCATGAGTTCCTATAGTAATTAAAACTTAATTTGATTCATCCCTCAACTGACTAATGGATTTAGCTATTTTTTGTTTTGCATACGCACGAAAAAAATCAAAAATTACTCACTACTCATTCCATATAAACAGTTAATTGGTTCAGGTGTCCATGCATGTATGGACACTTGTGTTCACAATAATAGCAGCGTAGCATGTTGCAAAGTTTGGAGTATTCATTTCTTCTTCTTCGACTTTCATTTTGGGTTTGCACCTGCTTGTCAGCACGGTTGTCGCCGTGACCGTATGCGTTGGTGCGTGACTGCCATTCGGAAGTGCGTAGGCTCGAATGTCTACATAAATCACCAAAATGATGGGAAAAATTTTTTCGGTCGCCCTCGGCTGGCAATGGCTAACCTCCGAGTGTATTTCTTCCATGAAAAAGCTCCTCATGAAAAATATCTGCCGTCCGGAGTCGGGTTTAAAACTGTAGGACCCTCCATTTATGAAACAAAGAACCGAATTCACTTAGTTGCAGATAAAAAGAAGCTCTGCGAAGGATGTACCAAATTTACGATGTGATCGTAAATCATTTCCTATTTGGATCTAACACAATTGTACGTAGCAAAATAAGGGAAATTACCCTCACCTAACTACGTGGCCTCGGTAGTCTAGCATAAGTGTACTAGCCTGCCATCCCAGAGGTTGTGGATTCGAATACCACGTAAAGCACGGTCCGCGCACTTTTCTGCTTACCAAACTTACCTGCTTTCTTAGTTTCTAAAAAGAAAAGAAAAAAAAAACATTCCTCAACCCCAAAAACCGTATCCTTCCAATACTTACTCCTGTACAAAAGTCAGCGCATTACTTGCATTGTGGCTACTTAAACAAACAAAAAACAGATGGCGCTCCAACCAGTAAGAGGGCGTTGTTCCCAAGCAACGACAGGTGGGCATTCCCACTACTTAGGATTGGTAGCGACAGGCTAATCACCTACCCTGTCAGAAATCAAAATAGCTTAACGAAACCAACGCAAAACTGAGTCTTGTCAAGCCCCTATGCTCCCGAGAGGAGTGAACAAGGAAGAAAACAACCTTCAATTTAAGGAAAGTCACGGTGCTTACTATCCTGGTGTATCTTCCTCTTCTTTTTTATTGGCCCACTACCCGCCAAGGCGATTTTAGCCGAGTTCAACAAGGTAAATTCCTTTGACGCGCTAACCAACACCAATTAGAAAATGCCAAATGAAGACAAGTCGCTCTCCACTTGGTCCTTCCAATGCAGTGGAGGCCTCCGCAGAATATTTGTCTCGAACACGCCACACACTTAGAGGATCCGGCACTCGAAGTGTAACCAATTCAAAAGGTCATAAATTTAGCTAAGAAATCCAATTTTATTCATTTCAAAGTAAAAAATGTGTGGAAATAATACAAAATTTAGAATCAATTTGCTTTTGCTCGATATGGCCAGCTTTTGTCTTGACTATGACCTTGAGAAACGCATCGCAAGCTGCCGGAATGGGAAATGCAGGTAATTTGGCCCACTCGCAGACAATGGCTTTTTTCAGCGCCTCGAGACTGGTGAATATTTTAGTTCAGACCTCTCCAAAATAGCCCAAAGAGAATAATCCACCGGCTTTGCGTCAGGTGAATCTGAGAGCCATTGTGTGGTGCGTTAAGAAGTTCGGAACGTTGTTCCTTAGCCATTCTTGGTCTACTCGACCTGTGTTAGACTGTGTCGAGTCCTGTTGAAACGTCCATGGTCTGCCACCGAAATGTTTGTCTGTCCATGGCTTTAAAGCAACCTCTAGAATACTAGAATACTACTCACCTGCGGTTACAGCGGCTCAAACCATTACCTGTGGCGGGTGCTGCCTCCTAGTGGCCAATCGATGACTCTAATTCTCATATGA
Organism: Anastrepha fraterculus; assembly: GCA_037575425.1. Classification (NCBI taxonomy): domain Eukaryota; kingdom Metazoa; phylum Arthropoda; class Insecta; order Diptera; family Tephritidae; genus Anastrepha; species Anastrepha fraterculus. The sequence continues at coordinate 578,019 of JAYXIM010039776.1, forward strand.
ATGGTTGAACAAATACATCCTATCATTTTGGGAGTTTACGAATGGCTCAATTTAAAAAATTTTCTCATCAGAAAACACAATATTCGAAAATTGATTGCCTTCGGCTCTTGTCTCTCTCAAGTCTGACTTGTTACTGCTTTGGTGATCTCATGCACCTTTTGGATCTCGTAAAGCTTGACTTTGAGATAATTTTTCAGTATGCGGTGGATGCTACGGATGCTATGGTCAGATATTTTTAGTTCTTTCGCCATTTGATAGGCCCTTCGTCGGAGATTTCGCTCAAGTCGCTTCTTCACTTTTTGAACCATTTCACTTGACGTTGCAGTCTTTTAATGACTACCTCCATGACGTTTCGCGATGCTACCCGTATCATTGTAACGAGTAATGGTGCGATAAACCAAAAGCTTTATTTACTTTAAGTTGTTCGAACTTACGAACAATGGCTGGTTGTGATTTTCCAGCCAAATATAATGCAATCACACTATTACGTTTGAAATCCATTACTGGCTTTCTGGACTGCCATTTAGCCAACTAGCAGACAGCTGATGTCCGTGCATCAGTTGCGCGAGCGGTCTGAAATTGGTTACACTTCGAGTGCCAGATCCTGCATACTCGTAAAATCTACTGCTAACAGTGACAGAGAAGAAGTGTTTGTCTTGGATCCCTGGTTGTGCGATGAGTTCGAAACTCTCCACATAAACAAAATTTGCAAATAAGCAGAACAACAATGTGTACCTACTAACCAAGAATGATAGGGAAAGAGATTCGCCGTGACGTAAGAGTCCATCTATAAACAAACAAAAAGAAGGGGAATCACTTGTTTGTGAAAACGAAGAGTAGGCGAAAGTAATGGAAACAACCAGACACAAGAAGTTATATGCACACTCACGCGGTATCTTCCGTATAAAAACGCAAAAACCTGTATTTGGAGGCTTTATATTCATTTCTGCTTTCACAATTCAACACGCGGAACTTCGTTTGAATTAGTTTGTTTGGATTTAATCTCACAAATCACAATATCACGAAGTCATTCACTGAAATTTTACAAAGATATAATTTCTCTTACTTTAGTTTGTTTTGTATTCCGAAAGGAGCTGACGTCAGAGTAAAGTAACTGCTTTTTAATGGCGCCACCTTCTGTATGTTATAATTTCTATAACTTACTCCTTCGACCATGGGATACCCCGGGACTAATTGTAGTATGGTGGAATGCCCTTGAGAAGGGTATGAGCATCGAAAAACTTGACAAGGTTCAAATACTAGCATCTGTTCTGATAACCGGTGCGATGTCAATCACTATTGAAAGCATTATATGCGACCTTAAACTTCCTTCCGGTAGATCTGCAGGCAATATATACCACACTCAATGCGGCAATACGGCTGTGCACTCTCAGTAAGTGGTCAAACACGGATTATGGTCACGGTAAAATCCTGGCTGCCGCTTTGGGGCTTCCCGGACTGATGGACTATGCACTCCCGCCAACAGCGGGAGCCATCACAGCGTTTACGACTCTCCTACCCTCAAGGGAAGAGTGGGAACGGGGCTTGGTAAGACAGGGCGAGTCTATCCATGTACACGCAGATGGCTCGAGGGCAGGGTGGGCGGGGGTGTGTTCTCTGAACATCTGGGGATCTCCTTAAGTTTTCGGCTCCCCGACTACTGTAGTGTCTTTCAAGGTGAACTGATGGCAATAATGAAAGCCGTGACACTGATAAAGTGTAATGCGATACTTGGAGATGATATCTACATTTTCGCTAACAGCCAAGCGGCGATAAAATCCCTCACAAAACAGTCGACAACCTCCAAGGTAGCCATGAAATGCCGAACATCTCTTAACGAGATGGCTGAGTCATTTCACCTCAAGGTAATAGGGGTTCCTGGCCATCGCAATATTGAGGCTAACTGTAGAGCCGATGAACTAGCGAGACTCGGCACTAAATTGACCGATGAGTACATAGACAATGATATAGCGGTACCCTTACAAGCATGTAAGCTACTCATCCTTGAAGAAATTGTAAAGAAAGCAAACGAAAGATGACGTAATGAAGCCACCTGCAAAATCGGCCGTCAACTGTGGCCAACTCTAAATGCTAAACCAAAATAAACACAGTCTTATCACATTGATCTCAGTCATAACGGGGCACTGCCTAATAGGTAGACACTCCCAAAGGATGGGTGTGCAAATACATGATTTCTGTAGAAGTTGTCTAGATGAGGACGAGGAAGAGATAATCTCGCACCTACTGTGCCACTATCCTGCTCTATCCGGACGGAGATTTGCTATTCTAGGCAGACATTTTTTTAACGAATTGGAAGATCTCAGTTCTACAGAAATCGGAGATATTTAAAAATTTTTGAAAAGCACACACTGGTTTTAGGAGAGATGGGAACAAACTCCCCACATGCCGCACAATGGGCTATGAGTCTGAGTGGGTCCCACAGGACAACCGCTTCAACCTAACCTAACCGCGGAACTATCGGAGTCGCGGAATATTGAAGTATTTTTATTAGATTCAAAGCGCTTTGATGAATATGAAATTCATAAGCATATCGTAAGCTAAAAAAAATATGTGAAAGAAACAATTGAAAGTACGAAGAATAAAAAATCGCATTAAATGGCATAAAAAGTAACCCTTAGAAAAGCATTTTAATATTTTGACATTAAATTAAATAAATATCAATAAATATTGCAATGAAGAGATTGCAATCTGTGCGAACTAAAATAGTTGTCAATGCAATTTTGTGGGAAGATTGCGCTTAGCTGTGTCTGTGTGAGAGTTTTTGAATACTTGCAACGCTCTCTGCGGCTACCACCGCTGCCAGTGACAATGAACTGGGAAGTATTTTCACGTTTCCACAAAATTTTCGGCAGCTATATTTTCGTAATTTTTTTTTATTTTTATTTAATTTTTGGTTTATTTTTTTTTTTATTGTCAATTTATTTTTTCTTTTTTTTTTTTGCTTTCAAAACGTCAGCCAACATGCCTTCATAGCTGACCCAATTTCGAGTGAATGAAGAGGTTCACTGAGAGCATGAAAAATTCACCGAAAAAAAAACAAAAACATTTCTGAATTTATGATACAACAAAAACATGGGCTGCCACTACAGTGACGCAACATTGAATTCAAGAAGTTATTTCATTGTTTTATTTGAGTTCGCCACGGCTGCATGCTTACTGTGTACGTCGACACACACACAGACATCTGGTGCTCCATGGTCCAAAAGTGTCATTGTTTTTGTGTTCCGTGCAACAATTGCTGTTACTGATTGTTAACACTGTCCGCTACACATTGGCAGCAGCAGGCTTTGATTGTTGTCAACAGCTTTAAGTTGATTTTTACAATTTAAGCGGCGTTTTCCAGTTGCATTTTTTTTTTTTTTGTTTTCGCTATTTTTTCTTGCTTCTTTTTTTACGATTTTGCCGCTCAACACTTCAAGTTATCGATCATTCAGCAAATGCAGGCGTATGTTTAGTGTTTGGTTGTTGTTGGTGTTTACTGATGTGATTGTAATTTAATTACAGTAATGATAAAAATTGTGTGGCAAATACAGCCTTGATGAATTTGGGCCGAACTTGTCTTTGATTGTGTGGATTAGGTGTTATTTTTGGCGGCCGCCCGTAACCGAATGGGTTGGTGCGTGAACGTAGGTTCGAATCTCGATGAAAAACCAAAAATTAAGAAAAACTTTTTTCTAATAGCTGTCGCCCTTCGGCAGGCAATGGCAAACCTTCGAGTGTATTTATTTCTGCCATGAAAAAGCTCCTCATAAAAATATCTGCAGTTCGGAATCGGTTTGAAACTGTAGGTCCCTCCATCTGAGGAACAACATCAAGACGCACACCACAAATAGGAGGAGGAGCTCGGCCAAACACCCAAAAAGGTTGTACGCGCCATATATATATGTATATACCTGTGGCCAAAAAGTAGGGTGAATTTGGTTGTAAAATGAAAAGTCTTTATTTATTCTTGTAAATCAATTTCATCCCCTTCAAAATAATCCCCTCTCGATGAAATACACTTATGCCAACGATTTTTCCAATCCCCGAAACATGCCAAATAGTCCATTTCCGGTATAGCCATCAGCACCTTCTTCAATTCAGCTTTTATCTCCTCAATCGACTCGAAACGCGTTCCCCGAAGTGGTCTCTTGAGTTTTGGGAATAGCCAGAAGTCACACGGAGCCAAATCAGGTGAATACGGTGGTTGCGGAACGATATGCGTGGAATTTTTGGCGAAATGGTCACGAAGAACGAGTGCAGTGTGAGACGGTGCATTTTCGTGATGCAAAAACCAAGAGTTGTTGGCCCATAATTCTGGTATTTTTAGACGAATTCCTTCACGTAAACGACGCATAACGCTCAAATAATATTCCTTATCCACAGTTTGGCCAGGTGGAAGAAATTCATAGTGCACCACACCACGAAAATCGAAAAAAACTGTCATCATGTCCTTTATTTTTGAACGACTTTGACGTGCTCTTTTCGGTCTGGCCTCGCCTTTAGCACGATATTCGCTTGATTGGTCGGTTGTTTCAGGGCATAAATCCAAGTCTCATTTCCCGTGATGATGCATTTGAACTTGTCCTGATAGTCTGAAAGCATTGTTTCACACACATCAACGCGAAGACTTTTTTCCAAGAAATTGAGAGTTTTCGGTACCAAACGAGATTTGACTTTTCGTAGGCCCAAATGGTCTTTCAAAATGGTTTTCACAGATCCTTCTGATATTCCGATCCTATCAGTAAGGTCTTTAACAGTCAATCGACGATTTTTGAGCACTAACTCCTTCACTTTATTGATGTGTTGGTCGTCTGTTGACGTCGATGGTCGTCCGGAGCGCTCCAAGTCATCAACACGTTCTCGACCCTCTTTGAAGTCTTTGTACCACTTATAAACATTTTTCTGCCACATAGTCGAATCACCAAATGCCTTCTGCAGCATGCTAAACGTTTCCGCAGCCGAAATTTCATTCCGCAAACAAAATTTGATGGCACTTCTCTGCTCAATCAAGTCAGACATTGTAAAAATCGAAAAATGCACTCTTGGTCGTTTGGTAAACACAAGCGTAAATATATTACTGATAATGACATTCACATGAAAGTTGGCCCAGATGTTATTAACAGTGCTGCCAACTTATGAAAAAAATAACTAGAGCGAAATTTTAATCCCGCGAAGTTTGACAAATAAATTCACCTTACTTTTTGCCCACAGTAGTATATAGATGTTATTTTTTCCAATATGCCAGATATTCACAATACGCCAAGTCTGGGAAAAGACTCATGAAAGCAGAATCCCTCTCTTAATTTCTATCCTCCCTGATAGGACATAGGGCCTCTGCAAAACACTTCCAATCCTTCGCGATGACTTTGACTTCTTTGAATTTCCCTGCAGCCTTAGGTTCTTTTTCAAGAGTTCTCTTCCAAGTGCGTCCTTTTTTCTACAAAAGGCCCAATTTTACATTTCCGTTGAAACGATCAATGCGCGTGTGTAGAGGTTTTCAATTGTAATTCTACATATTTTCGGTTGAACATGAATTTTGCACCTCCAAATCCGATGTGCATGCTGCCGAAGCGAGGAAAATCCAACAAAAATATGGGTACCACTTGGAGACTGGTTTCTATTCGGGCTTATATTCATGTTTTTACTTAAGATTTCGATTAGCTCGAGAAAGGCGAAGTGATTCAATAAGTTACAAGCCTAAGGAAGATCTGGTAAGCTCTACCTGTGAGACAACCAGATAATCTACAATATAAAAAGAGACCGGCTCTAACCTGCGGATCAGACGCCTTTTGCAGCCGCTAGATCCGAGACAGACGTTACAAAACTTCGAGGGACCTTTAGATCATATATGGCGAAGTAGCAACCCCGAAGTCACTCTCTCGTTAGCCCTGACCGTATCTTCTATGCAGATTGTTTACCTCATCTTTGCACAGGTTACCAGGATGTACCACGTGGAAGTGAGAGTAGGAATTGAACAGTTAGATTGCTGATAACGGCTACTTCAGCTCTCCCAAAACCCCATTTACACCCGAATACGCTGACACCATCTTTTTGTCGATTTTAAAGCTGCATACGAAAGTATAGAAAGGAGTTACTTGTATGCCGCGAAGTCTGAATTTGGTATCCGCGCTAAACTAATACGGCTATGCCAAATGACGTTGCTCAACACCAGCAGCGGCGTCAGAATTGGGAAGGACCTCTCCGAGCCGTTTGATACCAAATGAGGTTTCAGACAGAGTGACTCCCTGTCGTGTGACTTTTTAACCTGATGTTGGAGAGGATCGTACGAGCAGCAATTACTTAACCGCTCAGGCACAATGTTTTATAAGAGCGTACAATTATTGGCGCATGCCAATGATATTGACATCATCGGCCTTAACAACCGCTCTGTTGGTTCTGCCTTCCCAAACAGGATAAAGAGACAAAGCGAATGGGTCTGGTGGTGAACGAGGATAAAACGAAGTACTTGTCTTCAAACAAACAGACGGCGCACTCGCGTATCGGCACCCACGTCACTGTGGACAGTTATGATTTCGAAATTGTAAAAGACTTCGTTAACACCGAAAATAATGTCAGCCTCGAAATCCAACGTAGAATCTTTCTTGCTAACAAGTGCTATTTTGGACTAAGACAAATGAGTTGTAAAGTCCTCTCTCAAAGAAAAAAACTATAGTAACACTCTGCAAAGCTCTCATAATGCCCGTTCTAACGTATGGCACAGAAGCTTTGACGATGAAAACATCCAATGAAGCGACGCTTAGAGTGTTTGAGAGAAAGATTCTGCGTAAGATTTTTGAACCTTTGCACGTTGGCGGCTGCGATGGAAGGATGAGCTGTATAAGCTTTAGGATGACATAGGCATAGCATGGTGAATAAAGATCCAGCGGCTACGTTGCCTGGACCTTGTCGTCCGAATGGAAACAAATGGCGCGGCTCTGAAAGTATTCGATGCGGTACCAGCTGGTGATAGCAGAGGAAGAGAAATGCCTCCTCTGAGTTGGAAAGATGAGGTGAAGAAGGACTTGGCTTTACTTCGTGTGCCCAACTGGCGACTGTTAGCATGGGAAAGCAATGATTGTATCGCTAAACTCGACCACAATCGCGTAAGCGGTTGGCGGGTCAATCAAGAAGAAGATGTATATGGATATCTGACCAATTCCCCTGAGCTAATTCAAAGCAATTTAAATGGAATTTTTTATAAATCAGTACCAAGAAAGCAAATTCAGACATGATAGAAAAATGGGCATTGCTCTAAGCACCGAGTATAATTTCAATGTTCACTTATTTTTGAACTAAGAGTCACTCCTTTTGAAACATGTCAGTTGAAGACCACAGTTTCGTGCCAACTCCGAAAGGCGCTGATTTTTATGAGCAGCTTTTTCGTAGTAACAAAACACTCACTAAAGCTCTTAGAAAAGACATCCCTTTTGAAACAAGTTTAACAAGTTTTTTAGTTTCATATTTCAAAAGTTATAATCGCCCGCTTAATATTCGACCTAATAGCCAATATTCCACGCTTAATCACATTCGCTTTCCACTTGTTTGCAGTCAATGCGATTAAGTGCACCATTTCCAATTGGTGCTGGAAAAGGTATTGGATTGGATAATGATGTAAAAGTGGCTGTTGCAAACGGGACGTCTGCAGTGTTGATTCAGCCACAGTACAACTTGTTTTGCAGGCTACTCTCTCGTGGCTCTTCTTCAACCTGTTTCAATATATTTCATAAATCCTATACATACACCTTAGCTACATTCATAAGGAAGCATAAATGTGTATGTGCACCACTCTGTAGCCCTTCAACATAATTATCTGCGCATGCGCAGCCATCTGCCGCACTCATAAGCGCATCTGCGCGCTGCAACTCAAATTATTCTTTCAACCTGATTACCAATTGCAGCCGCCGCGGTGAAGTGGGTACATGCGTGACTGCTGTGTGTTCAGTTGTTGCCTGGTTTGATGCCCACTTTAGTTATAAATGAAATGTTATTGTACGAAAAACCTTCTTTTTTTTAAGCGGTCGGCCTTCTGTTGCGTTCCCTATTTGTTGCACAACATGAAGAAGCGAACCAAAAGTTGGTGGTGGAGAAGCGCGGCCAAACATTTAGCAAAGCGCCAAAAATTTATGCGCCGCCACATGCTTAGCGTATGTACAGTGGCGGGCATAAATATGATAACGCATGATAAACTGACTCTTTCCAGTGTTTTTTTATTTTATTTTTCAAACGAAAACCGAAATTTTTTAATCGTGTCGATTTAGTTTTTTCTGTATCTAGGGAGACTTCATATGTAAAGGATATTTCAAAAGTGTCGCCTAGATGCCAGTAGTGAAAAATTTCTAGACGGTTTCTTTTTCAAAAACTTAAAATTAAAAATTAAAATTATTGAAACTTACTATGAAAATGGTGAAGCTTTATATCTAACAAAATTAAAGAAGCTGATTCTGATAAGGATAGAAAAACGATTGGAGGGCCAAAAACTGGACTTCTTTAGAGAAAATTGCTGCTGTAGCGCAAAATGTTGCTGAACAAACTTCAACATCGAAATCTCGACGTTCTCAGCAATGAGGCGTTCATGAGTCCATAGTTTGGCGGATTTTACTGGTAGACGTGCTCTTTGTGGACGTTTAAATAATACCATTTTTCACAATAACTAAGCATCTCTTTTGAAAGACAATTTATTTCAAATTCACTTGAGTCCTGTCAGACATCAAATTAATCAATTTGTGCACCATTTGGTATTAGGTATATTTGCTTGAACTAATGCTAGTGCTCTTTTTCGCAGATTTTTAAAATTTTGACTTTCTTTTCTTTGGATTGTGTAATGAACTCGTATTTGGTAAAAGCACTGGGAGTCAGAAACGAAAAACAGTTGGAAAACGAGGCTTATACCAAACATAGATAAATGTTATGACAGAGAGTCGGAGGAGTGAACTTTTATATTACGTGCGCAACTAAGTTATCTCTGTATTTTTGATGAAAATACAACTTTATTATGAAAAAATGGTTACAAGTGAATCATTGAAAGTACTGCCCATCGCTGGCTGCTACTCTTTCCCACCCTTCTGGTAGATCTCATATATCGGCGCGGTAAAACTGTTCATCTTTTGAGACTATTCACGGATCAAGCCATTTTTTGATGTCTTCATATGAATGGAACTGCTGGTCAGCTAGATCATGTGCCATTGATCGGAACAGGTGACAATCGGACGGCCCAATATCTGGAGAATATGGCGGGTGAGGTAGGATTTCCCATTTCAGTGTATCCAGGTGGGTTTTAACGGGTTTGGCAACGTGAGGCCGCGCGTTGTCCTGCGGTAGAACCACTTTTTCATGCCTCTCCGCGTATTGCGGCCGCTTCTCGCGCAGTGCTCGGCCCAATCGCATCAATTGAAGTCGATACCGATCCCCAGTGATGATTTCGCTTGGTTTTAACTGTTCATAAAAAATAACACCAACTTGATCCCACCAAATACATAACCTAACCTTGGCAGCGTGAATATTCGGCCGGGGCGACGACGTAGAAGCATGACCGGACAGTTCCCATGACTTTCTTTTCTTTGGATTGCTGTAATGAACTCATTTTTCATCACCCATTACGATGCGATGAAGAAACCCGTTCCAATGCCATGCCTCCAATTCAGCGTATTCGAAGGTTTTTGGTCTTCCTTTACGCGAACGGTCGTCAGCATTCAAATCAGCGTCTTTAAAGTGACGAAACCAATCTCAGCACGTTGTTTCACTTAAAGCAGCATCTCCATAAACTTTTTGTAGCTCTCGATGCGCTTCCGCCGCCGTTTTTTTCGAATGAAAGAGGAAAATCAACACTTTCCGCAAATTACGATTATTCGGCACAAAATCAGACAAAATCACTAATGTGTCGAAGCAGTTTGTTAACCATATGTCTAAGCTTGGTTTATGAGGTTTAGGTTATGTTAGAAACGACTAGCACACACAGCAGGCGGCATCTATTGACAAACTGGAAACTTAGTTCCGCACCTAATATTACTCAGATGCTATCTGGACATGGGTGTTTACGCAATAATCTAAACAAAATAGGCAAAATGGAAACCACTAAATGATGCCACTAGATGCACCTATTGACGATGCAGATCTTCAAATGTGAGAGATGGAAATATGATCACAATGCTGTTGAAGGCAGGCTAGGTCCCTTAAGAGCAGACAACTTCATCGAAAAAATGTAGAAAGCGCAGAAAATGTACAACTATATGGTACGTACATAGAGCGGGTTCTGCGCGCCAAAAAGCTTGACATGGACAGAGATGCTTAGCCGACATGCTAACTCTAACCTGTCTACCTAATTAGAAGATGAGCGGATAGCATGATGCTAGCTTCAAAACTGGCTACCCTGGACGCAGGGAGAGTAGAAGAGATGGTCTTTATTAGAACGCCTACTTCTTAGGTTTTTCAAATATGTTCCCAAGAAATTATTTAACCGCCGAAACCGTATAAAGTACGATCTTGTCTCTTTAAAGCGTACACAACATCCATAGCTGTAACTGTTTTCCTTTTGGCATGTTCAGTATAGGTAACTGCATCACGGATAACACTCTCCAAAAATACTTTTAAAACCCCACGAGTTTCTTCATATATCAAACCAGATAGACGTTTTACACCACCACGACGAGCTAAACGTCGAATAGCTGGTTTAGCTAGCATACCACTCGACGCAGCGTTCGGCGGTCGCTGTAAGTGTGAAGGCATTTTAAACCTTACCTCACTTCTACAAAAACAAAACAAAACATCAGTACCTTCAGAGTAGTTACAAATTTTAAGCTTAGTTAATAAAATTCGGTACATAATATTAAATGTATCTTCTTTACATTTAAACTCATAAAAAGTATCAGGTAGACTGGCAACATTAATATGGCCGCCACTGTATGTTGCCAATCGCTATAAGTAGTTTATGCACTTCGCCTTTCTTGGAAAACATGTTTGTTTGCTAAACTTTTTTACATATTTCGCCATTCCTATTATTTACTTTCCCATCTGGTACAGTTTTTTAATTTAAATAAATAATAATGAAATCGGGTCAGTGTTTCACTGTCACCACCAGGCCAAAAATACACATAACTTTAAAATAATTGTATAATATTCGCGTAATGGCACATTTTTTCTGTGGGCGTTATAAGTATTTGCTTCACCAATTACAGTATCACAAAAAAAAATTTAAAACTACAAAAAGTTGCAAACACAGAAAAGAAGTGACTTAGTTCGAGCGCAACTGAACCTGATATACCCAGCACATGTTTTTAATGGAATGGGCTAGGCATATAAATACCACATTTATTTCCTTATTTATTTTACTAATCTACAGTACAGATTACCTTACAGGCCGGACAACAATATAAAGAAAAATAAACTAAATTTGGCAACTAAAATATAAGCAATCAATATAAATCAATATTGAGCAACTGAATTTAATCCAGCAGGCTTGTTTATTACACCATTACTCGTTACAATTATGCTGGTAGCATCGCGAAATGTCATGGAGGGGGTCATCAAAAGACTGCAATGTCACGTGAAATGGTTCAAAGAGTGTGGAAGAGACTTGAGTGAAATCTCCGACGAAGTGCCAATCAAATGGCATAAGAACTGAAAATATCTGATTGTAGCATCCGCCGCATACTGAAAAATGATCTCAAAGTCAAGCCTTATGAGATCCAAAAGGCGCATGATCTCACACCAAAGCAGCAACAAGTCAGAAGTCAGGCTTGAGAGAGCGAAATGGTTGCTTCGCTTGGCCGGAAGCAGTCAGTTTCTGAACATTGTGTTTTCTAACGAAACATTTTTTCTAATTGAGCAGTTCGTAAACTCCCAAAACGATAGCGGTTATTGCACCGATCATTCATACGAGAATTTGAGTCATCGATTGGCCACCAGGAGGCAGCACCCGCCTCAGATAATGGTTTGGGCCGCTGTAACCGCAGATGGGCGCTCTCCAATCGTTTTCATCGAGCCTGGCGTCAAGGTAAATGCGAAATATTATCGAGAAAGAATTCTGGAGGTTGCTTTGAAGCTGTGGGCAGACAAACATTTCGGTGGCAGACCATAGACGTTTCAACAGGACTTGGCACCGTCTCGAAGGAACCAAGAATGGCTAAAAAACAACGTTCCGAACTTCATAACGTCCTTAGAAGGACTCTCAAATTCACCAGACGCAAATCCGATGGATTATTCTCTTTGACCATGTTGGAGAGCAAGGTCCGAACTATAAGATTCACCAGTCTCTAAGCGCTGAAAAAAGCCATTGTCCGCGAGTGGACCAAAATACCTGCAAGTCACATTCGGGCAGCTTGCGATTCATTTCTGGACCGTCTCAATTTCATAGTCAAGGCAAAATATGGTCACATCGAACAAGAGTAAATTGATTCTTAATTTTGTATAATTTTCATATATTTTTTTAGTTTGAATTGAATAAAAGTAATTGTAGAAGTGTAAATTTAAATGAAAGTAGTTTCTCGAAAATGTTAAATCAAAACATTTTTTAATATTCATCCATTGATGGAGATTGTTCAAGTCGAGTTGAAGCTTCTGAGTATCTATTGAATCCTTAACAGTCCTTAACAGATGAGAAAATTTTTAATTCATACGCGAAGAACAAAAAAAATCGAAAAGGAAAACTCATTGATAAAAATGGCAAAAAAAGAAGTGGTCCTAAGATGTTCCTTTGGGAAACATTTGAAGTAGCAATAAAGTCGCTCGAGAGTACTTCATCAATTTTTACCACTCACCACCTGTCCGTCATCTATGACTTAAGCCGCAGAAAGGCGGAGTGAGAACCCAAGCAAGTTAAATTGTTTACTAGCACCTACCATGTTGTTGTTGTTGTTTAAGTAGCTGTATTTCCTGGACTGAGAGGCACTTAATTGGCGTCTAGCAGAACTTTAAAAATACAATCCTCTACTCCAAGATTGATTTTCCCTATAGCCACTTCTTCGTGTTTAGGAAAATAAGAAGAGTCCTAAGTTGCGGGCCTGAAATTTCGTCAACTTTAGTGAGGATTGCCGTGCCAAAAGCTCATAATCTATAATCACGGGCAAATGCAATGATAAGCAACAGAAGTTTCCTTCTCCCCCACTTCTTTAAAACTATAGCAGATATGACTATGTGATATTTTTAAGCTCGCTATGAGATATTTTAAGATAAAGATTGGTAGCTCCTCCTATCGTCTACTGTCAATGATGTTATAGTGAGACTTTATTCCCACCAGGTTCCGCGAACTTAAGGATGATCCTAGCCTAGCCTCCACGTCATTTCGTTACCCTCGACGATCCTCTGGTCTGGAACCCGTTCTGGAGTGATATCGAGCCAATGGCCGAGCAAGTGGAGTTCCTCTATACACTGCATTACAAGTTTGGTTATTACATTGCTTGAATTTGCCGCCATTATACAGGCTGCTATTCGTGAAGATAGCTACCTTCGCTCCGGCTTACATGAGAGACGGCTTTGCAGGTTTCCCTGATTGCTAGTAGTTCTGCTGGAATCGGCAAGCTATGCATTATATGTTACCCAAGCTTCCGTCCTTTAAAATTATCTTCTACATATTTATTACTATTTTACCTATCTTCCTATTTTTCATAGCCTATACGAAAAATACTGTGAGACCCGAGGGATTAAACATGTTTTTCATTTCACTGCATCTAAAAAAACTTAAATAGGTTACTGTCTCTACTCATAAACTTCGCAAAAACTCCAATTCCTATGGTCTAGACCTCTATCAATAAAAAATATTTAACTGGCATTCCTGGATTGGAAGATCATTTTTGATACTACAACCAGACAAATCTGATTCGGCAATAAATTCAAAGTCAGAATTTTAGATCAAGAAGTTGTTACACAGACGAGGCAATAAAACACGGGAGAACGGAGTATACCTACTATATGGATCCGCGCGCCAACCAATAACGAAAGGTCCACTGTGTTTCAGGTTGAGGTAGTAGTAATCAACAGAGGTTTGACGGGTATGAATGTGTGATATGTCGATCCTCGGCTTCTGGCATCAAAAAACACACTTTCGCTGTGCCGGGTGTTAGCCGCTGGTTAGCCGCTCGACTTAGAGGAACGGCAAACTAGTGTTTACTTCAGGTTATCCATTCCATAAGATGGAAATAAAATCATGCGGGTAGTGCTGAGATTATGTTACTCCATCAACCAATCACAATGTACCGGTTAGGTCTGACTATTGAGGCAGGTTGGTATTTTCTCTTGACAATAATGAGTCCGTTATGTAAATGTCCGACGTTGATCAGACCTTTAACACCAATATAGACGGTTATCTAAGCATTAGGAATCTTTCACCAGAAATATTTTAGCACTCATTACAGAGGCGGAAGGTCTCTTGGACAATCAAAGCTAAGCACATTTTACGGTAATATGAAATAAGCTATCTTCGTCAGCCAGAGTTAAATTCTTATTACACGGCGACATAAAATATGTTTTTAATAATTCATTCCGCTACACCCAACTTTCTATCCCTCTCTCACCTACATTTCATTAGAGCTCTTGGGGCCAAAAAAAAGTTTTAATCGAGAGATCCTCAGATCTAAATTTCAATGAGGCGGTGATTGCACGGTTCGGAAGCACCTTTGCAAATATGTGAACGAAACTAAGCATTCATAGTTGGTTGACAGTTTCTGAATATTCTGAAGATGAGATTTCAACTCATGCATCCATTGAAAGGAAAACTAATCAATGATAGAGGCCAACTGTGATACCACAAATTGATAAGTTCCTCCATCCAGTGTCCCTCATGAATCCGATCAGTCCCATTAAGTCAAAATCCTCCACTGGATTGGGAAGGAGATGCAAAACTTTTTCTTCTTCAATCGATTTTACAGCATCCTCGGAAAGGCCGTACCCTATAGGAACTACCATGAGAGATCGAAGACTTCGTGCATATTTTCGGACTACTTTCAGTCTCGTCTCATTTAAACTTGTAAAGTTGTGTATTCCTGCTTAATAGGGAATCTCTTATGTGGCAGCTTTCAGGTTCCATACAGCATGTCAATGCATTCTTTTCCAGGAAGAATTCCTTGAATGTATGTTGCCTTGCAAGCTAATGTGCCATGTGGTGTGGGCACAGATGGGTTTTGTTTTACTTTGGCATTTTTCGCAGAGGTCTTAAATGCAGAGTGACTAAACTAAGAGTTCTAATTGCCCTTGACTGTCACCGACAATTTGTGTAAATAATAAATGGAGTGTATGTTTTTATACAGGGTGGTACATATAGTGATTTTTTTAGTTATATTGTATTTTGACAGTTACAACTCATTCTCCCTGAAAATCCTGACAGAAAGTATAAAAAAATTTTGGTGGAAACCCCGTTTCGGTCAAGGATGAGCGCAACAGACGTGAGTTAAACGATTTTTATGGCCGGCACTCGAAGACATGAACTTAGACGGTCTTTGGTTTCTGAAGGATGCTATGGCAAGTCACACAATGTCCCAATGTCCCAATCAATATTTTGCGCGCTAAGTTCAGTAATCGTGTTATCAGCCGACTCGGCGATATAAATTGGCCACCTGAGAGCTGCGATTTGGCACCGTTAGACTTTTTTGAGATACCTAAGGCGAATATCGCGCAAGCCGTTTGTGAGGTAGAGCCAGAAACCGTCATCAAGATCTGGAAAAGCTGAGTAAATGCAGGGTTTGATTGAAAAGTAATGAGCCTTATTTTTTTTAAGCAGTTTTATTAAACTTTTTGGCTTATACAACTAATATTCTTCAAAATAGGACCCTTGAGCGTCAATACACCGCTGGTAGCCATCCTTCCACTGCAGGAAACTTTTTTTAAACTCATCCGCCAGAATCGCGTTCAATTCGGCTGTCACAGTTTTTTGGATCGCCTCGATGGAGTCGAAACGCCTCTCCTTCAGCTTTCTTTTCAGGGAGCACTTCTTTGTAAAATGCCGCGCTTACAGTGCTTCCTGGAGGTACAAACTCCTTGTGGACGATGCCTCGAGAGTCGCAAAGACAACGATCGGTGCATTTTCGCCACTGCAAAATCCTAACACACTTTTAAAACAGCTTTCACGCGCTGAGCGATGTTGACTGCACCACTGTTGCCAGCGAACTGGCACCGGTTTCTAGTGGAAGGGGAAGGTCCAACGATCATTTCCCCCACCAGCCGATTCGATTGATCGCTTGGCAGACGCTCCGCGCGGGAAGGCTCGTTACTTTTCAATCAAACCCTCTAGGATGCGCTACTATGAAGCCAATCGAGGCAGCTACATAAACGAAATAGTATTCAGAAATAATGGAAATATTTGCTCTTTGGAATAAAAAAAGAATTTACCGTAAAAATTTTATTTCTGCTATTTTTTATTTTATTTAAAAAACACTATATGCACCACCCTGTGCGTGATTAGTCTTACGCCAGTATTCCCAAGCAAGAACTCAATATTCAAAATTCAGAATTTATCAAATTCCAAAGAAATTTTTATTTTTATCGCTACAAGGGAAAGAAATTCCGCACTTTGAAAATCACCCCAGCTTTTAGAAAAACGAGAAGGTCGCATAGGACAATGCGAAATATTAAAAATTGTATTTGCCAAAAATGAATAGACAACAAATTCACCCAAGAAAAGACTCAAGTTTCAATATCACCTTTAATAGGCTTCGCATTCATAAACACCCTCAATCAGCCACACTTCAAAGCCCTATGGTATTTTCAAGGTTAGCCGGCCAATTCAACTGATCAATCCAAAACTGCAACTTGTGGCAACTTAACATTGAATTTTGAGAAAACGAAATGAATACAAATGAAGCACTAATGATGACGATAATGAAAATAATAATTATTAAAAGGCAGCAAAGCAAAACAGTGAAAAAATGTTAAAACGATTGAAGACAGCGTTTGCTGGCCTGATGAGAGATAAATGGCATGAAAATAAGAAAAAACACGGTGAGAATGGGCAATAGTTTGTGGGTTTATAGGTGAATGCGCAATGAAATGCGGTAGGGTGCTGCGAATGGTAGTGGAAAGAGTATTTGCATTTTTATTTTTGCTTTTTTTTTTTACTTAAAAAGTGATGCTTACCCTTAGCGCCTACATACCTACTTATGTATGTGCCTATGCTTGTATGTATGTAGTATGCATTTGCTCAAATACACACACACACGCACATGAGTGAGTGTGAGACAACCCACTCGATTGTGAATAGGTGAATAGGCAACCAGAGCAAGAAAGACATGGAACAGCGAGACAAATGGATCAGCGTATGAATATTACACTTTCGAAAAATAATTACAAAGGTCTTAACCCACATAAGCGGTCAGTATTAGGGATGACAATATTAGCGGAAAATTTTACTCCCGGGATTTCGGCATAATTTTTAAGTGATCCCGGGAGCTCGGGATCTTTTAATATAAGTACGGCCGCCGTTGCCAAATGGGTTGGTGCGTGACTACCATTCGGAAATGCAGTCTGCTTACATGAAACACCAAAATGAAGGTTTTTCGAATAGCCGTCGCTCCTCGGTGAAAAAGCTACTCATAAAAACCCTTTTGCCGTTCAGAGTCGGCTTAAAGCTGTAGGTTCCTCCATCTGTGGAAAAACATCAAAACGTACGCCACAAATAGGAGGAGGAGCTCGGCCAAACATCTATTTAATTTACTTTTAAAAAATTTGAATTTAAAATGTGAAAATCACATATTTATTAGCACTTTTCGGACTAGCAATTTTACACAGAAACTATGTCATGCCACCGGCTAGTTTTGAAATTGAATATGGAAGTAAAGCGTTTTAAATAAAGTCCGATAAATTTGATCTGTACAGAATGGAATAAAATTACATTTTAGACACCAAAGCCGAATATTCATGGTTTGAAGGTAATGCTCTGTATTTGGTGGGATCAGAAGGGTGTGCTGTACTATGAGCTGTTAAAATCGGGCCAGACGATCACGGGAGAGCTGTACAGGCAACAATTTTTTTTTTTTTTTTTTTTTTTTTTTATATCTCCCTTTATTTATTACAGTCTGTTATATATTAACAATATGTAATTTTTGTACAATTAGGGTCTATTAAGTTCTTTTACCAATGTAAGAAGAATCTGTTATTATTATTATTGTTTTTTGTGATTACACTGTAAATCTTATAGTTAGATCAGTCGGTGTGAGTCGCTTTAATCTTCGTTTGGTATTTTCTGCCGGTGCAATTTTACGCATTTCTTCGTTTTGGTGGACTGACAGTCGCTGTATATGCTTAGTGCTACATTTTGTGATTGTTTCTTGGATAGTATCTACATTTAATTCACGATGTATGGCTTCATTGGGAATAAACCAACCAGCATTTGTTATATTTCGTAATATTTTGGATTGTGTTCGCTGTATGAGCTGAATATTTGTGTTTTTAGCCGTTCCCCATATTTCTATTCCGTATTTCCAGATAGGAGTAATAATTGTTTTGTATATAGTAACCTTATTATACAGTGATAGTTTTGATGCTCGTCCTATTAGCCAACTTAATTGCCGGTACTTATTCTTGATTTGATTTCTTTTGTTAATGATATGCTGCTTCCATGTTAGTTTTTCGTCAATAGTTATTCCAAGATATTTTGCTGCTGGGCAGATTTTTATTTTGTTGTTTTTTAGGGTTAGATTATATTTTGATGTCTTTTTGTTTGTATATATAACTTGGATAGTTTTGTCTTTATTAACTTCTATACCCCATTCGTCAAACCAATTTACTGTATTGTTTATTAATTTTTGAAGTGTAAAAGTCGCCAGTTTTTCGTCATTGTTTGATGCCATTAATACAGTATCATCCGCGAACGTTGCTATCATTGTATTATCTGTTGTCGGAGTTGGCACATCTGCGGTGTATATTAGATATAAGAGAGGACCTAATACACTGCCTTGCGGTACTCCAGCTGTCATTGGTAGAATATCGGAATATTCGTCTTCATATCTTATATAAAATTTTCGATCAGTTATGTAGCTCTTCAAAAGTTCAAAGTAGTTTTGTGGAAAGATTCGTTTGAGCTTATGCAAAAGTCCTTTATGCCAAACTTTATCAAAGGCTTTTGCAATGTCTAGGTATACAGCTACACAATATTTTTTGTCATTCATATCGTTAAGTATTTTGTTAGTAACCCTGTGGATTTGTTGGACTGTTGAGTGTTGCCGTCTAAATCCGAATTGATGGCTTGGTATCACTTTTTTTGCTGTCAAAATTGGTTCTAGTCGGTCGAACAATATTTTTTCAAACACTTTTGAAAGAATTGGCAATAGGCTGATGGGTCGATATGAGGCAGTTTTGGTGGCATCTTTTCCTGGTTTGGGTATGGCGGTAATTTGAGCAATTTTCCATAGTCGTGAGAAGTATTTAGTCTCTAACATGCAATTGAATATATTTCTTATGAATTGCAATGCTGTTTCAGGTAACTTTTTTAAAATTTTTCCATTTATTAAATCATATCCTGGAGCTTTTTTATCGCTTAGCTGTGTTATTTGATTTTTAATTTCGCTTATGGTGGTCTTTTTTGTTTTGATTTGCGGAACGTTTGTTATGTTGTCAGATTTAATGCTAATGTTTTGATTATCCATTTCGCTTGTAAATGTGTCTAAGAAGTGTCTGGCTAGGGTGTCGGCTTTTTCTTTGCTTGTTTTTGCCCATGTGCCGGCTTCTGTTTTGATGGGAGGTTTATGTATTATAGCTCCATTAATGTGTTTTGTTGCTTTCCATAAGGAGTAATTTGTAGATGCTGCTGTTCCCAGGTTTGCCATATAATTTCGAAGTTTACTCTCCTTGTGTTTTGTAAGTAATGCAACAATTGATACGTTTGAAGCAACCAATAGCCGAAAAACGGCCAGAATGAGCGACCAGACACGAGAAATTGATTTTCCATCATGACAATGCACGGCCACATGTTGCAGTACCGGTCAAAA
Organism: Anastrepha fraterculus; assembly: GCA_037575425.1. Taxonomy (NCBI): domain Eukaryota; kingdom Metazoa; phylum Arthropoda; class Insecta; order Diptera; family Tephritidae; genus Anastrepha; species Anastrepha fraterculus. The sequence goes on from JAYXIM010039776.1 coordinate 597,929, forward strand.
ATTATTTGGAAAATGCCAGATGGGAAACTCTACCTCTCCCGCCTTATAGCCCAGGCATAGCTTCTTCTGATTACCACTTGTTTCGGTCGATGCAGAATCACCTTTCGGGAATATGGTTCACCAATGTTGAAGGTATTAAAAAATGGCTTGATGACTTTCTCGGCGTAAAAGATGAGAAGTTTTTTTTGGGATGGGATCCATAAATTACCTGAAAGATGGGAAAAAGTTGCCGCTTCCGATGGACAATGTTTTGAATAAAATATTTTTTCACTTTTCTACTTAAATAAAGGGTTTTCTTTAACAAGAAAATACGAAATTAATTAGTTATACAGCCAATATAAGTTTTAACAATTTTTTTTTTCATGATAAATTGTGTGGCAATCACCTGCGAGGAATAGTGCACAACAGATTTTGCAAATGTACCTTGTTTCAGAACAGTTCCATATTTTTCGAACATTTTCGAAGCAGGCGATCATTTGACAGATTTTCGAGATTTGAAGGATACGAGTCCTTTTTTGTTTCGACAATTCATGTTGAAAATAGTAATGAATCATCCCACGAACATTTTCACGAGTTAATTCCATCTTTTGGTCGCGATGAAAAAGTAACAAAGAATGATCGGAAGTGATGTTATATTATGTTAAGTTATGCTAAAAACTACCAAACTTTCGAATTAAGAATATCGAATTACAGCCCATCCAACATAGTGTGAGTAAATAAATACTTTCTAGTTGGATTTGTTTTTACGCCAGTAACTAGACACTTAGTTGACCTGAAAGCCTTGAAGCAGAATCTTTGTAAGGCACCATTTTAGAAGTACGACAAGAATTGCCAGGAGGTGTGCTGCATTTCTTTGAACCTACGGAAATCCATTTCCTAACTACTCCTAGTAGAAATTGTTTATATCTTAGTTCATTTGATGACATTTTATAGCAAATTTTGAATGCATTAAAGAGGATAAACATAAGAAAAAATAATGCTGTTTTTATACCACTTTAAAAGAATTGCGTTCCTATGGATCACCGGCGCTTTAGGGACTACCCCAAATACAGCGCTCGAGGTGTGAGTCAACTTACCTGCTTCAGCGCTTAAACCTAATAGTATGGCGCTTTGGAAGACCCGGTGGTTTGGCCACGCTTCTATACTCCATACTATGAATACATTAGGTTAAATGGCTGCCCTAGCTAAGGGCTCACTTGGACAAATATTAAAAATTCGTCCGTTGTGGTGCCGTACATGGGAGAGGAGAAAGGAGAAGGGAAGGAAGAAGGAGCCTTGGGATTAGAGACGATGATGACCATACATTTAACGATGACGCCAACGGTGGCTGATTTGCGTTCGTAGTTAGCCGCAACAAGCTACTGATAAACTTCACCAAATTTATGGTATTTACACCGGCTATATCCGCAGGCGTAGCGAAGAAGTGAGAGCCCAGATGTCTAAGTCTTTGCCAGACGAGAGCAGGGCAGCTGAGAAGAAGGTGTTGAGATGATTCTACCTCGTCCACCAGACAGTTTCTGCAGAACGGACTTGAGGCAATCCCAAGTCTCACGGCATGAACACCTAACGGACAATGTCCGGTAAGGATGCCCACCAAATTCGAGAGCTGGGGCTTTGTTAGCCTTAGGAGTTCCCTTGAGCGTCCCCGGTCTACCCGTGGCCAGAAGGATCTCGCGACCTTGCTCATTTGAGCACTAGCCCAGCGCTCGCTGAGTTGACTCGAGGCCCATTTTTCCAGGAGCAGACCACAGGTTCTCAGGGGAACCCAAATTCTCTCATTTCGCGACGAAACCGTCTCCAAAGTTCCCTGTCTAGCCAGCTCATCAGCCCAGCAGTTTCCCTCTATGCCGCTGTGACCGGGAACCCAAATGAGCCTGATGACGAAGTATTCGGATGCAATCGAGAGAGAAGCCAGACATTCGCCGACCAATCTCTAACGCACAAACAGCGAGCCCAAGACCCTAATTGCCGATTGGCTGTCGGAATAAGTATTTACTTACTTAAGGGGTTGGTGGGTTACAGAGGTTCAAAAAAAGGGTATTTTTACTATTTTTTTTTTAATATATGCAATCATATATTTTATTTAAACAATTCAGCATATAAAAGACACATATTTAAACAGTATTTTGTGAAATTTTTATTTAAAAATTCCGAAAACTCAGCCGTTGGTACCTCATCTCCCTTAACGTCCCACAAAAAAATGCTCTTGCCGTGGACAGCATAACTCATTATTGGTTCATCTAAAATCAAAAAACCAAAAATATTTCGTTAGTACATGGATAAATCTCGTTACTGGACGAAGGAAAAAAAAAAAGTTTAATTTGAATTTTTGACAGACTTTGAACAAAAAAACACATTTTTTGGTCAAATTTTCGTCATGTGTTGGCTCAAAAAAATTAGTTGTAATAAAAAAAAAAAAATCCTTCGTTCAATAACTTGATAATGTTATTCCAAAGATGTGTGCAAAATTTGAACAAAATCGCTTCATAACTTTTCGAGAAATCGTGTCCACCGACTTAAAAAATCGAGTTTTGAGATAAACGCGTTTAAAAACGAAACGCTGCACTGACATGGCCTGATGGGCGGAACTTCTGAAGGGTCTATCTCGTAGAATTTTACTCGGATCAATTTGAAATTTTAGGACAATATTTTAAACATATTATACTATTTAATAAGACAAAAAAAAATAAATCGATTTTTTGAAATTTTTAAACCCACCTAACCCCTTAATGATAATTACCGAAGTAAGCAACCAGTCCAGCGCTTCCTTAATTGCGGCTACCTCCGCTTGGAAAACACTACAGTGGTCCGGGAGCGTAAATTTAAGTTTAATGGGAGACTCATTACAGAATACTCCCCCACCAACCCTTCCGTGAAGGAGGCTATGTAGTTCTTTCAAAATACTTGGGACTATAATTATCTGCCCGACTGCCATACTACAGTAGCGCCCACCAAGCAGAAGCCTTAGCCATAAAGGAGGTAACTGTGATCGTTGAGGCGCACGCCGTAACAAAAACTACAATAAATATCTTCTCGGACAGTCAGGCGGCTAGCAACACATATTAAAATCAAAGGTTGCTCAGGGACGTCTTCAAGGTTAGTCTTATATGGGCTTCTGGAGATAGAGAAAGGAAGGACATTGCAAGTCCGATGAGCAACCCAGAAAGGGTACTAATCTTTAACTGCTTGAAAACAGAGACAATATTGGAATTCCTGTGGCAATTGCAAACTAAGCTTAAAAAATAATATTCTCGAGGAGACCAATAAGTCATGGAGAGAAGAAAATATTGGTTTTACAACCTGGCTAATTTGGCTACAAATAGATAAAAAAGGTCAGGAAAATTTCTCAACCTCTCAAGAGAGAAGAACTCGAAGGTCGTGGATTATGTTACCGGTTATTGGCTGTTAGGTAGGCACTCTTCTATCCTAGGAGTATTTTCTCATGAATTTTGCAGAAATTATAGTGACAAGAAAGAGAAAGAAAGAGTAGAATCTGTAATTGTCCAGCTTTAGCTAGGAGAACAAAGTAAAGACACCACTCAACTTTTTGTTGATTTACTGAAATAGTTATTCAAAATTCATTTCGGATGCCTAATTTTGCGCCACCTTGTAAATTGAATTTTTAAAATAAGGCAATCCAATCATGCCCATCGTCATCATCATCAAGTAGTGATTACAGCTCAAGGTGAGCTTCGTCCACATTGTCTTCTAATTTGCACGATTCATAGCCATAGACATCCAGTTCCTAACTCGTAGCAAGGCAATTCCATAGATGTCTAAATTTACAAAGTCTGTCTCTACTAAGTGAATTTGCATTTATCACTCAGATGGAATGCAAGGATTTTCTCAAATCCCATTCTGCTCATGATTTCAGGGAATATTGAAGCTTTCACCAAAGGGCCCGTTGGCCCGTAATCTCTCAAGCAAGCTTTTCTAGTTTGTCCCATCAATATAAATAACCCAAGAAACTTCTTCAAATCCCTTGTTATAACTTCCGTCCATAGTAAAGTGTTCTGTGCAAAATTCTTTCATTTGCAAGAGCTATAAATTGTTTTTAGAAGCGACTAAATGAAAAGGTCGTTATCAGAACATTACCGTTACTTCACTAATACTCGGTGTAACACTTAATTCTACAGTTACATCCGAAATGTTTGAATGTTTTATTTGAATAAGAGTAGGCGTAATATCATTTTCATGCCATTCAAAATCCCTTTCACTATCGAATTCTATAGCATTTCTATTTTGTCAGTTTGGTGATAAAATGTCAGATTCACTTCATCATCAGAATCATCGCAATTTATTTCGAAATCACGCGGACAATCAGGTCATCAAGATAAGTATCAGTAGAAAGAATAGAGATAGGAAAGATAAAAGGTGGATGGTAAAAACGGATAAATTAGTTTGAGGTCACTCTACCACAAATCTCTTGGATCCTTTGATGAATCTTAAGAGATCCAGAAGAGGCAGAGTATGAACTTTACCCATAGTCAGTGTATCGCAACCCAATATCCTAAGTCTGATTTTGGAAAATGCAGGACAGCTACGGAGAAAATGCTCTGCAGTGTCGTCATTCTCAAGACAGGATAGGTATATCGGGCTGTCTACGACCCCCATGGTAGCCATATGCTGACCACAGGCATTGTGCCCTGTGATTACACCCACCAGTACTCTCAAGTCCTTTCTGCTGAGTTTTAGGAGAAAGGACGCTGTTTTTCTGTTTTGTTCATTCACAAAGCACTTGGCTACTCTGCACGAGCTCAACTCAGATCAACGACCTCTGTGGGTAGACCTCATGAGGTCCTCAATCCATAGTCGAATCGATGCGGAATCGACACCTAGAAAGGGTTCAGGGCCTAGTGGTATACTTGAAGAGCCTTCATTTTCCAATTTATCAGCTAACTCGCCCCTGCAATACCACAATGTCCAGGCACCCAAATAATACTAACTTTGTTGTGTTTTGCAACACCTTTCTGCTTTGTCTTACATTCACCGACTAACTTCGAAGAGCAGCGTGGGTTAGCAAGGGCTTTCAGCGTGACTGCCACTACAAATTCCAATACATTTTCTCAATTAGCCAGTACGCCACATTCAAGATGGCATAGACTTCCGTAAGGACTACCGTGGCCATCTGTCCTATGGCATAGGAGTACTTAGTGTCTTTGTCTAAGTACCATCCACATCCGCTTCCTTTACTGGTTTTGGATCCGTCGGTCTAGAAAGTGTGCTGATATCCCGTTCATAGGTTCTCTGGACTTAACCATTGATCTCTATCTGGGATCAAAACGTCTTACTTCCTACCGAAGCTAACGGCAGACACCCGATTGTCCCCCGGCATCGATAACAGTGTGCACCGCTCTGACAACTGGTGGGATATCTGACAGTGGCCAGTGCTTACATCATTTCCTCAGACTCCGTTTAACTTGAGCCCTTACGCCGCCTTCATTGCTTCCTTTCGAATTTGAAGATCTAGAGGTTGTGAGTTCAGAATGACATAAAGCGCATCACCAGATGTCGTACTCATGGGACCCACTTCTCTGTAGCCTGTTTAGGGGTTTTACTCTAGAATTAACCATAGTAGCCTTCCATCATACTACAGAGGCGTATGTAATAATGGGTCTAATCAGGGTGACGTAGAGCCAGTGTACTATCGCCGGTCTTAGACCCCATGTCTTGCCAAAGGTTCTCTTACAATGCCAGACGGTTCTCTAACACTGTTCGAGAGACGTGTTTCTCGACATGTTTCTTCCAGGTAAGTTTACTATTTAGGATTACTCCTAAATATTTAACCTCAGAAGACAGTTACAGTGTTACCCCTTTCAATGTCAGTAGTAACAGGCCTTCCATATTGCGTTTCCTAGTGAAAAGCACTATGGTACTTTTTGTAGGATGCACCGAAAGACCATGCAATTCGTCCCAATACTCAATCTTATTTAGAGCTACCTGGATTTTATTGCATATAACTTCAAGTGATCGTCCTGAGATTAATACGCACACATCGTCTGCGTAAGCTTGGATGTGTCCAATTTCCTGCAGATCATTAAGAAGAGAGTCCACCCCGAAGCACCAAAGTAGGGGAGAGAGTCTTGTGGGCAACCCTTCTTAACCTCAACCCTGACTCCTTCATCGCTTTCTCTATCCATAGTAAGCAGTCTTTTGGATAGCATAGAGTGGATGCATCTAACAATGATTTCTTCACGCCATGACTTCTGATAGAAGATCACATAGAGTCACAGGTAGCATTGTCGAAAGCTCCTTCAATGTCCACTAACACACCAAGAGTGTACTCTCTTGTTTCCAGCCCTTTTTCGATTATGCTAACGCACACAATTTCCAAGTTATAAATTGTCTTTATTCTATTTCATAGATTGGAATAAATGCAGACAAAAACACATACAATTTGTATTTAAAAAAAACCAATTGACCATGTGATTCACCATACCCTATGATTTTTTTCCCTTGCTCACTCCTCTGATGGGAGCATAGGGCCTCGACAAGACTCTTCCATCGTACACGGTGCTGTGCTGTTGTTTTTGTACCATCCCATGAGATGTCGGCATCTGCTAGTTCGCGACTAATGTCATACTTGTGAATTCGCTCAGAGCTGAGTCTTTTAAAATGCTAATTTTTGAAATATTGTCACCATAGATGTGGCCAATATCAGACCGTTAACCGTTTCTCTGCGAATTTGACAGAATCAGCTGATGCGCTGACGTAACTGGGGCTACCAAGCGGTGTGTTTATGGAACAGATTGTGTTGGTGATATACGAAAAAAATCAGCTCAGTATATGCTTATGTGGCTTTGTTGGCTTCTGAACAACGACTGATTATATGAATTTGTGAATGCATGTGAAATAATCGCACCGAATTTTGCTGGCGAATCTCCCAAGTGAAGTGGCGTAGTTATTGGCCAAACCTAGTAAATCTATCAGTAAAGTTTCAAGCTGTTTCTTGATTGTAGTCAAAAATGAGATTTTATTGTTAACATTAAACAGCGAAAACTTACTCAGTTCGACTGAATGGACAAATTTCTTTTCTAATATTAACGATGCAGTTTTCGATTCAAATCAATTTACTCCATGTTGTTGAAGTAAAGTAAAACAAGTTTCTTAAAAATTGAAAACCTTTCATTGGATTCATTCAAATTTGGTAATAAAAAGTTTTCACTTGTTTCGATTCAAGATCTAAAAAATTTCGGGATCCCAGGACTGCCATCCCTAGTATAAACATGCATTTATGCGTCTTATTGCGAAACCTAAAAAATTGTCAGCGCGAGATGGCAAAATAAAGCACAAAAATGCAAGCAAACCAAATCAACACTCATAACAAAAGTACATAGAAACAAAAATATTTAATTATTATGTTTTACTTTGTGCACCAATTTTTGTGAGTAATCAGGCAAAATGAAGTGTCTATGCATTTCGGACTGTCAGCAATTAATCAAATTAAAAAACAGCTTTGCGCTGCAGTAACCAACCGACAACGGAAAATCGTCAGCCCCCAGCGGTCAGTAGTCAGCCGCTAAGACACCTATCTAAACTGGGTTAAATGACCGGCATAATCAATGCACTGGCAATATCCACATTTCGGCGCACATACACACACATACATATGTAGTTAGTACACACATACCTACACATTTGGCTCGCAGTTTGGCGCGCCAGCTAAGCTATGCAAGAAAACTGTGATAAGAAATAATTATGATATTTTGACAAGAAACCTCGACTTCACACATTTCACGCTTAATTGCCACTAATCGAAAAACAAAGGGTGACCCAAATACTTTTGAAGTTAAAAAATACTTAAAGAGAAATAAAAGAAGTATAAAAGAGTCGAAATACGGGTGAAATTGAACTTTTCAAAGGCGTATTTGTTTATTTGCATGAAAAAGAAAAGTTCAAAAGTCATATACTTTATACATATCAATAAAATTTCAACTTCATCAAAAAAGTTATAAACTTACCAACTAATTATCAAAAAATTTGTCCTGCATTTTGGATAAGATCGCTTTGATTAGCTGTGCAACGATAAGTTATTTTGCTTTGGTATAGATAATTTTTCCATTAATGTGCTGAGCCAAAATGGGTCGCGTTTCTCGAAGGAGAGCAAAGGCTTGCAAGCACGTGAGCATTTCGATAAGCAATTTGGGTTTCCCTGTTTTTATTAAAATAAATAAAGTAAATAATTGGCACGTACACTGCTGTTAGGTGTTTGGCCGAACTCCGCCTCCTATTTGTTAGGTGAGTCTTGATGTTGTTCCAGAAGTGGAGGGACCTACAGTTTTAAGCCGATTCCTGAAAAAGCAGAAATACACCTGTAGAATTGTCATTGTATTTTTCCACATATAGCGGTTAAACTTGCGCACAGTTAACACAGTCCGTGCCTCATCTCGATCATTCTGATGAGGAGATACATATGTATAATAGTGACTGGCTATTAAGAGGACAGATACCTGTAAAATTTCGAAAAAAAAAATTTTTTTCTTAAAATGTTAATATATTATAATCCTTTAAGAATAGAACTTAAATTTAAATATTTCTTATATTATAGATAGTCAACCATGACGACTCTATTCTTTGCGTTCGAGCGCTGGGAGAGGTATAGATACGTTATATTCAAACTTTAGACGCGTTTTTCTCAAAACTATATTTTTCGAATTGTCGCACACGATAACTCGAAAAGTTATTGAGCGATCTCCCTGAAATTTGCACACATCTTTTTTATGATACGAGGGGTGCCTTTTATATGTCGGGATTAGAGAACAAAAACAAATTTTAATCATCGAAAATCAGTTTATTGTTTTTCAAAATCTTCTCCATGAAGATCTATACACTTTGCATGCGTTTGAACCAATTGTCGAAGCACTTTTGCCACTCTGAATGAGGTACCTCCAAAACATGCATTTTGAATACCGCAACCTCTTCTTCAGGTGTCGAAAAACGTTGACCTATCAGTTTGTTTTTTACGTACGGGAATAAAAAGAAGTCATTCGGTGCCAAGTCAGGACTATACGGCGGATGGCCCATTAATTCGATGTTTTGGGTGCTCAAAAATGCAGTTGTTTGAGCCGATGTGTGAGAGCTCGCATTGCCCTGGTGAAGAGTGATCCGTCTTTGGCGATTGGTTTTCCTAATTTCCTGGAAGACAACTGGTAAACAAATGGTTGTGTACCACTCAGAATTCACTGTTCTGCGTTGTTCTAGTGGTACGGTTGGATTTGGCTCATCTTGAAACACCCATACAGTCGACTGCTGTTTACTTTCGGGCTCATACGCGTAAATCCATGATTCATCACCTGTCACGATGTCATAGACGTGTTTCCAAGCCCCGCGATCGTATTTTTCGAGCACTTCCTTCGACGAATCGACACGAGCCTTTTTTTGAGTGATTGACAAATTGTATGGGATCCAACGCGAACAAATTTTGTCTCAATCTCACGATAGGTCCCATGACGATCTTGCAATATCAGATCGCGCACAGCATCAATGGTTTTCGGAACAACAACTGATTTTGGACGACCTTCACGAAATTCGTCTTTGAGTGAACTACGACCACGATTGAATTCACCATACCATCGATAAACACTGGTCCTTGATGGAGCTTCATCGCCTTAAAATGAATTAAGTTCATCCATGCAATGTTGCTGAGTTAATCCACGTCGAAAGTTGTAACAAATAATCGCACGAAAATGTCAACGATTTAATTCCATTTTTGGACCGAGATGAATCTTTTATGTTACTGTAAACAACACAAATAGCGCTGGTATTTCAAAACGTTCTGAGTACGTAAAAGCCAAAAAATGTCAAACTTTGCGATACAGCTGTCAGTTGCCAGATCGCAACACCAGGGTTGCCAAATCCCGAAATATAAAAGGCACGCCTCGTATTACCTTCTATGTAAATGTACAAGTTTTCGAAAATTTTTCGAAAAAATAATTTTTTCGAAGCAAAAATAGTAGGAAAATTCGCCTCAACATTCAGTTTTTTTTTTAAGCATTTTTTTCCCCATTTTTTTTTTAATTCATATCGAAATTGTGGCATTAATAAATAAAAAAAAATTTGGTTTTTTGAATTCAGGTCACTGACGCCGATGCTACAATTTCCGCCGATTGAAAAGCCCCGCTGCGAACTTCCTGGAAGAATTGAGTGTACATCCGCCATTTTAAATAATTAAAATAATAAAATCTTTTATATTATTTTAATGTTTAAATAAACTGTATGCCAATTTTGAAAAATATGTATTGACTTCTTCATTTTCAATAATTTTAATGAAAATCAGGGAACCCTTAATCCGGGTCATTCCGGTAACATAAACCCGATTGTCGTGGGAACGACCTTGTCGCTTTCTTTTCGTAAGCTTTCACTCAATATGAAACTAAGTTTTCATGTCACCTTTTCAAAAACTCTTAATGCTATTATTTTTTCTTATACTTCCTCAAATGCTATTCTTCCTAAGTTAATAGGTTTTCTGATCTAAACGTGACATTTGACTCTGTTTTTACACTCTTTAATTATGCTAGTCAGATATTGCCGAAGACTGATGTTAATTATTATATTATAATTTATTGCTTTTACTATCCATGCACTATTACGGGGGATCTTACTGTGTTAAATAGTATCTACAGACTACGTGACCTAGATTTTGCTATGCCAAGATCTCTTTTCCATTCGAGAATTGCATGCCACTCTGAATAAAAAACTTCGAAAATACATAGTCGCTCGATACATTGCAAATGTGAACTTACTGCAGGGTCCACTTGCACCAACGACTATCAATTTGCAATTTTTGGATCGGTATATTTTTTCTCAAAGAGTAAAGTTGATAAGTGTTGCTCTTCATACCTATCATAAAACTTATCAACTTATCAAAAAACTTGTGAAACAAATTTGTACATGATCAGACAGTGCTGAGCACTTTCGACAAAAATTCCAACATATTTACAAGTATTTTATTAGTCTTTAATACATGCGCATTATCGGAATGGCATATACAAAATTTTTTAATGGAGAAATCAAATATTCCATTTGATATTTTTTTCCCCTGTTCGGTGTGAATTCTATCTCTCTTTTACCAATAGCAATTTCATATAAGTGAAAAATATATCTACTGTACTTTAAACGCCAAGGCATTTGTATGCTTATAATGTAGCTGCTCTGAAAAAAGTTCTAGTGTGAAAATTGGCTGTTGTTGTTGTAAGGTACATAACCGAATGAGTAGATGCCATAACCGAATGAGTAGATGCTTAGCTAAAAGTTGAGAATTCGTTAGTTCGGATCTCCGTAAAATATAAATTTTATAATTTCTAAATAAAACATTTTAACGAAACTCCTCAGTCTGATTAGAAAATGAGGAGTTTTTGTCGTCAGTGTTGATTGATTTTAACGAAATAATGTGGTGCTTGAAAATATACTAGTGTGAAATTTAGCTGCTTTTGTTGTATAGTAGCTATAGCCAAATGAGTAGATGCTTGGCTAAAACTTGATAATTCGTGAGTTCGAATTTCAATGAAAACACAAAAATATAAATTTTATAATTTCTAGGGGTTCTGAGGAGTTATTGAGAAGTTTGTGCTGATTACTTTTTTATGATGCAAATGAGAGCATAGTAGATATATTTTTCAGTTATAAAAAATTGCTATTGGTAAAAGAGAGATAGAATATCACAAATATCACAGAGACAAGGTGAAACTATCAGAACTTTCCCATGGCTAGAACAAAAATGTGAATTCGGCTGACGATAAGATTGTGTTAGTAACATACGAAAATCAATACAATCTCCACTCATGTTGCTTCTTTGCCATCTACAGTGCGATTCACTAAGACAATCACGCCGTGTTATCGTTCCTTAACCACATTTTTAACGATTTTGCTATTCGGTAAGCCATTTTAAGACAAAATCATCTGTTTGGTAAACAAGTCGATTATCGCAAACTAAACGACAATAATTTTGTTGCGGTTAAATTAAACGAGAAAACAAGAATTAGTAGTTTAAATTAACATTTTTAAATTACCTCAACAAAAACGGGAAGACGGTCCTTTGAGCATTCGACTTTTGAATTATCGCATGGAATGGAAATAGTGAACCTTCAAACAGGAGATCGACGTTTGCTCCGGAATGTAAACAATCCTTTCTATTTAGCTGCATTGAAGCTCCAACAATTTTTCCGCTTAACTCCAGACTTCACTGGGGACCTAATTTCTCAGGTTGACAGTCATTTTAGAGGTACCGATTTCGACTGAAAAACAGGTAAATCTTGTGACCTTCAAACTAATTTAATTCTAAACTCTGCCTCTATAATACATGGTTCTAGCTGCACTGCGAGCGATTTTTTACAACTTTATGTTATCAAAGAAACGAAGTTGAGTAATAACGAATATCCATGGGTCAGTCGTCTGTTAGTCGAAGCATATAGATGCAATTAACTGTTCCTTGTTTTGCGAAACGTGCGTGAGGTTTCTTATAACCCAAGTGGAGCGGCAAACGGGTAAAGAAATTGTTGATTGAGTTGCTCGGCTGTGAAGTGGCTTTTTTGATATCCTAAAGCAATATATGAACAATCCAAAAAAAAAAGAATTAAGTAAATATTAATTTCAAAGAGACTTCATGTTAATTATTTTATTCATTCAAATTATTAATTCAAATTCATAAGAATTATTTTAACTTGATTATAAAAACCGTCTCCGAACGGCAGATATTTTTTATGAGAAGGTTTTTCATGGCAGAAATACACTCGGATGTTTGCCATTGCCTGCTGAGGGGTGACCGCTACTAGAAAAAAAGTTTTTCTTCATTTTGGTGTTTCACCGAGATTTGAACCTAGTTTCTCTCTGTGAATTCCGAATGTTAGTCACGCACCAATCCATTCGGCTTTCTTTGTGCAAATATAATTGAAGAAACTCTCGAATACACAGCTATTCGAATATGCAGTTTAAAGAAGTAGAACAAGACTGCTGCTTAGTGTTAGTTAACATAAGTTTGTGAAAAGCAAAATCATTAATGCAAAAGGCAAATTAAACGATTCTGAATATTCGTGCAGAATTCGGCTGCCGACTCTCCCAAGTGACGTGGCAGCCGAAGTTTCCCTCACAATTTTCTTTTTCACCATAGTTAAAGAGCAAATCTGATAAATCATCCTTGAATAGCAGTGAATATAAAAAGAGCCGATGTTTCCTAACATATGTATTTGGACCACCCTTTATAAATAATTCCACAAGCAATTCATGTTTATAGAAGCTGACAAGCGCTGACAACTAGTCAATGAATGACTGCTTGGTTGGCCAGCCAACAACCAGCAACAGCAACATGTGCGTACCCACTAAATCGAAAACAAAACAAAAAATAGATTCTCGACAACGCCATGACTTGGCTGTTTAAAAAAAATGCTTCATCGGTTCGCTGTTTTTATCACTTAAAATTCCTTTAACTCGTTGCCCTACATACATACGTACATATGTATAAAGCAGCTATGAACTTATGGTAAATGTGAATTGAATGAATTAATGTGGAAAAAAATGTGTGATTAAAACAACAATTTTGAAGAAACATAGTAGCGAGGCTTAACACTAATAATAGTACAACGACCTTCTCGTTCAATGAGTAACGTGGTTCTGAATTTTTCCTACAAGCGGAGGATGCTCTGTGGGTACTAGGGATGGTTTTGGGTAGGTGGTATGGTTTTGATGCAAAAGAAATGTTCTGTGGGGCTTAGTATTGCCTCTTAAGAACACGACTTCTTCTTCTTCTTGATTGGTATATTAACTGTGGTATTGGTATATTAAGCTATTTTGGTCGAGTACTACAAAGCAAGTTCACTATCCAAGTTCTATGTAGAATAGCTCTCTGATTCCGAAAATCGAGTTAAATTTTTGTTGAGGACACGAGTCGAAACTTGATTGATATAAACGTCACCATTATACTCACCACCCTAAATACAATCCTTAAGGTTACAACCCTCCACAACGTGACTCTAATGCAATACCTTAAATGAAAATAGTTGAATATATGTAATACAATCAAGCACTTTTTTATGGACTAATTTTCGGGATATTTACAACCCACCGTTGAGTCAAAGAAAGTTGTTCCACTTAATCTCTCAAATCTTACGAGCCAGTTAGGCAATCTTAATACAAATTATATAAAATTAAATTACCGTTCATCGATAGGCCTAATAGTTTCTGAGAAATTTATTAACAGTTTCAGATTTTTTTTTTTTCATTTTCTATAGAAAAGTTTAAAGAGTTCAAGCCTTAGTAAGGAAAAATTTAAAATATAACAAAATTTGTATAAAATTCAACGAATTTAAAAAACAAAGAAGCTTTTTCATCTATATAACGTGACAACTTTTTTTAACTAAATAATGGTACACTACAAATACCTAGAAAATTTGCCCTCGGTAGATGTCACTTTTGAAGCTATCATTTTTTGATGTTTGACAAGTAGAAACTACGTCATTAATAAAAGTGGAACGATACACGCTTAAACAACACACTAAATTATTCAAATTCACTATAAAAATGGTGAAAATTTGGCAAAGACGGTTCGTAAAACTCGAAATTTTTTGGGTCATCGTGAAGCACCTTGTCGGATTGCAATACAGAAATTGGTGGAAAAATCGAGCTGCTGGGAGAAGCTAGTGATGTGAAGAATAAAACCCGGCAACATCGCTCAAGAATAGCCGAAGATATTGCTGTTGTAGCCGAAAGAGTTGAAGAAAACCCAGGGTTGTCCATTTTGTTCTTTGGAATTAGGCATTCCACAAACGTCATCACATTTTGCATAAAGATTTGTGTCTAAGGCTTATAAAGTCCAGTTAACACAAGAACAACGTCATGTCTTTGCTAATTGGGTCGCTGAAATGCATGAAAATTATCCGGAGTCCATCGAAAAATCATCTTGAGTGATGAGGCCCATTTCCATCTCGATGGCTTCGTCAACAAGCAAAATTGTCGGATCTGGAGCTCAGAAAATCCAAGAGTTATTGTTGAAAAGCCTCTCTATGCTCAACGTGTGACTTTATGGGTGTGCGGTTTATGGTCCGGCGGAGTCATTGGACCTTACTTTTTCGAAAATGAAGCCGGAGCAACAGTTACGGTGAATGGATTGCGCTGTCGAGAGGTGATTAACGGTTTTTTATGACCGGAATTGGATGGTATTCATCTGGACTACGTTTATTTTTAACAAGACGGCGCTACGTGCCACACTAGCAACTAAACCATTGATCTTTTACGGGAATAACACCTCTTATTGGAAAACCCGTTCAATGCTGTTTACCTTAGATATGGATGTAGTCCTATGATATGCTAATTACCAGCTTTTGCATCTGAAATCAACTAGTTGCACATGAGACCTTCATAAACTCTTAAAAGCATTTTGCACTGCAAGCTGAAATCAACTAGTTGCACATGAGTCCTTAATAAACTAGTCCAATTCGGGACATAATTCACTATTATGGAGTGAGTTGGAAAATAATTAAATTTGTTAATTATACTTTTAAAAGCATTTAGACTTAGAAGTATATGAGTATTAAAATAATACTCCAAATCTAGATTTTGTCTGAAATAACACAACAAAATTTTTAAAATTAATACTTTCATTGACTAAAATTCAGCATGAATTAAATCCAATATACTAAAAGTATTAAGTGATTGAGAATTAAGCAATTGGTAATGCTTGTTTGAGCTATAAAGCATGCTTCAAAGTTATTATTTTTTCTAAAAATATTTGATAATTTCATATGGGCTTTTCTTAATCGATTGGAACCACACAACTACAAAATAGCCAACGGGCGATATATCGCAGTAGTTTTGAGAGTTAAGCACAAATCAGCCAGGCTAAAGACGGCTATGCTAAATGATGCATTCAGTATTAATTATTTGACAACTCCTTTTCTTAGTTAGAAGGTTAGTGCAAATATGATTGATGTTAACTGTTTATTTGAAGAATAAAGTAAGAAAAAAGCGAACACAATGCAGAATAGAAAATAGACTACGAAGGCACAATCGACTACCCTAGTTCACATGCACTCCAATTTTATTAGCTGCACACTGACCCAGTGAATAGCTGCAGTTAAAACCTCTGCAAGCAATGAGGTACAAATTGTCTACTCGAATGGTGGCAATTAACATTTAATTAAAATCATGGCGATAATTTGATTAGCAGCGCATATTTTTACAAGAACGAGTATACATATGTACGTATGCGCCTCAAACTCATGCAGCTAAGTGGCATCTAAATTAATTTGACTCTTTCCACTTGGCATTTATTTCCTTATACCTCAAATAAACTGAGTGTTGAGGTCACCTCAGAAATATTCATTTATTCACTCACGCTACTCTATCTGCGTGATTTACTATTGTACATTTACATCTTTTACATATTGTGGCAGAAAAATTATTAAAAAATTCTGAAAACAAAAATGTGTGACATTTTTCCATCCACTTATAGATCTACAGGTATGTTAAAATACATAAATAATCGGGGTTAGTGATAGAAGAGCGAGTAGCAAGCCGTATGTGAAACTACTCGTCTTTAGATAAAAGATAACTTTTCTTCTTATTGACCCTTTAGAAAACTGCGGTTGAGTTGTTTCGACAATATTTCGCAACGGGATGACTAAATAATACACTCAAAATTTTATTGACTCCCCATCATACAGGCCTATCTCGCTTCTTCCAATACTATCGAAAATGGTGGAAAAATTATCAATCAGAAGGATCAACTTAATAATAGAAAACAAGAAAGTTATAACGACGCACCAATTTGGACTCCACACGAAGCATTCGACTATCGATCAAGTACATAGGATAGTGCGAATAATAGAAAATGCCTTTGAAGAAAGAAAAACCTGCTCTGCGGTATTCCTTGATATATCCAAGGCGTTCGAGAAAGTATGCCACTATGGGCTACAGAAGAAAATAAATGCGTTGCTACCTAAGCAGTACTTAAGCATCCTACATTCGTATTTATCCGACCGTTACTTCAGAGTGAAACAAGAAGATTCATATTCATGTCTCAAACCAATCAAAGCAGGGGTTCCCCAGGGAAGCGTACTAGGCCCTTTATTGTATTTGCTCTTTACATGCGATCTGCCATGCAATTCGAACTGCGTAACAGCTACTTTTGCCGACGATACAGCTATTCTTTCGATAGGAAACACGGAAAACACATCGACATCACTATTACAATTAGCCATAAATGAAATATACGGCTGCGCCAATAAATGGCATATTAAATTAAATGAATGCAAGTCTGTTCATATAAATTTCACCCAAAACAAAATGAAATATGTTCCAATATATTTAAATGGTAGACAGGTTCCATACTCAAATACTGCAAAGTATCTGGGCATGACTCTAGACGCCAAGCTAAGATGGAACGCCCATGTAAAAAAAATAAAGAAGAAATGGAATTAAAATACAGAAATATGTATTGGCTTATGGGAAAGGAATCAGCACTATCCACCAATAATAAAATGATTGTAAAGAAACAAATTCTGAAGCCTGTATGGTCCTACGTCGCACAGTTAATGGGGTTGCTCCAGCCATAGTAACATTCAATCTATACAAAGACTCCAAAATAAAATTATTAAATGTGCAGTCGGTGCTCCGTGGTATATCCGTAGCTCCGATCATGAACGCGACCTAAATATTGACTCGGTGGCAGACACAATAAAAAAGATAGCAAAAGCCCACGATGAAAGATTAAAAAACCACGTTAATACGGAGGTCTCTATTCATGCTAATCCAGCTAATTGGAGAAGAAGACTGAAACGCAAAAAGCCCAACGACTTAATGTACTAACCACACCTTAGCGTTAATTGTTGTATATACCTTATTTTATAAATTCTAAGCAAATTGCTCGTTAGTTAATAAAATTATAAAATATTTCTTTGTAACTAGTCGCAATGTAAAATAATAAAACAAAAAACTCCCCATCGGAGATTTTTGTGCCATTTTGACAAATTATGTAACGCATTTTGATGCGTTTTTTCTTCGCAAGCTCAATTCCAAGTTTTTCAATGCACCAGCTGACAGATATCCAAAAAAGGTATCGGATTAACCATCGTAAGAACAGGATTAAGTGGAGCACGTAAGAACCAAACTTTCTATAAAGCAACGTTCAAGTAAGGAGATGAGGTATTTTTCACATGAGCTCGAAACTAAGCTGCAAAGCGCTTAGTGGAGACCACCAAAGAGAAGGTCATTTCAACCATCCGTGGGACACCTTTTTTAAAACCTTTGGTTGGGCACCCAGGTTTGGTCTTTTTCCGTCCTGTTCGATGATACTTTTTAAAAGATTATATTCATAAATCAATAGAAAATTTTATTTTAGCAAGCTCAAGTCGCTAGCTATAATAGAAATACCTATGTATGTATATTAAATTCACGTTCAAAGTCGAAAAAGTCTGGCCCAACAGAGGGTTCAAAAGTCCTTTGGGGTCGAAAACTTAAGATAATACTCTTTCCTTTTTGCGATTCCAAGGGAATTATACATACAAAATTTGTACTGCCCCACCAAGCTGTCACTGGAGACTTTTATTATAACATCTTGAAATGATTTCTAGAGTAGCCGAAAGCTTTATAATTCCGATCTCAACTTGTTTAATACTTACCGTTTCTAATTTCATTGAAATTGATTTGATGTAAATTACGTATTATATGAAGTAAATGGAAGATTTTACTTCAATTAAAGAAAGGAATTTCCGATGGCCGGACATTTTCTTCAAGCACTCAGGCAATATTTTCCATTAGGATTTAAATAATAGAGAGGGACAGAAGAAATGAGAATTCGTTACTCCTCTGCAAACGTTCCAGATTTTTATGTGAATTTATGCAGTTTGTCTAGTGAAAGAGAACGTATGTAGCTCATCCCACATCAACTCATTCCCAATTCTTATCCTAATCAAAATCTGAAAAAAACAGACAAGAGCAAAGAAAATAATCTATCTAACCTCATCCTCAAAACAATATCTACAGCGTGGATTATCGACGATGCCCATGGTGACCGTACGTCGTCCGATTGGATTGCACCCCGTAATTAGTGCAAACAGAACTAGCACCTCACTCCTATTCTCGCTCTGAGAAGGAATTTTGCTGCCACCCTGACAGGCCTTTTCAGTAAACATTTTCTTGTTTTGCAGGTATCAGTACTACACCAACGGTTCTCATGAGTTGTAATATTGAAAACCTACGCCTTAAAATAGGCTCAGATCTAACTACTAACTCCACAGTTCGCCAATTCACACAGCTGGTTCATTGCTTTGTACACCACAGTGTCCCGACACCCGCATAAGTTCAAGCTTAGTCCACTTTGCAACGGAGTTCAGCCTCAACTTACATTTCTCTACAATTTTCAAAAAGGTGTGACTATATTCTAAGGCTTCTAGAGCAGCTCGGCTGTCACTATAGACCTTGATTTTAGTTCCTAGCAGCTTTTCGCCAATTATTCAGACGGAATATATACATACATGCATATATATAATTGGCGCTTACAACCTTTTTGAGTGTTTGGCCGAGCTCCTCCTCTTATTTGTCGGGTGCGTCTTGATGTTGTTTCACAAATGGTGGAGCCAACTCCGAATAGCAGATAGTTCTTTATGAGGTTATTTCTCATGACAGAAGTTGCTCGGAGGTTTGCCATTGCCTGCCGAGGGACGACCGCTTTTAGAGAAATCGTCTTCTATCATTTGGGCTTTCATCTTCGGACTTCCTTTTGAACTTCATCTTGTGAACTTCCGAACGGTAATCCCTTACCAACCCATTCGGCTACGGTAGCCGCCAGGTTGATAATTTTTGCCAAAAACGTTCGATTGAAAAACTAAAGCAGTAAAGTATCTAAAGTGGCCGTCCAAGTTCCATCCCACCACAATGCCATTTTCAACCTTAGAGCTGATGATGTAGAAAGTTCTTATCGAGCTTCTCAAGATTGTGTATACACAAGGTGAAGACCAAAAAAAACAAGACTGAGCTAAAATAAAAACAACAGGAGCTTTGCTCTGATTACTTCGAGTTTATTTATTGAAAATAGGTCCCTCTGGTCTCTACACAATGTTTTGCGTAATCTAAAAACTTTTCGAAATAGAGTTTCAGGTTATTGACCGGAATCCGGAATAACCTTCAGGATGTCGGGATAACCCTTTTGGATGGCCTGTATGGACGAAAAAGGTTTTCCTTTCATAGCCAAATGCAATTTTCGGAATAGGTAGAAGTCACAGAGAGCCACATCAGGCGAATACGGTTGGTGATTGATGGTTAAAATGCGAGTCCTAGTCAGAAAATCAGTCACAAGAGTGGATTGATGAGATGGTGCATTCTAATACAATAAGCGCCTTCCGCCTTTGCGATATTCAGGACGAATTCGACGAATGCGATGCAACAAACGCTTCAAACTGCCAAGATAGAAAATCGCATTGACGGTTTGTCCCATTGGAACGAACTCCTTGTGGACAATTTCCTTCTCAAATGAGCATCGACTTGATTTTTGACTTCTCCACACGCGATGTTTTGGGTGATGCCTGGTCTGGGGCCTTCCATTCGCACTTTGACGCTTATTTTCAGGTTCATGTTGGAAACACCTCATTTCATCACCAGTTACAATGTTGTTAGGCAAGTTCTCGTCTTTTCTCGCCTCTTTAATGAGGTCTTTCGAATGTTGCAATCTGAGCAATTTTTGGTCCTCAGTTAGCTTGTGCGGAATGAAACGTGCACAAACCTTTCGTAAACCCAAATAATCAATTAAAACGCGATAAATCGATGTTCTGGAGATGTTCAACTCCGATTCCATGAATTTCAACGATGATTTTGGTTCATTTTCGATAGATTTACAAAAATTTCGATGGAGTTTTCGTTGATTACTGATTTTGGGCGGCTCGTACGTTCATAGTCATTTATGCCCTCACAATCATCTCTGAAACGTGTAACCCACTCATGAACTCTGGCACGAGATAGACAATCGTCGGCATACACTTTTTCCATCAATTCAAATGTTTCGGTAAACGTTTTACCGATTTTAAAACCAAATTTTATTTTAGCTTTTTATTCGAAACTTAATTTTTTACCGATCACACAAACATACTGACAATTTAGATGCAATAACCTCGCTTCCACTGAACCGAATGTCACCAAGCTTTCACTGGAAGTCAGGAAATCAGCTAGGGATGTAAGCTCCAACGCACTAACTCATTCAAAAGATGGCACCATCAAAAACATTCATATTTATGACACCAGGCTTGTTTATTTTGTACTTCAACTTGTATATCTTCACTGCTCCCTTATTGGAGAGCTACCGACATACGTTCGTACAAAAGAGATTACAGTTGGATTCTAGTATTGAATCTTATATGCTCAGAGCCTTTCAATATCGATGGCGTCTCTTCTCACGCTTGTTAATAATAATAAAATTCTACAATTTACTAAAAAGAATATACTGCAAAAATTGTGGGTCTGTTAAAACTACACTTCGAAAAACTTAGTAGCCTACAGCTTTGCTATGAGGTGACAACTACTGAAAACATTTTCTATCATTTTATTTTCTATATTCATGGTGGGTATCGAACTCAACACCAGTTGAATGCTATTCATATAAAAACCTACCCGGCCATCGTAGCTACATTCACTTATATACCTACTTTTATTAAGTATTAATGCTTTATTAATTACCTCCAGGCGAAATGCCTGGGAAGGTATGAGCGAAGATGTGCAGCAAATGACACTTTGCCTCGCTCTTTTTACCTGCGATATCTCCCCTTCTTTTCTGCTACTTTTGTCAGCATATCACTGGCTTGTCTATCACCGAACATCGCAGAAAACGTAAACGCATTGGCATTGAACTTTTGTACGCGTAAATGGCCAAATGTGTGTAGATAATTAACTTCGCAGAAGATTACTGCGGTATTTGCCGCCAGCGTCGCTGCCGCAGCTATTTACCGATAAATACTACTTAGTTACTTGTTATTGTTGTAATTACAGCAAATGTTGCCGAAAATGAATGTGTGATTTATACCTACAATTAAATGGGAAATTTCGTTCCAGTAGGAGGAAGCACGGGGAACCATTTGTTATAATGTGAAACGATGAAACAACTAACTAACTACGGATATGATTTATTGATTCCAAAAAAGGCAGTTTAGGCCTCTTACTTGAAAGGAAGCTAAGAGGGGGAGCCAATATGGCAGATACGTCTATTCAAAAAGGGAATAGAATTTGTAACTCAAAAGAAATGAGCTTCAGAGAGTGCAAATACAGGGATTGTTTGAAAAGTCCATGCAAAACTAAAAACTACTTAATAGGTTGGGGTAAACCTGTTTTTGAAGTGAAACTTCTTTAGGCGCGTCGGGGGCCCCAAGGCAGATTGAAAATAGGCGAGTGAAACGGTAAGTTCGGAGCGTTACCGAAATCCGTCAAATGGGCGGGGCCAAGGAGCAGCTGCTCCTTCCCACTCTCGCCTATTCGCTCTCTCTGTCGCTCTCTCGCATCGCAAGCGCTGAACGATGTGAGGGAGCCACCGATATGAACTGAAATGTATATAGCACACAAGTAAGCATTGAAGTAGACTGGCGACATGCAGGCAACCGACAATCGACAACCGACAACGGGTATTATAGATAGCCATAGCCCGTGCAAATGAGTACTGTGTGTGAGTATCAGATAAAGCGCCGATTGAATGTGTGTAAGCGGGAAAGCAATAAGAAACTGCTGTGAAGTAAATAGATGGTAGGTATGGAGGAGACGAAGCGATACAATGAGTGCGTTTGCCAAACGAGTGACGATAGTTGAAGTAGAAGGTTGTAAAATGACATTTGAACCGTTTCGGTGATCAAAGCAAATTGATTAACGCGCCAAAAGTAGGCAAAAAATACCATTGGAAGTGAAAAGAAATGTCAGCGTCAAGTGCAACACTGCACCCAAGTGTCAAATTTGAAGCTAATAAGGACAAAAATAAATAGTACAAATTTATGTGGAGTGATATAGAAAAAAAAATATGAAATCTGAATTTAACACGAGAGAGGGAGGAGAGATCTAAACCGGGGCTCCCATGCATGGAACAACCAACTTAGAAGTTTCACTTCTACCGTGCGTGAGTCTGACAGACCCTAGTTTTTTTATTTTTCGGCATAGTCTCCTTTTAAGGGGGAGCCTGCTTTACAGGTTTCAAAAAATCGATTTTTTTTTTTGCATAAATATCTTCCCAAACTATCCAAGAATGTGTCCTCAAAATTTCAGAAGCAAATTCAAAATATTTTCGGAGTTACAGAAGAAATTGTGAGCAAGCGTCGAGCAGGTATACGAGCGGCCGGATCGCTCGCAGTGCGATTTCTCGGTTTTTTATTTTTACGATTTTTCCTAATTGGCGGGAAAGATAGGGAAAAAGTTAAACGTCCTATCGAAACGAGATTACATCGATTGTACTCGGAATTAAATTCTCTTCTAATTGAACCTAAAAAACCTTAAGAAAGTTATGATTAACCCACTTTTTAAACAATCTAAAGTGAATTTATGTTTCCTAAAAAATTATTATTTTTTAATTAGCGAAAAATTGTTGAATTTCTCACTTTTTGTTTCATTTTCTTGGTTTAACTAGAAGCTATACTATACCAAAATAATTTGTTTTTGGGTTTTTGGTTTCAGATGAAAATTGCGATCTGCATCTTTCCCGCCGCGCGGCACATGCACACTCGAGGCGCCTCGGCAAAATGCTTGGACCAGGCATAATATGACATACGAGAATATTTTAAAGAAAAAAATTGAGCAGACTGTTGAAATATATAACAATAAAACCTGAAAGTTTCGTCTCAATCGAATATTTCTTTCCTTCCCAAAAAAATACACGAAAAAATCGATTTTTTGAAGCCTCTAAAGCAGGTTCCACCCTTAAGCTTCATACAACGCTATTCTACAATAGTTTGTTGGTCCCTTCCGAATAATAGAGTTTGTATAAGACTGAAAAATAGACATTCGTTTCTGCAATCTCCTCCTCTTTTGAATAAAATCATTCTTCCGCCAGCCGTTTTCTTCGAATTGGAAAACAAATAGTAATCCGAGAGATACGAGGGAGTAGAAGTTTGTAGAATAGGGGAGATATGAAACCGTGAATTCCATGAATTTTGGCTAAGGCGTTGTAGTGATGAAAAAGTAAAATAACTCGACTTCCTCGATTCAAATGAATCCCAAACACAAAGAAACAGACCGGCCTGGCTGAAACTTGGTGCGTGTTTTTCCAAGAGATGCTACTAACTAAACATAACTTCGATGCGTGCCATTACCACCATCTCTAACCTAGCACGAAATCTTCACACGACCCTCGCTGTTGTTTTTTTATCCTAATACAGTATCACTACTAGTCTTTCGCGATTTAACAAAGTTAGCTGGTGATCTGACATTTTAGAGCTTAGTTTACAAACTTGTTTCTTTCTATCGTCTTTTATCTTCCCCGTTCTGGATTTTTTTACAAAACTTTCCTACATAAAACTCTATTTTTAGATCCCTTACACACCTCATCCACAATTAAATCACGGCAAGTTACGTTCTTTTTGCCCACATCAATCTGCACAACTTTGTATTGCATCAATCTAGAGTCCTACTATAATTAATGCCGCCCATACCCACCTCTGTCATGCCACATTTATGAAAATTGTACTTAAGGATCGTTGTGTGAGCATCAGGGATATAGTAGAGGATATTGTCATCTCACTCGCACCGGTGCAGAACGTAAATGAAACTTCTGCCAAGAATAGTGATTTACTCTGGAAATTGCTGCCACTAAATAAGTACCTTCTGTGAGCAAAAATATTATAGAATGCATTTTGAACGTCTACGAAATACGGGTCTATGAATAGAACATCAGAATCAACAAACGATCTTCGGAGAGTCGCTTGGTCAAACCTAAAAAATACACTAAAGTCGACCCAAAATCAAGATTTGGTTAAATATTCGCTTTGGTTCATACTTAGCATCCCTTCCCCCAGGGCAAACAGAAAATAAGAGTTTTATGATAGAGTACTTCGCGTAGCAAGAGGCAGGAATTATGACGAAGCCGCTTATAGCGGCTATCTGACCAAAAGTGACGTGAATATCGTCCCGTTTTTACTAAAAGGGCCGAGTGAGACTTTTTACTGTACGCCTCCGATTAACATTTTGTAGAAAGTGTTTCTCCGTTAGTGTTACCACTCCCCCACTATTTCATGCTTTTTCACGCGGGGTTACAACTTTTCTGTCGGTGTCTATGTACTTAAAAACAGACTCTCCACTCTGGGAGGACTGCCTATCTACATAGATGAAGGCCCTATACTCTTGGTGAACAATTTTTTAATAATTTGTGGTACCTTGATCCACAGATAAAGACTCTTCACTAAATACTCATTACCTCGGAATTGTAAGGAAGTAAGGAACCTTAGATTCATAGAAATCCTGGCCTCTCTAAAATATCTGCAAAACTCAAACCGATTAACAGGGGTGCATTAGCCTAAGTGACAGCCAGGCTATCCATATGATATTTAAGGCAGTCATCATAGTAGATAAGCAAATAAGTAGAAGATTACCGCTGTCGTCAAAGTTAGAGTAATGTCAATTTCGTAGAACTATGTCATGGTTGGTTGGTTAGAGTGGTGATTCATCCAGAATCCAACTAGCGCTTCCGCACCATTTTGTTGCCACATCCTCGTTACCAAATTGTTTAACAGTTATTCGCAGGACTATATCCAGTCTGTGCGGTTTAGGAACCTTATTAGGTTGTTGACGTCTAAGCCAGACAGCTGGTCGAGACTCTCGAACAGCGGTTTGCCCAGGGTTGACATTCTGTCCTTCCATAGGGCAGGGCATTCACAGAGAAAATGGAATATTGTTTCTTTTTTCTCCGGTTGTTTACAACTATGACAGTATGTGTTGTGAGGGATGCCCATTTTGGCGGCTTGTTCTCCGATAGACCAGAAGCCAGTTATGACTGCCGTAAGTCTACAGGTGTCCCGTCGTTTCATGTTTATTAATGTCGACGATTGCTTGAGGTTGTAGGTGGGCCATAACGTTCTGCTGATTTTGCATTTCGTCTGGTCTCTCCATCTACACTCTGCGATTCGAAGGTATTTTAGGGAAATTGCATTCTTGACCGCACCTAGTGGGGTGAGTACTGGTACTGCAAGAGCGCTATTCATGGCAGATCCCCCTCTTGCCAGTTCATCAGCTTTTTCGTTACCTTCTATGTTCCGGTGTCCCGGGACCCAAATTAAGGTTACTCTATGGTTTTCACTCAAGTTGGTGAGGCTATTCCTACTTTGCTCCACCACTTTAGAGGTTGTTATAGTCGCATCCAGCGCCTGGATTGCAGCTTGGCTATCCGAAAGAATAGCGATATTGCCCTTGAAAGAGAAATCTGCGATTAGTAACCTACAGGCTTCCCCAATTGCTAGTACTTCCGCTTGGAAGACGCTACTGGTATTAGGGAGACGCACAGATTTTCCAATTCCAAGTCTCTGAGAATATATACCAGCTCCGACACCACAATCCATTTTGCTGCCATCTGTATAGACTGTGGTATCGAAGGTGTTTAGAGAGAACCCCTTATTCCATTCTTTTTTAGATGGAAATAGTGTGGCAAAATTCCTATTGAACGTTACCATCGGGACGATGTAGTCAGTCCTCACCGAGGTTAACTGAGTTTGTCGCAATAATAGACTAGCGTGACCATAAGTTTTTTCTTTCCAGCGACCCGCTTCATTTAACCTAAATGCACTCATGGTTGCCGTCTTCTTTATATGTAGGTCTATTGGAATAACGTGTGTCAGTGCATTGAGAGCCTCTCTAGGACATGATCTGATTGCACCGACCGTTATTGCACAGGCTGATCTTTGTATTCTGCCGAGTAATTTGGTATTGTACTCTCTCTCCAGAGCTTTCCACCAAACTACCGAGCCATACGTTAAAATTGGTCGTATAACCGCCTTATACAGCCATAATGTATGCTTAGGTTGAAGACCCCATCTTCTTCCAAGCATGCGTTTGCAGGTATATAAAGCAATTTCTGCTTTCCTTACCCGTTCTTCGACGTTTAACTTCCAGCTAAGTTTGGAGTCCAGAATTACTCCTAAGTACTTTGCACTGGTTGATAGTGACAGAGTTTGTCCGTTGATATTTGGTAGGGTGAAAGTTGGTACCTTGTATCTGGTGGTAAAAAGCATAAGTTCTGTTTTACGCGGGTTTAAACTTAGCCCACATCCTGTGGCCCAAGAGTTAAGCTCGCATAACGCCCTTTGGATGATCCCACTGATCGTATTTGGGCACAGTCCTGACACCATTAGCACCACATCATCAGCGTACGCCACCACTTTTACCCCACCTCCGTTAAGTTTTATTAAGATTTTGCTGATCACACATAGCCAAAGAAGTGGAGATAATACTCCCCCTTGTGGAGTGCCCCCGTGGACCTTCTTGGTTATGTTGATATTGCCCATATTAGCTTTGATGATCCTGGTTTCTAGCATGGAGATGACCCAGTTACTAACGCAACTGTCCACCTCCAGGTCTATCAACGCCCGTTGGATGGCATCTGTGCTAACATTGTTAAAGGCGCCTTCTATATCCAAGAATGCCGCCATAGTATAATGTTTGCTCTCTAGAGAGCCCTCTATAGTTCGGATTACCTCGTGAAGCGCTGTCTCCGTAGATTTGCCTTTAAGGTATGCGTGTTGTGCAGTTGATATACCAGACCTCTCCAAAGAGCTTCTGAGGTGCATATCCAAAAGTCTTTCAAAGGTTTTTAACAGGAAAGACGAAAGGCTGATTGGCCTGAAGTCCTTCGCTGATTCATGTCCTCTTCTACCTACTTTTGGTATGATACGACCTTGACTAGTTTCCAGCTATCTGGAATATGGCCTAAGTTTAAACACGCTTTAAAAATTTCCTCTAGCCATGGTAGGATACAGTCCAAGGTTTCCTGTAACATCTTTGGAATGATCCCATCTGGCCCCGGAGATTTAAAGGGTGAGAAAGATTTGATTGCCCATGCAACTTTTTCTTTGGTAATAATTTCATTTGCAAGATGCTGTGGATTATATTGGCTCCGCCTAATATTTCCCCTCTCACTTTCGTAAGCGCTGCATCCCGGAAAATGCGTGTTTAGCAGAAGCTCTAGCGATTCCTCTGCTGTAGCAGTCCAAGTTCCATCAGGTTTCTTGACCCAAGAAGCCATTGAGTGGTCTTTGGAAAGAACGCGGCTGAGCCTAGCAGAATCCCTGGTGGATTCGATTGACGAGCAAAATTCCCTCCAGCTCTCTTTTTTGGCGGCCCTGATTGCCTTTTTGTACTGTCTCCGACTTTCTCTGTACAATTCCCAATTTCCCGTCGAGTAGCTGAGGTTAAACGTTGATCTAGATTTTTCCCTTAGTTCTAAGAGCTCACTGCTCCACCAAGGAGGGTGAGTTTTTTTGCTAAATTTTATGGGGCAGGACGTTTTGTAGGCCCTACTAAATGCCTTTTCCAGTGTTATGACCCTACTCTCAAGGTTTTCCGTGAGAGTGATTTGAGGGATAGGAATCTCTCCTAACCTGTTGTTTACTGCATTTTTGAACCTCTTCCAGTTGGTTCTCAAAGGATTTCGATACGGTAGGGGTGGATCTACCTTAAGATCCAAATCGTAGAGTATCCAACTATGATCAGAGAAGGACCTTTTATTGGATACCCTCCAATTATCTACCCTAACTGAGCTATTTTCAGACATTAGAGTAACATCAATCACTTCCTCCCATCCTCTGAAGTACTCCGTACTAGGAAAGGTGAAAGTGGGTGTGTTACCCCTGTTACATACCGATAAGTTAGTATTAATAATAAAATTATATAAAGACTCCCCTCGGTCGTTTGTCTCAGAGCTTCCCCACAACGCATGCCTCGCGTTGGCGTCGCATCCGAGTAGCAGGGTTTTGTTTCTGGTTCCTTCATGCACAAGCCCACAAGCCTCCTCGGGCGGTGCTGGCCGATCATGTGCCATATAGATAGATGCAAGTGTGATGCTGACACCGTCAGCAGCTTCCACCTCAACGGCCGTCACATCCTGTGAACTGTATGATGGGATTAAAAATATGTTTAAGTGTTTTTTGGCTACAATACATGATCTAGTATTACCTTGAGTACGCTTATAGTACAGATTGTAGTTTCTTCCAGGGAACCCCTTCACCTCGTTGCTCCGCACCCAGGGTTCCTGGATTAAGGCTATGTCAACGTTCTCCTCCCCTAGGAGAACGGTTAGGTTGTCCGTTGCAGTTTGCGAATGCTGCAGGTTAATTTGGACAACCTTTAAAACCATTTTTTATTGGTTTGCTTCCGCAGGTTCGGCGTCATTTAACTGCATGCCAGTCAGCAGTTCGCTGGTGCCGTCAACCTCATCCTGCTCCTCCTCCGGATTCGCAGAACGGAATATCTTCAGCTGGGCCTTCCGTATGCCAAACCGAAGTTTATTTTCCACTTTTTGCAGTGGTTCAAAGCTCTCTTCTGTAATTTGAAGGAGGAACGATACACTGTGCTTTTGCGGAGCCTCCGCTTTGATGATCGACCAATCGGCCATCGGCACTGCGCGGTTGTGAGCCTGGAGATAGGGAATTAACTGATTGGCTTCAAACTCCATGTTTGGTATCCAGATGCGAGCCCTCGGCCTTCGTGGTATCTCGCTAGCTGGAATGAGCTTGAGCCTCAAGCCATCCCAGCTGTTCTGGATTTCGCCAATCGCTTTTGTCAGGAAATGCAATGAATACTGGTCATCGCATTTGATTACCCGGCAACCGCGAACCACTTCCACCGAGTCGAAACCTGGCGATTGACCCTCCGGGTTCGCCATGACATGGTCGACGATTATGCGAGACAACCGAGCCTCAATCTCCGACCATTTTTCCAGCACAGGTTTGCCGCGGTTGGAAGTTTCGTCCACCAGTGCCATTTGAAGATGGTCCCTTGCCACCTCACTGAATTGTTTCGTAAATTTGGGGACAACCGCACCCTGATCTGAGATCTTGTGCTTCTTTGTTGCCCTTTTGTTTTCGTCTTGCGAACGGTTACGTTTTTTGGCCTCTGTCTTTCGGGCGGTTTGGAATACCAGATATTCGTCCACCACCTTTTGACACCTTGCCCTGTCAGCCTCATCTTTGGGATGAGCTCTACCTTCGGTCTCGTTCTTATGAATCCTGCCAAGGATAGCGAGAGACCTCTGGTAGAGCTTGTACCTTGATGGGCCTTTATTGGCGCGCTTTTGCCCCATGGCTTTAGCGGATGTTGTAGGTTCATTTATTGTTGTTGGCGTGCTGTGGCCCACAGCTTTACCCTCAACTGCTTCCTGGCTAGAGGCCAGGAGCTCATCCTCCGTGGAGGATCCGATCCCCAGTTTGTCATGGGTAACCGATTGTTTGCCCTGTCGCTTAGTTTGTGTGTCCGTTTGTCTGTCTTGTGCTGTCAGTGCGTCCGTTTGTCCTTCCGTCACTTTGTCCGTCTGTTTCTCGCCGCCATCCGATTTTTGTTTTTTTTGTTGGTTTCATTGTTCTGGTTCGTACGGTCACCTGCCCCGCCCAAGGGGCTGCGCATGTCGCCATGCGCGGTGACCAAAGAGGATTTAGGGGAAATAACCGGTCGACCATGGCAGCGCCCCATACCATGGCAAGGCCACCGTTACAACCTGAGGCGGCCTGATATCAGGAGGGCTCCGTTCAAAGACAGCCTTGTTTAGTCCCCCGGCTGCCAAACCCACCCAATAGGCACGGGTCGCATCACACCTTGGGTTAAGGGAGTTTTTTTAACGAAGTTGACGTCTTCGGCCTGTGTGGTTCGCGGGAGACCAACTCTCCTACCTTCCATATCTGGGAGGTGTTCCCCTATCCACCACCTGGGGACGCGCCCTCTAGGGATAACAGGCTCCCCCAAGGGGAACTATGTCATAGTTGCCATGAAAAGTTCCCTGTTCAACTCTTGATCAGTGTTTCGAAATCTTGACTTGAGTTTCGAACAAAAAGCTAATATGAAATTTTGTTCTAAAATCGATAAAACGTTTAGCGAAACATTTGAATGTGATAAAAAAAGTTTGCGGCAATAATTTTCTACCTCAAGCCAGAGTTCATGAGTTGTTTACACGTTTCAGAGATGGTTATGAGAATGCAAACGACAATGAACAAAATCAGTCATCACCGAAAACTCCATCGAAATTGTTCGTAAATTTATCAAAACTGAACCGAAATCATTGTTTATATTCAGGGAATTGGAGTTGAATATCCCCAAGACATCGTAAGCACAAGTACGACAGGTCTGTGTACGTTTCATCAATTTGAAGTTAACTGAGGACAAAAAATTGCTCAGAATTCAACATTCGAAAGACCTCATTAAAAAGGCGAGAAAAGACGAGAACTTCCTTTACAATATTGGTGGTGTTTCCAACATGAACCTGAAACTAAGCGTCAAAATGCCGAATGGAAGGCCCCTGATGAGCCCCCACCGAAAAAATCGCGTTTGGAGAAGTCAAAAATCAAGTCGATGCTCTTTTTTTTTTACGATTAGAAGGGAATTGTCAACAAGGAGCTCGTGCCAATGGCCGAAGCCGTCAAGGCAATTTTCTATCTTGGCGTTTTGAGGCGTTTTTTGCATCGCATTCGTCGAATTCGCCCTGAATACCGCGAAGGTGGAAGCTGGCGCTTATTGCATGAAAATGCACCGTCTCGTCGATCCACTCTTCTGACTGATTTTAACCATCAATCACTCACCGTATTCGTCTGATATGGCTCCCTATGACTTCTACCAATTCGAAAAATTGCGTTTGGCCATGAAAGGAAAACCTTTTGCGTCCGTAGAGGCCATCCAAAAGGCTTGTCCCGACATCCTGTAGGACATTCCTCATTCCGGTCAATGACCTGAAACACTCTTTCGAAAAGCTTTTAGATCACGCAAAACAGTTTATCGAGGCCCGAGGCAATAGTACCAATTTTGAATAAATAAGCTCGAAGTTATCAGAACAAAGCTCCTGTCCTTTCTATTTTAGCTCAGTCTTGTGTGTTTTGGACTTCACCTTGTTTGTTATATATAAATATAACTCAAAAATTTGTTGGAATTTCATTATGAAACTTTAAGGGATCACTGAGTATAGTGTTACCAACAATAAAAAAAAATTAGAAAAAATCTGCGATAGTGTTTTCCAAAAACGGCAAAATATATTTTACCAAAAATGTTGAACAAAAAAATTAGTTTTTTGATTTCTTAGAAAGGAACCGAAGTTATTTCATTCCAAACAACTTTATGCCAAAAGTTTCTACATTTAATAAATCTCAAAATTATTACAATTTTCCCACACTTCTTTCAGTTCCCTTCTTAAGATACCCAAGCCGACGAGTAAGCCCATTTTCAAGAAAATTGGCAACAATGTCCAAAATACTTGGATCACTTAACATTTGGGGCTGGCCGCTTCCCACTAAACAAATGCGTCATAAGTGAAAAGGAGACAAAAAAAAAACACAATTTGTGTTCCACCACTACTTCGCAGCGCTTTAGGAAATTAATTGGCCTTAAAAGTGGTAAAGTAAAATTAAAATTTATAAAAATTTATATTGAAGTAACAATACGCTTGACAAGGTAAATCAAGTCACCTTGAAAACCACATAAGACTCTAACAATTGCAAGCCCAAAATACCTAATCGAATTTTAGTGCATTAAAATTCGAAATTGAATTGCAAACAAAGGACAAATAAAATAAATTTAGCAAAAAGCAATCGATGCTCAGAAATAACTACATATCTACCTGCGTAAATATATGCCCTATAAGAAATCTGATCGTCATCTGGCCGAAAGTGCGGGTACATTTTGCAATCATTTCAATATTTTTTCGCATCGATTTTTAAGAGGAACTCAGCAACGTCAGAGTGGGTTTGTGCGTACCTAACAATCGGTGAGTCTGGTTCACGGTGGACACGGAATATCCAATAATAAAAAAGGAATGTAAAGGATGACCAATTTTGGAGTATGGGATTTTAAATTGAAATAAAACAACGAAAACTCAAATTGATTGGGCAATTTTTATAATTTTTGGGTATAATCATTCACGACATTCATTTTTGAAGGATAGCCATTTTCACCATTTGACCGCAACTGCGCCGTGATTCGGTCATCGTAAACACCAATTCTAAATGACTCGCGACTCGCTGGAAGACTTCGGTCGGTATGTCGTGAATAACTTTAGTAATGTTGGCTTCCAATGACTTAATCGAAGCTGGTTTATCCAAAAAGCATTAAGACTTTATACAGTCCCACAAATAAAAGTCCAAATGTGTGATATTACACGATCTTGGTAGCCAATCCACTGACCGAAACGATGACGCAGTAAATCCATTATTTCACAGGCTGTACGGAAGTAGCGCCGTCTTGTTGGAACCAACTTGTTGTTGTTGTGAGTATCACTGGCTTCAATTTCCCACATCAAAAGGTCGTTTATAATGGCGCGACAACGTTTCCCAATCTTTGTTACATTAGCACCAGCTTCGTCTCCGAAGAAATATGTGCAGATGATTCCTCCAGTCCATAGGCCGCACCAAACAGTTGTTTTCATTGGAAGTAATGGCTCCTCTTGAATGGCTTGGGGTTGTTCTTCAGCCCAAGTACGGCAATCTGACTTATTAAGCCATTAAGCCGATTTCACATCTTGAACTACCTGTATTTCACATGCTTTCAAACCAAAATCTTGGCGTCCCCATTCTCCCAAGTAGTGCCGTATAATAGCCATAGTGGTTGAGATCGGCGCAGAATGGAAGCTTCCGGGTCTTCAAAAGCCATCATTTACAACTGAAATATTTTCTTCAAGTCAGGCTGTACACCAATAATAGGCGTCTTTTTTTGTCAAAACTTAGCAAGTGGTGAATAGATGAAGCAAATGAACGGCAAAGCAGTAAGGTTAGGTTAGGGTGGTATGATTGCCCAGGGAATGGGCACACTTGGACGAAGAAAGATTCGTCCTTTGTGATACCATTATGAAGGGGGTGAGGTGAGAGAGAAAGACCGATGAGATGCAGGGAGAGGGCGGGGAGAGGTGGTGCTGGGATGGTTAGGCGCGTGCGGATTACGAACGATGACTATGTTTGCGCCGACCGCTTTATGCTGCTGATGAAATTCATCAAATTTTTAATGTCAGCGCCAGCTATATCAGCAGGTGTGGTAAAGAAGTAGGAGCCAAGATGCCTAGATCTTAGCCTCGCCAGAGCAGGGCAGCTAAGGAGAAGGTGCTGAGATGATTCCACCTCATCCTCCATACATCCAGCGCAAAAAGGACTCGAGGTTATTCCAAGTCTCACAGCTTGCATTCCTGTAGTGTGTCCTATAAGAGAACCCACGAGATTAGAGAGCTGATATTTTGTCAGCCTCAGAAGCTCACCCGAGCGCCTCCGGTCCGAACGTGGCCCGAAGGATTTCGCGACCTTACACGCTTGTGTACTTGCCCAGCGCTCGCTGAGTTGGTGCGATGACCATCTTTCCAGGAGCAGACCGCAGGTAGCCAGGGGATCCCAATTCGCTCCCTTCGCGGAGAAATCACCTCACATGTCCCTTGTCTGGCCAGCTCATCCGCCTCACAGTTTCCAGCAATGTCGCTGTGACCAGGAACCCAAGTTCACCAGGCCCTGCCCCCCAGTGTAGCCCTCCGTCCACTCTTCCACGCAACGCAGTAAGGGAACTGTCATAAATTGCATGTGCTGGTAAGGCAGTGCGACCTAATAAGCTAGTCAATTTTTTCGTCAAGTTAATCGAGCATAGAGAAGAGGCCTAATGTAAAATTATTCTGAATTTTGCCAATGATTTGCCGAATAGTGCTTTTAATAGGACAGTTATGTACTCTATTAATTGGCCAGAGCGCGCGATGAACTCTTTTCACAGAGCGTTGATTTTCGTAATACAAGTGTATGATTTGTAAACGTAGTTGAGGTGTAAGTCTTTCCATGCTGAAATTACAATGATTACTGAAAAAAAGTATACATTTAGTTTGACAGTGGTGCCGCGTAATCTATCAAAAACCCCCTATTGAAAAGAGTACCTCCAACCTGATCACCTTTTAATATCTTGGCACCATCTAACAAGTCCATTTTTGAAATGCATTCTTTTAAATTGCATCAATACCAGCGCCACCAGTCGGAAGTTATGTGACCCTCTTCTTTTAGTTACAACTTTCATGAAAATCGAATTCATTTTAGTACTTCAAATGGGTACCACAGAAAACAATTTTCAGTGTGTATTAAAACTTCGGTAAGTGGGAAAAAATCCTATTATTTTAAGGTGCACATCATTTTAAAATACTTTGATGTACTACTTAGGCATCACCTTATGTTTCTTACACCTGATTGCTTAGATGCTTTAACGGCAAGCAACCTTTGATTACAAACGAAGCATAGAAGAGGCGACTATTGAACTATTCGACTGCCCTCTACTACTACCAATTAATCAGACCACAAATTGACATTGAACGGATTGAAAATAAATATTGCTGATGAATAACAAGTCAGACTACAGCAAACAGGCATTTAATGTGGAACATTACGTACATATATGCATACATACACACATACGTAGGTATGGCAACAAGAGCTTGATTTTTTACACAGCTTTACTGTGGATGTACTCTGTAAAGGTACTTGGTACTTGGGCATATGTATAGGTATGTATGCATATAAAAATACACATGTGTGAGAGAAAATTTGTATTCAGAGAAATTGATATAATATATATGTATATACATACTTATATGATATATAGACATATATACATGCCTATATAATTTGTGTCTGACCAGAGGTGCATTCCCAAAGAGGTGGAAAAGGCAGCGTCTAGTATTATTTCTAAAACCTGAAAAGCAGCCGGATCAGCCATCATCATACAGACCTCTGTGTATGTTCGATATCGTTGGGAAAGTACACGAAAGAATATTAAGCGAAAGATCACTGGGGTGTATGGAAGGACTAGGAGGTGTCCCAGACAAGCACTTCGTTTTTCGCAGAGCCAGATCTACTGTTGATGCAATAGGGCTGTTAGTTGATTTGATCTAAAAGGCTTTTGATAAACTCAATGGCACCAGAGCGATAAAAAAATATGCAGTTATAACATTAGATATAAAAAACGCATTTAATAAGGCCAATTGAGCAAATATTTTGAAAGCACTCAGCAGCTTCTCGGTACCAAAGTAACAGGTGGCGCTAACGTAATCCTCCTATCAGAAAATGCTATAAATTTTGCGATTGGCCCCTAATGTCAGTTCTGTTTTGACATTTGTGTAGTAAACACATGCGAAATACACGTTAATAAACAATGTTACACTACACTGCTTCAGAACGCGGAATATTGCTGACTATTTATTTGACCAATAATCGGTCGGTGACTTTGGCACAACGTGAATTTCGTCGCAGATTTCCTCGCCGTCCAACGCCTACTGGTGAAACACTGCGACGTTTAGCCGCTCAGCTCGAAGAGACTGGCACAACACGAGATGCTGCCAGGCGTGGTAGACCCCGGAGTAGCCGTTCTGCAGAGAATATTGCTGCTGTAGCCGAGGATGTCATGGAAGCGCCGTCGACATCGACCAGACGACGTGCCACGCAAATGGGTATCAGTCGACGGTCTTTACAGCGAGTTTTGGTACAAGATTTGAAGATTTTTCCGTACAAAGTCCAGACGGTGCATCAGCTGTTAGCTGCTGACCGCCAATCGCGTCTAACATACGCTCAAGCCATCCTTAATCACCACCAAGAGGAAGATGATTTTTCATCAAAAATAATCATGAGTTATGAGGCCCATTTCCATTTTAGCCGGTACGGAAATAAGCAAAATTTACGCTTCTGGGGTACTGAAAATCCGCGTGTAACCCACGAAGAGCCATTACACCCGCTCAAAGTCACTGTATGGTGTGCTGTTTTCGCTGGAGGAGTCATCGGACCTTTTTTCTTCGAAGATGTCGCGGGCCAAACGGTTACTGTGAATGGTGAGCGCTACAGAGCAATGATGAACTAGTTCTTTTTGCCGCAACTTGATGAATTGGGATTGGAAAACATGTGGTTCCAACAGGACGGTGCAACGGCACACACTGCACGTGCCACAACCGATATGCTGAAGGATGCATTTCCCGTGCTCCTAATCTCCCGTTTTGGCAATTTGCACTGGCCAGCAAGATCACCTGATTTGACCGCTCCAGACTTCTTTTTGTGGGGCTTTTTGAAGTCGCGGATTTATGTCAACAAGCCTCAGACTCTTGCAGCTCTTAAATACAATATCCGTCAAGAATGTGAGCACCTATCGCCGGAAGTTTTGGCCAAAGTGATGGAAAATGCCATAAAAAGGGCTCAAATGGCAATCAACTGTGGCGGCGGCCATTTACATGACATCATATTCTCGACTTGATGTAAAAAAAAATTAAAAGACCAAATAAAAATAATCCACAAGAAGAATCAAAGTTTTTCATTTCTTTTTTAATTACAGCCAAAAAACATCGCAAGGTTACTTTTGCGCCACCTTGTATTTTATTAGAATCATCCGCAGCTACTTAAACCAGAGAGTACTGCAATATGATATAGAGGAGGGCCTAAAGAGCTGCATCGTGTCAGGTGATGTACCGCAAGGATTTGTTCTTGGACTAACCCTATGTATGAAGTCATTCTTAAAATCGAAATGGCCGTTAATGCAACCATAGAGGGATACCCGACGATATCGCACTCGTAGCGATTGATAAACATATAGATAGATTGCAACATGTATGTAATGATGCCATAACAAGAATACAAAGGTGTTTGAATAACGCCAGCCTGGAACTAGTTGCCCAAAAAACAGAACTGGTGCTTATCAGCAGGAGCAAGCGGAAGGAAAAGTTGTCAATATCAGTTGGTGGCCAATAACATGGTGGCATGCTACCGAGCATAGGAGGACCAAAGGGCGCCAGGTGAAAAAGTCTTTCCACTGTGATAGACTCCACGATGCTATACGCCTCTTCAATCTACGCTGCAGCAAAAAAATGCCATTTTAAAGAAGTACTGCAGATCAGTAGAACAAGTGCGTTGAGGACCGCGTATGCCTATTGAACGATGTCGAATGATGCAAACGGCGTCATAGCTAGAAAAAAGCCTATAAACATTCGGGCAAACTTACAGAAGAGGTGGCACTGCGCACAAGGTACAAAGCCGACAGAGGAATTCAGGCAAGCAGAACGTTCTAGCTCAATAGCTGACTGGCAATCAAAATGGGATCAGTCATCAAAAGGCAGGTGGACGCATAGGTTGATCCTAACAACACCTAACAGAGCTATTAAGTGGACACGGATGCTTCCAAAAATATCTGCTTCGCCTAGACTTGGCTGGTAGTCCTTATTGTCCAGAATGCTTGGACGAAGAGGAGACGGTCGAACATGTGGCTTTTTATTGCAGCAGGTTCGTTAAGGAACGCGATGACCTACTAAGAACAACTGGTGTGTTTCTGATGCCCAATAGCCTAGTTCCACAAATGCTTGAGTTGAATGAAAAATGCAGGGCGGTACAAGGTTTTGCAACACGAATTATCGTGGAACTTCTAAACATTGATTGGAGACGAAGGAATGATGCGAGATGAACGCGGCAGCAACCACAACTGTCGCATTTTTAAAATGCAGTAAGTCGAACAGCAGTCGAATATAACTGACGATTGAGCTTATTGCTCACAACGGCCTCGAGTCGTAATAATCAAAACAGTATCCCTTTCGGTTGAACCGTCGGACTTGAGGTGTTTTTAGTGGCGTTAAAGTCTCACCCTGACTAAGACTTTCGATTGCTTTACACCACTCTTGCACGTGCAGCCTCTGCATTTTATTTGGCTTGAGGGGAGGACGTTTACCCATTGAATTTATTGCGCTGTTTGGTCAAGCTTCTCCAGAAACTTGTGGTGTGCTTCATAACCTTCGGTAGACACACCTATTTTTGTTTTTTTTTTACGTAAAAGACACACTGAGGAAAGCTTCACCCCAATTCATGATTTTTCTCCCACAAACAGAGTTCAAGTTTTTATTTACGTTTGGGTTTTTTGAAGTATTTAGATGAAATATAATAACATCCTTGGATTCTATTCACATAAAACAAAATTATTAGAAATTGACTTTGAATTGTAAAGAAAAAAATATATATCGGAAAACTATCTGGGACTTCAGAAATCTATCTGGCTAAATGGCAGTTCAGAGTATTGTTTACAAGCGCGTGGAAGTATTCTGCCGAGAGTAAACGCAAAAAAAGAAAATCATAATGGACTTCAAACGTAATACTGCGATTTCATTATATTTGGCTGGAAAATCACAACCAGCCATTCTTCGTGAATTCGACCACCTTACAGTAAATAAAGTTTTTGTTTATCGCACCATTACTCGTTATAATGATACTGGTAGCATCGCGAAGCGTCATGGAGGGGGTCATCAAAAGATTACAACGTCACATGAAATGGTTTAAAAAGTGAAGAAGCGTCTCGAGTGAAATCTCCGACGAAGTGCCTATCAAATGGCGTAAGAACTGAAAATATCTGACCGTAGCATTCGCCGCATACTGAAAAATTATCTCAATGCCAAGCCTTACAAGATCCAAAAGGCGCATGATTTCACACCAAATTAGCAACAAGTTGGACTTGAGAGAGCGCAGGAGTTGCTTCGCTTGGCCAAAAACGGTCAATTTCCGATCATCGTGTTTTCAGACGAGAAAATTTTTCAAATTGACCAATTCGTCATAGGAGAATTTGAGTCATTGGTTAGCCACCAGGAGGCAGGACCCGCCACCTTATCCCTAGTTTTGAGCAGTAAATACCCGCTCCCATTCCGTCTAACGTTTTAAAGCCGTCTGTATAGATGTGAAAAGTTCTATGGCCAGGCTTCATGCCTTTGTGCCATCTCTCCTCTTCAATTGTAGTGTGAAACCTCTTCTCCCAACTAAAGTACGGAGTCATGTAGTCTGTGCAACCTGAGCTCCACTTTCCTATTGAGCTATGGCCGAAGGTTCTGTAGGTAAATACTCCAGCACCCACCAACCTCCTCGCGGATTTCGGTGCCAGGTTTTCCGCCATAAGGTCAATAGGTGGTATGCTGAGTATTATTCCCAGCGCCGCCGTTGGAGTGGTTTTCTTCGCTCCTGTTATGAACAGAGTAGCGAGTCGTTTAATCCATTCTAGTGGCATTAAGTATGTCAGTTTTCTTGTCGCAGTCCGCCATACTAAGGCCCAATACAGCAATATCGGTCTAACTACTGCCGTGTTGCACCAATGCCTCAGAGAGGGTGATAAACCCCAAATACCGCCCAGCATTCTTTTACATGCGTACAACGCGCTACTGGCCTTTTTAACCCTTTCCTCAACATTGTGCTTCCACAGCAATTTACTGTCTAGTATTAATCCGAGGTACCTTGCATTGTCTTTGAGAAGTAGTTCGTTGTTGCCTAGCTTCGGGAGGTTCCACGCCGGAACTTTGTACTTCCTGGTAAAAAGTACCATGTCCGTTTTTCCGGCGTTTATCCCTAGCCCTGCGCGAGATGTGCATTGGTGTACCGTTTTAAGTGTGTTATTCATCATATTACTGATGGTATCCAGGTACTTTCCCGTAACTAACGAATCTAGCGTAAAGGAAAATGCGAAATATTATCGGGAAAGTATTGTGGAGATTGCTTTGAAACCGTGGGCAGACTAACACTTCGGTGGCAGACCAGGAACGTTTCAACAGGACTCGGCACCGTTTCACAAAACTCGAGTGAACCCAGAATGGCTAAAAAACAATGTTCCGAACTTAATAACGTCCACATAAAAGATTCACCAGTCCCTAAGCGCTGAAAGAAGCCATTGTCCGCGAGTGGGCCAAAATACCTGCAAGTCACATTCGGGCAGCTTGCGATGCATTTCTTGACCGTCTCAAGGCCATAGCACAGCAAAAGATGGTAATATCGAGCAAACGTAAATAGATTCTTAATTTTGTATTATTTTCACACATTTTTTACTTTGAATTGAATAAAAGTAATTTTCCAAACTAAATTTAGGGCCTTTTTAATTTATTACACTTCGAGTGCCGGACCCTGTAGATTAACAGAAAACGAAATAAGAAATTTCTTGGAAAGTTTTAAACGATACCCTTTTTTTGTTTTACTTCGAAAGTGGACTACCCTAATGTAGATAAATGCGAATATTTATGCCAAACTATGCATGGAAGTGCTTCTCTTCATTCACCGGCATGTAAACAAATTGGACATGATGAACAACATTGGCAAATCAAATAATCATTTCTTTCCTATCTTTATTTTTTCCTCTTGATCGTTTGAATTTTTCAAAGAGCTGGCTTATGAGTAAGTACGTATGTGTATGTGTATGTGCGCAAGTGTATCTAATGGGAATACCGAACTGAATTGCAATTATCTGAGTTGAAATATATTCAATTGTTTCATTATCTAATGACGGCTTGTTGCTGCTTGCTATTTATTTTTATTTACGCACACTGGTGCACGAGGGTATCATCACTTTGTTCACAGAACAAAAGTACAGGTATGTCCCAGTATGAAGGAACTGAGATACAGTAGATACATGGATTTAGGCATAGATACATACATATGTATGTATATGTGTGTATATACCAAAATGCGCAGGTATATGATCGGAGTCGATTTCGGTATGTACAGTGAAGGACTAAAGTCTACACACATCAGCATATTTTCTTATTTCCCAGAAGGTATACAATAATTGAAAAAAACTGTTCAAGTAGTTTTTTCGGAATTCATATTTAATCACAAATTTACAAAAATTAAATTATTTCACTTGCTTTCCAATGATGTCTGATTCATATAAATACGTATATTCTCGAGTCCGGGCCCCTCTGAAAATTTCGGGCCCGGGGGAAAAGTACCCAAAATGCGCGAACCGAATTTAACCTTCCTTACTTATTTTTTAAGAAGCATTTCATTGGAAGTGATGCATCTCAATGTGGCAGCTCTCAGCGGCGTAAGTACTTTGTTAGTTTCTCACATCATTCAAATTCCAAATTTGTTGCCTTAGTTTGCGGCCATCACTACCAGTATTTAAAATTGTGAATATGAATTTTCGCTTGAAGCGAATCTCACGTTTTTACACTTCATTATGTTATTTCAGTGGTTCAAGTAGGATTTGGTAACACTTGCGAAAATACACACGTGCAAACACACATAAATATGGCATTTATCATATGCATAAATACTTGACGTAACAAATTATGCACCGATTAACACTCGATCAACCAACCACTGAAGGCCAATCGCCGAAGGACTAGCTGTGGTTTAAGAGATATTTGATTTATTCATAAATATGGATGTATGTGAATTCGTCTGGCAAGCAGCTATTCACAAAATTTTTAGCATCTCATCTTATTTTATTCCAATTATTTTAGTAATTTATGCCTCATTCCTCGATTGATTCATGTAGAATTGGCATTTTTGACATTCTCAATGGGGTGCAATAAACCGTCAATTGTCTTAAGTGCTTTAGCATCATCATTTGGCAGTTTAATGCAATATTTGGTGTGGCAATAAAGGAAAAACGTGAGAAATTGGAATTATTTTATCGGAAGTCACTAACGGAAGACTGGTCACACAATAAAGTAAAGTTAAGTCACAGGAAAGTCATACTTTTAGGGAAAGAAGTATAAATAGCACCTTAAGCTTAAATAACGAGTGTTTGACACCACCCGCACAAAAAATTCAAATATCAACGCGATCTTTAAAACTCTTTAAACTTGCACTTAATGAAGCCAAAATCAATCTAGTAGTTCTTGAAATTATCATTAAATTTCTTTCTTGTTTTTTTGTTTTCGCAATTTTCACAAAGTTCAAGTTTATAGGGTTTTTGTAGGACAAATATATTTTATAAATTAATTTATAAAGTATAAACTCAATAATAATAACAATAATAAAATTAAATAAAAAACAAATAAACGGTGAAAACTTTTCAGTTAGTCCCTTAGAACAGCCATGAAGCCACGCAAAGTCCATTTTGGTCCATGGCGATACCAGATCAGCGTCCTTTTTTTGTTTTAGCGAAAATATGGATCACTCTAGATGCGCATACCTTTCGCGAATTTTTGGAGTCGCTCAAGCTCCAGTTCAGGGTTAAATTTAGCCAGTGTCCTGTTAGTACACCAACTAAGGTTCTACAGTTCCTTCCATGAAACCTGAAAACCTGAAACCTGCTGTGGTCCTATCGATTTACACCGCACTTATCAGACCAATCACCATTTACGCCTCTGTGGCCTCTTAGCCATGCCCCAGTCCACGCTCCGGGAACTAACAGGCTTAAAAGAAGCGTATGTTTATGCATTATGGTTGCCATAAATGCAAGCTCTGACGATGCTCTAAATGCTATGCTTGATTTGCTCCCCTTGGATCCTAAGATACTTACAGGAAGCAATAAAGGTAATGTGTAGACTACATAAATATTATTCTGGCACGAAGACAGAACTTCGGGACACAGATAAATAATTTAGTTGCTATCTGAGCAGTATCCACTGTTTTTGGCACCTAAAGACGACCTGATACCCATAGTTTCATTTGGAAGGAAATTTGATGTCAAACGGAAATTTTTGCCATCGTGAAAGTAGCCGAGCGGGAAACAGACGGGAGTTTTCTGTGACAGTTAGGCTGCACTGAAGGCCCTGGAGAACGCGAAGCAAACCTCAAAGATTGTTCAAGAATGTAAGAAGAAGCTTAATTCTGTCGCAAGACAAAAGAGGCTTGTAATTATATGTGTTCCAGAACACACCGGTATTCAAGGAAGCGAAAATGCCGATGAATTAGCCAACCGGGGATCAGCGGTTCCCCCACAAGGGCCAGAGTCAATAATCGGGATCAGTTCTGCAGGTATTATGAATTGGATCTGCGATTACGTATGCAATCTATATAAAGAGCGATGGTCCGGTCTAGAACGATGCAAAGTGTTTTGCGATAAGACCGAACAGAAAACTGTCAAACTTTCTACTAAAACTTGGAAGGAAAACGTTCGGTTGATGGTCGGTATTATTATAGGATACAACCAATGGGGTCAGCATATTGCAATTGGTTACGCTAAGCCATCTGCCTTTCGTCTTTCTTAACATGCAGTCCTGACTTATTTGATCCCCTACAAGTATCGCGCCTTCTTTAACTATTCCGTTCACTGCCTCATTTCCTTCAATGCCTTTGTGCCCCAGAACCCAATATTCACAAAGCCTGCAGTTACGGGCGAGCTTTTTAATTGCTGCCTTACATTCATGGACAATTTTGTATGATAGACAGTATAATTTCCACGGAGTAGTTTATTGCGCAGTTAATTGTGGCGTCTGTACATACAAGCTCTGCTGCTTTATTTGCAGCAAATAGCGCAGCTTGCAACACAGGACAATCTTTAAGGAGTTTCAATGACTTTCAGATGCCTAATTCCGCACAATATCAGCCAGCGCCAACCCCCTTTTCCTTTTTTAAACAAATACAATACATTGATGGTGGTACTCCTCGGAACTAAGCCTTTGCGCCAACTATTGCCTTCGATAACGGTCTTTAACGGTTTTCCAAAGCTCGTAATGTAGCCTGAATTCACTGTGGCATTGCCAGTTATAGATCTACATATGTGCGAAAGTTCTAGAGGTAAGCTAG
Organism: Anastrepha fraterculus; assembly: GCA_037575425.1. Classification (NCBI taxonomy): domain Eukaryota; kingdom Metazoa; phylum Arthropoda; class Insecta; order Diptera; family Tephritidae; genus Anastrepha; species Anastrepha fraterculus. The sequence goes on from JAYXIM010039776.1 coordinate 642,532, forward strand.
TCGGTTTTTTGTAGCCTCACAGATGAGTTTGCCACCAAATTTTTTGTACAGAGATCGATCGGTGTTAGGTTGAGGATAGCTTCGAGAGGTGCCGTTGGAGTTGATTTCATAGCTCTCGTAATGCAAAGCGCGGATAGTCGTCGAACTTTTACCAATGGCCTGAGATATGTTTTCTTCCAACCATGGGAATAGTTATTTAATGCGGGTTGGTGCGTAATTGCCATTCGGGAGTGCGCAGATTCGAATCTCCGTGCACGAAACAGTAAAAATTATAGAAAGTTTTTTCTAATAACGGTTGCCCTTGCCAAGCAATGGCAAACCTCCGAGTGTATTTCTGTCATGAAAAAGCTCCTCACAAAAAACCATTTGCCGTTCGGAGCCTGCTTAAAACTGTACTATTTGTGGAGGAACGGAGTACGCGGCATCAAAAGTGTACGTAGCTATTTTTAATTTTATTTATTTATTTTTTTATTTTATCCTTAGAAAGAATGCATGCTTTATCAATTCCTATAGTCCCAGCAATCGCACGAATACTTAACCGACAGTTAGAGGGAAGCAATTACCAATTTTTGATATCGTTATCCAGTTTTGAGCGATACGGCGATCGGGGGTGATTCTTCTTAACCATCTGGAAAACACCTCAACCCTTTGAAAATTCTTTAAATAAATTATGTAAATTTTTAATAGAGATCTTTCAAGTTGTGTGAGAAGTTTCAGAACAATTCGTCGCTTTGTTTTTACACTTAAAAAAATTTCAGACGAAAACAAGGTAGGTAGGTAGGTAAGTAAAAGTGGCACTAAGTAGAGCCTTTGAGCGCCTGACGTCCGATTTATAGCGTTTCATCTCAGACTATCAACCGATTACGTGTTGGCTGAATTGACAAGTGAGGGGGCCATACGTACAATCTCTATACGAAGAGGGAGGCGAGTGGTAGTGCAAAAAACGAAACCAAATTAGGCGAAACCAAAAAACATCAAATACGCACGCAGACTATGGCTACTGATTTGTTTACAGGAGTCAAAGATACTGCATTCGAAAGTAAAGACTTTGCTGTAAAAAGCTGTTGAAAGCTGGCGTTTGGCGTAAGCCTACATTGTCTATAGCAGCGTGACTCTAGGCATTTAAAGCTACAGCTCATATGCAAAAATTTACTAGAGTATATCCTGGTACACTGGAATTGTTCCGAGGAGCCTGTAGCACGCCCAACAATCTTATTGTAAAGGCAGATCAGGGGATTATGCATTGCACAAGATTTTTGAGGATACCGCGTGGTAATGTTAAGCTGCAGAGAAAGAGTGACAGGATGATTGCCTAAGCCGAGGTTATGGCACTTATTATATAGGAAACATTTACGGATGCTCTCTACAAATTGTTATTAGCTTACTTAAACGTATTTTTGAAGTGGACCGCAGATCGCGACATCAGTTGCCTTGTATAGAGCCTGCAGAGCTTCATCTAATGGAAAGAGAATCCAAAGATTTGCCTTCATTGAAATCAATGGGGCGCTTCGGACCATTATTACGTAGTATTGAATTTGGTGCGAGTGGACATCGCAGACTGAAAGAAACGTATTGCATTACCATTGCAAAGGAAGAGTAGGTGGAGGGTAGCATTTGCAGGCAGGCTTTAGTTAGCTTATTTACGAATGGCTCGATGTTGAACCGTCCATTGCCGTGCTACAGGACTCGCATCAACTCAACGAGCGCTTAACGAGTACACCAACCTGAAAGTTCGGGAGATGCTACTGACTCCACGTTGATTGGAGACGCTCGAAGGAGTTGCTAACAAAGTCTAATAAAGCCTCATATCTTAAATGCTAAGGACGTTCTTTCCACACATTGTAGGTTAGGCATGCATGCGATGAGATTCAGCACCTTCTACACAGTTTTTCTGATCTCGCTGGGCTAAGATTTAGACATCTTGACTCCCACTTTTGTATTACTTCTGCGGTATAGCAAGTTTAGATATCATCCACCAGATGAATTTCATCAGCATTACAAAGGCGGTTCACAGATGGCTCAAAAATGAATTGTGGTGTTGGAGCTGGTATATATTCTAATAAACTTAGAATTCTGTGCATCTACCCAGTATTTGCAGTGTCTTTCAAACAGATGTATTGGCAATAGAGGAAGCTCATAGCCAACTAATCGCAGATTTCTCTTTTAAGTGCAATACAGCTATTCTTTCGGATAGCCAAGCTGCAATCCAAGCACTGGATATCCTGCATGGGGAATAGCCTTGCCACCTTTAGTGTAAACCATAAAGTTACCTTAATCTGAAACATTGAAGGAAATGGAAAAACGGACGAACTGACAAGAGTGGGAACTGGCATGAATGGCATTCTTGTAGAATCGGTATTCACACCATTAGATGCAGTCAAGAATGTAATTTCTTGAAATATCTGCAAATAGAGAGAATGCAGATAGAGGGCCAGACAACATGCAAAGTTAGTTGAATAGGTTGATCCACCTACAACCACAAATAAACGTCAATACTGACAACTATGAAGCGAAGGGATGCCTGCAGAAACACTGCGGTGATAACAGGCTCCTGGTCTATCCGGGAAGAAACAGGCAAAATGGGCATCCCGTACAACTCAAACTGTCACAGTTGTAAACAAGCGAAGAAAAAGGAAACGATTTTCTATTTTTTCTGTGAATGCTCTGCCTTGTGGAAGGAGAGAATATCAAAACAAACAAAAAGTCAAACCTCTGTTTCCCGCCTTAAACGTAAACAACCTAATAGAGTTCTTAAACCCCACAGACTGGATAGTCTTGCTGTAAATAACCGCTAAGCAAGTTGGTAGCGAAGATGTGGCAACAAAATGTGCGGAAGCGCTAGTTGGATTCTGGACGAATTACTGCTTTAACCAACAAAAGGCAGGTAACACAACTGTAATTAGTCTTCGTTCAGTCTTTTTGAAATTGAAAAATTATGTATAAGTAACTCTCATTTCAAAATATATTCCGACTAATTGTCAACATCTGTTTTACATCTGTCAACATCTGAATTAATAGCCTAAAAGTAAACGTTTCCATATTTTCTACTTATCAAATATTCCACAAATGTGGAATGCTGAATGGTGCCATCTGCACTTGAATTCTATTTTCTTATCTCATCGAAATTCATCTTCATAATCCACCAGCAGAAGGTATTACATTTCTGTAAGCAACCAGATCAGTAGTAAAGCAAATCTCGAGCAGAGCAGTTGAAAATAAGTATTTTTGCGGCTTCCCATTAAAGCAGAAAAGTGTCCGTTTAATATATCGAAAATATGTACTTATCTGCATGAAAAACAATAAAAGAAAACCAAAAGTAAAAAAAAAATATTAGCAAAGTAAAGTCGAAACAGAATCTTAGTAAAGTAAAGTTAAGTAAGAATCTTTGTAAGAAAGCAAAATAACTAAACAGACCTGCGCGCTATGTTCCAGCCAACAACACGCTACGATGCCCAGCATAGAGAGGTAAGTGCGGTGATAAGGAACGCCTTCATAGCTAACAAAATAAACAATGACTTCCCATTGTTTTGATTTCTACTTATTAACAAAATTTCGTGTTTGTTTATCCATAGCTAATTTTAGCTCATTGTCAATATGTGGCATTCCCAGCAGAACTGATAGCAGCATTTGGAGAGCGCACCGACTACCTGGACTGCAGTCATAACCGGCTGATGAATTTATCGTATTTGTATGAATTTACAAATTTAAAACATCTAATTTTAGACAACAATCGCTTACATGAGGCACATTTCAATCAACTGAAAACGCCGCTACCGAAAGTGAAGCTGCTCATGTTAAATCGCAATGAGGTAAAAAAAGTGATAACAATTAAAAACATATATGTGACTACCTGTAAGCAAAATTTAGAAGCGAGGCTGTAAAGAGGCGCTGTTAGCCATACCACAGTAATCTTACAGCATTATTGGTATTACTTGAACAAACACGATGATAAAGTGACAAAATTAAAAAAACAAAAAATTATATACCTACCTCTTTAGCAAAATGTGCTGAGAATTTGTATGAAAGTGCCCTTAGCAGGTATAGATGCTCCGCTCGGAGCGACTGTAATCCTACAGTAGTACTTTAACAAAAGCGGTGATAAAGTGATACAAAGCAAAAACAAATTTATGTGACTACCTGCTTAGCGAAATTTAAAATAGACGCTGTAAAGAGGCGTACTGCTCAGAACGACGATGTACAGCGCCATACTGTAAACTGTTAGTGTTAAAACTGTTAGTGCAGCGCTGTTAGGCATAGCACTGTAATTTTACAGTATTACTTAAAGTTAAAGCCGAACGAACGAGTGCAAATACAAATCCAACTATTAATACGAATAGGCTTGAGGGCCTGATATATATGGATTAATAGTATGTAAATTTGGAGTTTGTGGGTAAGCCTGCTCGCGGTATGATAGGGATGGTTTCTAGGGGTTAGGGCTGTGTGTGACTCGGTACCCAAAGGTCAGATAGTGTAGGGGTGTGGTGAGTCAGCACACTTATAGTGTGAGACAAAATTTTAAGAAAAATAAGACTCAATTCAAGAAAATTAGTAATCGACTATATCATGTCTATGTTATCTCAATCGATTTTCAGGTGTAGGAAAATTTCGAAACATCAAAATTTCAAAATGCGATATCTCTGCGAAAAAAAATGATATTTGAGCAAACAAAACGCCATTTGAAAAAAGAGGGCTTGTATTTAAAGATGCCATCCTTTAATTTTGGTGAAAGAAAACATCTGCAAGGCTACATAACCTCAAATATGGGCAAAAATGGTGTTTTTTGCACTTTTAGGTTAGGATATCTCGAAAACCAGAGCTGATAGAGTAATTCTGAGGCCAGATTTGGATTCAGCGCATCATAAACCTTCGGAAATATATAGTCTGGTTTCTGGGTCTGAATGTTGGTTAAATTCTGTCGGCCTGTGTAATCATGTACGCGCTTCGCTAATGTGTTGGTTGCTCCGCTTAGCAGCTCAAAATCATACGACTAAATAAAGATAGCGGAAAAAACTTATAGACAAAAATGTTCACGAAAGAATGCTCTATAAAAAAGCTCTGATGTATATTTTCCATAAAATCAATAAAAAAAAAGTTATTATGCTTTAAAACAATTGATCCCTTAATTTTTCGCGTAATTTTGTTTATAACTTTTTTATTATTAATTTTACAAAAAAAAGTTTTGAATAAAAGTTGTAGATAATATTACAAAATTTTCGTAACTTTCGAAATTCACGAGATAATCGCAAAAACTAGTTGCACCCTTATTTCCAAGATGGCGGCCGCGGGACACAACCCCCGACCCCGAAAACTCAAATTTAAGTTCACAGTGATGGGCTTTACATAATAAAACCATAAACTCGCATCCTCCTAAAATTATGAAGTTAAATCCTCTTTTGACTGGACTAATACGAGTACGAATACAAACATATACTAACAAATATAACTAACATTGTGAAATGAATACGATTACTAGTACAAACACCAATACGAGTAAGACTACCAGTGCGAGTACAAATTTGAATACGAACGTCAATTCATGCATGAATGTGCGAATTTTGTTTAGCCAGTTGTGTACGAGTATATCTACGAACATACATACATTTTTTCTGCATTATTTAATATTTAATTATGTAGTCACTTCATATTTTTTAAATATTTGCTGGATTTTTTCGTAATTTTTTTTATATAAGTAAAGTTAATTATATATATAGCGAAAGTCGTATAAATTGAAATTCCAGAACTTGCATAAAAATCACAAAAATTTAACGAATTTCTTAAAAATTGTCACAAAAATTTCAAAGTTTTTGATCAGAATCTCTAGAAAGTTATTAAGTGTGCATTTTTTTAGCCCATTCAATTCCGGTATAATAAAATAAAAAAAAAGTTCAGCTGCGTTATATTTTTGTTTATTTAGCAATTTTGATATTATTTAAGAATTAAAATAATGAATAAAAAAGTGAAAGTTTGAAATCGCTCGAAAATTTTGTTACTTTTTGGAATTACTTTTTTTTATTGTGTACGACAGTTGAGTACTAATTTCCATATAAAAGACTTCCGAACCTCTATGGAGGAAAATTCTTAGCATAGTAAGCAAAAAGCATTGTCAAAAATCAAAGCAATGTTTTAGCGATTTCAAACTTTCACAATGGGCTATAAGATATGCAAACAGTTTCTAGAGATTCTGATAAACAAGTTTGAATTTTCGATAATAATTTTTTGATATTCAAATTGTGCGCATGAAACACCAAATGATAGAAAAAGTTTTCTCTAATAGCGTTGAACTCTCGGCAGGCCATAGTAAAGCTCCATATAAAACAAACACCAGTTCGACATAAAACTTTAGGTCCCTTCATTTGTGGAAAAAATTAAGACACGCACCACAAATAGGAGGAGGAGTTCGGCCAAGCAAACAACCAAGAGGTGCAAGTGCCAATTATATATGTATATGTATGTATGCATGTATATATACAGGGTGCGTACGATATTTGAGGGCAACTGAAGAGTAAAAGTAGTTATCTTTTATTTCTTCGCAAATTTTTTACAAACATTGACTTTATATATATTTATAAAAAACCCGACACATAAAAAAAAGCAAAAAACCTATGGAAAGTAATAAATGTCCTGGTGCCAGTGCGTTAAGAAATACGCTAATGGCAGCGCTTGAAAGAATAATCAACCTGCCACCGATTGGCATTGCTGCGGAATGTCCAGCAGCTAAATCTGCCGTAAGACTCAGCGCAAGAAGCGAATTTATTCGTAAATCTTTCGGGCATAGTTCAAAAGGCATGAGTTACAGAGTGAAGACGGACTATGTGACTCTGAAATGCAATGGGGTGAAGAAATTCCGAACAACTATAGAAGAAGAGAGGTGGAAAAGAGGGGTTATACCTAACTCAAAAACGCTTAATATATTTACCGATAGCTCAAAAATATTGGACGGCGTAGGGGCAGAGATCTATTGCCCAGAGCTATGCCTCAGGCAGCTATTTAAGGTCCCCGACAACTGCAGTATCTTTCAAACGGAAGTCTTTGCTGTAGGAAAGGCTGCGTAAATAGCATTCGCAAAGACATCAAGGAACTTCAAAATACATTCAAGCGACGATAAAAGCAAAAACCTCATATGAAATTTCATCTAAAAATGCTCTAAAAAACAGGGAAACCATAGAGAGACTAGCCGCAGACACAAATAGCAAATGCAAATAGCTGCATATTTTGCAATGAACTGGAAGAGGTGTAAACGTTAGAACACCTCAATGTTCTTGCGCGGCATTAGCTAGAACTCGAATTAAATGCTTGGAAGCTTCACAATATGAGAAGTTAGAATGTTTCTCGGGGTTAAAGCTTCAGAGTTTTCTTAAATTCGCAAAAGACGCAGACGCCTTACAAGATATCTACTACAAAGAAATGTAAAGGTATAGCTCCATCCGGTAACACTAAGCACCAATAGGTCTATGTGATGACTTTCTGCCAGCCAGGTCAACGTAACATAACCTCTTCGATCTTGGATCGGAAACCAACCCGAATCATCGATCATAACGGTATTAATTGCAACCTTCAGAGAAAAAATGGTTTTATGAGGATGCCCGATACGTAGTAATCCAGCGGATCAAGCTCTGCGTTGTTAAGTGGTCATAAGTTCAGTGCTATGTCGTAATGGAAATTTTCTGCCATCCAATCTCGAGTAGCCATCGCTATGTGTGAAGGAGCAGAGTCGAAGAGCAGAGAGAAGTGTGGTGGAATGACACGTCCTTTGTTTCTCACAACACCTCTAACCATAACAATGGCTGAGAACTTCGAGAAACTTAGTGTGCAGTACAACAGGAACCTCTGTAGGATTGGAACAAAGCCATCTGATGCTTTCCATTTCAATTCAACCGGGCTATTCGGGTCATGTTCTTCGATTTTGGTGTAACTGAAATATGTTGCTCTCTGGTCAAAATAATGAGACACGTATTTTTTTTTTCGCCCGAAAAAATTTTTTTTCAAGAGTTATCGGCAATTTTGTTTTTCGGCTCAAACTCGATTTTTTTTAATTATATAAGAAAAAAATTTTTTTAAATGCCCATAACTTAGTCAAAAATGAACCGATTTTAATAATTTTGGGTTCAAAATGATCGCAATTACTTACACGAGCGACTTCATATAGAAACAATTGCAAAAAAGTAGTTGAAAATTTTTTATTTAGCAAAAAAGAAAAAAAAGTGCGAAACAGGTTTTTTACTCAAAAATTCATTACTCAAAAACAACTCATTTTAGCTACTAGGCATTCAGCTCAATTAAAGTTTAAGATGTCCTTTTGATTTGGAAAAAGTTATAAAAAAAAAATACACTTTTTGAAATATTGAATTTTGAAAAAATTTCAATTTTTTTTCTTTTTTGCTAAATAAAAAATTTTCAACTACTTTTTTGCAATTGTTTCTATATGAAGTCGCTCGTGTAAGTAATTACGATCATTTTGAACCCAGAATTATTAAAATCGGTTCATATTTGACTAAGTTTTGGGCATTTAAAAACAAATTTTTCTTATATAATTAAAAAAAATCGAGTTTGAGCCGAAAAACAAAATTGCCGATAACTCTTGAAAAAAAAATTTTTCGGGCGAAAAAAAAATACGTGTCTCATTATTTTGACCAGAGAGCAACATATTTCAGTTACATCGAAATCGAAGAACATGACCCGAATAGCCCGGTTGAATTGAAATGGAAAGCATCATCTACTATTTCTGCGATTGGTTTTCTGGTCTTGCTTCCTACTCAGTGATTGCTTGTACTTGTTGAATAAATTCTGCAAATCGGTTAATCTCAGAACGTTCCTTTTGTTTTTCGTGTCTTGTAACAGCTTCTGCAACGCCGCCTGATGCTTCCAATTCACGGCGAACCTTATGAACGAATGAACGGGAGTAATTAAGAAAATTTGAGATTTGTGTAATTTGCTCATACGAGGTGTGTTCGTATATGCATGTCCTCATATTCTCTTATTTATTGTATATAAAACTGCATACCCAGAAGTTTTCTATAGATTCTGATAAAAAAGTTGACAATTGTGATTATTAACAGGTCTTTGGAATCTGTAAAATTTTTGTTAATTTTATTCAAGGTTTGGACTTTTGATTTATGGAATTAGGGGTTGTCAGAATTGAAAAAAAATTGGATTTTTTTTTTGCATTTTCTTCAAGTATGATATCTTAAAAATATTGTGCGGAAATTTGTAAATACTTTTCACGTTATTCAACAATTAACAAAGGGCGCTCGGGCGCTTCGGAGCTCGATAGCAAAAGTTTAAATGCGTTTTTCTCAAAACTAAGTTTTTTGAACTGGTGATCACTGTAACTTAATAGCCGCTTAGTAGATTTTAATCAAATGTATACTGCTTTGTAAAAATGTAAAAAAAACTCTTGCCAGATAGAGGATTTTTTTTTTAATTTCAATTTTTTTATTTAACAAATCTGCGAAATATTTACTAAGGCCGCCATATTGTTAATTTTGAAAAAAAAGCTTCGATCAGGCACAAGATTATCTGTTAATACAACTAATTTCTCTTGTCCGATTTATTTTATATAAATTCCAAGGACTTGTGATGATCACCGCAAGGGACTTCAGGAGGCTTCTGAAGAAACGGGCTCCACACAAATAGCCATAACTTTTACAATTATTAATTTTTTATTTTATTTGTTTGAAATTTTGGTAAAGTCAAGTCGAAACATGATATATTAATGCTATGTTTTTATTTTTGAAAATAAAACAATTGACTGGCAAAAAAAATTATTGAAAATCATCATTTTTTCGGACCTTTGACTACTCCTAACCCCTTGTAAGCTGTTTACTATACAGTGAATATTATATTTTTATAAAAAAATAACGAAACAAATTTAACGAATTTTGTAAAAAAATTAAGTGACCTAATTATTAGAGCACAAGCGATTCGAGCTACTACCGATGTATACTACTCACCTGTACTTGAAAAATTTCAACTTAGTGGAACTAATTAAGTATCTCCTCCTTTCAAAATTACATACATACATCAAAGTCTCTCGAAAGCTAAGCATACTGAATTAAATTTATTTGTGCCCCTTTCTAGCTCATGGACCTTCAAAGAACCATCACTCTTTTAGCTGACATTTTTCCCAATCTTGAATATCTCAGTTTACACGGTAATCCAATTTGTCCAGATCAACTGGAGCTGCAACCATTTTCTGAATATGCTGATTATGAATATGACAACTACAGGTAAATAAGGTTAACGCTCTAAACTTATATTTATGGTGCTGAAACTTTTTAATTCAGTCATTTTCGCATTATTTTCATAACTAACGAATGTTTCATACCTCTTCAACAGATCGCAGATATCCAGCGCTTTTAGTAAACTGAAATTTCTCGATCATTACGATATGCAACGTTGTTATTTCAATTTAATACCTCAGCCAACAAACACATACAAGCACCAAAACACATCAAAACTATTTAGTTTGCTTAAATTTAGCTACTTTAATTTCGGTAAGAACTCGTAAAATATTTTTTCTGCTTCTTTGTCTAACAAAAAATGTATTCTTTTTTGTCTAAAAACAATTGTTCCCACAGGTAAACTAAGCAAATTGCGAACTTTCGGTTTGATACAGAAAGAAGAACCGGAGCGAGATTGCAGCATAACAGACGAAGAATTGTAGAGAGCCATTGGAAGGAAGAAGAAAATACTCATTCTTTTTGGAATAATAAATGCAATAAGCATTTCTCCAGAACATTTTCCACGTTCTAAAACACAAATTTAACCTGCCTGTAGTAGTTATTTAATTTATAAAAAATTATGGTTAACAATTGATTTGATTCATACATTAATTCCTTTAATATACATATTAAAGTAAATAAAGAAATAAATAAAAAATTTGTTTGTGACAATAACGATGTTGTCTGTCACAGCTCTCAAATTAATTAATAATTGAACTCTGCATTTTACAAGAAAACTCTATAGTGCCAGGCTGAATATATGAAATATATGAAACCAGTTAGTATTCTCACAATTTGGCCATTTAGTATATGTATATATTGCTTCAGCGTCGTTTAGCTTCTCTACATTTAAGTACTTTGGTCTGATTTCCTTTAGTACAGGGCACCTTCCTAAGAAGTGATACAAGTCTTCTTCTTCGTTTGAGTTGCATACTGTGCAAATTTGTACCGCGTTTCCATAAGCTATTGCATTCAGTTTTAACAAACCACATCTTGCTTTAAATATTATTGTTATGTCATCTAACCGCATATCTTCTCCAAAGTATGATTCTCCTTTTGAGGGATCTAAGTGAAGGGAAGCCGAAAAGCTAACCATATAGATCATGTGCTGGTAGACAGGAGGTATGCTACCTCAGTACTTGACGTTCGTTCACTCCGAGGAGCTTGCTGCGACTCTAACTATTATTTTATAAAAATTAGATTAAGGCAGCGTTTGGCACTTGTTGTATGTAAAAATGACTTCAAGAGAGAAAAATATAATTTAGAAAAGCTTTATTCAGATAAAGAAATTAAAATCCGTTTCCAATCTATGTTGAGTGCGCAATTGGATGAACTTAGTCCAAATCAGAGGAATGGAAAGCGGTAGCAAAGAGCATATCTAGTTCGGCCAAGGAGGTGCTTGGCTACTTACCGAAACAATCGAAAAAAGAATGGTTTGATGATGAATGTAAAGAGCTTATTAGCGCCAAAAATGAAAGCTGGCGCAACTTTATAACGAGCGGCACCCGCAGAGCGCGAGCGGAATATGTTTCAAAAAGATCGGCAGCTAGAAAAGTTATAAATAAAAAGAAAAAAGGATCCATCAAAAATAAAATTAAGGAAATAGAATTAAATGAAAAGTGTAACGCGGCTCAGTTTTATCGGAAAATTAAAACCAAACAACAGTATTTCAGCCTAGAATAAATATTTACTTATCTGAAAATGGTGATATAAAGAAATCTTAGAAAGATGGCGACAACAAGAGCATTCACCTTGGGGGCCTATAGCTGCAGCTGAAAACATCATCCCTCCACCTGAATTTGACGAAATTATCGTCGCCCTTAAAAAGCTTCGAAATGGAAAGGCAAGCGGTGAAGACTCTATAGCGGCTGAACTCCTGAAAGAAGGTGGAGAGGAGTTACATATGTAAGTGCCTCCAGCATTTAATAATAGACGTATGGGAAAAGGAGTCCATACCATCTGATTGGCTAGGATGCATAATCTTCCCAGTACACGAAAAAGGTGATAAGATAGTATGAGATAATTAGCGTGGTATCTCACTGCTTAACCCGGCCTACAAGCTCTTTACAAATGTTCTCTATGAACGAATCAACGAATATGCTGAAAGAATAATTGAAGACTACTAATGCGGATTTCGTAGAGGCAAGTCTACTATCGACCAATGTTTTGTTCTTAGCCAAATGTTTGAAAAACACTAATACCTAATGGCACTTTGACGCTTTGTTTCAGATTCGCCGCGTTTTATCACCAGTAACAATGGCACGAGATAGACAATCATCGCCATAAACTTTGTTCATCAATTCAAACGTTTCGATTTTTACCGATTTTAAAACAAAATTTGATTTTAACTCTTTGTTCGAAACTAATTTTTGTACCTATGACACAAACATACTGACACTTTAGACGCAATAACTTCGCATGCACTGAACCGAATGTCGCCGAGCTTTCACTGGAAGTCAGTTAGGGATGTAACTTCCAACGCACTTAAAGATGGCGACATCAAAAACATATTTAGGACGCCAGTCTGGTTTATTTTGGACTTCACCTTCTACAGACAGCCAGAGCTGCTGATGTAATAGAGAAGACGGGATTTAGGTTGGCGCACTACCCAGGCTGTCGAAGAAAGGAGCACCCAGTGACGTTAATCATCTAGCTGTCAAGTCCGAACATCTACAGAGAAAAAGCTCAAGATTCTCCTTCTCAGAAAGGTTCCCACAGGACTTTCTGAGTCCTCCATATTGTATTGTATTGGGGTTTTCGAAATCGCACATGAAGAAAGGGAGCTCCATATTTGCTGCGCTTTCATGAGATATAAATTGCGCAATTCACCTTTAATAACAGGGCTGCCGATGACAGGGTAGGAGGTCTCTGAGACCAATTCAGTCCGCTTCCTAGCAAGCTCATCAGCAATTTCATTTTCCTCTATGTTACTATATTCTGGAACTCAGATCACAGAAATGTTGCCTGCCAAGAGATTTGTTCTTCTCCTTACAGAAGTTTACCAGTTTGGATCTTCACCATGGCATCGGGAGAGCCATGATCGCGGCCTGACTATCGGAAAAAATGTTAATATTATATCTCTCTCGCCTGCAGCATCGAAAAGCTACACTACCAAGTACTCGGCAGTTTTGCAGAAATATATAAATTGGCTGATATATAGAAAACCCCTGCTCCGTCTCCCGATTCCATATTGCGGCCGTGAGTGAAGAGTGAGGTAACATCCTCGGTACACATTTTCCCCTCGTTCCAAACTGGCCTATTTGGAAAGATTGCCTTAGCACGATCCTCAAACTCAAGTTTTCGGATAGAGAGATATGTACTAAGTTCAGAGAAATGAGGAGTTAACTGCCGAAATATGCTACCATGCTCCTTGAGAGATTGCTTCTAGAGGCCAAGAAGAAATTATGACATAGCAAGCTCGGCTCGGTCAAAAATATATTATTCGTTCCGAAATATATAGGCTAAGAGATCGATATGCTTCTCCTAAGGATCTCAAAATCTCAAGCAATCGGCCAACTGGTCCATCAAGTGCTGAAGGCAGATACAAATTAAAATGCGATAAAAATTCTCATAGTGGTATGCAGTAATTGGTGACCTCAGCGAATAATTTGCAGCCAATATTAACTACTTTTAGTGCACTTTATTTTTCTTCAAAGCTTAGTTCACTGCATAACAAAACCCATATAAATCCAAATTTCAAATTTTATACATTCGTGCATTTATGAAAAAAAGTATAAAAAATCAACTGTATTTCTGGAGATTCTCACTTACACTTCGTTATTTTAAAACACGGAATTGGGATGAAAAGTTTGTGGGATTTTTCTTATTTTTATATAGAGTTTGAAACTTGGATTTATATGGCTTGTGTTAGACAATGAAACTGGGGCCTTCATAAAAAATAAAAAATATTTAGAAAAAATTAAAAACACTCAAAACTGGTCAAAATGTTAATGTGCTTGCGTGTGCTGCGGCTTGCAGGTGGATAGGTAAGAAAGCTAAGTTCATTGAATTTAAACGAATATTTATTCATTCGTGTCGCCCTGTGTTCATCACAAAAGCTCCAGTTCTTTGTATCGCAGACGCAAACAGCTAGCAAATCAAATATGTGCTCCAAATACATACGCACACATATACATACACATACTGTACTGGTCAAAACTTAAGCACCCATGATTAAATTTATTTTCGTGTAGAAAATTATTTATAAAATCAGTATTACAAAGTTTTACTGTATGCACATTTTGTTTATTCCTACAGACCAGAAATTTAAGGCATTAACATTTCATGAAAAATAGCATTACAGTTACAATTGTAGATTGTAAGAGATTATGTTGAAAAATTTACTGCCTACTCCGATTTTACGGCACTAATCAGTACAATGGAGCCCTACACAGATGCATATTAAAATCTATTGCTGAGGTAAAAAAGATGAAAAATTTAAGGCTTTAATGTCAAATTGTTATTGCTTTAAAATTTCAGATGGAACCAAGCTAAATATATATTCAAGGTGATATCAGTAGAGTAGCTGTTTTTTTCGCCTTATACATTAGCATGATACTCTTGCCATTTTACCTACCTACCATACATTAGTCTGTCACAACAAAACGAAAGCACGAATAGCCGTTCTATTTAACGACTGCTCTAAATCTTTTTACCGTGACATGACAATCTAATATATAAAACGTTGTTGCTGGTCTCACCTTTAATGATTTCCACTTGGGTGGGACAATGGCAGGGTATGAGTCTTTTTAAAAATAATCATAAAATTATAGACACCGATTTGAGTAAAGTTCGCACATCTCTTGAAAAGAGTGGTTAAATTTCAAGAGCCGATGTTGAATGTGAACCACACCTAATCGTCACGATTCTTCTACATTTCATTTGACATTTTGCAATTTCAGACTAACTCAATTTGAACCATGGAAAGGTACACAATCGAGCTACGCGTTAAAGTTATTCAGGCTTATTATGAAAACGGGCGTTCAAATCAAAATGCATATCGCGCACTTCGTGATTTTTTCGGCCAATTTAATCGTCCAAATGTGCGTACAATCGGAAAAATTGTGCAAAAGTTTGAGCAAATCGGATCTTTAGGAGATGTGAAAACACCAGTGCATGCTCGTACAGCTCGTGCTGCAGAAAATATTGCTGCTGTTCGCGATAGTGTGCTTGAAGAGCCGTCCACCTCAACTCGTCGTCGTGCCCAACAATTGTACCTCTCACGCTCGTCGTTGATGAACATTATGCATAAAGACTTACATTTACACGCTTACAAGGTGCAATCGAATCAAGAACTAAAGCTTCTTGACCATTTCAGTCGTCGTCAATGGTCAGAATGGCGGCAGGAAATGGCAACAGTGAATGAACAATTTTCGAAGAAAATCATCTTCAGTGATGAGGCACATTTTCACCTCAGTGGATTCGTCAATAAGCCGAATCGCCGCATTTGGGCGAATGATAAGCCAAGAGTGATTGCCAAAAAACCAATGCACCCACAAAGAGTGACTGTTTGGTGCGGTTTATGGGCCGGCGGAACCATTGGGGCGTATTTTTTCCAAAATGAGGCCGGTCAGGCAGTTACTGTGAATAGTGTTCGCTATTGTGAGATGATAACGAACTTTTTATGGCCCGAATTGGAAGATATGGATGTGGACGATGTGTGGTTTCAACAGAACGGTGCCACTTGACACACGGCTAACAAAATGCACCCAAAAGGAGTGGCTCTTTTGTGCGAAAAATTTGATGGCCGAATAATCTCACGTCGCGGCGATGTCAATTGGCCGCCAAGATCATGTAATTTGACACCGTTGGACTTCTTTCATTGAGGTTATTTGAAAGAAAAGGTGTACGCCGATAAGCCAGCAACAATTCAAGAGCTAAAGGATGAGATAATTCGGCACATTAACGGCATAGAACCTCAATTATGCCTCAGCGTCATCGAAAATTTGGACCATCCGATGGAGGTGTGCCGCCGAGGACGCGGCGACCATTTGGCCGATATTTTGCTCCACACGTAATTGAGACATACCAATATTATCATAATAAAGAGAAATGAGAATAATTTCCTAAAAAAATTGTATTTTATTCAAAATCAACACCGGCCCTTGAATTTTATCCACCCTTTACATTCTATAGGAAGTGGAAGTACAACTTCATTTTCCAACACCCTCATCTCACTGTATAAAACTCGTTCAAATTAAGGAGTTCACGAAAGAAGGTTCACGAGAAAAACCGAATTATCCACTTGGCGGCCAACAAAAACGACTTACTCTTCGTTAAGGAAAAAGAAAGCCAGGTATGAGTTCATCAAAGTCTAAATTAATTTGAACAGAAATGGAAAATGTTTTTGTTCACCGACGAATGCAAATACAACATGAAGAGTTTGGTTAAAGTAAGACGTTTATTTGGAGCGAGGGAGAAAAATCGTGTCTTAAATATGGCAAAGAGACAGTAAGGCATGGGAAAGGAATTACACTTGCTGCGCTAGCCTATGATCAGAAAGCACCGGGAATGTTTAAACAAAATAAAGCAGAGTGAAATTTCAGGTAAATTTATTTTATCTCCTTCAAAATATGACCGGTCTAAAGTAACACACTTGTGCCAACGTTTAACGCAGTTCTCCAAGCACACCTGATAGGCCTACGAAAGAATTCCCTTCAGCTCCTTCGTCGCATTCTCTTTGATCTCCTCTATCGACTGAAATCTCCTCCCACGAAGTGGTAACTTCAACTTGGGAAACAAACGGAAGTCGCACAGGGCCATATCAGGGGCCATACGGTGCTTTCACGATGGTATTTACTTGGTGTTTGGTCACAGAATCCAGCACAATTTGGGCTCGGTGCGATGGCGCGTTATCATCATGCAAAATCCTCGAATTGTTTGCCCACATTTCCAGCCGTTTGAGACGTAAAGCATGTCACAAACGCTTCAAAATGGATTAATAATATTATTTATTGACTGTCTGGCCCCATGGAAGGTACTCATGGTGCACTACGCCTTGGCAATCGAAGAAAACAGTCAACATCACCTTCCTGGTACTTTTTGACCATAGGGTATGGGGTATTCTTCTAAGAGCTTGAGAACTTAAAATAATAAAACAAAACAAAAATGTTGTTAGAAAAAATGTTTGTTTATTATAATCTGGTAGATAATTTAATGGCACTTATTTTGTGCTACGGCGCGGTGCTACGAGTTACGATCAGTAAAATTTTTTGTTTAACTTTAATTTAAATGGCGGGATGAAAAATCACAAAACGCCAGGGCATTCCATCGACTCACTATGGTCTGAAATTAAAATTTTTTGACATAAATCCAAATTTTTTTTTCCTTATTTAAAAAAAAATTGGTACGCAGTATTAATTGAGACATTTCAGTGGTCTAAAATATACAAAAAATTATTTGGATATGGCAACTCTGTTCTAAATATGAGCTGTAAAACATGATGCTTCTGAAGCAACAACAAACTTGTAAACAGTTCAGTAAAATATTGTAAGAAAACAGCTGTTCGATAATAGTTAAAAAGGAAAGAAAAGAAATAAATTTATAATGGAAGAATATAAGAAAGGTATATATTTTTTAACTTAATGAAAAAAATGTGGTTTATTGTGTCATATCTGTATAGTGCGGAGTTTTGTTTAATAGCTTTTTTAACCGAAATTTTCGAATTAACCTGTGAAAATTGTGTGTATTGTCCCGTATTGTTCCAGATTTTTATGTTCGGTGGAAGTTTGAGGTATGTTCTTTAAAATCATGTATGTAACATTTGCCCGTTTTTGCCCCATTTAAGTATATTTTCAGCAACCTTTAAATTCCAACACGAAGAAATGCTTGGAGTTTCGATAGAGGGCGATCGCAAAATTAATGTTGTTTTGGATTGGGTTTTTAAAAAAATTAATACTAATGAGTTAAGTTTAAAGAAAAAAGATGAAATAAGAAAAAAAATACAAAATTTATTAGCATATGTTAGCGAAAAGTTATCAAAATGTAATCGTATGGTTAATAGATTTAAAGAGAAATACCCCCAGTGGGTTTCCGCAACAACTATTATTGAAATTTCTGAGAATGATTTTGAAAAACCCTGTTCAAGTAAAGCAGGACGACCAAAGGTTAGCTACACAGATGCAAAAGATCGCCTTAAGAGGAAGCTGGCAAGTGATCTTTCTTGTGAAAACAATGACGATGTTGATTTTTTGATTCATGCAACTATTGTTGCGGCAAAAAAATCAAAACAAAGTGATTTAGCATTTATTTTAAAGAAAACTGCGCATCAAGCAGAACAAAGCGAAATAAGAAAAGCTGTTACCTCCAAAAAACCCGAAGCAGTTCCACTAACTCCGGAAGAAGCTCTCGCATTTTTACTTGAAAATGATTTAAGCAAAAGACAATATATCAAGATGAGGTTGTTAAATAAAGAAAGGAATTGCAATATATATCCAAGCTATGAGGAAGTAATTAAATGCAAGCTACTTTGGCTACCTAAGGAGATATCTGTGTCGGAGTCTTCAGCAGAAGTATCACTGCAAAATCTCTTAGACCATACCGCACAACGCATTATTTTATTCCAAAAAGATGTTTTGCATGTTATGTCAGAAATTTCGAATGTTGTTTTAATTGCTAGCTATGGGTTTGACGGTACAACGGGACAAAGTATGTTTAAACAAAGGTTTGAGACAAGTACACCTCAACTTTTTGACCAATCACTGTTTGTAACTACCATTATACCTTTACAAATCGCACCCTAAATACAAAAGGGGCACAACTCAAAATTTTCCACACTCGCGCTTGACTTGTTTACAGTAACACAGAAAACAAACTATGTGACATATCACGCTGACCATATGTCATCCGCGGACCGTTTTATTGATAACGTCTCGTTCATATTTGAGCAAAAGGTACATTTTGAGTTGTGACCCTTTTGTATTTAGGGTGCGAAATGTTGGACAGTTCTGGCAAAATTATTTGGAGGAATCGCTGTACGCAATCAGTGCGGTTGTGCAGGCCATTAAAAATGTAATTAGCAAAAGAATCTACAGCTCTAATTCTATCAGAAAATAGTCAGCTAGATATGCAAATATCTTATTTAAATCCATTTGAATATTACCTTGATAACGGAAAAAATATTATTGTCAATTATGATTTGCATATGACTTTGAATGATGGAAAAGTACTAAATGTTATAACAAACACCAATTCTAATCAAAAATTCCCAATATGTGGTGCTACACCAAAACAATTCGTAACAACTAAAAATTTCAATTCTGATGTTTTTAAACCCAAACTTACATCCCTTATGGTATGGTATTAGCCCACTACATGCATGGATTCGAGTATTTGAATTCGTTGTACATATTGCTTATAGAATCGAATTAAAAAAAGAGGTTGTCTGTAAAGTCGGTTTACTGACGATAGTTTAACGTGATAACGTCATAAGAAAATACTGATTGAATGGTTGCATTTTTCAAAAGAAAATTTTAATTTTATTTGTTTGATAGATATTTTGTATGGATATAGAGAATGAGTTAACATTAACATAACATAACATAACATAACATAACATAACATAACATAACATAACATAACATAACATAACATAACATAACATGCTGTTCAAGCAAGGTAACGACGCATGAGCAAGATAACGACGCATTTTTTGGTGCGTGCAGCCGGCTACATAGAATTATAAGACGTTATCACGTCAAAAAATAATAATAACATTAAAACAACAGGTATTATTAACAAACTTGGTTTTATTTTAAATTCTTCAAGTACATCAAATTAATAATAATCAATAAGAAGGCATATGCTAATACAAATAAGTGAATTTATATATGCGCATACACATACACATAATATAACGGTAATGAGCAAGGTAACACTAATGAGCAAGGTAACGACACATTTTTTCGTGCGTGCAGCCTGTTAAATCGAATTATAAGACGTTATCACGTCAAAAAGTGGCAAATAACGGAAGCTTCAGTTAAAAAAACATTCCAACTTCGAAAACAAGAAGTACAAAAGAGGTTTTGGGAAGAAATGGGCCTTCATAGATAAGCCTAAAGCAAATGGTAGTGGAACATCAAATGACGGCAAAACTGCCAGGAAAGCATTTAAAAATTTGGAACTCTTTTCTTTAATTACAAATATTGATATAGAAATTTTGAATAACTTTAGAATTATATTAATTGCTATTTCCTGCGAGTATCCTATAGATACCACAAAGTTTGAAGATTTTTGCAAAAGAACTGCCTTCTTGTACATGGAAAAATATTTTTGGTTTCCAATGTCAGCAACAGTTCATAAAATATTATATTAGTTCACGGCTCACAGATTATAGAAAATTGCGTAATTCCTGTTGGTTGTTTTGGTGAAAATGCGTCAGAAGCTCGAAATAAATTATACAAGAGAGATCGCATCGCGCACGCAAGAAAAAATACAAGAAAAATAATATGACTGATGTTTTCAATAGAGCAATGGATTCTTCAGACCCCCTTCTTTCCAGCTTGTCTTTATCCGCTAGAGAAAACTATCGGAAAAGAGAGAAGCTACCAGAAGAAGTAATACAATTGCTTGCACCTCCAAGTGAGCTTCAAATTTTCAACCACTTGCCAGGGGGATCTGAATACGATTCGGATAATTCTGATTCCGATATATCGGAAGCAGACGTTGTGGAGTACGCTTTAGTTTTAGATACGGAAGACTGTGATTTCGAATGATTTGTTTGGTACATATAACTTTTTATATTATATTCAAGTGAATTTAATAATTCTGTAACTTCTCTCTCATTTCAGATGTACAGTTAATGTTATTATAAAAATAATTGTTTCAGTAAAAACATATGTGTAAATATTTGGATAATAAAATTATTTGACCACTTTTGCCTATCATATGCAAATTTTTCATTTTATGAAACCAAATTTTTACAATAGGTCCAAGGGAGGTACTCCTAGGGACTGGCCGATTTCAACTATTTTTGGTATCGTCGATACGTATTACGAGAATAACATATGTATTTAGCAATTTTCGTTAAGATATCGCAATTTTTGGAGCTGAAATTCAAAAATTTTTACCATAGGTCCAAGGGAGGTACCCCTGGGGAATGACCGATTTCATCCATTCTTAGAATTTTTCTTAACTAAGTCATATATAACCTCTATGCGAAATTTCAATGGCCTAGTACCACTCCTTCTAATTTATGCCAAAAAATTTGAATTTCAGACCATAGTGCGACTGTGAGATCGAATTGTATTTTGAAAACTGTAAAACTGTACTCGTCTGTACCGTTATTACGGCAGCTTCTTGT
This sequence comes from Anastrepha fraterculus, assembly GCA_037575425.1. Taxonomy (NCBI): domain Eukaryota; kingdom Metazoa; phylum Arthropoda; class Insecta; order Diptera; family Tephritidae; genus Anastrepha; species Anastrepha fraterculus. The sequence goes on from JAYXIM010039776.1 coordinate 664,051, forward strand.
TGCTTGTTTGAGTTTAGACTTAGTCTTGCCATAAGTTCTGTTACAAGTTAAGTTCGTTCTAGATATGAATTTATAATACCTTTTTAATGAAGTTAGTTTTATTTAATCATGTAAATAAAGGGTTTTCCAATAACAGGCGTTATTTTGAATAGGATTGCGCTATCGGTCGGATGGTTTTATCTGGACAACGTTTATTTTCAACAAGACGGCGCCACGTGTCACACAAGCAACGAAACCATTGATCTTTTACGGGAAAAGTTTCCGGACCGTGTTATCTCTCGAAGGGGTGATCACAATTGGCCACCGAGATCTTGTGATTTAACACCTTGTGACTTTTTTATTTGGGGCCACGTGAATAAGAAGGTCTACGCCAATAGCCCAGGGTCGATTCAAGACCTCAAAGATGGAGTTCTTGAGGCTATCGAGAACATAGGGCAGCCACTTTGCAATTCGGTTATGGAAAATTTCATGAAAAGGATATTGTCCTGTTAGCGTGTCGTGGTGGTCATTTACCTGATGTTATTTTCCACTATTAACGGCATACCTTCCTCTTTACTCGTATAATGAAATAAACATGCGATCATTTATATTAAAAAGTAGCATCTTTCTTTGAAGATCAAAATAACACCTCTTATTGGAAAACCTTTTATTAAAAACAAAAAATTTAATTTTCAATCGAAATTGTCACCATTTGTTGTTATTCAACCCTTCAAACGATAAGGTCATTCAGCTAATGCAGCACGCACGGTTCCCATGGATATTGACGTCGTTGCTCAAACCAAAGATTGTTTGAGACTCTCCAATTTTTTGTGAGATCTTCGATAGGCCATGTTCTCTAATTCCGACCACAAACTGTAGTCCAATGTATTCAGATCTGGACTTCCAGACGGTCAATCTTCTGCGGCTATGAACCCAGGAATATTGTTTTTTAGCCACTGCTGGGTGGTTTTTGCCTTATGGACTGGAGCGGTATCTTGATGCATGACCCAACACACTCCATTGAAGAGAGTACTGCTCAACTGCTTCACCATGCCTTCTACCTTAATCCATCTTGGTACAATTTTGCCCCGGTCTTAACCCCTTTTTACCAAAAATGAAGAGTAGTCACGCCTTTACAAGACACTCCCCACCAAACCATTACGGAGGTTGGATTGTGGCCATACTCTTGGAACAACATTTGGTGTGTCTTTAGAAGTTTTAGCATAGATTTTGTCGTTTAGCTTATTAAAAACTTCTTCAACAGTATAAATTTTCTCATCTGTAAAAATAATATTTTCATGGCCCTTGACCGCGGGCCACCGAAGAAGCTGCTTGCATCTGTCGAGTCTAGTTTTAAGTTAAGCGACGGAGGGCTTTCATGAGATCAGATCAAAGGAAGGCTAGAGATCATCTCTAATTAGTCTTCACATGGATCTGGTCGATACATTCATTTCCCTGGGCATGATTTTCTGCTTTCTAAGCGGATTTCTGCAAATTTTTTCTCGAACGGCTTTTATGGCTGCACTGGTTCGAACCACGCGAGGATGTCTTCTTCTTTTTCTGGCTGTCGCTTCAGGCGTTTGGGAAAAACGATTGATCGCACGGTAAACAAACATTCTCGAAATTAAAGTTTTTTCAGCAATTTGTATATATGTATACTTAGCGTATCTTCTTAATGAGCGAACGAAAACTAAATCGAATTATTCGTAAATTTATCAAAAATGATCAAAAATCATCGTTGAAATTCATGAAATCGGAGTTGAATACCTCCAAATCATCGATTAATCGCATTATAACTGATCACTTGGGCTTACAAAAAGGTCTGTGCACGTTTCATTCCGCACAAGTTAACTGAGGACCAAAAATTGCTCAGAATTCAACATTCGAAAGGCCTCATTAAAGAGACGAGAAAAGACAAAAACTTCCTTTGCAACATTGTAACTGGTGATGAGACGTGATGTTTCCAACATGAACCTGAAACTAAGCGTCAAAGTACCAATTCGAAGGCCCCAGACCAGCCACCACCCAAAAAATCGTGTTTGGAGAAGTCAAAAATCAAGTCGATGCTCATTTGTTTTTACGATTGCAAGGAAATTGTCCACAAGGAGTTCGTCCCAATGGGCTAAACCGCCAATGCGATTTTCTATCTTGGCGTTTTGAAGCGTGGTTTGCATCGCATTCGTCGAATTCGCCCTGAGTACTGCGAAGGAGGAAGCTGGCGCTTATTGCATGAAAATGCACCATCTCGTCAGTCCACTCTTGTGACTGTTTTTTTACTATAAAGCGCATTTTAACCATCAATCACTCACCATATTCACCTGATATGGCTCACTGTGGCTTCTACCTATTCAGAAAATGGTATTTGGCCATGAAAGAGAAACATTTTGCGTCCGTAGAGGTCATCCGAAAGGCTTGCACCGACATCCTGAGGGACATGCCGGTCAGTGACCTGAAACACTCTTTCAAAAAGCTTTTATCATAGATGGCGCAAATCAGTGTATAGAGGCTAGAGGCTGGGACTATTGCCTCTATTTTGAATAAATAAACCGAAGTTATCAGAACAAAGCTCCTGTCGTTTCTATGTTAGCTCAGTTTTGGTTATTTTGGACTTCACCTTGTATGTCTCCTACAAAGTATTTTTCGACGTGATATATTTTTTTGACGCCTTATAATTCGATTTAGCCGGCTGCACGCACGAAAAAATGTGTCGTTATCTTGCTCAATGGTCGTTATATTGCTCAATCGTCGTTACCTTGCTCATTTGTCGTTACCTTGCTCATTGCCGTTACCTTGCTCATTTGTCGTTACCTTGCTCATTGCCGTTACCTTGAATGAACTGCAAGCGAAAACGCGGAACGAACGACAAAGCAAACGAACGGCAACGTTCGACATCTTGCTCTCTCCTACTTAAGTGAGCGTATATATGTATGTATATGCGCATATGTACTTATATAAATACACGTATTTGTATTTGCATATGCCTTCTTATTGATTATTATTTATTTGATTTACTTGAAGAATTTAAAATAAAACCAAGTTTGTTAATAATACCTGTTGTCTTAATGTTATTATTATTAATTTTTTTATTATATATGAAGGAAAAAATGTATGGTAATATTTACCACATACCTTATAAGATATGTTGTATACTAATATATGTATATAAACATGCATATACATATACAATTTCGCGCAATTTTCAAAAAGAATAAATCTACATATATGTAAAGATGCATACAAATCATATGGACATATCAAATATACGAATCTATTCCGTACGCAAGCAAATGTAAGCTAATGTGCTTGAACTGCAAGCGAGAGCGCGGAACGAACGACAAAGAGCACAATCGGTCCCCGCGTTCGGCAACGTTCGACATCTGGCGCTCTCCTATTCCATTATTTTCTCGGTAAATGGCTGTAGTGAATAAAATTAATACAAAAAATAATTCTGTAAAATATAATATAATATTATAAATTATATAAAAACATAAAAAAGTGTACTAAGAAAGTACTTAAATTTTGACCAACACTGTACATATCAATATATTCATAGTACGAACAACAAAGTAGAAAATATTTACAAGTTAACAATAATTCTATGTATGTATAACAGTTTTCGCAAAGAGGCTTGGCTTATCAGCCGTTATTTGACTAATCAACAGTTGCTCATCGACACACATGCGTACATTTGTACATAAGCACAAACGAATGCTAAAATTAACTCCAAGAAAATGTGACTAAAAATGAAAGAGATAAAGCAAGCGTCGACCGGCTTATCTGTCAACAATAAACGCAGCGAATTCGGCTTTTTGCAAAGGCAGGCGAAATTATAAAAAGCGTCATGCACAGCTGAGAGACCTCAGTTGTTCACGAAGCAGTGTCAATATTGTTGAAAAGTTAATTGTAACCCGTCAGCCGGTACGAGAGTGAATTACCAAATTGCATAAAATAAATTATTATATTTTGAATAACTGTGAACATTAAAGTACTAATATAAAAACTATATTGTAACGAAATGGCGAATCCCAATCAAGCACCCAAATATACACAGGCAAGTAAATACACAGACGTTTTCTAAGCAATTTGAGCTTTCTCACTCCACAATTTATTTCGCAAGTATTTCCAATATATTGCACAATTTGAATAAATAAATATCTCGAGTAGTCTCAAATTTCTGAATAGATAAGTTTACAATCTATTTTTGTTATTGTATTTATTCGTCTTATCTATTCAAGAGCCGGTAAAGTAAATCAATTGTGACTTATTTATTTAGCCGTATCCATGCCATACACACATATTTATATTTATTTGTTTAATTAAAAGGGCTTAAGTTGCAAGTTTGTATTTTAATTCCTTGTTGGTTGATGGAATTATAACATTATTAGTGTTGCCGTTATTGGTTTAGGTGTACGATCCCAGTTTGTTTAGCGAAACTGGATGTGCTGTAAACGAGTATTCGTGTTGTCATGCACTTGCTATACATTAGGGTAGTTCATTTGTTTTTGAGATCATAAATTTCTGGTTTCTCAAGGGGCAGATACCTGTAAACGGCCATATTTTCTCTGATTTTCCTTAAAAATATTTAAAATGAAGAAGGCAATATATTTTGTTTCAAAATTGGCATACAGTTTATTTATACATTAAAATAATATAAACATTTTTTTTTTGTATTTTAATCATGCGGATGTACACTCAATTCTTTCAGTAAGGTCGCAGCGGGGCTTCTCAATCGGGGGGCATTGTACTCGTAGCATCGGCGTCAGTGACCTGAATACAAAAAACCAAAAATTTGTTTGTTTACTAATGTCATAATTTCTATATAAATTAAAAACAAGAAAAAAAAATTCATGGAATAAAATGCTTAAAAAAAATGAATTTTGGGGCGAATTTTCTACTATTTTTGCTTCGAAAAATTATTTTTTCGAAAACTTTTGAAAAACTTGAAACACATAGAAAGTAATATCATAAAAAAAATGTGTGCAAAATTTCAGGGAGATCGGTGAATAACTTTTCGAGTTATCGTGTACGCCAATTCGAAAAATATAGTTTTGAGAGAAACGCGTCTTAAGTTTGAATATATGAAAATTCCCCTCCCAGCGCTCGAACGCAAAGAATAGAGTCGCCGCGGTTGACGATCTATAATATTTATGAGAAATACTTAAATTTACGTTCTAAAAATTTTTTGGCATATACTTAAAGGCTTATATTAACATTTTATGCAAAAAAAAAAAAAAAATTCGAAATTTTACAGGTATCTGTCCTCTTAAACTGCAATTAGTGGGGCCGTACCTTAGCCACAACCATAGCCATAGCAAAAGGCTACACATTTAGTTTGGAAAATTACTTTTATTCATTTCAAAGTAAAAAATGTGTGGAAATAATACAAAATTCAGAATCAATTTACTTTTGCTCGATATTACCACCTTTTGCCTTGACTATGACCTTGAGAAACGCGTCGCAGCTGCCGATATGGGACCTGCATGTAATTTGGCCCACTCGCAGTTAGTTGGCTGTTTCGTATGCGAGAAAACTGACAGTTCGTCAAAGGCGATTTGACAGTAAACAAGGCGAATGAAATGAAGATCAAATGTTTAAAGTGAGGTTAGTTGAATGCAATCAGTCTTCCAAAAAACTGTAATTATGTTTTGGACTTGACTAGGATTAATTGGAAGAGAAAGCCAATAGTATAAGTAACAAAAATCTATGTTTTATTTATTTTTATATTTATTTAAAAAAAACTGGCGACTGAACAATATATGTAGAAAACTCTAAAATTCATTTTACATTTTCTAATATCCAATTAAATCTTCTGAAATCATATTTACGCTTTTTAATAATCACTTTATGTTTTCTAAAATCCAATCAACTATCCTTAAATCGAATTTACACTATCTAAAATTCACTTTATATTTTCTAATATTGAATTGATATAATTTTTAACATCCAATCGACTCTTCTGAAATCTAATTTACGCTTTAAAATTCACTTTATGTTTTCCCATATCCGATTAACCCTTCTGAAATCATATTTACGTCTTCTAACATCCAATGCGGCCGCCGTAGCCGAATGGGTTGGTGCGTGATTACCATTCGGAATTCTCAGAGAGAACGTTGGTTCGAATCTCGGTGAAACCAATATTAATAAAAACATTTTTCTAATAACGGTCGCTCCTCGACAGACAATGGCAAACCTCCGAGTGTATTTCTGCCATGAAAAAGCTCCTTATAAAAATATCTGCCGTTCGGAGTCGGCTTGAAACTGTAGGTCACTCCATTTGTGGAACAACATTAAGACGCACACCACAAATAAGAGGAGGAGGGTATATACCTATGATGTGAGACTTTCAGCTATTAGTCTATAGATGTCGCTAGGAGTGTTTTTAAACTTTCCCAAATGTCTTGTTTTTTTCGTCTGTCATCTGTCACCAATATTCAGTTCATTGTTTATTACGTTTCATAGAAAAATGCATTTTTGTCGCTCTTAAAAATGTCGAATTTCGTGCCTTCAAACTACGATTTGGCGACATCGTTGATTTTCTGTTATCAATTGAAGAAAAACGCTTCTCCCGGTTCAAAAGAAGTCTTTTTTGCATCGAATCGTTACGGGTGATGAAAACTGGATGTATTTCTCGAATCCCAAGTGTAAATGATCGCGTGGTCCGCCCGGCCACAAGCCAAAAACAACGGCCAAACCAAATCGTTTCGGCCGCAAGGCAATGCTGTGTGTTTTCTGGGATCAGCGTGGTATGATTTGGTACGAGCTATTAAAACCAAGTGAAACAGTTAACGATGCACGCTACCAACGACAATGGGCCGATTTGAACACCGCGATACACCGAAAACGCCCAGAATATGCCGATCGGCGTCACAAAGTAATTTTTCTTGATGGCAATGCACCGCCACAGCGAACAAGAACGACCCGGGAATTGATGGAGACGTACGATTGGGGACCGCTGGTGCATGCGGCTTACTCACCAGACTTGGCGCCTTCCGATTATCATTTTTGTGCATCGATGGGCCACGCACTTTCCGAGCAGCGCTTCAATTCTCACGAAGAAGCCATAAAATGGCTCGATGAATGGTTTGCGGCCAAAGACGGCCAATTTTTTTGGCGCGGCATCCACAAATTACCTGAGAGACGGGAAAAATGTGTCGCTAGCGATGGCTATTATTTTGAAAATTAAATTTGTAGCAATTTTTTGTTAATAAACGTTTAAAATCGAAAGAAAAATTCTCATTTCATAGGTATACACCTGGTATAACATCCAATCGACTCTCCTGAAATCCAATTTACTTTTTCTAAATTTCACTTTATGTTTTCTAATATCCGATTGACCCTTTTGAAATCATATTTACGCTTTCTAACATCCAAGTGAGCCTTTGTAAAATCTACCGGTTGTGATGTAGAAGTGCCCCAGAACAGAAATAAAAATAGCAACCCTCGCAGATGAATATGTATAATTTTGAAGACCCCACGTAATCTAATAAAAACAACAAAGGAACTGTATTTTTTATGGGTTTTTTTTTTGTAATCAAATCACGTCAAATTATGACTTACCTTCACTGACTATTGCCGCTTTTAATAGCGTAGATATACAATTTTTTTTTTCAAACACATACATATGCACATACATATGTATATAATATAATATGTCATCTAAATTTGCCTACCCGCTGCATCTCGCTAGAAATTTTCACGCCTCGCTGAGGAGATTTGCAACCTTATCGCTAACTGCCACTCATACAAAAGTTCAGTTAACAAATCACATTGACAATTTTAGATATTTTAAACCACTTCTATATTTATATTTTTTAACTTTTGCAGCTTTTTATCAACAATGAGTTCGTTGACGCTGTATCTGGCAAAAAGTTTCCAACCATCAATCCCGCAACTGGCAAATTGATAGTCGAAGTTGCCGAGGGCGATAAGGTGAGTGCAAGAGACCATAAAATACTGAGTTTACGTTAAGTAAATTAATTATTTTAATCAGTACGTTTGCTCAGCAATAGTGCATTTCATGTAAATAAATAATTTTCTATTTCTGTCTTATCGCGCACAGGCTGATGTAGACTTGGCCGTGACCGCCGCTAAGAAGGCGTTCCATAGAAACTCCGAATGGCGCACAATGAGTCCACTGCAACGCACCGAGCTGATGAACAAGTATGTAGGCGCTCGCTTACTGTCCAACTCTTGTCCGCTTATAAGCATTCTCTTAAAATAATCTTTTCATTTCCCCCTCTCCTGCACCATCACCCATCACACATGCACGCATATAAAGACTGTGCAGCCTCATGGACCGCGACAAGCAGGCATTGGCTAGCCTTGAGACACAAGACAATGGCAAACCATATGCCGAAGCTTTGTTCGATGTGGAAATCTCCATTATGACGCTGAAATACTATGCCGGCTGGACCGATAAGTATTTCGGTGATACCATACCCGCTGGCGGCTACATTGCAATGACACGCAAGGAGCCAGTCGGTGTGGTAGGTCAAATCATTCCCTGGAATTACCCACTGCTTATGTTGGCCTGGAAGTGGGGACCTGCACTCGCTGTGGGCTGTACGATTGTGATGAAACCAGCCGAGCAGACACCACTCACCGCACTGCATATGGCCGCCTTGACTAAGGAAGCTGGTTTTCCTGCGGGCGTCATCAACATCATAACCGGTTATGGGCCCACTGCTGGTGCGGCAATCTCCAAGCATCACGATGTGCAGAAGGTGGCATTCACTGGCTCCGTTGATATTGGACGCATTGTTATGCAAGCTGCAGCGCAATCGAATTTGAAACGTGTTTCGCTGGAGTTGGGTGGCAAGAGTCCGATTGTGGTGTTTGAAGATGCTGATCGTAAGTTATTGGCCCCAATTGCACACACAAGCACGATTGACTTTATTATACACAAATTATTATTATTTTTTTTTTTTTTTTGCAGTTGACTTGGCGGTGGACATCACGCACGAGGCGCTTTTCTCCAATCACGGTCAGAGCTGTTGTGCCGGTAGTCGCACCTATGTGCACGAAAAGATCTACGATAAGTTTGTGGCTAAAGCTACGGCTGCCGCTAAAGCGCGCAAGGTCGGCAATCCATTCGATGAGTCTGTGAAACAGGGTCCACAAATCGATGAAGAAATGATGAGCAAAGTGTTGGGCTATATCGAAAGTGGCAAGAAACAGGGTGCTAAGTTGCAATGCGGTGGCAAGCGCATCGGCGATGTGGGCTACTTCATCGAGCCGACTGTGTTCTCCGATGTTACCGATGGCATGAAAATTGCACAGGAGGAGGTAAGTTTTTTTAGCGCCTGGACGATGCTACGATTACTAAAAACCCGGTCAACTTCCAGAGCCGTAGAGAGCTTATCAGGGCCCCGAGGGAAAATTGCAAAAGCGGGCCCTTTCCAATTATGTCTAATTCATATAAATACGTATAATCTTGAGTCCGAGCCCCTCTGAGAACTCCGGGCCCGGGGTAAAAAGTCCCCGATTTGTTTAGCGTGAAATGTCAGCTTGACAACGAGCATTAACTTTAAATTATTTGTTCCATACTTTACGAGGTATCGATCACTGCAGCCACCTAACGAAAAAATATTGAATTTCTTTTCCCCAAACTAATTTTTCCGTTCTCTAACTAAACTCAATTTGATCTCAAACTTGATAATCGTTGTACGGGTTAGGCTAAGGCCTTTATGCACTGCGACCTGATTGATCTTTTGTGGGCCCCTAAGTGCTCAATTTTTATTATTTAGTATACCGATGAATCGAACCAGCTCGCTAGGAGGGAGCTATTGTAGGTCTTCCTCCTCTAGTAGGTACGAGCCCAGTATTTTGTGTCTCCTGTGGCCTAATGCCTCACAGTTGGTGATTAACTGTTCCATAGACTCCTCTTGATCACAGCAGAATCTACATAAACTAGTGCTGACTGGTCCTATTGTGCTCCACAGAGTAATCTAAGGCCCTTTTTATCTTGGGTTCGAACAGAGTTTGCTCTGTTAATGCCAACAGTTCAAAAACTTTTTGGAATGAGTAAGGCTTAAGTGGTTACATGGGTTTCGTCGGGTAAAAAAAGCCTATTTTCAATATTTTTTTTTTTCTATGTAAAAAATTATTTATTTAATTCAAAATTTTGTCTGTCTTATAGATACATATTTAAAGAATAATTTCTGAAATTTTCAAAAAAAAAATTAAAACTCCTCCATTGTGACGTCATTTCCGGTGACCCCTCGAAAAAAAGGTGCGTCTGCGTTGTCAGCATAACTCTTGACAGGATCATCGAAAATGAAAAACCAAAAATAAGTGTTTTAGTTAAGACCATAAACTCGTGCTTGAACCAAGGAAAGAAAAAAAAGCAAAAATTGGAATTTTGGCCAACATTTTTCCATGAAAATTTCGGGCAAATTTGCTTGACATTTTTTTTAAATAGTTGTAATTGAAAAAACCATTCTTCGTTCAAGCACGAGTAAATTGTATCTCGAACACCTGTGTAAAATTTCATCAAGATCGGACGAGTAGTTTTCGAGAATATTTGACAACCGACTTTGAAAACGCGGTTCCGAGAAAAACGCGTTTAAAATTTTGAGTAACAATAAAAGTGGCTTGGAGTGCACACCTTCCAAAGGCTGTATCTCCGAAACCATTATTCGGATCGACTTGAAAAACTAGGATAATGTTCTTGAGATGTTGTAGAAATTAATAAGCAAAAAAAATCGATTTTTTGAACCCACGAAACCCATTTTTTGGTTTCTTGTTTTATATTATTTTTGTTAAAGCGGAAAAATAAAAGTCTGCCTTCTCATTTCCTTCGTGTTCCCTCATGTTCTGGTACCCAAATCAGTGAGACCTGATTATGAGTGGCCAATTTGTTGAGTGCATTGTTACATCTCAAACTCAAATGCCTATGAGCAATACTCAACAAATGCGGGAGAGGTCTAAGCTCCTAAGAATATTTACTGTTTTGTGTTTAATATTTAAAACAAAAAATAAATCAGGCATTTGTAATTTATTATTTGACTAAAAAATTTTTCCAACTTCCATTCTCTTGCAGATTTTTGGGCCCGTCATGTCAATTTTTAAATTCAGCAACCTCGATGAGATGATTGAGCGTGCTAATGACGTGAAATACGGCTTGGCGGCTGGCGTGATCACCAACGACCTCAATAAGGCGATGAAATATGCCAACAGCGTGGATGCCGGCTCCATTTGGATCAACTGCTATGATGCCGTGCTACCGCAAACACCATTTGGCGGCTACAAGCAGTCGGGCATTGGCCGTGAGCTAGGAAAGGATGGCTTGGATAATTACCTGGAGACCAAAACTATCACCATGAAGTTGAACTAAGCTTCCACCTAAAGACAGATTCCCTTTTTTTACACATTTACTTGTATGTATGTATATTTCAATATCATATATTTATGTAATACACGCACACAGTGGTTAAAAAGATTAAAATATATTCGTATGAAATCAATAAATAAATATTTTAAATAAAAAATGGGTAAAATTAAATATTACAGAGGTCCACATACGGAATTCTTAGTTTGCTTATTTAAATTATTTTTTTAACAGTTGCATTACACTTAGCATTTAATATCATTCAACGGCACAGGAGAGACAGTGAGAGAGAGTGTGAGGGAGAGAGAGAGAGAGAGAGAGAGATAGGAAGAGCGGGTGTCTATGTATGGTCGCTATAGAGAAAATGTATGTAGTTAAATTTTGTGCAATTTGCAACTAAACAAGATTCCTGAGATAAAACATTTTGTTCGCTTCGCACTTCCGCCGCCTCATGCCTCCTTTTTTTTTTTTGTTTTGAGCCTCTAATTTGTCAAATATACAAAAACAAAAATAAAACTAAACCACTCGCTGTTGCTGCTGCGAACGCGCATATTGCGCTCGCCCAAGTTGTTGCTTGCCGGTGTCGAGCAACGGCATCGCCACTTCGCTCAAATTTGACTTGGCACTTTGAAAATCATCCTCGGACTTGTTGCGTTCATTGCGTGGCAGTAAAAGTGTCGGCGATTGTGCCGCATCCAACAGCACTTCTGTAAATTCGGGTTCTGGCTTGCTCAGACGCCGCGCCAACTTGTTTTCATACAACGACTGTACATCCATCAGTTGGAAATCGATGGCGAAGAAGTAGCGCAGCAGCATTAGCAGGAGCGCCAACAGCCACATGACCAGAGCGAACATGTAGGCGAAGCGGAAGAGATTCAAGTAGACGTCGTGTTTGAATTCGTGCTGTCGGATGAAGGGACGCAGTACAGAGATGGCCTGGCCGCAACTGTTGGAGATGAAGCGTATAATAATTTATGAAATAAAAATCAATTAAGCAAAACGCTCATTTGCCGCAAGTGCGTCGTAATCCAGAAAAGCAAAATCTTCAGAAAAATGGATTTAAAGTTTTTAATTTAAAATATCTTTCTAAAAAAACTAAAGGCACATTTTCGTCCATTGGAACGTTTTTAACAGCCATGCATCTTTTATGCGGCGTAAAAGAAGAGTTTGTGGTCACTTCTGCAATTTTTATTTTATTTTTTAATATCTTTTTGGTTTTTGTATTTTTTATTTTTTTTATTTTTCATAATTTTTTTTTTACATGATTTTTCATAATTTTTTTTAATATTTTTTTTTTAATTTTTTTATATTTTTATTTTTAACTTAAATATTTTTTTCCAATTTTTTTATTAACTTTTTTATTTTATGTGGTTTAATATTTTTTTTTTTGTATTTTTTATTTTATTTTTTAGTATGTTTCTTGTTTTTATATTTCTTTTTATTTTACTTTTTATTATTACTTTACATTACATTACATTAATTTTTTATTTTATGTTTTTTAATATTTTTTTTTTACATTTTTCTTTTTTTATATTTTTATTTTTAACTTAAATTTTTTTTTTTTTGATTTTTTAAATATATAATTTGTTTTATTTTATGTTTTTTAATATTTTTTGTTTTAATATTTTTATTTTTTTATATTTTTATTTTTAACTTAAATTTTTTTAAATTTTATTTTTTATAATTGTTTTATTTTATGTTTTTTAATATTTTATTTGGTATTTTTTATTGTATTTTTTGTTTTTGTATTTTTTTAGTCTATATCATTTATTTTTTATTTTTATGTTTTTTAATATTTTTTGTTTTAATAGTTTTTTTTTAATATTTTCGCTTTTTTATATTTTTATTTTTAAGTAAAATATTTTTTAATTTTATTTTTTATAATTTTTTTATTTTATGTTTTTTAATATTTTATTTGTTATTTTTTTATTGTATTTTTTAGTATTTTTTTGTTTTTGTATTTTTTTAGTCTATATCATTTTTTTTTATTTTTATGTTTTTTAATATTTTTTGTTTTAATATTTTTTTTTTAATATTTTTTTTTTAATATTTTTGCTTTTTTATATTTTTATTTTTAACTAAAATTTTTTTTAATTTTTTTATTTTATGTTTTTTAATATTTTATTTTGTATTTTTTTATTGTATTTTTTAGTATTTGTTTTGCTTTTGTTTTATTTTTTTGTTTTTATTTTATACTATTTTTTTTATTTTTATGTTTTTTAATATTTTTTGTTTTAATCTTTTTTTAAATATTTTTCTTTTTTTATATTTTTATTTTTAACTTAAATTTTTTTAAATTTTATTTTTAATACTTTTTTTTATTTTATGTTTTTTAATATTTTCTCTTTTATATTTTTATTTTTAACTTGAATTTTTTTTAATTTTTTATTTTACGTTTTTTAATAGTTTTCTTTTTTCATATTTTTTTATTATTTTTTATACTTTTATTTTTAACTTACATTTTTCTAAATTTTATTTTTAATATTTTTTTTTATTTTATGTTTTTTAATATTTTCTCTTTTATATTTTTATTTTTAACTTGAATTTTTTTTTTAATTTGTTATTTTACGTTTCTTAATAGTTTTCTTTTTTCATTTTTTTTTTTATTATTTTTATCTTTAACTTAAATTTTTTTTGTTCGTTTTGGATTGTGACACTTTTGCAGCAATTGCGCGATATATTTTTATTTACTTACGTAATCGCATCGGGCTTTGTTAAATTTTCCCGCAATCCATTGCATAGATTCTTCAAGTAGGTGCTAGCCAAAATAGCGTAGATGAGCGTACCCAGTGTCATTAGCGAGAATACCAGAATGGAAGGTATGACAATGCGCCAAGGTTTCGGTAGACCCCTACAAAGATAAGTGTAAGAGAACTTGAAATCGAGTATAAAATTTATTCATATAGTAATAAAAGGTCTTCCAATAGAGCCACCGTGATGTCAGTCGTGAATAATTCCTAGACGGTACCTTTTTTATGTCGTCTTTGACATTTATCTCCGCAAATTTTCTCAAATACCTCTCCTCCTCCTCCGCGAAACAAAACCTAATGATAGTTTCTAAGGGAAATAGAGCTGGTGTGAGTTTTTAGTGCAGAAAGCCGAAAGGCAAATCCCACACTTCGCCTTTCAATGCCTTATGTCAACTCTACCAAAAAAACCTTCTTGCAGGTTATGCCATCTCGGACGAAATGTGCCTTATGTCTTGCCGTAAATTCTGCGACAAATTTTACAATGCATACAACGAGAACAAAATTCGCTAAAAAAAGTTTCGTTATTTTTGCTTTTGTTCGTATGTATTGTCTACTCATAAATTATGCTCAGTTTCGTGGGAAATTTCGCTCATTAACAATGGAGTGAGGAGCTACTGAAAAGTGATTGCATTACAAAAATGTGGTATGAGTGCAAGTGGATTTACGAATTGCTGAAAAAACGTAATATTCTGAGAATGCTTGTTACCGCACGATCAATCGTTTTTCCCAAACGTCTTAAGGGACAGTTAGAATAAGAAGTGGTCGTTCTCGCGTGGTTCGGACCAGGCAGCCGGCTGTTATGGCTGGTTTAAAAAAAATTTGCAGAAATCCCTTTAGAAAGCAGAAAATCATGTCCAGGGAAATGAATTTACCGATCAGATCTATGTCAAAACTAATTAGAACTGATCTCAAGCCTTCCGTCGATCTCATCTCATGAAAGTCTTCCGTCGCTCAACTAGTCATATTTTACCAAAGCGCTTGAAGAAAATTAGACTCGACAGGTGCAAGCGGCTTCTTCGGTGGCTCGCGGTCAACGGCCATGAAAATATTATTTTTACAGATGAGAAAATGTATACTGTTGAAGAAGTTTTTAATAAGCAAAACGATAAAATCTATGCTAAAATTTCTAAAGACGCTAAATATGTTGTTCCAAGGGTTCAGCGTGGCCGTCATCCAGCATCCGTAATGGTTTGGTGGGGAGTGTCTTGTAAAGGCGTTACATCTCTTCATTTTTTGTGAAAGAGGGGTTAAGGACGAGGCAAAAGTGCAGCAAGAGGATGCCTTATAAGGCGTGGCTGTTGAGCAGTACTCGCTTCAATGGAGAGCGTTGGATCTTTCAGTGAAATTCCGCTCCAGCCCATAAAGCAAAAACCACCAAGCAGAGGCTAAAAACAATATTCCTGGGTTCATAGCCACAGAAAATTGGCCGAATGGAATTTCAGATCTGAATTCATATGACTACAGCTTGTGGTCAGAATTGGAGAACATAGGCTATGTTCCATCGAATATCTCACAGAAATTTGGGGAGTCTCAAACAATCTTTGGTTCGAGCAGCGACGTCAATATCCATGGAAGCCGCGCGTGCTGCATTAACTGAATGGCCTAATCGTTTGAAGAGTTGAAGGGTTTGAGAGAAAGAGTCTGTGGAAGATCTTTGGACCTTCGCAGGCGATGAAACAGTGAGCTGTATGAGCTTTACGTCGACATAGACATAGTGCAGCGAATAAAGATCCAGCAGCTACGTTCGCTAAGTCAAGTCGCCTGAATGGATGAAAACGCTCTGGCTCTAAAAGTATTATATACGCAGAGAAAGAGAAAGGCCTTCCATGCGTTGGAAAGATCAAATGGAAAAGGACTAGGCTTGGCTTGTGTGCAGGTTAGAACGAGAAAAAGCAGCCATCTTAGCTTTACGTACAACCAATTCAAAAATCGCCAGACAATGCAAAGAAGAACTTCATGCTTTCGTGCGTACAACAGACATCACTCTCATCTCGGTACCTGGCCATAGGAACATGGAAAAAAAGGAGAAAGCTGATGAACTGGCAAGGGACCAATAGGCTATACCCAAGGAGTGCGGAAAAGGGAACTCTGCTCGCTATTCCAAAAGAAGGCCGTTGACAAATGGACTAACACGGATACCTGCAGAATAACTAAACAACTCAGTAAAAGATGGACCGCAGACAACATATGCGGGTATTAGCCGTCCTGAAACGAAAGAGTGATTATTTATTTGAAAAAAGCTTAAATTGCAATTTCCCAAACCGCTCCGAAATATCAAAACAATTAATGTATAGAGTATGGGAATAAGTTTCCGTCCTCGTAAAAGAGGAGTCGCTGTTGATACTATTTTTGTGTTCACTCTAATAATACCTATACTGGCGATTTGAAGGTGCATACGTGAGGCCTTGATCGCAGTAGTTGACATTCGTTTGAAACGTAAAGATCCTTTTTTATCTCACATCAAAAATGTCTACGATCGTCCCGACAAAACAGCAGTTGCAGGAAGTCATGCTTCATTATTACCTTTCACAGAACAGTGGAGCTGAAACGTGTCGTATATTGATCAATATTTACGGTAATCAATCTCCACCAAATACAATTTGTAAAGAGTGGATTCGACGCTTCCAAAGGCGCAAGTTCGTCGAGAGTGATAAAGATCGCGATGGAGCACCGAAATAATTCGAAGATACTCAACTACACCATTAATTGATGAAGAGGCATGTCGAACCCTTGATGATATGTCTAAAGAGTTGGATGTTCACATATCAACCGTCGGAAAACGTTTGCTCGCGATGGAAATGGTCCAGAAAGCAGGCGCCACATCAATTGAAAGAGAGGGATATCGAGAGACGTTTGGTGACGTGTGAGATGCTTCTCGAACAGCAGAAAAAGGTTTTCTGCATCGCATCGTCACTGGCGATGAAAAATGGATCTATTATGATAACCCTAAACGTCGAAAATGTTGGAGCCTGCCAGGTAAACCAGGTCCATCGACAGCGAAAAAAAATATTCATGCTTCAAAGGTTATATTGTACATCTGATGGGATCACAATGGTGTCAGCTACTGTGCACTCCTTAAACCCTTTGAAACCATCACTGGCGATCGTTATCGTCTGCAGCTAATGCATTTAGATCGAGATCTCAAAGAAAAGCAGCCGAAATGGGACGGTAACATGACAAACTGATTTTGCTGCATGACAACGCCAGGCAACACGTTGCTAAATCAGTCCAGAAATATTTAGAGGGCTCACCCGCCGTATTTTCCAGACATTACACCTTCGGATTACCATCTGTTCCGATCAATGCAGTTAGCCCTTATTGGAAAGTGGTTCACTTCTTACGAGAGCATCGCAAACTGGCTCAATGAATGGATCAAGTCAAAAGGAGTCGAAACTTTCGTCAGACGAATCCGTATACTGCCTGCAAGATGGCGTAAAGTTGTAGCTTCCAATGGCACATACTTCACATAATATCAGGTATTTTTTAATTCTTTAAATAATTCGTAACTTTGGCCAAGAAAGGACGGAAACTTATTCCCATAGCCAATAATTTCAAACGTGTTAGGGCACACTAGCATTGCATCCAGCCTTTCCTGTTCTTATTTTTTTAAGTTTGATTATTTTTCATTCACAATAAATGTTAACTATCATTTTTCGGCACTGTTGCCATCGCAATTCCCCTAATCCGCTTAAATTATGGGAATTAAGTCTGGTAGTTGATCCGGATTAGTTACATATTATTCCTCAGATAATTCGGAATTAAGTCGTTAATCCCGATTAACGCGCACGTCTGCCTGATTAAGATTGCAGATTCGTTTTGAGCTCCCTTAAATTACTTAAAAACTCTCTTTTTCCCTTCCTCTGCAGCAACCTGGCATAAGCGATTCCGAGTCAAGTTCATTAACACTAACAACGTACGTACGTATGTATGTGTGTAAGTATGTACGAGTAACTTTTTCCTTTTGCATTGTTACACTCACCAATACTTTTGCACGCCTGATTGAAAGATTAAACACATGGCTGTCCATATTATTGCAAAGATTTCCGACAGAAATGGAAAACTATAAATGAATTGGACGGCGGCGCTTTGACGCCAACGAGTTTTGTGCACATCCAGCATCACTGCAAAAACAAGCAGAAAATTAATTGAAATTTAAAAAGTTAAAGAAATATCGCAAGAAACCAAATACGCATAAACAGTTCATATAAAATAGATAAACAGCAGCAGTGTAAGCAAAAATTATGTAAACAAAAGCAGTTAATGCCGTAAATATTTACATTCAACTACACGTAATTGGTGTAAATCGGCGGATATAAAAATAGAAATTCCTAAAACTTCCTGCGAAACACATATGCATGTACTTACTTGTAGAGAGAAATTGGCGATCATGCGTCATATTGAATTTCACTGCTGGCAGTGCTGTAGTGGTGACTTCTTCCGACGCCTCGTCCTCGGGTTTCACTTCGACTTCATCCGGGTGGACCACTTGGAAAATGTGATAAGTTTTGCGCACCTTTGGCTGTTTGGTGGTAGCTGAGAGAAGTTATATGTATGTATTTAGATGACATTAAGAACTGCCTAAGGATTGTTCGAATTATTATTTTATCAACGCATTACCATTAGCATCCAATGGAGTGGGCGTGGTCTCGTCTTCTTCAATTTCCCCATTGACTACAGCATCACTATAGGTCTCGTTGATTAGCTTATCCAGATCATGAAAGAATATCTCCTTGGAATGTTCATCCATTTGCGGAAAATCTCTTTCCCGAAATGCCAATTTGGCGCCAAGTATGCCATGATAAAAGTCGCCCGAGATTATGTGTATGGTGATGCTCCAAACAATGGAGGTTAAGGCGAGAACTACCATCAGGCATATTACAGCATCTGTAAGGGATAATTGGAAATGATTATTGTATGAAAATAAATGCAGCTATTAAAAAATATACAAATTTTTGGACTTAATTCATGGTTATGAAGGAAAGTAACCTTAAAGCTTTAGAACAGATGGACCAATTTGGCGCATTCCTTTTTTTCGGTTTACCGATTACAAAGGCAAGGTTCATATGGGGAAAAATTGCCAGCCAGGTGCCGCTGGATTCGAGTTATTGCTAAAAATCGTCTTTATGTTCAGATTTGATTCATATTCGAAATATGTATTGTTTGGGTTAGGTTAAGTTAGCCAGATTGCTTGTTTAAGACAAGCCATAAGACCTAGTGTGATACCTGCACTTGGTTTCCATCCCCTAGTTATGTTACTTAAGCCACTTAGATCTTTTTAAGAAGCTAACTAGTCCCTCTAGTAAGACATTTTGCAAATTACCCAGATCTTCAAAGAAATAATCGCCAAGATATTTGGCACGGCTTCTGTGAAATGCAGGACAATCACATGTGTGTTATACCACCTCAGTATCTTCTTCATCTCCACAACTCCTGCAAAAGTCATTGTGAGGGACACCCATTCCACTGGCTTTTGAGGTACACCCATTCCATAGTGCAGTGACCCGTTCTGTGAGGGCGCTGGTAGTTGAACTGTGGAATCCAGGCAGATATTTTGAGATTCAGTTTTGGTCAGAGCGCTTTAAAGATCCTGCACTTAGTAGTCAGCGACCTCCTTCTATTAGTTTCCGCGATTACGGTCAAGTCCGTCGGAGTGAACAGTTCGTTTAGAGCAACCCTTATGTTCCCTACCACTCGCTGAATGTCAAGCTCAGAGCCTTTTCTTGCACACTCATCCGCTCTTTCATTTCCCTCCACTCCAGAGTGACCGGGGACACAACAAGCTGTTGGATAAGCGAAAGCGACCTCCTGCACTCTTTAACACATCTTGAACAGGAAGACAGCATGAAGAGAAATACTTTTGGAATACACTCAGCCGCTTTCGTTGGCCAGACCATTGCAGTGTTCTTCAGGCAGAACTGAATGGCAATAAAAAATCCGCGAGACTGGTACAGTGTGATGCAGGTGACGATAAAATCCCTTGCAAATCAGTCGAAAACCTCACATCTCTGCACGAGATAGCTGAGTCTTTTCACCGAAAGGTAACATGGTTTCCTGGGCATTGCAATATCGACAAGAACTGCAGGGCCGTTGAACTAGCGAGACTTGGCACCAAGCTGACAGATAAGTACACAGATAATGGCATAGACATACCCTTACAGACTTAGAAGTTACTTATTTTTACAAAAATTCGTAACCAATGCATCTACAAAATTGCCCGACAATTATGTCCGACTCTCAATGCTAAACGCACAGAATCTCCGCTAAGCCAAGGTTAGGTTAGATACATCTGGCTGATCTGAATAGATATCACAAAGTTCACAAGGGTCCGTAGTGTTACCAGTGTTGCTGGAGTCGTGTAAAACGTGTTTCGTGATACATATAATATCTTGGCGAGTTTTAATAAACCGTATCAACTTTTGTCGGCAATATCCGTCAGAGATGAAAAGTATACCGATCCCAGGCAGTTGTAACGAATTCTCCTTAGAGCAGGGCGGTAGCTAAGGAGGCCTTGTAACGTACCCCTTTCTGCTTTGCATAAGTTTCACGACCAAGTTTCTGGACCAATCCCATTTTAGCTGTGTGGTAAGGAGTGAGACAATGTCCCGTCAGCACTCCAACCGACATTTTACATTCCTTCCTTGGAAGAGATAAAATAAAGTTGGTTGTTTTCGTGTTGCAAGTTCGTAACATTACTTTGGCAATCCTGTGGGAAGTCGAGGCTTCCCATACAGACTATGCTTCCAGAGTTAGTTCCACGTCTACTTCCGTCTTCAAAACTGAGAGTGAGAGACATATGTTCTCAAGACAGATATGCCCATAGGGTGGGCCATGGTATAATTTCTGTAGAAACTGTCTAAACAAGGAAGAGGTAGTGAAGATTTTGCACCTTTTATGCCACTATCCTGCGCTATTCAGTTGCAAATTTACTATCATATTTTAAATAGAAAAATTTTCAATGAGTTAGTGGATATCAGCTCGGAAAAAATCAGGGGTCTTTTAAATTTCACGGTTTACATTGGTTTTAGAAATAATAATGACAAGTTCAACAGACGGCATCACATAGTGCTATAAACCTGAGGGTGTCCTGTAATGGACAGCCGCTACCATCTCACCTAACCTATCTTAGCTACTAAGTGGCGTCAAATTATAGTTATTATTATACAAGGAAGCTCTGGAGTCAAACATTTTGCGTACCTTAATACGGCTAATATTCAAGTACGCACAATAGCTCGCCTCAAAAATGCCTGAACGGAATCAGCGAAACCAAAATTGCAGGTAATTAGCTATTACAGTATCCGCACCATAAACACCATTCACAATTCCAGCGGCATGGCTTGCACTCTCGACTTTATCAAAGGAAAACCGTAAAATCTACCGAATTTTCTCTTTCTGACTTCTTAACACACTGTAGCTCACAACTGAATGGATCAAACAAAAAACTGCAAACGATTTTTTTAGTGTGAAATGCCACTTTGACAACGAGGATTAACTTGAAATTCTTTGATCAATACTTTATAAGATAACGATCACTACAGCCATCTACCGAAAAAATAATGGATTTCTTTTTCCTCAAATCCAAAAGCCCACAAAAAGTCACTTCTGTTATGCATCAAATATTTGGAATCGCCAACAAGCTAGAGTTATCCAATCTGATGGTAAACTACTAAGCAAACAACCCCCAATGGGAGATAACGAAAGTACCCTGTGACCTCAGCATAACCAACTTTGCAAAACAAAAACTACATTACCCGAAGCATTCCTTTCTATATTCCAGAAGCACAAGGTATGTCGCTATGAAACTGACAGTTGGACTTTGTGGCTCACAGATGGCTCAAAATCTGATAACTTACCAGCCAGATTTGCAGTGGTTGACACAAACGCAGACACTTTACGGGTGCAAACTTTGCCGGACTGTGCATCTGTTTTTACTGCAGAAGCAGTTGCCGTTTGTCATGATATAAACATGGCCTAGGAAAATGACAGTAAAACTGTCATATGCACCGACAGCAAATCTGTTCTCAAAACAGTTCCTAACCCTCTATCCAATTCATCCACCATTAGCAGAATAAGAGATACACTCCTTGTCAAAGGGGCTTTCTTACGCTTCCTTTGCATAACAAGCCATATAGGAATTCACGGGAACAAAATGGCAGACATTGCGGTCCAACTAGCCTCCTCAGTATCGATAACAAAAGATCCCACATGCGAAAAGAGAGATATTCTGTCAACAGTTAAACGATATCTCAACACCAGAACTAAAATAGAGTGGCTAAACTACACCTACCACTACCATAAACCGGGACCATATACCCCCATAGCACCCCACCGGCGTAGGGAAAATACAAATAAAACATTTTCCCCGGCTACGTCTTGGCCACACTATTGACACACATGAACACATCCTGACTGGGGAGGCCACCTCCAGTCTGCGCATACTGCGGAGAAGCTCTCTCTTTAAACAATATATTCCAGGATTGCCCCGTTTTGTTAGACGCCAGAAATCATTAATTGAGAAAGAACTGGATTAAATTGTTAAAAAACTCCACATCCGATAATATCATCGCTATTAACAACTTTATAAAGTACATCCGAGCTCGAATTTGAATTAAGTATAAACTTTCGGTATTTAGTTTTTAGTGTATAAGTTTATAAGTACAAGCATATTTCGTTTTATTTCTACACAAGCATTCTAGTCCTACTGTTATACCTATATATTTTTATAGAGCTGATAGCCCTGGGAGCTAAAGCTCCTTTTCAATATTAACGTAATTAATTTGGTTTAATAAATAATAATAATAAAATTTCACCCCAAATTAATACTTTTTACGAGACATGTAACAAAGTTTGATGATCAACTCAACTGGCCGTCATCTCAGTGTTGTTCCACTTTTAACGAATTTATTATTATTAAATCTTTCTGTCCATTCTCCCTTTCACTTTTTAAACTCCTCTCTTCACTTTTTAAATTTGTCGTCACTATAGGAATTTTCAATATACCTACATCGCTCGTGTAATTTCGCGTCACCTCAAAGCTATCCAACGCCAAATCTTTCTCAACTAGAAATGATTCATAAATAATCGAAAAATGTTGACCAAAATGTTTAATCAGAATTCAAAACAGAGGTGGGTATGCAGTTTTATAGTTAATTTAAATATAATAAAAATAATGCTTAATAAAAATTAAGCTACGTTCACAATTTTCCAGATTTTTGGTATTTTCCCCTTTGACGGTGTTGCGCATTTACTCCATATAACGAATGCGCTACTTTTTTTATACGAAGAAAATGTAAAATTATTAAAAATCAATGAGAACTTTGAGCCACTTCAAACTTGCACTTTATCACATTAAAATTTAATGAACTATAGGGTAGGCCATGTAAAATTTCCTTTTTGAATCGGCTATAAATAAAAAATAATCAATATTTTTTCAAACTTTTTTTTTATTTTGAAGATTGAACATTGTCATTTATGAATAAAAAATAATATGGTTCAAATGACAGCCACGACTGGCTTTACAGTAGGCCATTCGATCAACCCAATTTTTAAGCACATTTTCGATTGTTTGGGCTCCAATTTCATGAATGGCAACTTCGATTTAGTGTTTTAAAGCATCAATCGTCTCTGGATGGTTCGCATAGTATTTGTCCTTAACGGCTCCCCACAAAAAATAGTCCAACGGGCTTAAATCACAGATCCGAGGCGGCCAATTGATATCGGAATTTCGGCTGAGTATTCGGTTTTCAAAAACGCTAGCCAAAAGTTCGAGTGTAACTTTGGCAGTGTGACAAGTTGCACCGTCCTGTTGAAACCAAATGTCGTCCATGTCATCCTCTTCAATTTTTGGAAACAACTCGTTGAGCATGTCACGGTAACGCTCGCCATTTACTGTAACCGTGGCTCCTCGCTCATTTTCGAAAAAAAAAATGGCCGATGATGCCGCCAGACCAAAAACCGCACCAAATAGTGACTCGTTATGGATGCATTTGCTTCTCTACATTAACGTGTGGATTTTCTGAGCCCCAAATCCGACAATTTTGCTTATTGACGTAGCCACCGATGTGAAAATCAGAAAAGAAGAAGAAGACTCACCACTTTGGAAATAGGTTTCGAATATTTCCCAATTTTGTTCAAGCGTATAGCGTCCCATTTCGTAAATGTCAAACCTTTAAGTAAATTATGAACACATTTGACATGCCATTTGTGTTACCATTTTCAAAAAATAGGTGGTTCAAAAAGCAAACGCCCACCCTCAAAACTGAGCACCTAAATTTTTTTTTTTTAATTTTGCTTAAAAAGTTGGAAATGTTAACCAGCTTTTTCAGGTGCTACGCTAAACTGGCTATTGGTTACTTCTGAGTACTCTGCGCACTCTTTCATGGAATATTTGGATGTGAAGTGTTGTCTGTAGTTTGTCGTTTTGGGGGCTGATGTGTAAGTGCCAAAGATATTATGGCATAATATAAAATAGGGCTGCAAGTCCCTGACCAAAATATTTAACTTTTCCACAAAATCATTTGGAATCTCATGAGTTGTTTATATTATGCAACTATTGCTAAAATTTTAAAATTAATACTTAGCAAGACCATTTTTTGCCACTTTTTATTCCATTTAAAGAAGCGTGGTACATTAAAATTCTTTTAGTTGATTTTTTTTATGGTGAATGTTAATTATTGGCGAATAAGTTGCGAGTCCATACAAAAGTTCATCAACTTTTGCTGCATATTTAACTTGGCCAGCCGTCAACAGCTGCTTAAATTTACTGACCGTGCAGATATGTATGTATACTTGTATGTTTTGCACAATTCTATTCTAAAAGTCTACATGTATGTTCTCCCCTAAAAGCCCCGCTACACTTGCCGCAATTTGTAGTCAATTTGGGTGCATAAAATAATAAATGTACTTTGTGAATATACAAAATAAAAAACATATATACAATAGTTTTTTCCTCCTATTCAAGATGCCTGAGCCGCATTTTCCGGTAGCACAAAAATACACACAATGCAATTATTGATTTGATAGCCAAATCATTTTCTTAAAAGCAAACAAATGTATGTATGTATGTATGCATAAATATGTATCATCCCTGCAAGAAAATCGACGCCTTTCGAAATGTTGTTTGCATTCTGCGCCTTTAGCATTCAAGCAGGGATCTATCATATCTACTAGGCAGTGTCAATTACCACTGCTTAATAAACGCTCTGTTCCGTCATTAAAAGTAGATACAGCAACATTGGTAATTATTTCAACTACTCTCCGACTACCTGGACTACATTTACTAAAGGTGCAATCTTCCAAATCTTCGAATTAAGACTCTCATTCATATTTTGTGTAAATCCACCTAAGCACTTTTCAAGTAATTGTTCGTCACTTGATGATTCATAGATGGGTTTTTTTGTCTGCAGAAGAGTTTCAGGTAAAGGGTCTTTGTGCCTGTATTCATTAATCGTACCTTCGGCTTTGGCTCTCTGCCAATCACACCAACTTTCTTCTCCAGGTGGACAATGCAAACGCTGAGGTTTTTCGTCCGTTGATGATTTATGGTAGAATGTCGCCCATATGGCATTTTTCATATTTTGCAGTGAGTCAATATTATTTCTAAGTGCCAAATCGTAATAAATAGTTAGCTCGTCTATTAGTTTGGCAGTTAATTTATCCCTTCCTCCCAAACTGAATCGTTGGTTTCTCTTCTTTCGTGATTGACCTCGAGATTTTACTGTCATAGACGACTTGGCGAAAATCCTTAATAAATAAATAAATAATTGGCGCGTACACTTCTGTTAGGTGTTTGGCCGAGCTCCTCCTCCTATTTGTGGCGTGCGTCTTGATGTTGTTCCACAAATGGAGGGACCTACACTTTCAAGCCGACTCCGAACGGCAGATATTTTTATGAGGAGCTTTTCCACGGCAGAAATACACTCGGAGGTTTGCCATTGCCTGCCAAGGGGCGACCGCTATTAGAAAAATGTTTTTATTAATTTTGAGAGATTCGAACCAACGACCTCTCTGTGAATTCCGAATGGTAATCACGCACCAACCCGTTCGGCTACGGCAGCCGCCCTATATGGTTTTGGACATGATCCACGCATTCTTTCTTATTTACTTCGAGGTCGATACGGCTGAGCATTCGTAATACTAGAAACGGTTTTTGTATCACCGTCACCTATTCATATTTAACCCCATAGTTTTCTAATGATCTCCAAAACATTTCAGCAGCACTATCCAGCTGCATTTTCCCAGAGCTACCTTTGAGGTTTGCTGCACAATTTTCGTGATGATTTTCTAACCACGATTCATAATCAGCCGTACCTTTGTGTTTTTCATGAATTTCGTCGCACTATTTGCAATATCTGCTTTTTACCAAACAGACGGCAACTTTTCCCAAGAAGTAACCAATTAATGTTCTGACTTCGAAAAACGAAGAAAAGCCTCTATCCAAGCCTTCATCCAAGTCCGATCTCCGGGTACAATAATTCCATCCTTAGATAATTCTATTTCATCTTGATTGGCAGATTCTTGAAGTTTTTCTTCAGCAGCAACTATCATAGATGCTGAAGCTTCTTCAATATTATTCAAAGCTTTTTTGTGCGATACATGATGCTGAGTCCATGACACCACATAAAGCTGCATTGCCTTCAAACCTTTTCCTGACAGTCGGAAAGTTAGTGTGAAGCGTCGATTTATTTCGTATGCAGTGTTTATCAAAGACGATGAAAAAATTCTCTTGATATTAGCGTCACACGCCAAATCCACGGGAATTGCTTTTAAAAATTTAACATTGCCACCACAAGTACGACAGACCACACGCTCTGAAATAGCTGTGAAAGAACCGCAGTGAACAGTGAACGTTGGGTGGAATGAACCCTCATGTAATTGTTTTTGCAGCCGAACTAGTGTATTTTGTTTCACTCTCCATCTGATCTGGCCTCTGAGGAGCCTTTTTCTTTCTAGGACGTGAACATCTTCACTCTTACGGCCTTTACGATCTATACAACGACGTTTTAACACTTTCGAAAATCACAAATAAGACACACAACTGTTCGCTTCGAATGATCAAAAACAACTAACCTTTAGTTTCATAAACCTTAGCAAATCGACCCTACACATACTCTCATAGTGTTTTATAGATGTCCCTATACAGGGTCTGCCAAGCGATCAACGGAATCGGCTGGTGGGGGAAAATGATCGTTGGACCTTCCCCTTCCACCAGAAACCGGTCTCAGTTCGCTGGCAACAGCGGCGCAGTCAACATCGCTCCGCGCGTGAAAGCTTTTTTAAAAGTGTGTTAGGATTTTGCAGTGGCGAAAATGCAGCGATCGTTGGGGCAACGTTGCTCGATCAAATTTTGCGTAAAGCTAAACGAAACGAGTACCGAAACCATTGGGCTACTCAAGGAGGCTTACGGGGACCAATCTCTGTCAAGTGCCCAGGTAAAACGGTGGCACAAGTCGTTCAAGGAAGGCTGGGAGGACGTCGAAGACGAACAGCAGTCTGGACGGCCTTCGACGACGCAAACAGACGAAGATGTGAACCGGGTTCATGAAGGAGTTTGTACCTCCAGGAAGCACTGTAAACGCGGCATTTTACAAAGAAGTGCTCCTTAGGCTGAAAAACCGCGTCGCCCAGGTTCGGCCCGACCTCGTCACCGCCTTCCTCTGCACCTCTGCATTGGCCTAGATGGGGGTTTCGGAGCTTCCCCACCCTCCCTACAGCCCAGTCCTATTCCCTCCGGACTTCTTCTTGTTCCCGCGCTTGAAAACAAAGCTGAAGGGGAGGCGTTTCGACTCCATCGAGGCAATCCAAAAAACTGTGACAGCCGAATTGAACGCGATTCCGGCGATTCCTGCAGTGGAAGGACCACAACGAGCGGTGTATTGACGCTCAAGGGTCCTATTTTGAA
Organism: Anastrepha fraterculus; assembly: GCA_037575425.1. Lineage (NCBI taxonomy): Eukaryota > Metazoa > Arthropoda > Insecta > Diptera > Tephritidae > Anastrepha > Anastrepha fraterculus. Next base: position 692,006 of record JAYXIM010039776.1, read on the forward strand.
GAATATTACTTGTATGATCCAAAAGGTTTAATAAAACTGCTTAAAAAAAAATAAGGCTCATTACTTTTCAATCAAACCCTGTACATACTTTAGAATAAAAAAAGAACAGCCTGTCGGTTCTCCGGCTCCAAAAGTAACGCCCAGCTGCCTCAAACGAAGGACAGCTACCTATGCGCATCAAACTCTCATCGGGCAACTACATTTTCTACCATAACTTTGTATCTTTGGGTAATTTTTATAATCGACTTCCACAGAAATACGCCTAAAACTATAAAGACCAATAATCTGTAAGAAAACAACAATTTTTTGAAAATTCTGGACGTATGTAACCCTTTAACTCTAGTCGTACATTCCTCATCTAAACACGCGGTTCTCATTCAAAAACACATAAATAAAATACTTAATGTGGTAATTTTAAAAACTTCGGCTCGACAAAATATACAAAGTGCAAATATAACTAAGCATGATGAGAGTACGGACAACAATGTGGAGTTAGCAACTAATAAAAAGAGAAAAATTTGTGCGATTTGTCCAGCTTCCAAACGGCGTATGGCTAAATCTCCATGTACTAAATGTCAAAAAAACTTGTGTGGTGGGAACACAAAATTCATCTCTGTACCTGATGTGCATAATAAAGTTCAAAACCTATAAAACAGATCTTTTTATTTTAGTCTTAAGCATAAAATGTACCCTCAGAACAAATTTGTGAAATTTAATTTGATTAATATTCCTTTTTTATCTAATTTTGTTCTTTTTTTATTTAATTTTGTCAGAGGCTATGAACAGAAAAATTGACACAAATGCAATATGAATAGTTTAATTTTTAAGATTAATAACGCATCAAAATAAATCAACAAGCATTCAAAATCCGAATAAAAAATGGCATTTTTATTATTTGATGTTTAAGTCTGCAATCTGTCTTTACCGTCCTAAAAATATGAATGTCCTTCTAGGATTGAAAATAGGGATAAAACTATAATTATAAATATAATATTAAGTATTTCATTGCATAAGGCACCAGTAGCTAAGACTATCGGACACAATAACTGGATTTTTTTTTATTCTCAAAAGTAAAACGTCCAGATTTTGATAGGTTAGGTTAGGTTGACCTGGCTGGGTGAAAGTCATCACCAAGACCTATTATATATATATATGTGCATAATTGGCGCGTACACAGTTTTTGGGTGTTTGGCCGAGCTCCTCCTCCTATTTGTGGTGTGCGTTTTGATGTTGTTCCACAAATGGAGGGACCTACAGTTTCAAGCCGACTCCGAACGGCAAATATTTTTATGAGGAGCTTTTTCATGGCAGAAATACACTCGGAGGTTTGCCATTGCCTGCCGAGGGGCGACCGCTATTGGAAAAATGTTTTTATAAATTTTGCTTTCACCGAGATTCGAACCAACGACCTCTCTGTGAAATCCGAATAGTATCACGCACCAACCCATTCGGCTACGGCGGCCGCCTATTAGTCCTTAGTAATACCAGATGGAGCTAGACGTTTACGATTCTTTGTAGTAGAAATGATGATAAACCGATGATAAACGGTTCACTAGACAGGGCTAGTTTAATGGGGCGGCAGCCCTTGTTGGGAAAAACCGGGGGCATAGCGGTAACGTAGAACCGGCTGCCATGGGAATGACACCTTGTAGTACGTCTGCGTCTTTTGCGAATCTAAGTAAGCGCTGAAGTTGTAACGCCGAGAGGCATTCTCATATTGTAGAGCTCCTAATCATTTCAATCTGGTTCTAGCCAATGCAGGACAATAACATTGAAGGTGTTCTAGCGCTTCCCTCTCGTCCAGTTTATTACAAAATCTGCAGCTATCGTTGTTTGTAATTCCTATCTTTGGATTTATCTGCATTTTGTGTGCTCGCGGTTCTGCAAGTAGCTGGATTGTTCTACCTCCTTTCTATCCGTGTTTTCATGTCCGGAACAACGTCATTGTATATTGGTATTGTCCCATTAAAGGTTTCAGTATGTAATTTGATAAAAAAACAATAAAAAAATAGTAGTAGTGGTTAAATATGACCCGTCATTTTGATTATCCTTATCGATTATCTTCACAATTTCCCACAAGGTTCATAGTTGACCGACACGTGTTCAATATGTGTGCAAATACAGACAGAAATACATCTGTGCTCCCAATAATAGCATCGCGACATATTGCAAAATTTTGGCTACTTATTTATTTTCTATTTAATTTGTTTATGTTTTTCATAAAAATGTAGTTTAAACTACAACAAAAACCTATCATTGTTGGTCTCCTTGCCGCGTGGATGGGGCTTAAATGGTGGTTAAAATCTCTTAAGGAATTTAACCCAGACTGCAAGGTATTCGAGAGGCAGCTCCTGAAGAGAATTCAACCCACCTTGAACTAAGAGGGAAGTTCCGTATGGGAATTGGTTGACCACCCATTCGCGAAACGGCGCGTGTAGTGTTCGTCCAATCATCTATAAGGAGAGTACCGCACCAACACATTCCCAAGTCAAGCTGTACTTGGAATCGTGCCTAGGACTGAATGGTGCAGGGAATTAAAACATGTGCATCGCGAACGGGGCTTCCCTCTCGAATACCTGGCCGCCTTCGAGAAGAACTGTGACCTTACCGCGGTATGGGGCGCTGCCGCTGAGTACCCCATTATTACCCCTTTATATTCGTAGGTTGCGGAGCTTGACGCATAGTCAGACAAAGCAATCGTAAGAATCAGATGATGTCGAACAACAAAAATCATATAATCTAAAGTACCAAACTTTCAAAAGGTCAAAAAGTTCTTATCCAAAATTTAAACTTTTTAATCAAGTTTGAAGTGTCTCAAAAATTTCGCGCTCGAGGTTCTAGTCAACTTCTTCTTCTTCTTCTTAATTGGCGCGATAACCGCTTACGCGATTTTGGCCGAGTTTAACATGAATCCTATGGATCACCGGCGCTTTAAGGACTACCCCAAATAAAGCGCTCGAGGTGCTAGTCACCTTACCTGCTCTAAATCTGGTAGGAAATCACGTAACCGCCGCTTCAGCGCTTAGACTTAATATTATGGCGCTATGGAAGACCCGACGGTTTGGCCACGCTTCTATACTCCATACTATGAGTAGTTATAATTAAGAAAGCAACTACTCCTACCCTAAACCCACCTTCACCAGGCTCTTCAAAACTAACATTCCGTCAATAAGAAAATGGCAAACTCAAAGGCCATGGAGAAGAGCGGAAATACATTTTTACACGGATGGATCTAAGGTAAAAATTAAAAGTAGAATCTACCATAGCGTCTTATCCATCAAGGAGGTACCTGTGTACTTTAACACACACGCCGTAACAACAACTACGGCAAATATCTTCTCGGACAGCCAGCCAGGCGGCCATCAAATCAATAAAGGCAGTTATATCAAAATCGAAGGTTGCTCGGGAATCCCTGGCAGCTCTAAATGATATTAGCACCATCTTCAAGGTTAGTCTTATATGGATTCCGAGACACAGAAATATTGAAGGAAATTACACGACCGATGAGCTACCCAGAAAGGGTACTAATTTTCCATCGCTTAAAGACAGGGAAAATATTGGAATTCCTATGGCAACTTGCAAATGAAGCATAAAAAATAATATTCTCCAGAAGGCCAAAAAGTCATGGAGAGAAGAAAATTTTGGTTTTACAACCAGGGTAATTTGGTCGCAATTCGATAAGAAAAGGTCAGGATAATTGCTCAACCTCTGAAGAGAAAACAACTCGAAGATCGTGGCTTGTGTTACGGGTCATTGGCTGTTAGGTAGACACTCTTCTAGGCTAGGAGTATTTTCTCATGAATACTGCGAATATTGTAGGGACGAGGAAGAGGAAGAGGAAAATAGAGTAGAAGACTTCCTCTGTAAATGTCCAGCCTTAGCTAGGAGTGGAGGAAAGTTGTTAGTAAAATACGCTTTTGACTATCTTACGCAACTATCCGGTGTTGGGATAAAACCTATCCTACGCTTCATAAGAGTGTTTAAATGGTTCCATGATAAATAAATAATGAGGTTAACGTGGTACATTGTGGTACCACATCGGACCTGCATGGTCTAAGTGAGTTGGCTACCCTAAGCCGACTGCCACAAAAACCTACGTAGTCTAACCTGAATTTTATTGGAATCAAAATTTTTGTAAAAATTCGAATTGGAAAGTTCGAATTTTCGATAAAGTTTTTTTTTTAATTTTTCTTATTTTGCACAAACTTTAAAACTTTAGGTTGTGCAGTAAACAGATATTCAATACTTTACCAAACGTCGCGCTGCTATTATTGTGACCACAAGTGTTGGTACATACATGCATACACACATACGCGTATGCATACGCATGCCAAGAAAACAATTACATTTTCAACGATCTGTCGGTTCGGTTCGCCGACGTCAAAACCATAAATTTCTCATATATACATACGTATGCACACGTACATGGCATGCTATGAAATATTTGATGGCCTCCCATTCATTAGAAAATAAAATTTTAGTTGATCGACAATTAGCATTAGGACATACATACATACATACATATGTAACTTAAAAATAACTTTAAGAAATTTGAGAATCGGTATCTAAGTAGTATTATCCATATTTCTTGAATCATCCACTTGATAAAGAGCAGCTACTCCCATAAAGTTCGTCTCAGAAAGATATGAAAAGTCCCCTCAGTTCCGAAGCGGCGTAACATTTGATTCCCACCCTTTGATAGGGAATGTTTTTAACACTTTAATAAAAAACAAAAAAAATTAAGCAAAAAAGTTTCTAAGAGTCCAACTCCTTAGCACTTGACGCTCGGGTTTGTTTCACAAAAATTTAACCAAAACCATTATTTGTTTATTATATTGTATTTAAAATTGTTTTTCATCCTCTTGTTCTCAATACAGTGAAATATTGTTTGAATTTTGTGAATAGTTTGATTGTTTGTTACATAAAGATAAAAATTGTGTAATATTGCCCATCGCAAACAAATGTCAGAAGTCGTAAGGTTCGTGGACATTGATTTTGGAAAAAAAAACAGTACAGGTGAAGGAAACCTTTCTTGGCTTATGAAATTACCGCGAATAATGCTGAGGGACTGGTGAATAGTATTTTAGAACAGTTAAAGAAAGATGAAATGAATTTTCAAGATTGTCGGTCACAGTGCTACGATAATGCTGCTGTAATGGCTGGGCACAAAAATGGCGTGGATGAAAAACTGACAGATATAAATAGATGTGCATTGCACTCAACTTATTTGGTGAACATGCAGCAAAACAAAATGTAGCAATGGTCACTTTTTTGGAACGATCGAAAGTCTGTATTTTTTTACAACACAACGTTGGGAAAAACTTAAGGAACCTATACCAGTTGTCATGAAATCCAAATCTGAAACCAGATGGAGTGCAAACGTAGAAGCAACAAAATTTTGAAGCCATAAAAGTAAGATTTTAGAGTGCCTACCAACCAGGGTTAGCATTACCTAGTTCATAGCAGCAATATTAAGGATAGCAAATTTTGAAAACGTAGGCTAGCGAAATACTGATACCTGCAACCTACAGTGTACTGACATACCTAATTTGTCGCTTATGTTTTCTGTATGCCTCCACAAAAACGCATGCAAAACAGAAACGAACACTACTCAAGTAGCAGCTATGGGAGAGGTAGTAGCGCAACATAAGTGAGAGTAGTAGCGCTAGCTGGAGATTTTTTTTCTCCTTGTTCACTTCTCTCGGGAGCATAGGGCATAAAGTATACATGAATAATCTCGCAAGTAGCGCTCCGGCCGATTCTAAACTTTCTGCCACTATTTCTGCGCACTACAGAGAGTATTGAAACTGTTTTTGACTAGAACTCTGATCTATTAGCAGTAACGAAACGTAGTTTGAAGCGAAGTAAAACGATTGATCGCGCGTTTTGCGCTACCTGCTCCACTACTCATCTGTTCAAGTTCGGAGTAGTAGCGAGAGTATTATTATTATTATTAGAAGCCCATTACGCACTGCAACCAGAGCTGATCTAGAGCTTGTGAAAGGCCTATTTTGTAACCCTAGAGTTTTAGGCTTTTTAAAAAATTTATCACAGTTTTGGGTTTGTTGTTCCAAAGATTGCATGGAGATACTACGATACCACCAAGGTGGTGAAGTCTCTGCCTGCCAACGGAGGGCATTCACAAAGCACATGTTCTGAGCTTTCTATGTCCATTTCGCAAAAGCGGCAGACATTGGTCTCAAATAGACCAATATTATTTAGATGGTACCTCAGGCTGCAGTGACCTGTAAGGTATCCTGTTAAAAGACGCAGATCTACTCTGTTTAGTGAGAGAAGTTTGTCAGATATTCCTTTGTTGGGACTTAGGAATAGTTTGGCTTGACGCTGACCGACACAGTTTAGCCAGTGTGCGGCAAGTTTTCTTTCTTCCCATTTCCTAAGGAATTAATTAATGCGGCCTTTTGTCAGTCCACAGAAAGGCTCAGGACCAGTAAGTTGCATATTTGCTTCTTGTTTTGCCATTTCATTTCCCTTATGTCCTTCATGTCCCGGAATCCACCCTAGTGTTACTATGTTGAGGTTCCCTAACGTGTTGAGAAGGTTTAGGCAATCATTTACCAATTTAGAGGTGAGAGCTGTTGGCCGCTTGCCTATCTGAAAGTATGCAGATGTGAGTACCTCTCATTTTCCTGCTAATGCATTCTCTCACACATATTTCGATGGCATGTATTTCTGCCTGGAATATTGTTGGGTAGAATCCCATCGAAATCGATTTTTTGAATTTAGGCCCATTGATTCCTGCCCCTGTTCTACCATTTTCCAATTTGGACCCATCAGTAAACCATAGCTGGGAGCCAGGTTTGAAAGTGATAGAGTTAGTTCTCCAGTCGGTGCGTTCATTAATTATAACTTGGAAGTTCCTGAAGAGTATTGGTTTGGGTGATAGTATATCATCCCTATGAAGAATGGGAGTATGTAGGAACCTTCTAAGATCTTTAAATGTCCTTTCATATCCCCACTTTTAAGTTCAGATATACCTTTTAATGTTAAGACACTCGAGCGAGCTTCCCTTTCAATTAAGATTGGAAGCGGTGGTATGTTCAGGACCACACCCAATGCATCCGTGGGACATGTTTTCATAGCCCCTGTAATACCAACACATAGCGTAGAGCGAGAGTAAAAATGCAAACTATAAAATAGCGGAGCAATTTTCAATCCCTGCTATCAACGCATTACAAACGATAAAAATATAATATATTTCGTACTATAATCTCGATTAACAATAAATGCGATAGTGTCTGTTCGATCCACATGCGTGCCTCTTACGCCACTACATCTTTACAACACTAAGTGTGATAAACTCTGATTCGATATTCTTATCGAAAAGTTTTGTATTCTTTAGCATAAACTTAGATATAACTTTTTCACTTATGAGCTTTATTTGTTCTTTTTACAGTGAGCTGAAAAATGCATCTCGCCCAAACGATGGAATTAACGCGTTAAAATTACAACCCTGATTTGGCACCTACTGATTTCTTTTTGTGTTTACTACCGATGCTTTGAATATTTCAAATTATTTCATATTTGGAACTTTTTATGGAAAATGGTTGTGCATTGCATTTAAGTTTACAAAAGAAGCACAAAAATACGTCCTTATAGTAAGCTGCCTATTTTTTCCGTTTTAATTTTCAAAAGTGCTAAAAGCCCCATACCGCAAAGATTTTAAAGGTGGAATCTTTAACAATCCATTATTCGACTCTGAGAGAATTTGACAGAAGCAGCTGATTGGCTGATGTCACTTGCGGTGTGTCTACAAAACAACTGCGACTGTGTTCTTGGTATACGAATACAAATCAACACATCCTTCACTCACGTTGCTGCGTTGCAGTCTGAATCAACGACTTATTGGGCGAGTGTGTGAATATACACATGTATGTGAAATGATCGCGCAGAATTCGGCCGCCGAATCTACAAGTGACGTGGCTGCCATATTTCCCTTCACAATTTTTAATAAAAATTCAAATTTTTCTAAGTTTATTTTGTAAATGATTTCGAAATGTACTGTTTGACAACACTGTGTGGTAAGAGAGCAATCAGCTGACACGGAATCAATCCAAAATCCCACGTCATGGATCTACGATACTAAGGAACAGAACGGTGGTGATTTTTCAATTAAATGGGGCTCTAATTAGTTTCATCGTGCCAACTGACATGGGCATACGTTTACGTTGGTGAGCGTGAGCACCATATAACAGTGGCATGTTGTCAGCCGGAATTATTTAAAATAAATATATAATGGCACACTTTCTTCATTTTCAATTCAAAGGATTCTGGGTCAAGTGTATTATTACAAAATGCAAACAATAACTAAAACTTCAGTACGCACAAAATAGTACATATTATTTAAATTCAAAAATGTAATTATGAAAATTCATTCGAAATCATTTCCCTATACTTGAGACCACAGGATAAATATTTATACAAAGCTCTACTATATAATCATAGCGAATTAAGATATTTATAATAATAAAATGATCTAACGCCTTTTCACTAAAATGCTTTAAGCGAAAATTTTTATAAACTGGGCAGATGCTTAGGACGTGTTGGATGTTTTCGGGGTCACCCAAGTTGCAAACTGTGCAGGCGGTAGAAAGTACATTCTTAAAGGGTCTCGGTAAACATCCTCTTGCACGAAAAATTAGGCTAATAGCGTAGGCAGAAAAATCATCACTGAAATATTTAATATCTCTAAGCGCCAAGTTAGCATACAAATTCTGATTTAACAGCAGTGCCTTCGAAAAGTCGAAAGTTTTTTATTCTTAAGATTGTCTAAAAACGAAGATATGAACGCAGACAAAGACTCAGAAGTAAAAGCAGTAAGAGGCTACTTAATTAATTATTATTAATTGGTGAGATGTCCTTCCACTTTCCAATGAGCGTCGAGACGTGCAATCTTTTCAGTCTCTCTTACTTTACGACAATCTACCATTTGCTGAACTCACACTGCTTTATTTTACTTCACTATGGGTCCTACTCAAGGTGAAAAAAAAAACTTTTTTGAGGTGAACTTTAGAACTTAGCTTTAGCTTCGTGAAACACAAAACGAATGACGTCGGCATATCTGTCAAATTCGCTCAGCGCCGAATAACGGTCTGCTAGGTAGTACACCTCTAAAAATATTTTCACCATGGGTCCTACTAATCACGCAGTAAATTCACCACGATTACAAAATTACCATGTTTTACGACACATCTCGAACTGAGGTTTTGAAAAACAAAATAATCACAAATTTTTGAAATTTAATTTTCTCGATTCTCTTTTTCTTTTCCTTTTAGAAAACTTCAAAAATACGGTGACGTTTTTAAAAACGTCTCGCTATAAAAAGTTCATAATATATTTTTTATCGATTTGCAATATTTGCCAAAAAAAAATCCATACCAAACGTATATTTGTTTAAAGTTCTACCGTTTCTACATTCATGACGTGTGACTGGTGCCCTAAGAAATGTACACAACAATTTCCAGCGTGTTTCCAGCGACATCCCGGTACCACATACAAAAGGAATCCCGGAAATATCCATGAACTACATTTACTGGCACAACGCATTAAGCCACAATATTACGATGGCATCGAATTGGACTATGCACATCGGCTTGCAGCTAACAAAATTATCACTGCCAATTGGGTGTGGAGCCATACGCGTCCCTCGGGCTTTCGCTTCGGCGGTACTTACTCCCTACGACTATACGAAGATTTTCTAGTATGTTAAAATCGCGAAATTATATTTCACATTCAAGAGATAACCTGCTATTCCATTTGTTGTTTTTGTGTTCCAAAGCAAACGCCCACTATCAAGGCCGATATCAATCCGACAACACTGGCTTCAAATTTTAGCATTGTTTTTTACCCACACAGCGCACTGCGTCTAGAAGCTGCCATGCAACGTGCTGCCGAAAATGTGCCCCTGCAAACACAAACCACCATCGAGCTAACACGGCCGTCAACCACACTCACCTGCAACATGTACAACATCCGTTCGCATACCGGGCGCAGTACCATATCGGTGATGCACTCAATAACCAATGCGTGGGCGTTGGGTGCAGAGTTACTGGTTGAGTGGATGGATCCGCGTTCGATAACGGCCGAAACGGCGCTGGCTGCACGCTACTCAAAACATAATTACCAAATAGCGGCATCTGCATCACGGCAGGGTATCGACATCAGCTATTGGCAGCGGATACATGAGCGCATTCAGATGGCGACTATGTTGGCGTGGCAAAGCAAAACTGAGAAGACCATCGCTACCATTTGCTATCAGTGGGATTTTGACGATGCTGTGGTGCGCAGCATGGTCAACTCTGATCTATCCGTGGGCTTTCAATACTATCGGTAGATATGGCGGTTCGATTGGAAACCTTAAAATGTGATTAATTAATTTTTTCTTTCAGTTCGCTACCGCATATTCCATGTGGCATGGGTTTGAGTGCACTCATTAGTTTAATGACTAATCGTTTTGCCTTTGGCCTCAAATTTGTACTCGATCCCAGTGGGCAACGCCGTGGGGACTAATGCAACCGTGTGAGGAAAACCTGTACAACAGATGATGTGTGAATTTTGAAAATGTATGCAGTTGATAAAAATTTTGCATCGTGAATTTTCTAAATATTCATTAAATTTCAACACGCAGTTCTTTTTTAACATTTTGTTAGTGGAGACACGGTTCAAACGGAGCAAATTCTTACCCATTTCACGAATCGGTCAACTCAATAACCCATTAACTATGTAGTGGACGCGTGACGTTCCTTCAATCCCCTTCGAATAGATGTCGATGGGCTTGGTGAGGAATTCCATAAGATTTGTAATAGTTGCAGCTCAGAATTCTATGTAAAATACTGCTGAGCTGAAAGCTGCTGCTTCAATAGGATCTCCTCCTCCTATTTGTGGCGTGCGTCTAAGCGTTGCTTCACAAAAGTAGGGGCCTACAGTTTTAAGCAGACTCCGAATGGCAGACATTTCTTATGAATAGCTTTTTCATAACAGAACTACACCCGGAGGCTTGCCATTGCCTGCCGAGGGGCGACCGCTATTAGAAAAACTCTCATTTTGGTGTTTCATGCAAGCAGACTCAAACCTACGCATTTCCGAATGGTAGTCACCAACCCACTGAACATCCTTTTTTTACTTGTTTCACTCCCCTGGGTGCATAGGGCCTCGCCAAGACTCTATCTTGCTTTGGTTTCGTTAATCTATTTTGCTTTTCTGGCAGGGTAGGTGATTAACCTGCCGCTGAAAATCCTTAGCCGCGTAAAAATTCCGATCGTTCGAGCAATGTAAATCCCTTGCTGTGGTAACGCTGAGGAGTTTGTATTTTTTTTTTTTATTTGTTCAAGGTTCACAAACTTAAAATCTGCGAGAAGTGGCTACTAAAGAACCATACTGATATTGTAAAATATATTTTTTTTTGTTTTCGTGCACATTTAGTTATTATCACTTTCAGTATACACCTCACCTTTATCACTAGAATCTTCCATGCGTATCTTCCATTGTTCAAAACAAATTCTGAAATCCACTTCTGTTCTGAACATTGCACCCTTCTCTTTCACAGCCTCATTGGACTCATAGCTTTTTTCTCTCAATGGAGAGAAAATATTTCAAAGATAGGCCCTAACAGACTGTTATTCGGGTCTGAGCGAATTTGATAGAATGAGCTGATGGGTTGACGCCATTTGTGGTACTTCGTCGCCGTCTGAACAACGACTGATTTGACGAGTGTGCGAATACATTGTGCAGAATTCAGCTGCCGAGTCCACAAGTGACGTAGTAACCAAAGTTCCCCTTACAATTTTCTTTTTCACCATAGCCAAATACCAAACCTGATAATCTATCATCCTTTGATTTCACCATGGGAAACAGATAGAAATAGTACAGTGAAAGATTCAGCCAAGAATGATAGAAACAAGATTTCGCCCATCAGAGAGTGCGTGACGTCACATTGGCTGAGTTGTGCAACCATTTTCTCTTCACAATAACTTTAGTGCTATTTTTTATATAAAATTTTCAATTTAAAGCTACCGAAACTGTAAGTTACAAAAAACTGTATTATTAAACAAAAGAAGGTTAAAAAAGGCCACTCTGAGAAGATTTTAGTGCTAATGAAAATTAGTTGGTTCTTATAAAATTTGATATTTTGAAAGTGAAAACTTAATTTTTTATTTCTTTTAAGGTTATGTTAGAATATTAAATATTCTTCTCTCAACTCTTTTTAATATTGAAAACCTTTTTACACTTTTGAAATTACTGAATGCGAATTAAAACCATTGAGGTTCAATCGTTTCTTCCGGTTCTCAATCCTTAGTGGGACATAGAGCATCAAGAGGTATGTTGATAGTAAAAAGAAGCAAAAAAACAAAAAAAAAACAAATACCAGAAGGTACTGAAGAAACCATAACGACATTTTCATAAAAAAAGTACCTTATCTTGTTACATAACCTCAAATATAGCAAAAAGTCGTTCTGTTAACAAAACAGTTTCTCTTGACAAAAATCTCATAAATTAAATTATACATAGCCATAACACATTTATTTAAAAAAACGCACATTTTAAAGACAATTTGTCACGCATACAAAGTTCTTTAAGTATTTCAATAAAAATGTGGTTATTTATTTTCTTTAAATGGGCATTTTAGTGTGTTTTTATATCCAAAGCTGGGCAACACTACAGTAGCGAGAGATAGATTTGGCTGCTGAAAGCAGAAGAACAACAACTGCAATAGCGGGCAATGCGACCAGATGAGTAAAGCTAAATAAACTGAGTGAACTATTGAACTAATTTTAAAAAAATGTATATTTTACAAATTGTAAACATTAAACTTTAATTAGAACAGGATAGGAAAATGTCATAAAGAAAGAACTAAAACTCCGAGAGTAAATAACAAAAAAATGCTAAACCAAGTTGCGAAAATGGTAATCTGGCCATACTGATGCTAATACAACGTCACTCATTGTTAAATATGCTGAGAGAAAAATAACGGTACCACGATAGGCGCCATTTAATTATCTTTCAGCGAATAAAGCAAATAATTTGGAACACTGGGATGCTGAGCTTGCAGACAAAGCAAAAAAAACAACTCTAATGCTAATGCGGCCGCCACAGCCGAATAGTTTGGTGCGTGATTACCATTCGGAAGAGCGTCGGTTCGAATGAAAAAGCTCCTAATAAAAAATATCCGCCGTTCGGACGAGACTTAAATATGGAAGGTGCCTCCATTTGAGGACGCACGCAAAGTGGAGAGGAAGCTCGGCTAAATACCCAAAAAATGTGTAAGCGCCAATATATATGCAATGTAATCGAAAGCTATTGCTATACTGATTTGTTTGCTAAAGCGAGAAATTCAGCATTGGTTAGGAAAGGCTTCACGCTAACCAACTGGGGGTCGCTGGCGGTTAGCGCAAGCCCATGTCCTTCTATTCTATTCTATAACAGGATGTGTTTGCGCACAGTTGATGAGCCTGACAGCATGATTTGTCAGCAGTTAGTTCTGGAATGTTACTGCGGGGACCTCCCCAGCAGACACCTGCTCGAAGCCGAGTCGCTCACTAGACATACTAGAAAACAGCTCTTCAGACAGAGTGACGCCTTTCAAAAATAGAGCAAATAATTATTGAATCCGACGTTATAACGACCAACTTTGAATCTCATTCATCGAGAGACAATCCCCACCTTCACCAAAGTCAACCGCCCTCTGAACAAAATCAGGCCTATGGCCGCTTTACCATATGGTGATCCAGTGCTTTGTTGAGATTATAAGTAATACCGGTGCTTATAACAGAGATTTACATGACTGTTTTTTCTTAATACGAGACTGGTTTTCGATGTATTTTTGGGTCGCGAATTCAATATGGCAGACACAAAATCAGAAAGTTCAGCCAAGGTGATCAACCTGAAATGCTGATTACCGACATTTTGAATTTTGAAAAACCGATGCCGAATTTGTTATCAGTGATCTCAAAAGCATCCGTGTACAAAAACTTCATTTCCAAGAGCTTAGCTCATAATAATTTGCAATTCTCATGTGATCCATTGTGTTTTACGGTAAGCCTCAAATTGTAGGCTTCTAATGAATTTGAGTGCTTCCACAGGCCGTTTCTTCTAAATCGCTAAAGAATTTAGAGGTCACTTTATCTAAGTGTGAAAATCTTCGTCTTGCGAGAGCTGCATATTTGAAGATAGTCCGGGAGCCAGGGATCGATTTTGGACTACGTTTTTAAATTCTTGACTATACTTGTGATTATCTTTCATTAATAACGAAAGTGAACGTCAGCTGGCGCACCCGCGGTGGGTACGAAACGTGTCGAAAAAAAATGTCTACCAACTCTTTTAATACCGGCTGAAATTTTTATTGTGTATTGTTGACATTTAGTAGAATAAAAAAAAAATAGTCAGCTGAACGCAATGATACATTCTTGCTTCGGCTGATGGTCTTCCCACCGCGGTAAACGCAGCTGACCATCATTATTATATGTTTTCCCCCTCTACCACGAAGCTGACTATTTTTTTTATTCTACTAAATGTCAACATTACATGGAAAAACATTCAGCCGGTATAAAATAAGTTGTTAAAAATTTTTTTTCGTATCCCCGCTACTGGACCAGGTGACGGTTGGTTTCATCATCCATTGGATGGCGTCTGCCTTCAGTATTAAAATCAGTCGTCATGAAATGATGAGGTCAAAATGACCCCTGGCTCCTGGACTAAGAGAATGAGCTTTCGAGTTTCATTCAGTTCGTAGACCCTCTCTACCCAGGTTTAAGAACCTATCTGATGATGTTCTGGATAAACTATTGGGTTGGCAACTAAGTAGTTGCGGATTACCCTCAAGATGGCTTCAGTTGAATTTTTAGGTTTGCAGATGTAATATAAATGTAAAACACATTTTGTTATTTGAGAGTTGGCAATTCACCTGTCTATCAGTAAAAAAAAGTTGTATGATTGGTTGAGTAGTTTTCGTCTGGCGTTCGTTGAGAAATGGAAAATCAAAAGGAACATTTCCGGGAAGGAAAACCGCATGACAAGCTCATAAAAAGTTATGTGCTGTTTATGATGACGAAGCCTCAAAAGAACGGCAGTGTCAAAATGTTTTGCCAAATTTCGTTCTGGTGATTTTTCACTCAAGGATCGTCACAGTAAAATACGTGATAGCTGCGATTTGCTAAAGAAACGTAATGAAAATGATCCATTTTTAAAACGACTTATAACTGGCGTTGCTTACAATATCAAGCGGAAAAGAACGTGGAGCAGGCCAGATGAACCAACTCAAACAATATCAAAAGCTGATATTCATCAAAAGAAGGTTTTCTTATCAGTTTGGTGGGATTACAAAGGAATTGTCTATTTTGAACTCTTACCACCCAACTGAACGATCAATTCTGATGTCTACATTGAACAACTAATACAACATATAAGCAATGCAGTTGAAGAAAAGCGGCCCGAATTGACAAATCGAAAACGTATTGTATTCCAACATGACAATGCAAGGTCACACACATTTTTGGTCACTCGGCAAAAATTATTGGAGCTTGTTTGGGATGTTTTGCCACATCCACCATATAGTTCTGAGCGTGCACCATCTGATTACTGTTTGTTTCGATCTTTACAAAACTCCTTGAATGATAAAAGCGAAGTAGAACTCGAGATCTCATTGAATTCCCTTAGAGCGCCGGCAATAGGAGCATTGCACGCATAATTCGTGTTAAGGGTACTCAGAATTTTGAAAAAATTGGAATTATCTGCATTTTCTTAAAGTATAATGTCTTGAAAATATTGTGTGAAAATTTGAAGTGAATCCGACAAATAGTTTTCAAGTTATTCAACAATTCACAAAGGGCGCCCGGGCGCTTCGGAGCGTTCGAGAGCAAGTAGCTAAACTTTAAAAGCATTTTTCTAATACTATGTTTGATGAACTGGTGATCACTGTAACTTTAAAACCTTTTGGTAGATTTCAATAAAATTGGTACTGTTTTAAAAAAACATAAAAAACTTGTGCCCGATCGAAGGAGCTTTTTCTTCATAAATTTTGATTTTTTTTTACCAGTTAGTTGTCTGGTTTTTTCTCGAAAATTCTATGTCTTTATGGTCCTGAACTTGCACCATCTGATTACTTTTTGTTTCGATCTTTACAAAACTCCTTGAATGGTAAAAATTTGAATAATGATGATGATGTCAAATCGTACCTGATTCAGTTTTTTGCTAATAAAAGCCGCCTGAAAGATGGCAAAAGGTCGTTGATCAAAATGGGTAATACATTACAGAATAAAGTTATTTTGTTCCATGAAAAAATTGCCTTTGATTTTTTTTTTAAATTCGTAATTACTTAGTTGCCAACCCAATAGTTAGCCTGCCTTTGGCCTAGTTTCTCCATCCTGCGTTGCCTCCGTCATTATCATCATGACTTCGTAACCAGCTCAACAAAACGGGGTTCTGTATTCCCTAGATATTGAGGAAAAAATTCTCTGGATGAAAAAGCGGGACCCGGACGTAGACACATAGACATAGAACTTTGTAATGAGGAAGATGGAACGCCAGTCTGAAGTGATGCGAAAGCAGTTCCAGGGTAGGCCACGTTTCCAATCGAGGCAGAGTTTTTTAGTCTCCGGGCATACCAAAGCTGCGACGGTAGCTTTGATGTTGCAGTAAGCAGTTAAAACCCCTCCACATTCGCGAAAAAAAAACCTTCTTTAAAGAAGTGTGTTATAACATTGGGCCAGCTTAAAGTGGGCCAGCAAAGTTTGCGTAAATTTTTTTTTTTTTTTTTCTGTTAAGAAAATGCAACAGACCGGTCAAAGCAGTTTTCTATTCAGTTCAAGCTTTATTCCACTGAACTTTATTATACCAAAATTCAATTGACTATAAAACTACTACTCGAAATTTTTCTAAACATTCTGATTAAGAAATTTGAAATTTTGATGAGAATTTGTTGAAAAAAAAATAAATAAAAAGTTAAAAAAAATTAAAGAAAAATTACTAAAAAAAAAATAAAATGAATAAATACTCACAACTTTAAAATAAGTCAAGCTGCTGTTATTGTGACCACAGGTGTTTTTTTTTTTTTTTTTTTTACACCACAGGTGTACATACATATGTTTGTATGTAGATAAGTGGCATACTAACAGACAGTATGTCGACGCTCATTCCACCGCTGTTCAGCAGGTTGTTAAGCAGTTGGGCGCTGTTTGTTGTTGCTCATGAGAATATTGTGCAAATTTAATGAATTGTTTACAGTGGGTTTTTATTGCTCAATGATATCATTTCTTTGCGTTAGGAAATTCATTTCAACACTGGTACACGTATTTGCACGTGCACACTAACACTGCTGGACGAAAGTTTCCGGTATTACATCATACGACTTAATGGAAAAATGTTCTGAAAAGGAATGCGTACGCAAAGTACTTTTTTTGTAAAATACAGAAAATGGTCCATGTCAAATGCGATATTAAATTTAACTAAGCAAATTTGAAAATACAATAGTTAATTCAATATGGAATGTGGTTTTGAACTGGACCAATGCATTTCGGCACAATGTTGCCGGATTCACAGTATTAATTTTAAATTACAGTTTTGTAGACAAGCTCACACTTTTATTTTTAAATTGAGCCGAAGGTGTTTACACAAGTGCTCCATTTCAATGTAAAGTAGTGGATCTCCTCTACTTTTCTTATATATAATAATAATAATAATATTTTTAAATTTTTTTCTCTCCCTTGTTCACTCCTCTCGGAAGCATAGGGCTTCGACAAGGCACAGCCTTGCGTTGGTTTCGTTAATCTATTTGATTTCTGAGAGGGTAGGTGATTAGCCGGCCGCTACTAGTCCTAAGTGGTGGAAATGCCCACCTGCCGTTGCTTAGGACCAAACCCTTCTTGCTGCTTCGAGCGCCATCTGTGCTTCACGTTTTTCTGCAGAAGGATCGCACAAATGGTTGAGGACTTCGCTTAATTTGGTGTGTTTACGCTATTACCGCGGTTGCCCGCTTCCTCTTGCTGGCGCCATTGATGCAATGTGTAACTGTTTGTGTTTGCTAGTTTTAGCAGCCACAATGCAAATAATGCGATGACTATTGTGCGAGAGTAAGGATGGAAAGAATAAGTTTTTGGGTTTGAAGAATGACATTTTTTTTTTGTTTTTAGAAACAGGGAAAGTGGGTAAATTTGGAACAGAGCGAGAACCGTGATTTACATGGGATTCGAACCCACAACCTCTGAGATGGCAGGCTAGTGCACTTAAGCTAGACTACCGAGGCCGATTACGCCTAAAAAAGACAAATCCGAAAATAGTTTAGTAAGAAATGTTTAATTTTTTTTATTAAAGTTTTTATGGTAGTACCAAAGAGCGGAAAAAGTAGAACTTGGGTTGCCATTCTTATAAATAATTTTTATTATTACTAATAATTCTTTACAATCCCAATCATCATTAATTTAAAATTAATCATCATCACTGTCATCATAAATATCCTCCTCATTGTCTTTATTACTATTTTCATCACTATCATCAGCATCAGTTTGTGAGAAGCCGCCAAAATGCCGTCACTATTCAGTAGACTGATGGCAAACATAGGTAAACCAATTCAACGGGAACCAATTCCATTCTCTTATACGGAGCTGAACTGTAGGCAAATGCGCTAAAGGCAAATCACCGGTGTAAGCTCCTAGTATCGGTTAAAGGAACGCCAGCTCTGAGAGTTGTGTCTGCTTACCGCACAGTATCAGGGCCAGATGTGATGAGCGGTTTAATATCGATAGATTTACTAGCCATTCAGAGGAAAAAGTTGTGGGCATTAGGAAGATGGAGTAAGCAAACTCGCGGCAGATGAACGCCAGGCTAATAACTACAGCAGGAACTGCGGTAAAGTCAATTTTTATACCATCCAAATGCTTTCGGATACAGGCATTTCCAGAACTACCTCTTCAAATTAGGGAAATGCGAACATCTCACAAGCATATACAGCGACGCAGCCTAAGATGATGCTGATCAACCTTTTTCCAATGCATGTACTCATATTATGAACAAGAACGTCGAACACTGGAGAACGCAACACTGACAATATAATCGACCAGATTATAAGCAGCAAGAAAACGTGGAAAATCATCAGTAGTTTCGAGAAATCAGTGATTTTTTAGTCTCGGGAGACAGCTTTGCTGATGCATTAGGCTTTTTAAACCTCCTCATTCGCAAAAAAAACCCATGGAAAAAATATAATAAGGTAGAACCCTTCTTTATTTAATAGTTATTCCTAATTTTTGCTTGTAGACGCTCGTTGACACCATAAAATCATCGATCACTCAAAAAACGAGCGAGCAAAGTGGCAGTTCGATGTAAGAACTATGAACGCGACCTAGTGAAAATTACTTAATATCAGAGTTGGCAGCATTAGGTTAGGTTAGGTTAAATGGCTGCCCTTGCTTGGAACCCACTTAGGCAAATATTCAAAATTCGTCCGATGTGATGCCATACAGGGGAAAGGAGAAAGGAGAAGGGAAGGAAGAAGGAGGCTTGGGATTAGAAGATGATGAACATGCACTTACGACGACACCGATGGTGGCTGATTTACGTTCGTGATTAGCCGCATAAAGCTACGGAAGAACTTCACCAGATGTATGATATTTAAATGCGCTATATCCGAAGGCGTAGTGAAAAAATGAGAGCCCAGATGTGGAAATCTTTGTCAGACGAGAGTAGGGCAGCTGAGAAGAAGGTGCTGAGATGATTACACCTCGTCCTCTAGACAGCTTCTGCAGAAAGGGCTTAAAGCAATGCCAAGCCTCACCGCATGGACACCTTACGCACAGTATCCGGGGAGGATACCTACTAAATGCGATAGCCTGCACCTTTGTTAGCCTTGGGAGTTCCCTCGAGTGTCCCCGATCTACCCTTGGCCTGAAGGATCTCGCGACCTTGCACGTTTGCACACTAGCCCAGCGCTCGCTGAGTTAACTCGAGGACCAGACCACAGGTTCTTAAGGGAACCCCAATTCAAGTTGGCAGCATTAAATATTGTGAATTTACCAGTTTTACGAGGTATAACTAAACTCGCTACTGACAAATCTTGCTCGATAACTTTGTTATTGTTTTTGCATGCGAATTTTTTGTCAAGCGAACAGAGCTCAAGCCTAGCGGGCAACTAGCATGGCTTTTCACAGCCTGGCGTCTAAGCATATCACTTGTAAGCTAAGAGGCTATAAACAAAATCGCTTGAACATCGCTAAGGTATTCTAGCTTTCACATAGGAATTGTTCGCGTGGCGAGCAGCGGAATTATCTAGCGAGTAAATCGAACGCGCCAATTATGGAAAATAGTTGATATGACCCATCCAACGAAGCTGCTGGTCGTTATTCAAATCACTACTGCTAAACAAAAGTTCTGGTCCAAAGATAAGATCTAGCAATAACGAAAAGCAACCTCAAAATAGGAATATTTAAGGATAATCAGAACTTTAAATGGATATACCTAGTTCTACATCTATGTTCAAAATAATAGCACCACTAAATATTATAATAATAATAATAGACAGCCTTTCTTGGGTGTTTAGCCGAGCTCCTCCTCCTCCTATTTGTGGTGTACGAATTGCTGTTTTTCACCAAGTGGAGGGACCTACAGTTTCATGCCGCTTTTTCACGACAGAAATACACTCGGAGGTTTGCCTTTGGCTGTCGAGGAGCGACGACTATTAGAAAAAACGTTTTCTATCAATTGGTGTTTCATACCTGAGATTGCTAAACGGAACATCTGCAACCCATTCGGCTACTACGGTCGTTAGGTTATAAAGTTTGGACAATTTATTTTTTTTTTTTATGCATTTTTTAAAGGTGGTTTTAAAATTAATAAAACTGTGTTTAAAGTATTTATTAATCAATAATATATTTTCCTTCATTATTTACAATGTCTTCCCAACGTTTAGGCAAATTTTTAATTCCCTGCTCAAACAATTTTTTGTTCTTGGAGCCAAAATACGCTTCGATATCCTTTTTATAGCTTCTTTTGAGGAGTACTCCCTGTTACTCATATGGGATTGAAGTCCACGGAAAAGGTAATAATCACAAGGTGCAATATCCGGAGAGTATGGTGGATGCGGCATTAGCTCCCATCCGATCTCGTTCAGCTTGATTAATGATTGCCTTGCGGTATGAGGTCTTGCGTTGTCGCGGTGAAACAAAACTTTGCGTCTATTCACTAAAGACGGTCGATTTTTGTTAAGTGGAGAATCTTCTTGAGGTGAAGGCCATCTCTAAGGGTCGGTTCTGGTGTTTCATCTTTACCTAACCATTGGCGTTTGCGAACAGGATTATTGTAAAGGACCTATTTTTCATCACCAGTAACGATACGGTTCAAAAAACTTTCATTTTTAAGCCGTCGCAGCAGCTGAGAACACACATTCACTCTCTGCTGAAGGTTGACGACGGAAAGTCTATGCGGAACCCATTTTCCCAGATTTGAAACCTTTTCCAACTGAACCAGGTGCCTGTGAACTGTTCCATGCGATGAATTTAACCTCTGAGCTGTCATATCGACTGTCAAATTAGGCTGAGCTTCCATGAGTTCGATCAAGGCGTCGGAGTTAAAGACTTCGAGACGACCAGCGCGTGGGGCATCCTCCTCCACGTCGCAGTTACCACTTCGGAATTTTGAATACGCAATATATCAAAGAAAATATAAATAGCTCCGTTATATTCCGCGAATCATTTTTTGTATGCAAAAATCGTGCAAACGTGAAATTATGGGTAAAATACGCACGAACTTATGGACTGACCTGATAATACCATGACAAAAAATTATACAATTTTTTAACTCGGTACAAAGTAAAAAAAAAGCATATAAATTTAAAATTTTTGCGGCTGAATTTTTTGAAAATGTCTGGGTTTATAATTTTGTGGCCAGTTATTGTGTCAGTTTAAAGTGACTAAAAGTTTGCTTTGATTTTTTTATAATTTTTATTTATTCACGGTGTTTTGTATTTTCCTTCATATAAAAAATGTTTGAAATTGCATTTCCATATAACGCTAGTTAAAATTTCTAGGTATTTTTTTACCCTATCAAGGAAAAAAAGCAAAACAGTTGATGTCTTATTTTCGTTTCTCTTTTCTAGTTGCTGCTTGCTTAGGAAACTTAAGATCTTACTTAGAAGTAATTTTTCCAATTGTGTGTGCTCTATGCGGCCACCGAAATCCATATATCCTTCCAATAAAATTCTTCTTCTCCCTATCTTAACTAAATTTTTTTTTTCCAAAATCGCCACAAAATATCGCTTTTTCAAATGACCAATTCTCAGTAATGAGAAGTACCAACTGGAGCGTAAAGTACTGCAATTCATCCAATGACAGCTGCTAAAGCTGCTAATCTCTTCGAATTCCGACGCCATCAACACTACTACACTCCTTCACTTTACAATCGCTATCTCAATCATCAAGGATGCAATAATGGCGAGTAGATGTCTACGCATATAATTTTAAATGAGCGCTGAACCTTCACCTATTTCTATCAGGTCTGGTTCAACAGGGCATAACAAATCTCATAGAAAGAAAAGCTCACGAGGTGCATTAAAAGGGCGAGTGAAGCGTAAAGAAACCCTTTCTTAGAAAAGTCGCATTGATGTGGCATATGCAAACACCTACTTATGTACTTATATAATATACTTACATACATTTGTACATGCAATCTCGTGAAAAGCGAGAACATAAAAGGTTTTAGTTGGATGCTAAACTAACTTGGTCAAAATGTGTGTTCTGATGGGTGAAACAGTGCATGGCATGTATGGTAGATGGATATGTTCTTATACTTATACACACATACATATGAATCATATACTCCTGCATACGTACATACATATGCATAGTAAATATTTCCTCACTATCTGATGCACCATGGCGCTTCTATTACATTAGCTATCAATCGCATTGTGAATACTGTCAATCTATTAAAAAGAAATTTAAGCTCATTACTTTCATATTATTTGGAATGTTACAACAAGAAAATATAAAAAGGAGCAATCAAAGAAGCAACCAGGCATATAATATCTATATATTTATGTGTATGTACTAAGGACAGTAATCGCGGAATTCTACGATTACGGGATCCCGATATTTTTCAAGTCCCGAAAATAATGAAATTTTCTTGAATTAATTTCGCGATCCCAAAAAATTGTAAATATCGAATTAAAGGAAATAAAAATTGTATTACATACATTAATCACTAATTTAAATGAAGCCAAAAGTTTTAAGGAAAATTTGAATGATTTTTTATATAAATCTTCGAAAGTTTACTTAAATCGAAAAACTTATAATTCATTCCAAGAAATTTAACTATTTTGTAATGGCGGAGACAGGGTTCATTATCTGCAATTTTCTTTTGAAAGCTCAGCCGGTAGGTGTGGAGGCCGAAATATATTTTTTGTACCTGCCCTAGCAAGTTTTGCATGCATTCAGGCCAAGATTAGAAAACTCCATTTTGAAGGTTAAGCCCACTTGATGTTATTTATACAAATTTTAAAAAAGCATTTGACAATGTTGATCAAACTATGCTTTTGAGTAAAGTCTCTATCGTCGGATTTGAAAGGTTAGGTTAGGTATATCTGGCCGATCTGAATAGATCTCACAAGGATCACAAGGATCCGTAGTGTTACAAGTGTTGTTGGAGTCGTGTTAAACGTGTTTCGTGATACATATCTTGGCGAGTTTTAATAAACCTTACCAACTTTTATCAGCAATATCCGTCAGAGATAGAAGGTATAGGGATCCCAGGCAGTTGTAACGAGTTCTGCTTAGAGCAGGGCAGTAGCAAAGGAGGTATTCTGATGTATCCCTTTCTTCTTCGCATAAGTTACGCGCGTCGTTCTGGACCAATCCGAGCTGTGTGATATGGAGTCAGGCAGTACTCCAAACCGCATTTTACATTTCATCCTTGGGAGTGATAAAATAAAGTGCGTTGCTTTCGTATTGCAAGTTCGTAGCATTATTTGGGCAATCCTGTGGAAAGTCAGGGATTTCCATATAGACTATGCTTTCAGAGTTAATTCCTCGCCTAGTTCCGTCTTCCAAACTGAGATTGAGGGATATATGTATGGTCGACGTACCCATCCTAGGTAAGAGGAAGCCTAGCTTAGCAAGTTCGCCAACTCTCTCATTTCCTTATATTTCTTTGAGCACTGGGACCCACTCAAATGTGACCTGTCTATTCGCGCAGAGCTCGTCCCTTTTGGATCTACAGGGTTGCACATGGAACAGTTCACAGGCACCTGGTTCAGTTGGGAAAGGTTTCAAAGCTGGGAAAATGGGTTCCGCATTGACTTTCCGTCGCCAACCTTCAGCAGAGAGTGAATGTGTGTTCTCAGCTGCTGCAACGGCTTGAAAATGAAAGTTTTTTGAACCGTATCGGTACTGGTGATGAAAAATTGGTCCTTTACAATAATCCTGTTCGCAAACGGAACCAAACCAGACGATAACTGCTGATTATTATTCCCATCAGCTATCCAACCTGAATGAGGCACCTAAAAAAAATCGACCGTCTTTAGTGAATAGACGCAAAGTTTTGTTTCCCCACGACAACGCAAGACCTCATACCGCAATGCAAACGATAGGCAAGCTGAACGAGCTCGGATGGGAGCTAATGCCGCATCCACCATACTCTTCGGATATTGCACCTTGTGATTATCACCTTTTCCGTGGACTTCAATCCCATATGAGTAACAAGAACTACTCCTCAAAAGAAACTATAAAAAGGGATATTGCAGCGTATTTTGGCTCCAAGGACAAACAATTTTTTTAGCAGGGAACTCAAAATTTGCCTAAACGTTGGAAAAACATTGTAAATAATGAGGCAAAATATATTATTGATTAATAAATACTTTAAACATATTTTTTATTAATTTTAAAACCACCTTTAAAAAACGCACAAACTTATGGACTGATATTTTGGCCCACGACGCGGGGGAGATGGCAGGTACGAAATCGGGCACAATAATTAGCTGCTAAGTATCTGCAATGTCGAAGATATTGTAAGATTTATTAAGTCGCAGAGCATCAGAGGGGCAGGTCACATCATCCGTATGGATGACAGTAGATCACAAAAAGTTCTATTGGACTGCAATCCTTTATGCTCAAGACACCGTGGCAGACCAAAAACAACTTGGCTGCATTACGTCACCGAGAACCTGAAAAAATCAGGTTCCGAAAACTGCAAATCTCTAGCGCCAGGTCTTGTTGAATGGGAAAAGATTGCTGAGGCAGCTAGATAAAACCCACGCCGGGTTGTAACGCTAATCAATAATGATCTAATTTTAATAATTTCTTTATGAAAATATAGATACTTCCCCGGCAAAAATGTATAAATCCAAGTTTCAAACTGTGTGTAGCTTAAAATAAAAATTCAACGCATTTTCATCAAATTTTCACAATTTATTTAAATTTTGGCGTTGATTTATTAAATTTTTTTTTTTTTGTTATTTTATCGCATTCAAAAAAAAAGCCCATATAATCAATGCAAAAAGGTAAACTTCGCCGTCAGCATCGTAAACGTTCGCTAGTTTCGCGCTAACAAGATGAGCGACTCCGTAAGACTCCGGCGTACACCACTACTTTAAATTCACTAGAAGAGAAGCAGTGCAGTACTAGTGGATTTGTATGCAGGGTATAGATGTATATGTATCATCTTATTATTGTATGTATGTAACATATTTACTTACATGTCTACATGAAGAGCTCACAAGGAGGCAAATGAAAAATCAGCCGGAATAAAAATAAAATAAAAAACAGCTTTAACAAACAGCACAGATTTGTATACGTTTGCAAACATACATACATACATGCGTACAAGTGCGTACTGTTAAGCACCAAATTTACTCAAAATTTAATTTGTTTATGTTCTTATGTATGTATGTACTATGGCCGCGGCTGCTTTGTAGGGTTGCTCTATTATTTATTAGCTTTACTTGTTATTGCTTGTCATAAATTCACATGTTTGTCAGTCTTAAGAGATTTTGACGACTATGCTAGCTTTTACTTTTTTATATGGGGTGTACACTATCAATTTGGGAAACCAAATAATTGTATATACATATGTATGTACATTGATTTTAGAAAATAAAATATTATAAAGAATGATTTTTATTTTTTAACGAAAAGCAGAAAGTTCAATTACCGATAGCCGATGTTGATCCTCATTTTAGAAGTAAGGATTTATAAAATAATTAAATTTAAGAAACCAACTTTTGAAAGCATCAAACGAAACTAGACACAGATAATATAAAGTTATTTTATGGGTGGCGCAAAATTAATCACCCTATGCCGTCAATCATATTTGACACTTGTGTGCTAGACAGCAGCAGTATACAAACAGAGTAGCCAGTTTGCCTTAATTTTGACCTGTGGCCTTTAAGTGTAATTTCTTATGCAAAATTTACCTTTAAATCCCAAATTATATAGGAAAATTCCGTTGAAAAAAATGTGTATTCATTTGTATTTACAATCTATCTTTTTAACAGGATTAGCTTTTATGTACTAATTATAAAGTTTTTAAAATTAACATATTTTTTACTTATGATATGAGCCGTTTTCTTTGAAAATGGTGTAAGTGTACTTTATTTCATATGGGGATATTTAAGGTTTTGCATTTGAATAATTTGAAAAATACTTTTTTTTTTTTGTATTTTTTCAACTTTAAATTGATTTAATTCTATAATGTAATCATTTTTAGGGTGTCATTAAGGTAGTAGTCTGGTAACTTATTTTGAAAATTTTGAGTTTCGGTTTTTTACATATTTTGAAAGTGCGATATATTGGTAATATCCTGTACAAATTTTAGACCGAAATTCGAAATATTGACGAAATTATAGCACATACATGAGAGGCGCTCGTACTTGCGCGGCTCAATTGGTAAAACTTTAAACGTGTTTTTCTCAAAACAACGT
Organism: Anastrepha fraterculus; assembly: GCA_037575425.1. Classification (NCBI taxonomy): domain Eukaryota; kingdom Metazoa; phylum Arthropoda; class Insecta; order Diptera; family Tephritidae; genus Anastrepha; species Anastrepha fraterculus. The sequence goes on from JAYXIM010039776.1 coordinate 718,917, forward strand.
TTTTCCGGATGGCCGTCGTGAAAACAAATTTTCTATCTAACGGATTGAGCTGAAATTTAGATACGTTTTTTTACACATCAATAGTTCTGGCGGGTAGTAGATTTAATTTATTTCGTCCCTATCTTTCCATTTTTTAGTCCGATTTCCACTTAAAAAAAAGGCAATTTTCTTACGAAGTCCGCCATTTTGTTATTTTTTTTTCAAAATCATTTGATCTTACTACCCGCCAGAACGACAATCACACTGATTAATAAGCAATTTGTTTTTTCTGGTTCAGATGACCACAAGTGACGAAATCACGCCGGCCAGCCACTGTACCTCTTTTTTTTGCCGCTTGCTGCAGTGTACAAAAAAAGTATCAAAACATTAAAAAAAAAAAAAAAATTTTTTTGTACAAAAAACGTGTAAGTTACCAGACTACTACCTTAACAAAAATGTACACTTTTAATGACTTCAAAATGACTTACATCACTCTCAAAGTCAGTAAAAAGTAAAAATCTTACATTTCAAAATAAATATGAACTATGGGATCTCAACTGAAACAGACCTAATTTTTGTGAAATATTTTTCAATACTTCAAGAATAAAAAAGATTAAAAATGACAAAGTAATAAGGTTTTTTATTTAATTTTTTTAATTATTTATACTCTACTATTAATATGTTTTTAAAATATAACCAGCAGACTAATCGGACGGTGTGAAGCAATTTTATTTTCAGGCTTATTGGACCATTGGCTTGGAAAGTCATCTAAACGGAGCATTGCGTTAGAAAAAACAAAAAGTAAGCTCACTAAGTTACCATTATCTCCGGATATATTCAGATAATTTCCACATTTTTCCATGAAATTAATCCATTTCGCATTAGAAGGTAAACATTAAAAAAAAGATAGAGAGTTTTGCATAAGTTTTAATAAAACTTCACAAAATAAATTAGTTAATTAGTTCTTCTGTAAATTAAGACTCAAAAACGCATTTTTCTCCCGTTTTCTTTTATTGAAGGTCGTAGTACGAACTTTGAAGAAGAAATATAAAAATCATTACGAACTATAACCTTTCAATATATTTTGAATATACAAATATACTGATGAAGTCCTTTTATACATACCAAATATGTATTTGTCTAAATTAAACAAAAAAAAAACTCAAACTTGAAAGACCCTATAAAAGTTCGAATTGTATCAAAAATTGTAAATACGTCTAATGTCCCATATTATGGAGATGCGTAAATGCTGATGTTGCTTTTTTTGTATATGTAATTATTTTTAAGCTTTTGGGGCCGTGTGTTGTTGTTTTACAGTATTTTGCTACCCATTCATGATTGATATTAAATAAATGACGTGGACAGTGCATGCAGATGTATGTAATGATACCCAGAAGTAAATCGAATTTGTTCAGTATTAGAGCATAACTGGGTAAACAGGGAATGGTGCTGGTTCTCGCTCTATCTCTAGGCAATGCTCCCAGAATTTTATTTTATTTTTATCACAACTTACCATGAACTCATTTTGAACTGATTGCATTTGCTTTCCTTGACAATAAATTGAATACAAAAAAAACATGAATGTAACGTTACAATTTCAGTCGGAACAGAGGGCGTAGACTAACGCATTCCATTTATCACGATTTTGTGCAATTAACCGAATATTAGGTCATCTAGCAAATTGTTGAAATTCAGCATTCTTATCCATGCACCTCTGGGCCATCCTCCCCTTCGTGAACCTTGGGGGTTCCACTCGAGTGCCATTCTAGCGATGCCATTATTTTAAAAATTTAATATTTCCGCCCTCATAAGGCGTAGGCGTGGCAGTGAGCTATCTTTACCATATTTCATATTCATTCTATCGTAAGTGAAAATGAAGTAAATACAAAAACAGGAACGCGCTTACTAAGCCTCCGTTGGGCGCCCAGGTCTGAGCAGATCTTTTTCTACTTTGGACATGAATTTAACATATTCCTATTGTAGTTAACGTCTTGAGCTTCCAGGTAGCTTCCTAAAACTCAACTTTCTATCGATTTATGGATATAATCTTTGAAAAGGGATCCTTCAACAGCACGAAATAAAGGATTTAAAGCGATACACCTTCGGTTGAGCAACCGAGTCTGGCCAGACCCCTATGATTTACATACATTTGTATGGGAATAGGTGGCACAGCGCCACGTTTACAATTCAGTTTTAAGTATCATTTTTTATTTCGTACCTCTTTCAATGGTTTTGGCATGCATTGGGCTACCTACAGAAGCAAAAATAGTCGCTGAAAATATTTCGGTTTGAGAAAAAAGGGTTTTTTTGTTTTGTACTTTATTTTGACACATTTCGAGGAAGGTTGAAGAAAAAAAAAATTGATTTCAATGAAATATAGTATATGGTAAAATATAAAATAATATTTATTTGTGAAATTGGTGGAAAGCAAGCAAAACGTGTAGTCAAAGACGACTATCTCTCTTCGCTGTGAGTGTATCGGCTTCGGTTCATTGGTTGACTACAATATTCCTTGGGATTTTTTTTTGTTTTGTCGGGACAACTAGCAAGTGCACCTCTTAGACATTAATTAAGTCCATTGTAGTACTACACTTGGATTCCCTTCTAATTTTCTTTAAATCTACCCGATCTCCGAAGAAATCTAAGTAGATCTTGTGGTGCCAAGAAGCCAAGTTGGTCGCTTCTTAACACATCAGTACCAAAGACCTGAAACCTGATTCGAGCGAAAACGGGGCAGACGCACAGAACCACTTCCTGTTTCATCCTCCTCTTCACAAGCTGGGCAGGGTAAACTGTCTGAGATGCCCATCCTTTCCATGTGCTTCGTCCACAGAAAGTGGCCCGTCATCAGTCCAACCAGCTGTCTGCACTCCCTTCTGCTTATTGGCAGAAGGGTTTGCGACAGTCGATCGGGCATGACAGGTAACATCAGTTCAGTAAGTCTATATGCAGCCTCTCTCAGCCTGCCAAGCTCGCTTGTGGGTTGTAGTAAGCCATTTGCTAACCATGGCTTTGATGGCCGCAGAAGAGAGTGACAAAACGGGCTCTGGACCAAATAAGTTGGCCTTAGAGCCCATCTTAGCTAAGGAGTCAGAGGTTTCGTTACCTACGATACCCACGTGTCCCGGGACCCATGTTAGCATCAGGCTATTTTGTCTACCGACATAGTTCAGCCTAGATTTACAGGACTCATCTACCCCTGATGTGGTTGGGGGGCTGTTTAAGGCCATGAGCGTAGCTTGGCTGTCGCTGCAGAGACATATGGATCTGCCTCTGCATCGGTTTCCCACAACAAAGTTCATCGCTTCTTGAACTGCATACACCTCCGCTTGAAACACAGATGTATGCATTCCAAAAGCAAAGTGCAGTTTTGTCCTGCTGGATTCCACGTAGACCCCAGAGCCGGTCCTGGAGTCATCCGTGAAAATGCGAAAACAGTGTTGGCCGGGCTCGTTTTTTTCAGGGATAGTAATTGGTTTGTTGAAAAATTATTCCCTAGCCAAACGAGTAGTAGTGAGTTGAGATATAACGGCTGGATTATTCATACGATTTTCAATGGCCAGACCCGGGTGCCCTACCGAAGATTTTAGAAAAGGTGTCCAACGAAGGGCTAATTGTGACCACACCTTTTATGAGAACGTTATACTGTGCGACGCTGTTTGTGGAAAACCGAGCATAAACTACCCTGCTACTTCGGCAAAAGTCAGCGTATAGCCCAGAACTAGTTTTTTAGTTGGCTGTTCCCACTCTTTAATGCTGGGTATGCATTTATATGCGGTTACATGTTTCTATGCTCACACGTAGCTATGTAATCAAGAATGTCATGCTTTTGTTGCTCTTCGACATTCGTTTCTTTTTTGTGTTTATACACACAAATGCCCATACAAACGTATCCATACTTGTACATTTGTATGTGTGTATGTAACTATGTATGTATGTATGTATGCATGTACATTTTGACTTTGTAATTCGTTGCTAATATTTTATTAACAGCCAAGTGATGTCATCTCATGCCAAAACTCATTAATTAAATATTCTAAATATTCACTCTTCTTTTTATTTTAAAATATGCGTGCTTTTTTAGGCACCGTAAGGTAGAAGTTGTGCCCGTTCCAGTGTTAGAAGTTAATTTGCATAAAAATGTGTAGTTTTTGTTTAGTTTTTTTAGTTGAGAAATATTTTACTTTTGTATGTACAAATAGTAAACGCAACAAAGAGATGAGAGGTATGTAGGTAAATATGTATTTACAAAATTGTACTCAATAAAATGCATGTATGTGTGTATGTGTGTTGCTTCTCAGGCAAAATTTACATATATTGATTTTTTTTTAATCGACCTTTTTTTAATTTCTATAGGCCATTGCGGCAAGCGTGTTGATATATTTCTTATTTTAGATGGTTTTTATGAGTAGTTTTTTCCCTCATAGAAATAGACTCAGTAGTTTGAAATTGCATGCCAAGGTATTAAAAATAAAATTTTCGATGATTTTGTTGGTTTACATTTGCAGTTGAAATCGGACTTCAACCTACTGCCGGTATGTCACGCGTAATCTACTATCGATACGCTTCACGGCTCTGCTAGCCAAACTTTTGGCCACCGATGAAGCCAGTTCACGTATATCTGATTGACCTAAACTCCAGTTAACTTAGAAAACATAAAGAGCTGTAGGTTTTAGATTCCGAAGTTGTGTATTCTACGTTAATAGTGAGCTGTGAGTGAATTATGCTATGATTTTTTTAACAATTTTGAATAAAATTTATTTTTTTATTTATTTACAGATTCACTCAGTACAAGGCGAGACTATAGTCTTTTCGAAGTACTTCAACTTTTTCTTCTTCTTAATCGGGGCGATAACCGGTTACGCGATTTTGGCCGAGTTTAACAAAGCGCATCAGTCGTTTTTCTCATAATAACCAACGCCAGTTGCGTACACCAGATGAAGCCAAGTCCTTCTCCATCTAATTTTTCCAACGCAGAGGAGGCCTTCCTCTTCCTCCGCTACCACCAGCTGGTACCGTATTGAATACTGTTAGAGTGGAGCGTTTGTATCCATCGGACAACAAGGCCCAACAAAAACTCGGCCAGCGAAGTTGCTGCTCTATGTCTATATCAACGTAAAGCTCATACGGCTCATTGTTTCATCGCCTACGCTACTCGCCGTCACAAACGTGCAAAGGTCCAAAAATATTCCACAGAATCTTTTTTTCAAACACTCCAAGGGACGCCTCATCGGATATTGTCATCGTCCACGCTTCTGCGCCATGTATAGGGCTTTTAAATAAGAGGTGCTATTTCGATATTCAAAGAAAAATGCTACTTTTTAATATAAATGATCGCATGTTTATTTCATTATTAAGAGGAAGGTATGCCGTTAATAGCGGAAAATAACATCAGACAAATGACCACCCCGACCACGCTTACAGGACAATATCCTTTTCATGAAACTTTCCATAACCGAATTGCAAAGTGGCTGCCCTATGTCCTCGATAGCCTCATGAATTCCATCTTTGAGGTCTTGAATCGACCCTGTGTTGTTGGCTGTTGGCGTAGACCTTCTCTTTCACGTGGTCTCAAAGAAAAAGTCACAAGGTGTTAAATAACAAGATATCGGTGGCCATCACCTCTTCGAGAGGTGAAGATCAATGGTTTCATTGCTTGTGTGGCACGTAGCGCCGTCTTGTTGAAAATAAACGTTGTCCAGATCAATACTATCCAATTCCGGCCATAAAAAATCGTTAATCATCTCTCGATAGCGATAGATAACACCTGTTAGTGGAAAACCCTTTATTAGGATGGGCATGATGAGAGTCTTGTAGAGTGTTAGTTTTGTTCATCGAGAGAGGACTTTACTAATCAATTGTCTACTTAGTCCAAAGTAGCACTTGCTGGCAAGACAGATGCTACGTTGCATTTCCAGGCTGACATAAAATAAGGCATAGATTAACGAAGTCTTTTACAACCTCGAAGTTATAACAGTCAACAGTGACGTGAGTGCCGATACGCGAGTGCGCCAACTGTTTATTCGATGACAGGAGGTACTTCGTTTTGCCTTCGTTCACCACCAGATCCATTGGCTTTGCTTCTTTATCCAGTTGAAAAAGGCAGAACTAACAGCGCGGTTCTTAAGGCCGATGATGTCAATATCATCGACATACACCAGCAATTGTACGTTCTTTTAAAAAATTGTGCCCGAGCGATTAAGTTCTGCAGCTCCCACAACCTTTTCCAGTATCAGGTTAAAGAAGTCACACGACAGCGAGCCTCCCTGTTTGAAACTTCGTATAGTATCAAACGGCTCGGAGAGACTCTTCCCAATTTTGACGGCGCTGCCTTTACTGAGCAATGTCATCTTGCATAGCAGGGATACCAAATTCAGTTATCGGGGCATATCGGCACCTCCTTTCCGTGCTGTCGAATGCAGCTTTAAAATCGATGGATGGTATCTGCCAATTCTCCTATATGTAGAAGTCCATGCAAATGTGGAAAGTACCCGATCGCCATTCACTTGGGAGTGGTCAGGACGGTTCTTCTGCATGCGGTCCAAGCAGCGCATAACTTCCAGATTTCGCTCAAGTATCCTCTGGGTAGCTTCCGAACATCCGTTCGAGAGCGAGCTAATGTGAGAAGGCCAAGTAATTCAGGATATCTGGTTGTGCGCTGCACGTAAAAATTTCGCCCAATGAAAACAAAATCTACAATGACATCACAATTTCAATCTACCCAATCTTGGATTCTATCATTCCTGAATATATCGCGTGTCATTTTTTAGCTGCATGAGAACTATCGATATCGATAACTGTGACAGTTGATAATGGCAAACTGTGTGGCCATTTCTGTTCACTAAGATTTAACGCCAGAACAACATTTCCAAATTGTGGAAATTTACTTTGAAAAAAGGAAATCTGTTCGCGGTTCATCGGTTTTTATTTCTTTCGAAATGAGGAAGGAGCTGCCGTAACGGTGAATGGCCAGCGCTTTCGAGCCATGCTGAATGAATTTTTCTTCCCCTTTCCACCATTGGGCATTCCAAGGGCCAGATTTATTAGAAAAAGTAGTCAAAAATTGGACTGATCGAATGGCGCTTCCGAAGTGGCGATCTCGACGTAAGTGATAAAGATCGCGAAGGGGCACCGAAAAAATTTGAAGATACTCAACTACAACAATTATTGGATGAATACGCATGTCGAACCCTTGATGATATGTCTAAAGAGTTGGATGTTGACAAATCAACCGTCGGTAAGCGTTTACATGCGATGGAAATGGTCCAGAAAACAGGTAACTGGGTGCCACATCAATTGAAGGGGAGGGATATCGAGAGACGTTTGGTGACGTGTGAGATGCTTCTTGAACGGCAGAAAAGAAAAGGTTTTCTGCATCGCATCATCACTGGCGAGGAAAAATGGATCTATTATGATAACTCTAAGCGTCGAGAATGTTGGAGCCTACCAAGTGAAAAAGGTCCATCGGCAACGAAAAAAATATTCATGCTTCAAAGGTTTTATTGTGCATCTGGTGGGATCAGAAGGGTGTCATCTATTATGCACTCCTTAACCTGTTAACCGGGGAATTAGCTCAACTCGTTTCAGAATGGGGACTTTTTCTTCGCAGCGATAAGTAATATCACACCTTATAATAATAAAGGAATATCCCGTTAATAGCGCTCAAGTGACAGATTACAAGAACATGAAAATTCATGGCGTATCGACAATATGATGGCATATATATAACCACTTTAAGATTTAATAGATAAGAACAACATAGAACGTAATGCGTTCAATATATTACGATTAATTTCCATGACGAAAAATTTCGTCATGCCCAGTTAACAGGTTAAACCCTCTGAAACCATCACTGGCGATCGTTACCGATTATAGTTAATGCGTTTTAATCGAGCTCTCAAAGAAAAGCGGTCGGAAATGCAGTTATGCCTTATTGGAGTGCGGTTCACTTCTTACGAGAGCATCGCAAACTGGCTCAATGAATGGGTCAAGTCAAAAGAAGTCAAATCTTTCATCTTTCCCTTATTGGAGAGCGGTTCACTTCTTACGAGAGCATCGCAAACTGGCTCAATGAATGGGTCAAGTCAAAAGAAGTCGAATCTTTCATCAGACGAATCCGTATGCTGCCTGAAAGATGGCGTAAAGTTGTAGCTTCCAATGGCACATACTTCACATAATAACAGGATTTTTTTAATTCTTTAAATAATTTGTAACTTTGGCTAAAAAAGGACGGAAACTTATACCCAACCAACCTTATACCCATACCCAATAGTACAATTCTCAAGCTCTTAAAAAAAGTGTTAACATATATCCTACTGTACTTGAAAATGAGTGATATGGCGGAAATGAAGCTAAAATGTGTATATATGCAGATGTATGTATGTATGAAAATAAATTGTTTCTCCAAAGTGTAAATAAAACATGTTTTCACTCATAAATATGTCAGACTTCGTGCCAAAAAAATGTAAAAATATTAAATTACACATACATAAGTACATAGGAATATACAC